>CM061547.1:233239261-234474261 GCA_030864215.1 Capsicum pubescens | reverse complement strand
CCAATATGCCCCTCTCTAAACTGATTGGGGTCCAACCTGTAACCCCAGTTGGAAGAGTGTCAATACCGTGCCACGGTTAAAGATAAGTTGTCGAGTCACCCTCATATAGCAGGTTCTCTGAATGAGAACGGTGGTACCCTCAACTTGCAGGTAAGACACCTTATCAACCCTCAACTAGCAGGTTGATGTCTCAACCTACGTTGGCTACATAGTTCTGGAATGCAAGGACTGCTTTTAAGGATTACACCCTCTACTGGCAGGTGAACCCCCATCCTTGGGTTTACTCGGTGCTGAATTTAACTCCCAACTGATTAGACATTGAACTGATTTCTAAACAGTACTAGGCTTGATAGAACTGTTATTGATTATGTTAACTGACTGAACTGGACTGAGTTCACTGAGTTTGACATAGTTTTGTACTGACTGAGTACTACTAATTGTGATGTTTCTGAGACTACTCTGTATCTACTTTAGCTCTAGGTCAACAACTAAGATTTTTGGGTATTAGATACCCCCAGGACTCGATAGCATGAAGAGTAAAGCATAGCATGATCTTGAGAAACATAACAATGTACACTTGTCCATAATTCATTCATAGAGATATTTTATCAAGCACTTGTAGGGCATAAGCTTTTACATGATTAGGACCACATAATGACATGTCATTATTCCACTATTTACTACACATAGGTATTTTAGCAAACACTTGGGGAGCATGGATTATTTCACATGATAATAGCCAACACATGAACATTATGAATACAATACTCAAATTTAAATTCGAGGGTTTAGCATGCAATTTATATAATTCATCGCATAAACTATTTTAATTTCATGGAAACTTATAATTAATCATGAATTGATATCCAATCATTATCATGAACATGAATACAATTAATCTTGAAGCATGAAATTCATGAAAACTCAATCATGTATTTTTAAAGGGGATTCTTGGGCTCTATGGGTGAAAGTAACCCATAGATAAATACCAAACATACCTTGATTGTTAATTTCGTGGAGATTGGGTGAGTTCTAGAGATTTGATTCTTGAACTTGATGAAGCTAGGGCTTGTTCTTGAGAGGATTTTGTGAAAAGAATGAGTAATTATGTTATTTGGGGATTTAATCCCGTGTTATGGAGCTATTGGGTGAAGGGAAAATGACCCATTTGCCCTTAAAAATGCGGAACAAAACTGCAGAATTTACCCAGACCGAACTGGCCAAGGCGTCGCAGGATCTGGAGAGCCGCTCTGGGAAGGGCGCCGCGATCTGCATCGCGGGCTTCCCCTAGCACCAGACTGGGTAGGGCACCGCGGGCTAATCGCCCAGAGCCACTATTTTGGAGTTTCAAATACGTCCTTACACTTTTCTGAAAATTCCTCAAAGTTTGAGGTCTTTAGAAATGACTAAGTCCTAACACTTAGCTAAAATTTTCCAAGTCTGGACCTATTTTGGCATGCTTTAAAGGACTCAAACGATTAGAATTCTGTGGGGTCTTACAATATCTCCTCCTTAGGAATATTCATGCTCGAATGAGACTGACTAAGATGAGAATACCGATAGACTGAATTTATACACTGAACATGCACAACTGAAGCATGATTACATGACTGAAGCTACTGGTGTACTAAGTTATCATACTGAACATTCATAACTGTAGCATGACTGAGTTCTGAAGACATGACACATGACTGATCTGTTTCATAAAGGTATGCATGATATGAGGATGTTATGCAACTGAACTGATATAAAGTTATAAAGGAAATCTGAGGGTAGAACTGAGTAAATTCAAGGAAAATTGTTACCTTGAGCTGAGTATGAGTTTGTGGAAAAGAGGTGAGGATACTTGGTCGGCATATCTGCTTCTTTTTCCTAAGTATCTCTCTCAACTGACCGATTCCACCAAAGAACTTTGACCATTGGAACTTCTTTGTTCCTTAGTCTACGAATCTGACGATCAAGGATTTCAACTGGGATTTCCTCATAAGAGAGACTGTTCTGAATATCTATACCCTCTATAGGGACTATAACTGCAGGGTCACCTATGCACTTCCTTAGCAAGGAGACATGAAACACTGGATGTAATGAAGCTAAGTCTGAAGGCAACTCAAGCTCGTAAGCTACCTTTTCAAAATGGCTGAGAATTCGATAAGGACCGATATATCGGGGACTGAGTTTCCCCTTCTTGTCAAACCTCTTCACTCCCTTCATAGAAGAGATTTTTAAATACACATAATCACCAATCTCAAACTCGAGATCTTTTTTTCGCATATCTGCATATGATTTTTGTCGGCTTAGAGTTGTCTTTAGACTTTCCCTGATCAACTAAACTTTTTCTAAGGTATCAAATACCAAGTCAGGCCCTACCACTACAGCCTCACCCACTTCAAACCAACCAATGGGATATCTACATCTTCTCCCATAAAGAGCTTCAAACGGAGCCATCTGAATGCTATAATTATAACTGTTATTATATGCAAACTTAATCAAAGGTAAGTAGTCATCCCAACTACCTTTAAAGTCAATGGCACATGCTCTTAACATATCTTGTAGAGTCTGGATGGTCCTTTCTGCTTGACCATCTGTCTGAGTGTGAAAGGTTGTACTGAGGTAAACTTGGGTACCAAGACCCTTTTGGAAGGCTTTTAAGAAATGAGAGGTGAACTGAATACCTCTATTTGAAATAATAGACAACTGTACTCCGTGTAATCTGACCAACTCTCTAACATAGAGCTTGGCATAATCCTCTACTGAATAAGAGGTATGAACTGGTAAAAAGTAATCTGACTTGGTCATCCTATTTATAATGACCCAAATAGAATTGTGTTGATGATGCGTGCGGGGTAAACCCATCACAAAATCTATGTTCACCTTCTCCCACTTCCAAGTGGGAATACTGAACTCTTGCATAGACTCAATAGGCTTCTGATGCTCAATCTTAACCTGCTGACACGCCGAGCACTTAGCTACAAACTCTGCAATGTCTCTCTTCATCCCACTCCACTAATAGATTTCCTGCAAGTCGCAGTACATCTTAGTGGCCCCTGGGTGAATCGATTAGCGTGCTCCATACACCTCTGCAAGAATCCTCTACCTCACGCTATCCACATATGGCACACAAATTCTACCCTGATAACGCAACACACCATCTCCCTCTTGGGAGAAAACCTCTACCTTCTGATCTCTGACTGACTCTTTCAGCTTAACTAAACTGGGATCTCTATACTGCTTTTATTTTACCTCAAAACCAGAGATAATTTTGAACTATTCTGGACCTACACGCTACCCTCTACTGAATCGACTAAGCGGATACCTAGTTGGGTAAGCAGATGAACTTCCTAAACTAACTTTTTCTTACCATCTTCAACGTGAGCCACACTACCCATGGACAATCTATTGAGAGCATCAACCACTACATTGTCCTTTCCCGAATGATATAGAACACTCATGTCATAATCTTTCAATGACTCCAACCATATTATTTGGCACAGGTTTAGATATTTCTGAGAAAACACATATTGCAGGCTTTTATGGTATGTGAAACATATCAACATGCACTCCACACAAGTAATGACTCCAAATCTTTAAGGAAAATACTACAGTTGCTAACTCTAGATCATGGGTGGGGTAATTCTTTTCATGGGGCTTAAGTTTTCTAGAGGCATAGGCTATGACCCTACCTCTCTGCATCAAAACACACCCCAAACCAACTCTGGAAATATCATAATATACCACAAACCCATCTGAACCATCTGGTAAAGTCCAAACTGGGGTTGTAGTGAGTCGAGTCCTTAACTCCTGAAAACACTTCTCACAAGAATCTGACTACTGGAACTTGACTTTTTCTTAGTCAATCTGGATATGGGGGATGCAATAGATGAAAACCCTTCCACAAACCATCGATAATAGACAGCTAAACCCAGAAAACTCCTGATATCTGATGGAGAGATGGGTCTAGGCTAGTTTCTCACTACTTTGGTCTTTTGAGGATCCACGCTAATGCCATCACCAAAAACTATATGGCCAAGGAAATCTACTGATCTTAGCTAAGAGTCGCATTTACTGAATTTGGCAAACAACTAATGGGCTCTTAGAGTCTGTAACATTATTCTGAGATGGTCTGCATAATCACTTTCACTGTGGAAGTAGACAAGAATGTCATCAATGAAGACTATGATGAACATGTCCAAGTACTTCTTGAACACACGATTCATCAAGTCCATGAAGTCTACTGGAGCATTGGTAAGATCGAATGACATGACTAGGAATTCAAAGTAACCATATCGAGTTCTGAAAGTTATTTTTGGAATATCACATTCTCTGACTCTGAGCTGATGATATCCTAATCTGAGGTTTATCTTAGAAAAGTAACCGACACCCTAAAGTTGGTCAAACAAGTCAACAATTCTGGGAAATGGATATTTATTCTTGACTGTGACTTTGTTCAACTGACGGTAGTCTATACACATTCTAAGATAACCGTCTTTCTTATGCACGAATAAGATTGGTGCACCCCACGAGGAAACGCTGGGTCTAATGAATCCATTATCTAGGAGATCCTTCATTCTTTTAATTCCTTAAGTTTTGTTGGGGCCATTCTGTATGGCGGGATAGAGATAGGCTGAGTATCTGGAAGAAGGTCTATTCCAAAGTCAATTTCCCTTTCGGGAGGGACTCCAGGAAGATTGTCAGGGAACACATCTGAGAATTCACTTACTAATGAAACTGACTCAAGGCTAGGAGTCTCTGAACTAGAGTCCTTGACGTGAACGAGATGATAGACACACCTTTTGGATATTATTTTTCTCGCTCTAAGGTATGAAACAAGCTGTCCCCTAAGTGATGAAGTACTACCCTTCCACTCAAGGACAGGTTTATTCGAAAACTGAAAATGGATAATTCTGTTTCTGCAATCAACTGAAGCATAGCATGAATGAAGTCAATCTATGCCAAGAATGACATCAAAATATATCATCTCTAATTCTACTAAGTCTGCTTAAGTAGCTTTCTGAGATACTATAACCGGATAGTTCTTGTATACCTGCTGAGCTATTATAGATTTACCCACTGGGGTAGATACTAAGAAGGGCTCTGCTAGGATTTCAAGACTAACTCCAAAGTCAACATCTATATAAGGAGTTACAAAAGACAAAGAAGCTCCTGGATCTAGCAAAGCATAAACATGTAAATGATAAATTTATAACATACCAGTGACCATATCAAGAGAACTTTTTTTATCCTGTCGGGACTGAAGTGCATAGAGTCTATTTGGGCGCTGCCCACTGGTGGCATTGGAACTGGTACCCTACTTATTTGGGCGATCGGACTGAGCTGAAAGACGATTATACTGACCCTGAGAACCTGATCGAGGACAATCTCTAATTCTATAGCCTGGCTTGCCACATCCGAAACATACATCGCTGCCAACTCTGCAGACACCCTGATGGTTTCTGCCATATTTCTGGTAAAGAGAATTTGTTCGGGCACTGTTAACACTGCCCTGGGGTTTAGGGCCTGATGCTCTATCTCTATTACCCTCTCTGAATTTTGACACTGGAGTATTGGTTGAGGACGGAGCTGGAACTGAAGATTTTAGGCAGAACTGGGAATGATTACCACTCTCCGACTTAGGCTAAGTGAAGTTAAAGCTACCTATTCTAGCTTTATTATTCTCCCTCTCTTTCTCTCTATTCTTAGCCTCTTCTATCTACTGAGCATAGACCATGAGCTTGGATATGTCCATCTCCTTAATCAGCATTGCGATCCTACACTCCTTGACCACACTGCTAGACACACCTGACACAAACTTACTTATCTTAGATCTGTTATCTGGTACCACACGAGGGGCATATCTGGCTAACTGAGTAAACTTGAGAGAATACTCTTTCACTGTCATGTTTCAATATTTCAGATTAATAAACTCCAACACCTTCGCTTCCCTCAACTCCAGTAGGAAGAACCTATCAAGGAAAAAAGTATCAAACTCCTTCCATTCCCTGAGCCCTACATCAGTGGCCCTCTCTACCTTCCACTATTTAAACCATGTGTGAGCCACATCCTGCAATTGATAGATGGTCAACTCAACACTCTTACTAGCAGTCACCCCCATAATATCTGTGACTTTCTGCACCTGATCAAGGAATTCTTGTGGGTTCTCTTAAGATTTAGACCCTGTAAATGATGAAGGATTCATTTGGGTGAAGTCCCAAATTCTAGCTGTAGCAGTATTGGCCACTGGGTTGGCCTGATAGGCAGTTGGGTATTCATTCTGGGCTACCACAGAATGAGCTAAAGTGATGAAAACTACTTTGAACTCTACGTGTGAAACATGCTCGTTCAAGGGATCTGCCTGAACGGGCTGAGGTGCTGGCTGATTTCCAGTTCCCCTTCCGTAAATTTTTTAGGGAGGGATATTCTATAAATGGAAGGAAGCATTGGATTAGACAGAGAGTTTAACTTGATCTCATGCTCACTTGTACGATATGAAACTGAAAGAGGGGAAACTTTTCTTAAAATGCCTCATAGCTTCTTGTCCATAAGTGTGGCATGCTACACACCCTTGCACAAGACTCTAATAGACGTGGCTTACAGACTCCCTAGGACTCTGTTGAAACTTAGGCTCTGATTCCAAGTTTGTAATTCCCCTGGTTCTGCACCCTAGATGCCACACGGTGCTTACGACCCCAAAGAATCACAAGCTAACCCATGACTGGTACCTGCTGTGAGCACTGAATAATAATACTGGAATAATGCGGAAGTATAACTGAAATGCCATAAGGTCCTCAAAAATACTGATATGAGTACTGAATACTGATAGAAATACTGAAAACAAAATTGAATATTGTCTAAGAAAATCTAGTCTGAAAGCCTCTAACTGTCTGAATATGGAGTTGATGGGACAAGCCCCCAACTAACTCCGACTACTAAACGTACTGAACTAATGAAATAAATGAACTTTTCCCTCAAACTATAAGGACTCACCACTTTATCTATTGCTGATAGTCTGAACTGCTAAGAACGGTCAGGAGACTGTGCGTCTGAACCTGTGATATGAGACATCATAGCGTAAAGAAAAGAGTATGTGTCAGTACTTTGAATGTACTGGTATGCTAAGTGAGGTAAGGTTGTATACATGGGTTCATATGCATAAATAATAACTGACTGAGTGATAAAAATATAATTGAGTAGGAGTACATGACTAACTGAACATGTTGTAGGTACTGAGTATGCAATGCTACCCACGTACAAGTATATTGTTTCTGAGATTACACTGAAGTTGAGTACTAAGTTCAGATAACTGATATCTGAGGTTACTAATAATTGAATTTTTGATAATTGGGAGACTGTGTCTGACAGTCCTGATCCTGTAGAACTGAACTGAGTTTTGTACTGAGCTGGGTGACTGTGTCTGACAGTCCTGATCCTATAAAACTGAACTGAGTTCAGTACTGAGCCTGAAACTAAAACTGTGAGAGGTAATCATCTAACCGACATGCCCCTCTCTGAAATAATTGGGGTCCAACCTGTAACCCCAATTGAAAGAGTGTTAGTACTTGTCCACAATTCATTCATAGAGATATTTTATCAGGCACTTGTAGGGCATAAGCTTTAACATGATTGAGACCACATAATGACATGTCATGATTCCACTATTTACTTCACATAGGCATTTTAGCAAACATTTGGGGAGCATGGATTATTTCACATGATAATGACCAACACATGAACATCATGAATACAATACTCAATTTCAATTTCAATTTCAAATTCAAATTCAAGGGTTTAGCATGCAATTCATATAATTCATCACATAAACTATTTTAATTTCATGGAAACCTATAATTAATCATAAATTGAAACCCAATCACTATCATGAACATGAATACAATTAATCTTGAAGCATTGAATTCATGTAAACTCAATCGTGTATTTTTAAAAGGGAATCTTGGGCTCTATGGGTGAAATGGACCCATAGATGAACACCAAACATACCTTGATTGTTAATTTCGTGGAGATTGGGGTGAGTTCTTGAGATTTGATTCTTGAACTTGATGAAGCTAGGGCTTGTTCTTGAGAGGATTTTGTGAAAAGAATAAGCAATTATGCTATTTGGGGCTTTAATCCCGTGTTATAGAGCTATTGGGTGAAGGAAAAATGACCCATTTGCCCTTAAAAATACGGAACAAAACTGCAGAATTTACCTGGACCGGACTGGTCAGGGCGTCGCGGGCTCTGGAGCGCCGCTTTGGGTAAGGCACCGCGGGTTGCATCGTGGGCTCCCCCCAGCACCGTACTAGGCAGGGCGTCGCAAGCTAATCGCACTGAGCCACTGTTTTGGAGTTTCAAACACGCCCTTACGCTTGTTCGAAAATTCCAAAACTCACCCGAGATGTACTATTGACTTCCCCGATCATGAATCAACTTAAAAACTAAATTTCTAAGGTCGGGAAGGTCGTAAATAAATTCCTCAAAATTTGAGGGCTTTAGAAATGACTAAGCCCAAACACTTAGCTGAAATGTTCTAAGTCTGGGACCTATTTTGGCATGCTTTAAAAGACTCAAACGATTAGGATTCTGCGGGGTCTTACACTACTATGACTACTACCACTACCACTACTATCACTACTACTACCACTACTACAACTACCAGTGGATACTACTACCACTACTACCACTACTACCACTACCACTACCACTACCACTATTACCGCTACCATTACCACTACTACTACCACTACTACTACTACTAGTGGCTACTACTGCCACCACCACCACCACCACCACCACTACTACTACTACTACCACTACTACCACTACCACTACCACTACCACTACCACTACCACTACTACTGCTACTGCTACTGCTCTTGTTCCTGCTCCTGCTGATGCTGCTCCCCCTGCTCCTGCTCCTTCTCTTGCTGCTCCTACTGTTGCTGCTGCTGCTACTACTGCTACTACTACTGCTGCTGCTACTTTACTTTACTACTATATATAAGTGAAGGTTGGGTTGACTCTCAAGGGTATTTCAAAAATTTTAGTGACCCATAATAATATTATTATTATTATTATTATATTTTTATTATTATTATTATTATTATTATCATTTTTATTACTATTATTACTTTTTTTTACTTACTATTACTATTATTATTATTATTATATTATTATTAGTAGTAGTACTTTATTTTACTACTAGATATAAATGAAGGTTGGGTGACTACCAAGGGTATTTCGATAATTTTAGTAACCCATAATATTATTATTATTATTATTATTATTATTACTTTTTTTTTACTATTACTATTACTATTACTACTACTACTACTAAGGTTGGAGTGACTGCCAAGTGTAATTCGGTAATTTTAGTTATCTCAACCTTTACTTATATGTAGTAGTAAATAAAATGGTTACACATGCATATGGTTTTTTTCTTATATTAGTTTTTTTGCTCATTTTTATGGTGTAATAAAATGGTTACACATACATATTGCTTTTTCCTTATATTTATTAGTTTTATCCTCATATATTATTTTAATAGTAATATTTTTATTTAGACCTTTGTAATTGAATTATACATGGTACTATTTTCTTATAAATATCTTTTTGTTCTTTATTAAATAACTACCAAGGGTATTTCGATAATTTTATCATGCAATAAAATGGTTACACATGCAGATTGCTTTTTCCATATATTTATTTGTTTTGTCCTCATTTTTATGGTGCAAAAAAATGGTTACACATGCATATTGCTTTTTTCTTATATTTATTAGTTTTGTCCTTATGTATTATTTTAATAATATTTGTATTTAGACCTTTGTAATTGAATTATACATGGTACTATTTTTGTATAAATATCTTTTTTTCCTTATTAAATGACTACCAAGGCTATTTCAATAATTTTATGGTGTAATAAAATGATTACACATGTATATTGTTTTTTCTTTATCTTTATTAGTTTTGTCTTCATTTTTATGGTGCAATAAAATAGTTACACACGCATATTATTTTTTTCTTATATTTATTAGTTTTGTCCTCATGTATTATTTTAATAATATTTTTATTTAGATCCTTGTAATTGAATTATGCATGGCAGTAATTTTTTATAAATATCTTTTTGTTCCTTATTAAATGACTACCAAGGGTATTTCAGTAATTTATGGTGCAATAAATATTTCAAAATCAACGTATGTCTCCTCAACTTATATATTTGAAACTTTCAAATGAGACGTGTATCATGTACTTTTCCACGAATGTCCAAACGAAAGACGTGCTGCCAACTGTGGTTGCAACAATCTAGCTAGATTTTTATCCACTTATATAATCATTTTTGTATTGATTGGACCAGTCTAGCAAACTCAATTTTGTTCCACACATAATGTATATATTATGTTAACATCGGTTCATTGTACTACATTTCTTTTCTTTTACTCCTATACTAAACAATTATAACAAGTAGGAAATAATCTTTTCCAAAGTTGGATCTCTTTTTGCACATTAGTGTTGCCAAAATGCCCATGCCTTGCATATGCCTTGCATGGACATGGGTATCTAGTGCTATATACAAGAGTGATTTTGATATTTTGGTAGTCCTAACATCAAAGTTTTTTGTCAATTTTATCCCTAATTTAAATTTTAATTAATTTATAATTTTTAATCCTTTTCGGTAAATTTGAACAATTATTTGGACTTCTTAAATGCTACAAAAGTGACGAGTCATGAAAAAATGAATGTGACACCATAAAACCTATTTATACAATCAAATTCAAAATTGATCAAAGGGCTTATTGTCTTTCTATTTTGTTGAAATGTTTATTAATCTTACTTCAAATTTTATTTTTCCTAATAAATTTATCATTGACAAGTAATTTTATTTTTATATATATATATATATATATATATATATATATTTATTATATAGATAGATGAGTTCAGGGATGACCAAGGGTAAAATTATCTTTTCAGTATTCATTAAGCTCACTCCAAAAATATCCTCTGTCCTCAAAAATATTTTTAGAAACATCCACCATTTTTCAAAACAAAAAAATCTTCATCTTTCTTTTGGTGTCAACAATCATTACTATATACAAGAGAGAAATTGATATTTGATAGTGCTCGCATAAATTTATTTTTGTCAATTTTACCTCTAATTTTAATTTAATTTCAATTAATTTATAGATTTTCATCCATTTTGCTAAATTTGAACAATTATTTGAACTTATTAAATTCTATAAAAAATGATGAGTGATGAAAAGATGAAGGTGACACCATAAAAACTATTTATACAATTGAATTCAAAATTAATCCAAGGATTTATTGTCTTTTTCTTTTGTAGAAATGTTTATTAATTTTACTTCAAATTTTCATTTTTCCTAACAAATTTATCATTGACAGGTTATTTTATTTTATTTATTTTATTATATAGAAAGATGGGTTCAAGGACGACCAAGGGTAAAATTATCTTTTCAGCATTCATTAAGCTCACTCCAAAGATATCCTCTCTTCTCCAAAATATTTTTAAAAACATCCACCACTTTCCAAAACAAAAAAATCTTCAATTTCTTTTAGTGTCAAGAATCATTACTATATAAGAGAGAATTTGATATTTTGGTAGTCCTCACATCAATTTTTTTTGTCAATTTTATTCGTAATTTAAATTTTAATTAATTAACAAAGTTTTATACTTTTTGGTAAATTTGAATAATTATTTGGACTTATTAAATGCTACAAAAGTGTAAGTCATGAAAAGATGAAAGTGACACCATAAAATCTATTTATACAATCAAATTCAAAATTGATCCAAGAGTTTATTATCTTTCTATTTTGTAGAAATATTTATTAATCTTACTTCAAATTTTCAGTTTTTCTAAAAAAATTATCATTGACAAGTAATTTTATTTTATTTATTTTATTATATTTTATTCTTATTGTATTATAAGATGAGTTCAAGGACGACCAAGGATAAAATCGTCTTCTTAGCATTCATTAAACTCACTTCAAAAATATCCTCTCTTCTTCAAAAATATTTCTAAAAACATTCACCATTTTTCAAATAAAAAAAATCTTCAAATTTCTTTTTGTACCACAATCACTACTTTTAATTTATTATATATTTTTTATAATTATTATTATATATTTTTATATTATAGAAGAGTAAGTTACGGGATGACCAAGGGCATGCTTGGATCCTTTTTACTTCTTCATAGAATGGAGATGCCTCTTTTTCGAAACACAAGTCATTTCACAGTACACTTATCATCCAAAAACATCTCTTTTTATGGGCCCCATTTCCCATTCGATAGTCTCTGTTCTTTAAAATGCACTACGTCTCACTTCTCACCTTAGCTATATAATCTAAAAGAGAATTCTCAAATAAGGTACAATTAATGTTTATTATACTATTTTAAATTAATATCATTTAACAAGTTTTGAATTTCAATTGTTGCATTTAGTTGACAATTATTCAATAAAAAATTATATAATTTTGTTCCAAGTTGTCTTTTGGTAATAAAAATATTAAAATACTCCCAAACAGTATATGAAAAGATACTCCTCTTTAATACACTACTTGAAAATAATTTGAAAGAAAATTTTGAAAAACATATGGTCATTTCATATATGTAGCATGAGAAGTATTATTACGTAGGAGTATGCTACTTCATTTATGATCAAACTTAGCTTGATGCTTTTTCTGATTTACTAAAAATTCAATGTTACACAAATTCAAAATACATGATTGTATAATTAAGAATTTTTTCAGTAAGACAAGAAACAATACGAGAGAAAAGCATGAAAGATAAATAATTTCTATTATAAAGGAATTAATTTTTTTAATACAATTGAAAATATTAAAGAAGTATAGCTATATATTTTAAATTTAATAAAAAGAAATTATGTTACAAATAATATTTTTAGGATAAATTGATAAATTTTTAAATTTAGTGATGTGCAATATTTTTAAAAATAAAATAAAAAATTTAAAACCTATATAATAATACTATAAATCGGATTAAAAAAATAATATATTGTAAACTATCATGCAAAGTGTCAAACTTGATAAGTATTATTTCAAAATGACTGAGAATTCTGACATATTTCTAAGATCTCAAAAAAAAAAATCAAAAATAAATAAACATAATGAAAAAAAATAATACTATATAAAAATTTGTCTCTTTTTGTCATAACACAAAAAACATATTTCTATTTTTTTCATTTTAAAAGGTTTATAAGATATTTAATTGAAAATATATTATGAAATATTATTAAATGAAAAAATGCCGGGCCCGTACATACACGGTATACATCATCTAGTTGTACTATATATTGAAGTCCACATCTTTACTTTCTTCGCTTGCTAATTTTATGATAGAAAATAGCCTTCACAAATTTGAATAAAACAAACTTTCATTCATCAAAATATTTAAAAGGCTTCTAGAAATATCATTATCAGAAAAAGAAAAAAGAGTTTGTTTGACACGCGGTGATTAGTTTTACTATGTATGAAATATTATTAAATAAAAAAATATTGGACCCGTACATAACACAGGATACATCATCTATTTGTACTATATATTGAAGTCCACATCTTTACCTTCTTCGCTTGCTAATTTTATGACAGAAAATAGCCTTCACAAATTTGAATAAAACAAATTTTCATTCATCAAAATATTTAAAAGGCTTCTAGAAATATTGTTATCACAAAAAGGAAAAAGAGTTTGTTCGACATGCGATGATTAGTTTTACTACGTATGAAATATTATTAAATAAAAAAATATTGAGCCCGGGCATAGCACAGGATACATCATCTAGTTGTACTATATATTGAAGTCCACATCTTTACCTTCTTCGCTTGCTAATTTTATGATAGAAAATAGCTTTCATAAATTTGAATAAAACAAACTTTCATTCATCAAAATATTTAAAAGGCTTCTAGAAATATCTGCTGACATTCAATTTTGACTCTCCGTGCTTAAAATTAGCACTTTTAGGCTTTATGATCGTTAAAGTGCATAAAATGTAATTTTTCACACATTTTTTTTATAATTTTTAGCAAATTAACGATAATCATCATTTTTTTAGGATTTTTTATTAATTTATTATCATATTTTAATTTTACACAATTTATTGATAGTTATCTTTAATTTTATAAATTTAAAATTTTTATCATTTTATTATTACTTTAATATTTTTGCACAATCATTTGTATACGTACACAACACAACACTATAATTTTTTACTCCACAGTATAATTTTGATTATTTATAGCATAATATATTTTTTTAAGATAATTATATTTTTATTTGTTGTTTATATTTTTCTGTAATTATACATCGGCACTCATTATTTTATACGATATTTAATACGATCTGCAAATGTTAGTCGATTTAATTATTTTAATATATAGAATAAAAATAAGTCAAGTCAATATCATGTCAACTTTTTAAAAAATAGACATTTAAGGTGATTGATTGATATTTTTATTTATTAAATAATAACTCATGGTCTAAATTATTCATTAAAGAGAATAATTTTTTTTATTTTTTGATTAATAGAGGAGTTATATTTTACTATAAATAAATAGAAAGGGGTTACTTTATTTATATTATACTCTCTCTATTTCATAATAAGTGAATTGTTGGAATAATTTTAACGTTTCAAAATAACTGAATGGTTCACAATTTAAGATAAATGTTGAATTTTTTTTTCAAATTTATCCTCAATTAAATGTGCATTGAGAGTAATATATCATGTATCTTTACTTTTTTAAAAAGAGTAAAAATAAAAAAATATGATAAATTTATGTTTTTGTAATTTTTTCTTAATATATATGTCAAAATTTAATAATTAATTTAGTATCGAAGGGAGAGAGTAAAGGAATGGGAGGGGGATTTATTATTGTGAGGAAAATAAAAATATCCACATATACACAACATACGCATTTAGACATCAGATTTCTCTTCTCCCCTTTCTCCTTTACTGTAGCTGTTTCTTCTCCGGCGAATACCGCCGGAGTACATCAACCAACGCCGCCCATTACCACAACACCACGACCTCTCTTCTCTCCTTTCTCCTCCATGGACGGACTCCGGCGTAATCCACCACCTCACCATCGAGCTTCAGCTATACAACCCACTGCCCTATCCGAGCCCCTCTCCATGCCGCCGTCACCTTACACCGCATCAAACAGCCGCACCAGCCGCCCCTCCTTCCTCTTCACCCTTTCCCTTTCGCCGGCGCCGGATTTAATCACCGGACGGCCAGAAGCAACCTAAACACCACCAAAACCTCCATGCTACCCTTCTTCCTCACCTCTATTTCGATCAACATCCTTCAGATCCGGCGGAATCCGACAACCAAGCGAGCTCCAAGCTCTTTGACGCCAACCACAAGCTGGTCGGAGGTTGAACTCTGTCACACTATTATTATTTTATTTTTTCCTAAATATATGACATATTTGTTAGATTTGTTTTTAATCTTTTCAACATTGCAGTAATCTAGCATTTGGCTGTTGATTTTCATAATTTTTCTATTGTGGACCATCTTATTTTTTATGTTGTTGTTTGTTAATTTAAAAATGATTTTACTGTTTTTTTTAAGAACTTCTGCTAGCCATGGAGTAATTTGTTTGCTTTTGTTCAACTGTTAGGATGGTTTTAAGTTGCTTTTAGAAATTTCTAATTAACTTTGTGATTTAGAGCGTGTGTGGAAAAGCTTATAAGGTGATCAAAATGACTTAAAAAGTTATTTTTTGTTTTTAGAAGTATTTGGTAATTTTATAAATTATTTAAAAAAAGTCAATTTTGACTTTAAAAAAGTCAAAAATTAAAAGCTTAAATTCTTAATTATTATTTTTTTGGCTTTTAAAGCTATTTTAGTTTGACCAATTGAAAGATATTCTTATCCTTAAAATTTTTTCTTATTTCAAAATTATTCTTGTATAGCCTCAAAATAGGTTTTAATGCTTAATGTTTGTATTAATTGAATATTTTATTTTTTGTATTTATGTTGAATTTAACTTTAACTATATTAGTACTTCTTTTGTATAAAATTTCTAATTTATAAAATATGAATTTTTATATATTATTCTCCTTTAATATATTTTTTTAAATTTGGACAATTATTATTGTACAATATATAAATTTTTCTAATAAAAAAATAATTCACCAATCAAAATATATGGAGAATACTCATTGAAGATATACAACTTCATGAACGATTAGTGAATGATCTATCTATCTATATTTCATGATGCAGCATTCATGTTCGTCAATGTTTTAATAGTGATAGTAATTACTCAATTAACGAGTGATATATTTTCTAATTAAGAGACTTTTTATCAAATAAATAGTATCATTTGTGATTAACTATTTATTCATTAATGTAATTATAATGAATAGTAACATATATATTTTGCTTAATGATTTAAATTTTTTCAATCAAAAAAAGGTTTTATAGCGCACAAATTAATATTCATTCATGAAAATATTATATATATATATATATATTAAAATATATATTAATTTTAATTTAAATCATTTTAGAAATAAAAATTAATAATAATCAACTTTATATATTGTTAACAACTTTAAAGATATTTCAGACATTTTGACAAAAAAAGTGCTTAAAAGCACTTGTTTACCAAACACATCAATAATTTTTTTTTTTAGTTTCAACACTTTTGTACAAACACGTAACTACTTATTTTTAAAATAAATTCAGCACTTTCAAAAACACTTTTAAAAAGCTTTTTAAAAGTCACTTTTTTTTTCTGCTTATCCAAACGGGCCCTTAACTTCTCCACTGACCTTATGTTATAGTTATGTGCATTTTATTTTTCTATGATTTTCTTTTGCTTTTCATTATTTTGCTGATATTTTATTGATGTTGAGTAAATATGTGCCAATGAAATTATCTCTCCGTCTAAATATTTAAGGCCATTTCATTATAAAAGTCGGATTTTATTTTATTAAAGTTATTATTTTATATTAAGGGCCGACACTTGGCTGATGAAGAAATTTTTCATCGATCTTCGAGGCCTGCTCAAATAAAAGATGGATATTTCGTATATAAGTACGTAATAAAATAAATAAATTTGGACAATGACGAAATTTTATAACAATGCAAAAGATTTCACGATTCGAATCTTGGCAAGATGATTTAGGACAACCAATGAATGGAGTAAACATTTCGTAGTCATGACGTACCTAAAATCTGATTTGAGTCCATACTTTTTAACAAAAATTATATCGTTTTATACATATATACTTTCTCAATTTATTGATTATTTATTTATTACTAACATTTCTATTATGAGTGTTTGTAAAGGTTATCGAGAATATTTATTAGGAACAACATTTAAAAAAGACTTTAAATTGTGTATTTATATTTTTTATATTCTTACTCTTGTACAAATGATAATTATAGTGAAAACTTTATTTTGGGAGTGTTGGACGGGGATGCTCTTTATTTATATAATCCTTACCACGCGTTAGACAAATTCATGTCATTAATATTTATATTAAAATTGATGTAGATGTTTAGTCAAATAATTCACACTTTTTTGCATTAAGAAATATTACGTAGTTTTTCTTTAAAACAACTTTTCTTTATTCATTTTTGTCTTTACATATATATTTATATATTTTGTTTATATATATTTTACGACAACATACACATTGTATTATTTCAATACATATTGTATATTTGTATTTACAAACATTAATTTTTCTTTTTCCTGTTTTTTAAATCTATGTCTGATCGGGAACTACATTTGTGAATTATGAAGGGTGTTTAATCCCTTCCCTTCGAAATAATTTGAATCCTTACTTAGAATTCAAATTGGTTTCGAAGATTAAATAAAGTCATACTTATTAAATAAATAAATTAATTTTTTATTTTTTCTTTAAAATTAGGTGACGACTCTGTACAAATTTATTTTTAAAATTCATAATATTATACTCGTTTTAATCTTAGATAAAAATCAGATATGATAATATCGTTATCAGAATAAGGAAAAAGAGTTTGTTTGACACGCGATGATTAGTTTTACTAAGTGTTTCATTTTTCAATGCTAGGCCACGCTTGTCTTGTCGGATTATGAAATATCTTTAGGACTAACAATATAAATAACGGTTGGTTTGGAATTTAATTATTCTCTCCTTTCATATTTAGTTGGCCTTGTTGGTACGAAAATTTATTTCATTTTAGTTGTTTAAGTTTTAAAATCAAGAGAAATTTATTGTATTTTGTCAATATTATTCCTATTATTAAATAATTATGTAAAATGTAAATATTTAAATTCATATTTTTATGCATAATTAATATGGTTACTTTAGAAAAATAAGTCTCTATTAAATATTTTTTTTAGGAGTGTGCCAAGTCAATAAGAGACAACTAAAACAAAATGGAGGGAGTGTAAAAAGTTTCAACATTTTATATAATTATTGAAAATCTCAATTTTGAATTTATCGAAATACATAATTAGCTCGTGATACATACAATGAAGATACATTTTATCTTTTATAAAGATACATATTAGCTTTCGATATATATATATATATTTATTTTGAACCTGTCGAGATATATAATTAGGTCCCTATACATCTAATGAATATACATTATTAGAATTTTTATAGTTACTTTATAAGAATAGAGATTTATGTAAATATAATAAGTTAAGAGGTATGTATATGTTATTTTTATCTTGTGGAGAGAAGCACAAAATCAAAATATACTCCCTTGCTTCTTAGATCCCCAACCAGCAAATGGCTTAGGATTTTTGGTCTAGTGGTAAGTACATGGCTTGCGATATGTGAATTTGATATATTACAGGAAATTGCATGTCATAAATTTAAATATGAATAATTTTAAATATTTTATCCTAATAAAAAATGTCTTTAAAAAATAACTTTCCTTACTTTTTAAGTTTAATACAAGTGTCATTTTGCCCCTCTACACCTCAAATATATTTTTAAAACTTTTTATATTTATTTGTCTCTTTAATTTTATTTTTTATTATTTTTAATTTTTATTTTTTCCTTTAATTTTATTATTTTTCACTTTTTTGTTTGTTCCTTTAATTTTATTATTCTATTTTTTATTATTTTCATTTTTTATTTTTTCTATAATTTTATTTTTATGCTTTAATTCATTTGTCTCAATCTTTATTTTTTTTCTCTTTTTTCTTTTTTTCTCAAGCATTATCTATTTCTTTTTTTTTTAATTCATTTGTCTTTAACCTTTATTTTTTTTATTTTTGATTTTTATCAGTTCTCCTTTTTTTCCTCATTTTTTTCAAACTTTATTTTTATTTTTTCTCCCTCATTTTTTATTTTCTCAATTTTTTTAATTCTTTGCTTTTTTTAATCTTTATTTTGTTTTTTTTTATTCTCACTCTCTTTTTTTCTTTCTCTATTTTGTTTGATCATTTTTTCTTTTTTCACTTCTCTTTTTTCCCCTCATTTTTCTCAAACTTTATTTTTATTTTTCTTCTCATTTTTATTTTTCTCAATTTTTTTAATTCTTTGCTTTTTTCTTGATCTTTATTTTTTTCTTTTCTTTTTTTCTTCATTTTTTTTATTTCTCTATTTTGTTTGATCATTTTTTTTCTCAACTTCTATTATATTTTGCTAATAAATAAAAAATTCGCAAATGTATCTTTTTTTTTTACATCAAAGCAAATTTAAATGCATGAATTATTGTTACAAAGTTCTTTGAAAATTCTTGATATAAGTCATGTTTCTAAGGTGAGAGTTGTAGAATATCTCATAAATAAAGACATAATATGGTAGTGTCAACTCTTGCAGTGGGGCATAATTTATTATTTGAAAGTCCTTGAGCTAAGTATTGTCTCTAAGGCAAGAGTTATAGAACATCTCATAAATGAAGATATAACGTGGTGGTGTCAACTCTTGCCTGTGGGGCATAATTTGTAGTTTGAAAGTCTTTAAGCTAAGTCTTGCCTCTAAGGCAAGATTTGTAGAACATCTCATAAATGAAGACATAACATGGTAGAGTCAACTCTTGCCCATGGGGCATACTTTGTAGTTTGAAAGTCCTTGAGCTAAGTCTTGCCTCTAAGACAATAGTTGTAGAACATCTCATAAATAAAAACATAACATGGTAGAGTCAACTCTTGCTCGTGGGGCATAATTTGTAGTTTGAAAGTCCTTGAGCTAATTAAGTAGAACATCTCATAAATGAAAACATAACGTAGTAGTGTCAACTCTTGCCCGTGGGGCATAATTTGTAGTTTGAAAATTCTTGAGCTAAATCTTGCCTCTAAGGCAATAGTTGTAGAATATCTCATAAATGAAAACATAACGTTGTAAAGTCAACTATTGCCCGTGGAGCATAATTTATAGTTTGAAAATCCTTGAGCCAAGTATTGCCTCTAAGAAAATAGTTGTAGAACATCTCATAAGTGAAAATATAACGTGGTAGAGTTAACTCTTGTCCGTGGGGCATAATTTGTAGTTTGAAAGTCCTTGAGTCAAGTCTTGCCTCTAAGGCAAGAGTTGTAGAACATCTCATAAATGAAAACATGATGTGGTAGAGTCAACTCTTGCCCGTGGGATATAATTTGTTGTTTGAAAGTCCTTGAGCTAAGTCTTGTCTCTAAGACAATAGTTGTAGAACATTTCATAAATAAAAATATAACGTGGTAGAGTTAACTCTTGACCGTGAGGCATAATTTGTTGTTTGAAAGTCCTTATTTAAGTCTAGCCTCTAAGAAAATAGTTGTAGATTATCTCATAAATAAAAACATAACGTGGTAGAGTCAATTCTTGCTCGTGTGGTATAATTTGTTGCTTGAAAGTCCCTGAGCTAAGTCTTTCCTCTAAGGTAAGAGTTATAAAACATCTCATAAATCAAAATATAATGTGGTAGTGTCGACTCTTGCCCATGAAACATAACTTGTTGTTTGAAAGTCATAAGTCTTGCCTCAACAATGTGGTAGTGTCAACTCTTGCCCATGAAACGTAGATTATTGTTCGAAAGTTGTAAGTCTTGCATTTATAATGTGATAGTGTCAACTCTTGCTCATGAGATGTAACTTGAATGGAAGAAATCGAAGAAAAGAACAAAAATAATAAAAATTGCGGAAAAAAAATGAAGAAAAGTATTAAAAAAAATAAAATAAAAAAATGTAGAAGTTGAGAGAGAACAGAAAAAAAAAATAAAGGTTGATAAAAAAAAGAAAGATTAAATAAAAATAAAGGTCGAGAAAAATTTAAAAAGAAAAAATCAAAGAAAAATAAAAAAAGTTTTTTCTTTTATAAAAGTAGACATTGAAAGGTGTAAAGAAAAAAAAAGTAAGGGTTGAAAAAAATTAAAAAGAACAAAAAAAAAAAGGAAAGAAAAAATAAAAAAGAAAAAAGAAAAAAAATAGAAGTTGAGAGGAAAAAAGGAAAAAAATAAGGGTTGAGAAAATTAAAAATAAAAAGAGAAAAGAAAAAATAAAAATCAAAGTAAAATCAAAAATAAAAAAAATAAAAGTTGAAAGATATAAATATGAAGTTGTTATTCATTATGAGAATAATTTATGTAATTACTCCATTGCTTAGGGACAATTTTGTAAAAAAAATATTAGTTAATAGATAAAGGTTATTTTAAAAAAGCTTTTTATTTGGGGCTAAAATTTGAAAGTCATCCTAATTTGGATCTATTTTTGAGATTCACCCGAAATATTATGATTTATGAATTTGAAATTGCCCACTAAAAAAAAGCAAGATATTGAACTAGGGAAGAACTAGGGAGCACAATTATTACTCATCCAATTTTGAATTGCTAACATTTGACCCGTGAATATATTCTGTTTTAAAAGATGTTTGATATTTTAGAAATTAGTGTCCATTCAGACAATAACCTTCTAGCACGTTCGTTTTTTTTTTTTTTAAATTGCATTCAAGTCTAATTAGGGTCCTATAGACTTTCTTGATCTGAATTTATGTATGTTATTTGATTCAACATAAAATTTAAGAACGCAAAAAATATTTTTAAAATTTATGATAAAAACAAGTCATAAGTAATTGTACATGGTTATAAATCATCTCATTAAATAGAGGTGAACAAAATCAAACCATAAATCGAGTCAATTCGAAAAAAAATCCTACTTATAATTTTGTTTGACTTGATTTATTGTTTGAAAAAAATCCGATTATACTTGATTTAGTTTGGTTTTAACTAAAAAAAGTCAAATCAAGCCGAATCAATCCGATATTAGATTTATACCATTTTAAAAAATATTTAATACATTTATAAATTTTGCTTATACTTTTTTATTTTTTTTTATCTTTCAACATATTATTTCAAGTTTAAACTTACAATTTTAAATGATCCAATGAATTTTATAGATATATTAGTAACTCAAATAAAACTCATATTTAATTCTATTCCTAGTGCAACATTACGTATATAATATATTCTAAGCGAAACAATATTGAATTTATTTTCATGCATATTTTTAATAAGTTTCAAACTTATTTATTATTTGAATATATAACACTAATTATATGAATTTCGTATTCTCTTTTTATCTATTTTATCCTTTTTATTTCTCTTTAAATTATTTATCGTTAATACTTTTTTTTGTGTGTGTGCGTGTGTGTTTTCCTTTGTTTACTTCCCTACATATATGCAATTTTAGAAAACGAAAGGTTTAACAGATTAGAGTCTCATCTTTCATTTTGTAGAATGCCTTTTTCATTTTAATATATTAATTATTAGTCAATTTTAAATGAGTTTTTAATAAGCTAAAATTCTTAAAAGTTATTAAATAAAGAAAAACATAATAAATGATAGTTAATATAAAGTAATTATTTTAAGAAGTAACTCTCTTTTAATACATAGCTCATCATAAGTGAAGAAAAATAGAAAAGTATCAAAATATTAGTAAGAAAATATAATTAACATTTTTGGTCATAGAGAGGTGCAACATAACTTTGTCTATGTCTAAAATGAAGAGGGAAAAATAAAATTTATTACCAGCTTCGAAAATTTATTTTTTGATAAGTGATTATTTAAGGTTGAGAGAAGAATCAAGATTCCATTCTTGGGCAAGAAAATAAAATAAATAGAGACAACTGACTTTATGAAATTATTGTTATCTTAGCAACACTTGTTTTTCTTAAGTTGTAAGCTTGAACGGTTCAAACCAATAAACAATAGAAAGTAGTAATAATCTTTAAAAATGTTTAACAAAAAAATTATAAAATGTGAAAAATTAAGAACTACAATTTTACATACAATAAATAAATTTCTTATGAATTAAAATGTCATTTGAAAATTATAAACTAATGTTACATTCTCATATTTTATCAAAAGATTTATCAAAGTTGACCTACATAATTGTGGAATGATACATAGATACTTTCTTAAGTAGCACATTTATATGTTTGCCTCCTTCCCTTGCTTCTACTTCAGAAAATAAATACTCTGGCCTAGACACGTGCAAAAAAGTGGACCTAACCAACGGAAAAAATAGAAAAATAGTTATCTAAATAAGTATAAACTTCTTAGAATGTTATATTGTAAATCTATATCTATGTATAATAATAATAAAGAAGAATCAAGACAATGTGATGTGACACCTCTCTTTGACCAAGGATCCTATTTACCCTTTTTCTCATTTTTTTTGGAGTTTTTCTTTCATTTTTTTAATTTATTTCTAAAATCATTTTCATAACTCACATCTCGTTGTGTTCATAATAAATTACACTCTTAATTAATATTAATAAAATTCATAAGTCTAAAACCTTTTATATTCATAACCCCCAATTATTTAGTTTTGCATTAAAATATTCAATGACAATTCTTCTTCTTATGCATACAAATAATTTTTCTCGAAAGAATTTTAAAGAACAATAGTTAGATTCTTGTCATATCAATATCCCACTTCATTTATCTGTCAATCGATCCTTAAGAGAGCCAAAAAAAACAATTAATTGTTACATGAAAAACGAAAAAGTAGGACAATCAAACTGTTAACTAAAAGTGTTAGAGCAGTTGAAGATGAAATTTTATAAATTAAAAATATCAAAAATAATGCAATTTAAACTATATTTTGGCCGATAAGATTTTTTTCTATTGCTATATGGTATGTCTCATACCTATAGTGAGATGAAGACAAGAAAAACTACCATGACAGTAATCTTCTTTTTATCTACAATAAAAATTTTAATGAAATTAGGATAAAGAGAAATACAATTAATTAATGGACTACACATAATATAAAAGAAAGTTGCTCTAACAAAATAACACATAGCTCTTGAAAGGATATAAAATTATAAAAAAAAATTATTGATAAATTATACATAACATAAAAGAAATGTACTCTAAGAAAATAAATAGAACTTAGAAGAGTAACTTTCGAAATACACATATTATAGGATCTTCTGCTCTGTAATAATTTTAAAACTTGGCAGAATAAGGAGGATCATCAGGTCCTAGTTCATAATACCTACAAAGCGAAAAAAAGACAGAGACTATCAAGTCAAGCATCCTTTGAAAAATATCTTACATGATATAATGACAAAATGACCAAAATACACTTAAAAATACCACTCCGAGAGTGAAAAACTATAGAGAAAAATATTTACCAAATTTCAGAAACTAAATTCTTCAAAGGCATAGTAATACAAGAAATTAAAATTGCACAGTGTACATATTAACAATTAAAGTTATTATTTCATAGTAACAGAAGGTGGCAGCATAAAAGTAAACATTAACCTCATCTTCTCTTTTTCCTCAAAAGGAATACACTAAATTTTTGCATTCGAGCTAGAGGCAAAAAAGATTCTTTTTCATCCGAGATAAAGCAATCGATACGGAAAAGACATTCTTTAGCTATGTGACTAATGGCGAAGACACTTTAGGCCAAAAAAAAAAAAAGAGGACAAAGTTGTCCCATGTCGAATAGTATTAAAATTAGCTCTTTCCCCATTTATTTATAAGAGAAAGAATTGTCATTGGACATTTTAATGCAAAATTAAACAATTGGAGGTTATGAATATAAAAGGTTTTATAGTTATGAATTTTATTAATATTAATTAAGAATGTAATTTATTATAAACATAAAGAGATGTGAGTTATGAAAATAATTTTAAAAATAAAATAATTGAAAAAAATGAAAGAAAAACTTCAAAAAAAGATGAAAAAAGATAAATAAGATCCTTGATCAAAGAGAGGTGCCACATCACCTTCTCTTGATTTTTTTTTTATTATTATATATAGATTAGGCAAACACTATGATCGTGGAGGAGATGAGGGGTGAGGTTGAGACGTTGAGTTGGCAATGAGGGTGCGAGGGTGATGAAGTAGGTTTGACCACAATCAATATTTGGTCAAAGATGACCTCGGATAGTGAAATGACGTTTCAGGCCTGTATGGAATGTTTTTATGATCAATTTGTTTATTTGATCTGTATCTCGAAGGTTTCAGATGAACTTCGAACATCAAAGTTGCATTCTAATTATATTTAAAGTTAAGAGTTGATCGTGGTTATATAGCTGATTAAAGGAGCTCGCATTTGTATGGTGTTTTTGATCTTATCCGCTGATTCTGATTTATTTTCAATGAGTTTTAGATGGGTTTGGAACATGTTAGATGTTTTGACAATATTTTTAGCATAAAAGGTAACAACCTAAAGGTTCATTTTTAGTTCTAGAGACCAAAATTCTATTCTGAGACTTTCAAAAATTTGAGAATGAATCATAGGAATGATTTAGAATATCTGGTGCAATTCAATTAGTCGAGAACGTGCTTTTATCGAAAAGCATAAAATAAATATATAACCAACAAAAATGGTACTTGATTGAGCTAATGAGCTTAGAATTATGTTTCGACTAAATGACTAGATCTTTATCAGTATTTGGGACTTATAAGAACAAAATCATCAAACTTTGAGCTCATTAGAGTTGTTTTGAAAAATTGAAGTTAAAAGTTTCAAGATCGCCAAATGCTCGGGAGTTCCTCTTAGTAAAGACGGTTGATTCCCTAGCTAAATCCATAAAGATTTCTTATAAAGCAACCATTTCGGGATAACAACCTTCAAGGAATTTTTGAGTTTTTGGCACAGATTTGGGTGGCGGAGGTGGACGATTTGTGAAGTGTTGAATTCGTATTTTTCAGGGGGTAAGTTTTTAATCTTAAACACGTTATTTCCCACTAAACACTAGCTTATTTCACAATTTAATCCATGCAATTGAATAGAAAATTGAGGTATTACAACTTGAATTCCTAGAGTAAGAATACGTGATTTAAGGAGTAAATTTTATGGATGGTCATTTAGCTCTGTGTCTGTTATCCAAGCATCATTATTCTTTCTTTTGTTACACAAAATTCATTTAACCTTGACTCATCTTTCATAAAAGTAACTTTGACAAAATGTGATTAAAACCCCCTTTAAAATGTGAGATGAAATTTAAAAAAGATTCCTTATGTTTGAGGGTAGCTTCAAAATGGCCCCTCAAATATACTTTTGAGCAGTTTTGGTACTTTAAGCTTGATAATGTGAGTACATTTGACCTTCATGAAATACTTAAGAAACTTTGAATGTTAAATTTTGTAGAAATTTTGTAGATTGATGACAAAAAAGTAACATTAACTCACAATTTTGTAGATTGATGACAAAAAAGTAACATTAACTCACATTTAGAGGTGTATTCTTTGCAATTTTTATGTTCTTGATTTATTGTAGGATTTGGTCTAACTTGATAGATGTAATTTATCCATTTTTAGCATAATTTCATCGACCCTTTCACAAGTTTCGCTTCATAACGTTGATATCTCATGTTATATATGATACCACACTTTGATTATTTTGATTTCTTTGTAACAGTTCCTTTAACATATTTATCACTAACGCAAAAATGTATACTTAAATTTATTTTCCCCTATAATATTATTTTACTTGATTAATTTTTCAAAAATATTTTATTAGTTTTAGCCCATTAGTTATTTCATTCATTATTACTGTTAAAATAAAGAGTAAGTGTTTGATTTGCTCTCTTTGTTATAGTTACACATCAATATTAAGATTAATTAGAAGCAATTCTTTAATGAAATACTTGAAATATCAAGAAGTGAAGTATTTGCATACATTTTAAAAATTTTCATCATACCATCATTTTCAACTTTTAACTAATTTTTAGCTTCGTCCCCATCTCTTCAAAAAAGATTTCATCGATTTTTTTTAAATTTTTATTAGTTTCATAATAAGTAACACTATTTTATTTTTTAAAATTTTTAATAACTTTATTTACTAAAAGTGTTAAACTTTAGGCCACATATTCAATTTATTGATAATAATATTTATAGAAATTATTACGAAATAATTTGAAAAGCATTTTTCTTTGGTAACTAACTTTTATTATTTACCAAGAAAGAAGTATACACAATTCTCAATAGTAGCCTGCAACCTGGACATAGTCCCAGGTTCAGTACTCAATCAAAACAAAGAAAAAAAAATATAGCTGCTCCAACATCAAACAAGCGAACCTAAGGATAGAAATTGAGTTCTTCCACTCTATGTGCAAATATGGGCGGCAAGCTTGTCCTACACAATGACGTTTGAACAATTTGCTTCAGGATATCTTCACTATGTTGTTTCTTTGTTTGAAAAACTATGATTGCACTCCATTCATATTGAGTAAACGCAGCAGGCCAACACAATGCGAAACGTCTCTTGTGCAATTTTCCTGTCGTTAGCATGATTTAGGAGCCAAGCAATTTTATTAGACCATTTGCTAGCCATCCTTTTGCATCCCTGCCAATATAACAATCTGTTCCAAAAACTAGCAGATTAGGGGCATTGGAAAAAGATATGTTCAATTTTATCTGGCTCACTACTACACAACGGACATTGTGCATTATTTGTAATCCCCCATTTCACCAACCTATACCTTGTGTACAACCTTCCTTAGATAGCAAGATACAAAATAAAGATCCATTTTGGTGCCCCTACTTTGTTGCATATCACCATCTTCCACTGTACTTTCTGATATTGGCCTCTCAACTTTAGATAGATCGTCTTAATTGAGAAGTGTTGTATATGTTCTAGCTGATGAAAGTCATAGCCTGTTGTCTCCAGGAGAGTTCTTGACCTAAGTATCTTTTGAAGCATCCAAGATGCCTGTTGTGGCATTACTGTCCATATAGATTGCCCTTTGACATAGTAACTATGATCCCATTGGACCCAAACCTTATCCCTCTTACAACATAAATTCAACATAAGCTTACATATGGATGCCTTGTTCCAAGTTTATACATGCAGGATGTTCAAACCACACGCTACCCTTGGCAAACAAAGTTGTTCCCAGAAACCCAAAGCCTTTATAGTTGATATATGTCCACCAGTCCATAGATACGTCCTGCATAGAACCTCAATGCATTCAATAACCTTTTTCGGTAATATAAAAACGTGCGCCCAAAAAGTTTGAATAGAAAATAACATGGTCTTTATTAGTTGTAATCGGCCAACATAGGATAAAAACTTTGAAGTTCAGTGGATAATTCTTTCGATTATCTTGTCAAACAAAGGTTGGCATTAGGCAATAGAGATCCTCTTAGATATCTGAAAGGTAATTGACCTTTTGAGAAATGCAGTCTATCTAGTATATCATTTTGTTTCGCAAGATCCACTCCCCCAAAGTATATAGAACCTTTATCAATGTTTGCTATTAGTACGGAGGCTGCAGAGAATTCCAGGAAACACTCATACACTTTTAAACTAGAACCGAGACCTCCCCTGCTAAATAGCAAGAGGTCGTCAGCAAATACAATTTCACTATGTTAAGTTTAGCATTCTTCGGATGATAGTTAAAATTTGCACCATTCTTCAATTGCTGAGTAGTCTACAGAGGCATTCCATGACTAGTACAAATAAGAAAGGGGAAAAAGGATCACCCTGTCTAAGCCCCTTTTTATCAAGAAAAGGTTTTGAAAATTTACCTTTAATCACAATAGCATATGATACAGTAGTCAAGCATTGAATGATCATGAGGCAAATTTCTTAGGAAAGTTTAGACTAGTAAGCACCTGCTCTAAAAATGGCTACTCCACTGAGTCATATGATTTTTGCATGTCAATATTCATCATGTATCGAGGTGAAATTCCTTTTCATCCTTATCCTTTGGTTAAATTTATGAGTGAGAATGATGTTGCCTGTAATCGCCCTGCTAGGGACAATGGTTGCCTGGTTCCTATCCTCCAACATATCTATAACTCCTTGCATTCGTTTGGTAAATTCTTTGAAGATAATTTTATACAGTATAGTACAACAAGATATCATCCTAAACTCTTTCACAATGGTTGGGTTTTTCACTTTCGGGATTAGAGTAACACCGACACAATTCATTTCTTTGAGCATGTATCTTGTATCAAAGAAACTGAGTATTGCACTAATAACATCTTCTTCCACAGTTTGCCAGGCCTTCTTGTAGAAACAAGAGTTAAAACCATAAAATTCCTTGGTGCCTTTAATTCATTAATATCCCATAGGGCCTGCTTAACTTCTTCCTTTCTGACTGGCCTAATTAACAATAACTGTTCCTGTCTTGGTAAAAGAATATTTGTTTACTTATTAATGTATTGATAGTATAAAAAAATAATATTTAACAAAAGTAAAGAAAAAATGTCTATAAATTAACTAAGCAAAATAGTGTATTAGTAAAAGGTAAGTGAATGAAAATTGTAATTGTTTTACATTTATGATAAGTAGATTTTAATTTTTTTTTGGTATTACTTTGTTTCAATTTTTTTAAAATTTAGCAGGTAGAGTTTGTCTAATATATGAAAATAAGAAGGCTCATTTTTAGCAAAATAGTTGATCAAAATTGCTCAAATATATATTTAAGGGACCATTTTGAACTTATCCTCAAACATAAGGAATATATTTGTTATTTTCTCTCACATTTAAGGTAGAGTTTGATCCAAATTTTATCAAAGCTACTTTTATGAAAGATGAGGCAAAGTTAAATGACTTTTGTGTAACAAAACAAAGAAAAATGACTTTTGGATAATGAACACAAAGTTAAAGAACCACTCATGAAATTTGAATCGCATAATGACTCATTTTAGCTTAAATTCATCATATAACTTACATAGCTGAAAGAAATTTCAGATTTAACTCAAGAGCTTGGGGCGATATATATATATATATATATATATATATATATATATATATATATATATATATGTATGTATGTATGTATGCATGCATGTATGTATATAATATGACAAAATCATAATTAGATATTTGATTTTCAATTTACGGCAAGTAGGAATTTTTTTATTCTTTAAAATGTTAGTTTTGATGTAATAAATAAATTGAATGGCAACTAATAATAAAATGCTCTTTTATAAATGAGATGATGAGCATGTATACGCTACTTATTTCATGATATGAAATAATTACATGAAATTAATATCTGTTGATGATATTTTCATGAATTGTGATATAATTGATTTATTGATACTTATGTATGACCTACTTGATTTTCTCCTCACTTCCTTACTCTCATAAATTGATTTGGAGTTTTTTTGACTCTCAATATAGTAATTTGAATCATTTGATAGTGTTATAGCTTGACATAAACATAGCGTTCATGCACAGTGACATTGTGAGAAAGGGTAAATGTAATACCCCATATTATACTTAGCTTAGTTAAGCTCCTAGTTGCATGCATAAGAGGCTTAAAGCCTAAAAACTTCACCAAGTGTCGTGGACTTAATCTTATTTTTGGCCTCTTAACTTCGAAGATTTTTAAATTGATCTTTCCAACCCCGAAACATAAGTTTTTAAGTTAATTCATGTTCAGGGGTATAAGGAGCATGTCTCAAAAAAGTTTTAGAATTTTTGGACGAGGATTGGGTCGTGTTTGGTTTTCGATTCCAACAGCTCACCGCGATTGCATCGCGTCACGGTGCCTATAGCAATGGACTCCTCACCGCGTCACGGTACCCCTTTAAATCGTGTTCCAGTTGCAAATTTAATTTCCTAAGGGGCAGTTACGTTTTTTTCCCCCAACCCAATTTGTAAATCCACGACCTAAAGCTTCAGTTAGGGCATTATTTGCCCATATTCTCCAATCTCCTCTGAAAGAAACCCTACCCTTCCCCAAGATCATCAAATTTCATTCCTTCTTCTCTAAGAAAATAAAGAATTCAAGTTTCCAACATCCAAGAACCTTCAAGAAAGCTTCAAGATTGGTATTCTTCTTTCAAGCTTAAGGGTTTATGGTATGTGTGATGTTCATCCGTAAGATATTTTCACCCATGGAGTCCAAGAACCCCTTTCTATTTCTAAATTATGAGTTTTTACATGATTATGTTGAACTATCTTCATGAATCTTTTGTTATTTCAACTTTAAGTTAAGATTATAAACGTTTTCATGTGGAATAGATTATAGTATGTTTTGAATGTTGTAGTTACCATGTAGTTATCATGCGAGTCAGAATAAATCCTCAAATTATGATTTCTGTCATGAACACATGCTATCTTTTCATGTTTAAAAACATCCCCATATTAAAGTCACGATCTCCATGTGTTTGATGAAATGCCTAAGTGATGGATTTTTGAATAATAATTCCCTATTATGATTTCCAAAGCTTTTATATGTCCTTATTGTTATTTTCATTTAGTGTTGGTGGGTTATGAATATCCGATACCTAGTTGTTTACATAAATTCAGTGTCTTCAGAATGATTTCAGATAAACTATAAGCATTGCAATTCAGTCAAGTTATTTATGATCTGTTGTTTGCTCAGTTAATCTTAGTTTAGTCCAGTAATCAGTGTCGGTTTAGTTGGGAGTAAAACTTAGCATCGAGTGAACGTAGGGATGATGTCTCCCCTTTCAGTTAGGCATGAGGCACCTGTCTCACCTCGTTAGTTAGACATGAGGCACTTTTTTCCCTGTTAGTTAGGCATGATATGTTAGTAGCAGTCTCTATGTTTCAGACCTATGGCGCCATCATAGACTTTGAGGGGTCCCCCGTCAGTTAGACATAACACCCCTGTCCTTTGGGACATTAAATTAGTGGATCCACACAACCATTATTAGTACCTGTGGCATGGTACTGACACTCTTTCAATTGGGGTTATAGGTTGGACCCCAATAATAGATTTGGGGTATTTCGATTATAGCTAACTCCTACAGTCTCAGTACAGTATTCAGTTCAGGTTTGCTTGACCATAACATACAAGCTTCCAGTTATTCAGTTATCTGATTTTAATAATTTAGTTTACAGATTATTTCAAAAACCTTATATACTTTGTCTTGTATTCCCAGTATTTCCGTTTTCATGCATGCATACTCAGATATCCCATGCTATTCAGCCAATCCTTATTTCATGCATAGTTAACCCTTGCATTACAGCCTAACCTCATCTCATATACTGGTACATTCAAAGTCCTGACCACATACTTTTCTTCACGCTATGATATCTTATATCATAGGTTTGGACGCACAATTTCCTGACCATGCTTAGACAGTTCAGCTTATTAGCAGCAGCAGTCATGGTGAGTCCTCATCTATTGGAGACATAATTGTTTCATTTTAGTATATCTCAATAATTTAGTATTTCTATTTAGTCAGAGTTAGTTGGGGGTTTGTTCCATCACTCCACAGTCAGTCAGTTAGAGGGTCTTCAGAAATTCAGATAATTAGTCAGTTTATCAGTTATTTTATCAGTCTTTTCAGTATGTCTTATATGTTTCAGATCTATGATTTAATCGTGTTTCAGTATTTAAAACCTTATGGCATTATCAGTTATTTTTCTGCATTTGTTGTTTATTATCAGTTTACTCAATGGTTACAGCAGGTACTGGTTTATAAGTTAGCTTGTGGTCACTTGTGATCGTAAGCACTATTGTCGCGACTAGGAGGTAGGCTTGGGTCATGACCAAACTTGGTATAAGAGGCTAAGGTTTTACAGTGTACTAGGGAGTCTGAAAGTCGCGTTGAGTAGAGTCTTGTGCATGGGTGTAAAGTGCGCCACACTTATGGACAAGAGCTTACAAGATGTCTTAGGAAAAATTCCCTTCTTTCTGTATTCATGTCATGTGAATGAGCATAAGCTCTATTTAAAACTCTCTATCTGACTTATCCTTGATTTTGTTTATAGAAAATGTTTCTCGAAACAAACAACAAAAAAAGGAACGGGAAGCAACCTGTACATCCGTCTTTTCAGAAAGATCCCCTGAATGAGCATGTCTCTAATACTAAATTCAGAGCCATTTTCACTACCTTAGCTAATTCAGTAGTTGTTCAAAATGATCAATAGGTTTTTGTCCTATTTAGGCTTATAGTTAATGCTCAACAAAGTGAGTAGGAAAAGCGTATGGAGAAAGAAAAAGAGTGTAAGAGGGCTAGGATAGGTAGTTTTAATTTTGCTCAGCTAAGGTCAAAGGGTGGTAACCGTTCTCAGTTCTGTCAGAAGTTTTCATCCCCAACTCCGTCTTCAGCTAGTATGCTAGTACCAAGGTTTAGGAATAACAGTCGGGATGGGGCGCCAAGATCTAAGACCCAGGGTAGTATGAACAGTGGTCATACTAATCTTCTCTGTGGGAGGTATGGTAGAAATCATCAGGGTGTGTGTAGGATTGGTAGTGGTATGTGTTTTGGATATGGAAAGCCAGGCCATAGGGTCAGGGATTGCATGAGGGTTGGTCAGCAGAGTTAGCACAGTCGTCCTCCAATTCCAGCCGGTCGCCTGACTCAGCAGGGTGCTACTTCTAGTGCCACCAATGGTCAGTGCCAGAACAGAATGCATGCACTCCAATCCCATCATGATCAGGAAAGTTCTCCTTATGTGGTTATGGGTATGTTACAAGTTTTTCCTCTTTGTATGTATATTTTATTAGACCCCGGAGCTTCACTTTCTTTTGTAACCCCAATATAGCTGTCTTATTCGGTGTCAGTCTTGGAACTCTGGTAAAACCCTTCTCAGTGTCTATCCCAGTGGGTAAGTCTATCATAGCCAGACGAGTATACAGTAATTATCCGGTTACAGTATCCTAGAAAATCACTCCAGTTGATTGCAGGAATAGGGTAATTAAGTTTTAGTTTCCTAATGAACCAGTTATCGAATGGAGGGGCAGTACCTCAGTTCTTAGGGGTCAAATGCATTTTCAAATCTCTTTTCAAAATCCTATGACAGTATATGATCAAGAGTTAGAAGTATGTATCTAGAAGTTTAGCAGCAGTAAAGTGGGGGTAGAGTTTATCTGGATATAATATACTATATATACATGGGGCTAGTTGTATGAAAGGTGAATCAGTAGGCTTGAAACAGTGTATGGAAGAATTTAAGTTTATTCATTAGAAATTATATGTTGTTAATATTGGGTATGTTGGTATAATGGTAATTCTCATGGTGTAGGGAAAATATAAGTCTAGAGATGTGATATTTGTAGGCTATGATGAAATTAGTATGGTTTATTAAAGGTTTGGGGATATCCATGTTAAGTGTTATAATCTAAGTTTGAATCTTTAAAGATTGAGCTAATAGAAAGTAGTGTTGAAATTCTTGATAGTGTGAACTCATGGTATGGTGATACTCATGAAGATTCTAAGTTAGTTAGTGTTTAAGTTATTATGTGATGACTATTGGGGCTATAAAGAAAAATTTAAGAGTTGTATCTCAGAAGGGAGTATTAGCATAGGGTTTTGCACTTTCAAGTCTAGTCTTTCAGCGTAATTTATTACTGATGAGTATTGTCATATTTCAAACTTTAGAGTAAAGTGGTTGCAATTCAGTTTAGTGGTTATCAAAAGGGTCCCACAGACTTAGAGTGATGGCTTATAGCTAAGGGGGAGATGATAGAATAAGTAACCAAATTAGGCTCTCAGATTCCAGTAGTGATGCCAGTACATTGCAGAATAGTAGTAAGGGGGGATGATGCCCAACCCATTCTTATTTCAGTATTTGTACTTCAGTTATCACGATATATACTAATGCCTTACATATCAGTTCCCTGATCATAGCTCAAATTCATGCACCTTCCCTAGAATCATGTACACTTCCAGTTCTTAGTATAATGAGTTCCAGTTTGCTCAGCAGTACGAATCATGTTACATGAATTTATGAACTCCAAACTCAGGTCATGCATCTCATAACTCATGTACTCATGCTTTACATTATGTTTCGTTCCAGTATTCATGCTACTCTCTTAATGATCAGCGAAATTCAAATTATGTTATGTATATCCTCAATTTTATATCTGTAATGAACCCAGGTCATGGATACTCTATTTCTAAAGCCTCAGTTAAGCTTTCAAGTTATTCATAGTATTCTTTCATGCTTCAGGTCCTCATGCTCTAGCCTTTTAGTGACCTCTCTTATGAAATAGTGGTGGTGATGAAAAAAATTGATGATCAGTTGTTTAGATGGGAGAGAGTAAATGCTTTATGTTGGGAAAATATGTTGTATGCTTGTTTGATCTATGGTTATAAGTGTGGAGTAAGATTGTGGCCAAGTTTTGATATATGTCATGGCTAGTTGAAATTTTGTGTGTGATTTTCTTAAGAATAGCGTATGAAAGTTGTTAATGACAGAAGTATTAGAGAATATATAAAATATGCCTTGATGAGTGTTAGCCTGAAAGTTTGTATATGGTTATAATGATAGGCTTGAACGTCATGTTGGTGTATATAAGTGGATGGGTGCATTGTACGTTAGTGCATTCCTAGTAAGTGGTTGAATTTAGTTGTTGAAGTGGTAAGAAGAATTATTCTTGAGACAAAAAGTTGTAAAAATGCAGGGTGTATTGAATTCATGACTCCGACTAGTATTACAGCGTCATGGGTGCACTTTGTAGATTCGAGCAGGCTTGAACATAGTGAGAGAATTCAGTTCAACTCAGACTTCAGTAGATAGAGTTATCAGTGCCCATGTGAATATTTTCAGTAGCCTCAAGTGAAGTGCGGTGTTAAAGCAAAATGTATAGTTGAGGGAGTATTTAAGGAGTATGTCTAAGCTTGAGAGTAACACTTGCATTTTCTAAGGCATAGCAATTCCAGTTTATGTTTCACAAACCTATGTCCCATGTTACAGAGTTATAGACTTAATTAAGAGTCCTTACTCATATATCTTAGTCAGATCATGCCCAATTTCTTTTCTTCCTAGTGTTATTATAACTTTCTATAAAGAGTGTTGAAGAAATACTCCAGTTGAGTATATGCTTTCAGTATAATTCAGTCCATATAGCCAACTGTTCAGTTTAGCAGTCAGACAGACAAGTTTCTATGGTTTTTCCATCTTCCGATCTAGTATTACTATCAGAAATTTCACGAATATTGCCATTCCAAGAGGTAGTTTGTTCGCATCCATGTAAATTATGAATTCAGTTCAGTTCATACATCATGATTCAAATTCAGACATTTAGTCATGATTCAGTTCATAAATTTCTTATGCATTATCTCAGTCTTTCCTTAGTATTTCAGCCAAGTCAGTACCATTCGGGGGACAAATAATCCCAAGGGGGAGATATTGTAATACCCTGAGTTTTCATGTCCTAAACCTCTCAACTTTTTTTCATGAAACCAGATTCAGCCCGAGGAAATGGTTACTCATAAGATGACTCTCTCGCGTCTATCTCAGCCTTATAACCATTCTTGTGTCATTGTATGTATTCAAGGAATCAGTTAAGTCCATGATATTCAGTTCACATATCATGTTTCAGACTCAGTCGCGTAATCATGCTTTCAGTTATGCATGTTCAGTATATGATCTTAGTTTCTTCAGAACTCTTATCCTAATCAATCTCATTTGAGGATGAATATTCCCAAGGGGGAGATATTGTAATACACCATATTATACTTATCTTATTTTAGATCCTAGTTGCATGCATAAGAGGCTTAAATCCTGAAAATTTCACTTAGTGTTGGGGACTTAGTCTTATTTGTGGCCTCTTAACTTTGAGGATTTTTAAATTGATCTTTCCGACCACTAGATGAAGGTTTTTTAGTTAATTCATGTTCAGGGGGTGTAAGAAGCATGTCTCGGGAAAGTTTTGGATTTTTTGGATGTGGATTGGGTCGTGTTTGGTTTTCGATTCCAGCAACTCACTGCGATTGCATCGCATCCCGATTCCTATAGTGATGGACTCCTCATCGCATCGCGGTATCCCTTTAAATCGCATTCCAGTTGCAAATTTAATTTCCTGAGGGGCAGTTACATCTTTTCCCCTCAACCCAATTCATAAATCCGCAACTTAAAGCTTCAGTTAGGGTATTATTTTTCCATATTCTCCAATCTCCTCTCAAAGAAACCCCACCCGTTTCCCAAGATCATTAAATTCCATTCCTTCCTCTCCAAGGAAATAAAGAATTCAACCTTACAATATCCAAGAACCTTCAAGAAAGCTTCAAGATTGGTATTCTTCTTTTAAGCTTAAGGGTTTATGGTATGTGTAATGTTCATCCATGAGACCTTTTCACCCATGGAGTCTAAGAACCCCTTTCTATTTCTAAATTATGAGTTTTTACATAATTATGTTGAACTATCTTCATGAATCTTTTGTTATTTCAACTTCAAGTTAAGATTATGAACGTTTTCAAGTGGAATGGATTATAGTATGTTTTGAATGTTGTAGTTCCTATGTCATTATCATGCGAGTCAGAATAAATCCTCAAATTATGATTTTTGTCATGAACTCACGCTATCTTTTCATGTTTAAAAGCATCCCCATGTTAAAGTCATGATCTCCATGTGTTTGATGAAATGCCTAAGTGATGGGTTTTTGAATAATGATTCTCTATTATGGTTTCCAAAGATTTTATATGTCCTTATTGTTATTTTCATTCAATGTTGGTGGGTTATGAACACCCGATACCTAGTTGTTTATATAAATTCAGTATCTTCAGAATGATTTCAGATAAACTACGAACATTGCCATTCAGTCAATTTATTTATGGTCAGTTGTTTGCTCAGTTAAGCTTAGTTTAGTTCAGTAATCAGTGTCGGTTTAGTTGGAAGTAAAACTAAGCACCATGTGAATGTAGGGATGGTGTCTCCCCCGTCAGTTAGGCATGCGACATTTGTCTTCCCTATTAGTTAGGTATGAGGCACTTGTCTCTTCCGTTAGTTAGGCATGAGATGTTAGCAACAGTACCTATGTTCCAAACCTACGGCGCCACTATAAACTTTGAGGGGTCCCCCGCTAGTTAGGCATGACACCCTAGTCCTTTGGGACATCAAATTAGTCGATCCACACAACCATTATTAGTACCCATGGCATGGTACTGATATCCTTCCAACTGGGGTTACAGGTTGGACCCCAACAATAGATTTGGGATATGTTGATTGTAGTTAGCTCCCATAGTCTCAGTATTGTATTCAATACAGAATTCAGTTTAGATTTTCTTGACCATAGCATACAGACTTTCAGTTATTTAGTTATCAGATTTCAGTAATTCAGTTTACAGATTATTTCAGAAATATTATATGCTTGATCTTGCATTACAGTATTTCCGTTTTCATGCATGCATACTCAGATATCCTATACTATTCAGCGAGTCCTTAAATCATGCACAGTTTACCCTTGCATTACAGCCTAACCTCATCTTATATACCAATACAGTCAAAGTACTGACTGCATGATTTTCTTTGCTCTATGATCTATTCTATCATAGGTTTGGATGCATAAATTCCTTACCGCGCTTTGACAGTTCAATTTATCAGCAGCAACAATCATGGTGAGTCCTTATTTATTGAGGACATGATTGTTTCATTTCAGTTTATCTTAGTGGTTTAGTATTTTTATTTAGTCAGAGTTAGTTGGGGGTTTGTCCCATTAACTCCACAGTCAGTCAGTTAGAGGCTTTTCAGACATTCAGATAGTTAGTCGGTTTATCAATTGTTTTATCAGTCTTTTCAGTATGTCTTCATATGCTTTAGATCTATGATTTAATCATGTTTTAGTATTTAAAACCTTATGGCATTATCAGTTGTTTTTTTTGCATATTTTGCTTATTATCAATTTACTCAGTGCTTACAACAAGTACCAGTTCATGGATTAACTTGTGATCATTTGTGATCGTAAGCACCGTTGTCACAACTAGGAGGTAGCCTCAGGTCATGACAGTAAATCTTGATAAAGGGTCATTTAGAGGATTTCTCGATACAAAATATTATAACCAAGGCATTCCTTAATAGTATTGTCCTGTACAAAGTGCGTATATGAATCTAAAAAATTCTCTATGATTTCATCCATTTGACAGAGTAAAGAGGTGTATACGTGTTTTGTCCAGTGCATTATATGTAAATTACATTTCATTTTCATTACATTCATTGTAATACCCTGTATTTCTCAAGCTTAACTTAAATCTCAGTTCATGAATTATCCAATATAAAATTTTTGAAACATTCAGTATTTTTCAGTTTAGAGCCTGCCATTGTAAGAGCTTAGTTTATCAGTAGTTCAGTCATGTAGTTATGCATCAGATATGTATGTTCAGTGTGTAAACTCAGTTTATCAGTGTCTCAGCTTAATCAGTCCCATTTAAGGATGAATGTTCCCAAGGGGGAGATATTGTAATACCCCATATTTCTCAAGCTTAACTTAACTCTCAGTTCATGAATTATCCAATATAGATTTTTTGAAACACTTAGTATTTTTCAGTTTAAATCCTTCTAATGCATAGAAAATTGAATTAGCTTTCCAACGATATAAAATTTGCCTAAATCCGATAACTGGGTAAGAAGTTATGGCTATTTTAAGTTTCAGTCGTTAAACACCGTTATTAAGGCCAGTAGCGCATCGTGGAGTATGTCAAAATGACAATTGTCAGTTTCCAGTACGGTACCGCGATACCGGTATATCATGCAACCAACTAATTTCCCAATTGTCAAAATTCAGTGTTACTCCGCGATATTGGGGCGTCGCGCCAAGGACCTAATCCACAATTGTCAATTTCCAGTAAACAAATGCGATTCCACCGTGTCGCGGTGAACTTCCAAGTCCCAAAAAAATTAGCAACGCGATACCACCGCATCGCACCACCATGTATTTTCTCAGTTGGCAATTTCCAGAGACACGACGCGATAGCACCGCGTCGCGCCAGGTGCCTATTTCGACGGAAATTAAATATTTTGTTCATGGTTAAAATAGTTTTTTCCATTAATTTTAGCACGCCCAAATACGGGATTTAATCCCTAAAAACATTTTAAGTTATTACTCACTCAATTATCCCCAAATTAAAAGCATTCTCTCTCAAAACTACAAACCCTAGCTTCAAGAAAACAAGAGCAATCTCAAAGGATTCACCAAGAACTTCAAGAAACTCACAAATTAAGGTATGTTAGGTATTCATCTATGAGTTCCTTTCACCCATAGATTCCACGAATCCATTTTCAAAATACAAGATTCCTGAATTATGAACTTCCATGCTTGAATTGAATTGAATTCATGCTCATGTTATTGTTGGGTTTTAGTCCATGATTTAATTACATGCTTTTATGAAATTTATCATTGTATGTGTTGAATTACATGATCTTCATGATAAACCCTTCAATTTGCAAGTTGATTGATTAGCCATGATAACTATATGTTTTGATTATTGTATAACCTAAGCATTCTCTCCATGTGTTTGATAAAATGCCTATGTAAGTGAAATAGTGTCATTATATCATGATAGCATGTATTTCCCATCCATGTATAAGTAGATGCATTACAAGTATTTGATTAGATGACTCTATGAGTGAACTATGTACAAGTATACATTGTTATGATTTTCAAGAGTATATTATGCTTTATTTTTCATGCAATCGAGTCCTGGGGTATTAAATACCCAAAAATTTAGTTGTGTGCCTAGAGCCAATGTCAGTTACAAAATCTCAGTCATGTAACGATCAGTAGTACTCTTAGTCAGTCACAGAACTCAGTAGAACTTAGTTAGTTACCGAACTCAGGAAAACTTAGTAACCTCAGTATCAGTCCAGTCCAATTCAATATACTCAGTCTAGTGTCTTTCAGTTAGAGTAGGATTCAGAATCGAGTGAACCCAAGGATGGGGGCACACCTGACAATAGAGGGTGTGATCTCTAGAAGAAATCCTTGCATTCCAGAACTTCGTAGACAACGTAGGTTGAGACATCTAACCTGCTAGTTGAGGGTTGATGAGGTGTTTTAGCCTTCCATATGAGGGTTCCACCTTCTCATTAGAGTACCTTCTAGATGAGGGTAACTCTTCAGTGTCTTTACCTATGGCACGTTACTGACACCCTTCCAACTGGGGTCATAGGTTTGACCCCAACTCAGTTATCTTATTTGGGGCATGTCGGTTAGATGATTAGCTTCTGCAATCTTAGTTTTAGTCTTCAGAATAGAACTCAGTTCAGTTTTATAGAATTATGACTGTCAGATATAGTCAACCAATATCAGTAAATCAGTTATCAGTAACTTCAAATATCAGTTACTTAGTATCATAATTCAGGACTTAGCTTCAGACAAGCTTATTCACAGTATTTATTTATATACACATTAGTGCATACTCAGTATTTACAGTAGTAACAGTTATCCATGTACTCTCATGTTCAGTTACTCTATATCATATAGTCAGTTATTGTTCATGCATATGAACCCTTGTATTTAGAGTTACCTCATGTAGCACACCAGTATATTCCACATACTAACACAAACTCTTTCTTTGTGCTATGATGTCTCATATCATAGGTTCGGACGCTCAGGTTCCCGACCACGCATAGATAAATTCAGATTCAACCAGTAGCAGTAGATTAGCAATGAGTCTTCATCATTTGAAGATATTTTTTATTTCATTATTTTAGTAGACTCAGTATTTTAGTAGATGGAGTTAGTTGGGGGATTGTCCCATCAACTACACTTTCAGACAGTTTCAGTTTGAGGCTTTTCAGACTAGTTTTCAAACAGTTTTCAGTTTTATAAATTGTTATTTCATATGATACACTTTAGCAGTAATTACAGATTTTGAACCTTATGACATTTTAGCCTATTTTTCGCATTTATTATAGTATCATATTTCAGTGCTCACAGCAGATATCAGTCGTGAGTTAGCTTGTGGTACTCTGAGGTCGTAAGCATTGTGTAGCATTCGGGGTACAGACTCAGAGTGTTACAAACTTGGTATCAGATATTAAGGTTCAATAATGTCCTAGGAAGTCTGAAAGCCGCTCAAGCAGAGTCTTGTGTATGGGTGTGTAGCGCGTCACACTTATGGATATGAGGCTATGAGATGTTTTAGGAAAAGTTTCCTTTTTTTTAGTATTCATGTCGTGCGAGTGAGCATGAGATTAAGTTAAACCCTCAGTCTAATCCATTTACTCCTTTTCATTTATAGAACATTCCTCTCAAAAGGACTAACGAAAGGAAAACTGGAAATCAGTCAGCACTTCAGCCCGTTCAGGAAGATCCCCTGGACGAGCATATCTCCCACGCAAAGTTCAGAGTTGTATTTACTACTCTGCCAATTCAGTAACAGCCCAGAATGAATGGCTAACTGCTGTTCTGTCCAATCCAGTGGCCAATACTGCTGCATCCAGGATTCGGGATTTCACCCGAATGAATCCTTCCCTATTCTTGGGAGCTAAGTCAGAAGAGGATCCACAGGAGTTCCTCGATCAGGTTCAGAAAGTCATGGATATCATGAGAGTAACTTCTAGTGAGAGTGCTAAGTTAGCTTCCTATCTGCTAAAAGATGTAGCTCATACGTGGTTTAAGAAGTGAAAGGTATATAGGGGCACAGACGCAGAGCCCGTAGAGTGGAAAGAGTTTGCTACCGCTTTTCTAGATAAATTCATTCCTTTAGAGATGTGAGAAGCCAAGGTAGTTGAGTTTATAAATCACAGGTAGGGAAGTATAAGTGTGAAAGAGTATCCCTTAAGTTTACTCAGTTAGCCAGGTATTCTCCCCATGTAGTGGCAAACAGTAGGTCCAGAAAGAGCAAGTTTGTATCTGGGGTGTCAGATAATGTGGGGTGTCAGATAATGTGGTTAAGGAGTGTAGAACAACGATGCTGATTAAGGAGAATGACATATCCAAAATCATGGTCCATGCTTAGCAGATAGAAGAGGCTAAGATCAGAGAGAGAGAGAGAGACAGGCAGAACAAGAAAGATAAAACAAGGTACCTTTAATTTTAATCAGCCTAAGTCAGAGGGCGGTAACCATTCCCAGTTTCATCCAAAATCTTCTATTCTAGCTCCTTCCTCATTCAGTGCTCCAGTACCTAAGTTTAGAAATAATAATAGTGATAGGGCTCTAGGATCTAAATCTCAGGGTCGTGTAAGCAGTGCTCGAACAAATCCCCTTTGTCAGACATGTGGTAGAAACCACAAAAGTGTCTATAGAGTTGGCAGTAATGTTTGTTTTGGGTGTGGCAAGCCAGGCCACAGAGTCAGAGATTGTCCTCAATTAGGTTCTTAGGGTCAGCATACTTGTTATTTAGCTCAGTCAGGTCGCCCGAATCAGCAGGGTGCCACTTCTAGTACCACCAGTGGGCAACACCCAAATAGGCTTTATGCACTTCAGTCTAGACAAGATCATGAAAATTCTCCTGATATGGTCACTGGTACGTTATAGATCTTTCATTTACATGTTTATGCCTTGCTAGATCCAGGAGCTTCTTTATCTTTCATAACTCCTTATATAGCCGTTAACTTTGGAGTTAGTCTAGAAATCCTAGTAGAGCCTTTCTCAGTTTCTACCCCAGTAGGTAAATCTATCTTATCCCGATGGGTATACAGGAACTGTCCGGTTATGATATCTCAGAAAGTTACTTCAGCAGACCTTGTAGATCTAGAGATGGCAGATTTTGATGTCATTCTGGAATAGATTAACTCCATTCATGCTATGCTTCAGTTGATTATAGAAAAAGAATTGTTCATTTTTAGTTTCTAAATGAACCAGTCCTTGAATGGAGAGGTAGTACCATAATGCTTAAGGGTCAGTTGATTTTATACCTTAGAGTAAGAAAAATGATATCCAAGGGATGTGTCTATCATCTTGTGTGAGTCAAGGACTCTAGTTCAGAAACTCCCAGTCTTGAGTCAGTTTTAGTAGTAAATGAATTCTCAAATATATTTCCCTAAGATCTTCCTGGAGTTCCTCCCGTTTGGGAAATAGACTTCAGAATAGACCTTCTTCTAGATAATTAGCCCATATCTATTTTACCATATAGAATAGCTTCAGCAGAACTTAGAAAGTTAAAAAATAGTTGAACGATCTCCTAGATAAGGTATTCATCAGACCCAGCATCTCCCCATAGGGCGCACTAGTTCTATTCGTGCATAAGAAAGACGGTTCTCTCAGAATATGTATTGACTACCATCAGTTGAACAAAGTCACAGTCAAGAATAAATATCTACTTCCTAGAATCGATGACTTGTTTGATCAACTTCAGGGTGCCAGTTAATTTTCTAAGATAGACCTCAGATCAGACTATCATCTGCTCAGAGTCAGAGAATGTGACATTTAAAAAATAGCTTTCAGAACCTGATATAGTCACTTCGAGTTTCTAATCATAACCTTTGGTCTTACTAATGGACCAGCAACTTTCATGGACTTAATGAATCACATGTTCAAATAGTACTTGGACATGTTCATTATAGTCTTCATCGATGACATTCTTGTCTATTCCCATAGAGAGAATGATCATGTCAATCACCTTAGAATCGTACTTCAAACTCTCAGAACTCATTAGTTGTTTTCCAAATTTAGTAAGTTTAAATTTTAGCTAAGGTCAGTAGCATTCCTTGGTCATATTATTTTCGCTGATGGCATTAGAGTTGATCCTCAAAAGACCGAAGTGGTGAGAAACTGGCCTAAACCCATCTCTCCATCAGATATCAGGAGTTTCTTAGGTTTAGCTAGCTATTACCGTTCTTTTACTGAAGTTTTTTCGTCTATTGCATCCCCCATATCCAAATTGACTCAGAAGAAATTCCAGTTTCAGTGGTTAGATTCTTACGAGAAGAGTTTTTAGGAGTTGAAGGCTCGACTCACCTCAGCCTTAGTTTTGACTTTACCAGATAGGTCAGATGGGTTTGTTGTGTATTATGACTCATACAGAGTAGGTTTGAGTTGTATCCTCATGAAGAGATGTAAGGTCATAGCCTACACCTCTAGAAAACTTAAGCCCCATGAGAAGAATTATTCGAATTATGATCTTGAGTTAGTAGCTTTAGTGTTTGCCTTAAAGATTTGGAGGCACTATTTGTATGGGGTGCATGTAGATGTGTTCACAGATCACAAGAGCTTGCAGTATGTCTTTTCTCAAAAAGATTTAAATTTGCATCAGAGAAGGTGGTTAGAATTATTGAATGATTATGACATGAGTGTTCTTTATTATCTGGGTAAAGCCAATGTAGTGGTTGATGCTCTCAGTAGACTATCTATGGGTAGTGTTGATCATGTTAAGGACAGTAAGAAAAAACTAGTTTAGGAAGTTCATCAGCTTGCCCGACTAGGTGTTCACTTAGTCGATTCAACAGAAAGTAGTGTGTGGGTTCAAAATAGTTCTGAATTCTCTCTAGTTTCCAAGGTAAAGGAAAAGCAGGATAAAGATCCCAGTCTTGTTAAGTTAAAAGAGTCAGTCAGAGATTAGAAAGTAGAGGTTTTCTCCCAAGGGGGAGATGGTGTGTTGCGTTGCCAGGGTCGTTTATGTATGCTAGGTGTAGATGGCTTAAGGCAACGAATTCTTGCAGAAGCTCATGGTGAGCGTTACTCAATTAATCCAGGGGCCACTACGATGTACCATAATTTGCAGGAGATCTATTGGTGGAGTGGGATGAAGAGAGATATTGCAGAATTTGTAGCTAAATTCTCTACATGTCAGCAAGTTAAGATTGACCACCAGAAGCCTAGTGGGTCCATGAAAGAGTTCAGTATTACCAAATGTAAATGGGAAGATGTGAACATGGACTTTGTGACGGGTTTGCCTCATACTCATCGTCATCATGATTCTATTTGTGTTATCGTAGACAGGATAACCAAATCAACTCATTTCTTGCCATTTCATACTTCCTATTCAACCGAGGACTATGCCAAACTCTATATTGGAGTGTTGGTCAAGTTGCACGGAATTCCAGTATCCATTATCACAGATAGAGGTACCCATTTTACCTTTCATTTCTCAAAAGCATTCCAAAAGGGTCTTGGTACCCAAGTTCACCTCAGTACATCCTTTCACTCTCAGATAGATGGTCAAGTAGAAAGGACCTTTCAGACTTTAGAAGATATGCTAAGAGCATGCGTTGTCGATTTTAAGGGTAGCTAGGATGACCACTTGCCTTTGATCAAGTTCGCATATAATAACAAGTATTATTCCAATATTCAAATAGCTTCGTTTGAAGCTCTCTATAGTAGGAGATGCAAATCTCTGATTGGTTGGTTCGAGGTAGGTGAGGGCACAGTAGTTGGGCACGACCTAGTGTTCGATGTCTTAGAGAAGGTTCAGTTAATCAAATAAAGACTTTGGGTTGCCTAGAACCAACAAAAATCATATGCAGATGTGAGGAGAAAGGATCTCGAGTGTGAGATCGGTGATTTTATGTTCCTAAAGAACTCTCCCATAAAGAAGTAAAGACGTTCGGCAAGAAGGGAAAACTCATTCCCCGATATGTCGGTCCTTATAGAATTCTCAGCTGTTTCAGAAAGGTAGCTTATGATCTTGAGTTGCCTTCAGATCTAGCCTCAGTGAATCCAGTATTCCATGTCTCCTTAATAAAGAAATGCATTGGTGACCCAACAGTCATAGTTCCTTTAGAGGATGTAAATATTTAGAATGATCTCTCTTTCAAAGAGGTTCCAGTCCAGATCCTCGATCATCAGATTCACATACTGAGGAACAAAGAAGGCTCCTTAGTCAAAGTTCTTTGACGGAATCAGTCCATAGAGGGAGCTACTTGGGAAGAAGAAGTAGATATGCGAACCAAGTATCCTCACCTCTTCTCCGCAACCTCAGATATAGCTTAAGGTTACAGTCTTCCTTAGCTTTACTCAGTTCCATGTTCATATAAAATTATAACTTGGTATCCATTACCGTTGCACATTCAGTCATACATTCTTGAATCAGTTTAATCATGTACTCATACATCAGATATGCATGTTTAGTATGAAAACCCAGCTTGTCAGTAGCTTCAGTCATAAATTCCATGCATCAGATATGCATGTTCAGTGTAAGAGCTTAGTTTATCAGTAGTTTAGTCATGTAGTTATGCATCATATATGTATGTTCAGTGTATAAACTCAGTTTATCAGTGTCTCAGCTTAATCAGTCCCATTTAAGGATGAATGTTCCCAAGGGGGGAGATATTGTAATACCCCATATTTCTCAAGCTTAACTTAACTCTCAGTTTATGAATTATCCAATATAAAATTTTTGAAACACTTAGTATTTTTCAGTTTAAGTCCTTCTAATGCATAGGAAATTGAATTAGCTTTTCAGCGATATAAAATTTGCCTAAATCCGATAACTGGGTAAGAAGTTATGGCTATTTTAAGTTTCAGTCGTTAAACACCGTTATTAAGGCCAGTAGCGCATCGTGGAGTATGTCAAAATGACAATTGTCAGTTTCCAGTACGGTACCGCGATACCGGTATATCATGCCACCAGCTAATTTCCCAATTGTCAAAAATCAGTGTTACTTCGCGATATTGGCGCGTCGCGCCAAGGACCTAATCCACAATTGTCAATTTCCAGTAAACAAATGTGATTCCACCGTGTCGCGGTGAACTTCCAAGTCCCAAAAAAATTAGCAACGCAATACCACCGCATCGCACCACCATGCATTTTCTCAGTTGGCAAGTTCCAGAGACACGACGCGATAGACCGCGTCGCGCCAGGTGCCTATTTCGACGGAAATTAAATATTTTGTTCATGGTTAAAATAGTTTTTTCCATTAATTTTAGCACTCCCAAATACGGGATTTAATCCCTAAAAACATTTTAAGTTATTACTCACTCAATTATCCCCAAATTAAAAGCATTTTATCTCAAAACTACAAACCCTAGCTTCAAGAAAACAAGAGCAATCTCAAAGGATTCACCAAGAACATCAAGAAACTCACAAAATAAGGTATGTTAGGTGTTCATCCATGGGTTCCTTTCACTCATAGAGTCCCCGAATCCATTTTCAAAATACAAGATTGTTGAATTATGAACTTCCATGCTTGAATTGAATCAAATTCATGTTCGTGTTATTGTTGGGTTTTAGTCCATGATTAAATTACATGATTTTATGAAATTAATCATTGTATGTGTTGAATTACGTGATCTTCATGATAAACCCTTCTATTTTCAAGTTGATTGATGTATCCATGATAACTATATGTTTTGATTATTGTATAACCTAAACATGCTCCCCATGTGTTTGATAAAATGCCTATGTAAATGAAATAGTGCCACTATAACATGATAGCATGTATTCCCTATTCATGTATAAGTAAATGAATTACAAGTTTTTGATTAGATACCTATATGAGTGAACTATGGACAAGTATACATTGTTATGATTTTCAAGAGTATATTATGCTTTATTTTTCATGCTATCGAGTCCTGGGGTATTAAATACCCGACAATTTAGCTGTGTGCCTAGAGCCAGTATCAGTTACAGAATCTCATTCATGTCACGATCAATAGTACTATCAATTAGTTACAGAACTCAGGTAGTTACCAAACTCAGGAAAACTCAGTAAGCTCAGTATCAGTCCAGTCCAGTTCGGTATACTCAGTCCAGTGTCTTTCAGTTGGGAGTAGAATTCAACACCGAGTGAACCCAAGGATGGGGGCTGACCTGCCAGTAGAGGATGTGATCTCTAGAAGCAATCCTTGCATTCCAGAATTACATAGCCAGCATAGGTTGAGACATCAAATCTGCCAGTTGAGGGTTGATGAGGTGTTTTAACCTGCCAAATAAAGGTTCCACCATTCTCATTAGAGTACCTGCCAGATGAGGGTAACTCTTCAGTGTCTTTACCCTTGGTTTGGTACTGATACCCTTCCAACTGGGGTCATAGGTTTGACCCCAACTCAATTATCTTATTTAGGGCATGTCGGTTAGATGATTACCTTCTGCAGTCTTAGTTTCAGTCTTCAGAATAGAACTCAGTTCAGTTTTTTAGAATCAAGACTGTCAGATACAAAAAACCAGTATTAGTAAATCAGTTATCAATTCCTCAGTATCAGAATTCAGGACTTATCTTCAAACAAGTTTAGTCATAGTATTTATTTATATGCACATTAGTGCATACTCAGTATTTACAGCAGTATCAGTTATCCATGTACTCTCATGTTCAGTTACTCTATATCATACAGTAAGTTATTGTTCATGCATATGAACCCTTGCATTCATCCTTACCTCATCTAGCATACAGTACATTCCACGTACTGACTCATACTCTTTCATTGTACTATGATGTCTCATATCATATGTTCGGATGCTCAGGTTCCCGACCGCGCATAGATAGATTCATATTCAGCCAACAGCAGTAGATTAGCAGTGAGTTCTCATCATTCAAGGATATTCTTTTATTTCATTATTTCAGTAGACTCAGTATTTCAGCAGATGGAGTTAGTTGGGGGACTGTCCCATCAAATCCACTTTCTGACAGTTTCAGTTAGAGGCTTTTCAAACTAGTTTTCAGACAGTGTTCAGTTATATAGATTGTTATTTCAGTTGATACACTTTAGCAGTATTTACAGATTTTGAATCTTATGACATTTCAGCCTATTTTCTGTATTTATTACAGTATCATGTTTTAGTGCTCACAGTAGATATCAATCATGGGTTAGCTTGTGGTCCTCTGGGGTCGTAAGCACCGTGTAGCGTCCAGAGTACAAACTCAGGGCATTACATTTATATAGTGACTGAGTGGTGAAGTGTTGATATGGTTGTGATATTGAGTTGATTTAGTACAATTGAGGCATATTGTGATATTATCAATGGTGTAGTTGATGTCGGTGATTACATTATATCATGACCCTAAATTTGATATCATGATGGAACCTACCTCAATCTAGTCTTGGTAGGTAATCAAAAGAACTCATAAAAGAAAGAAATTTGATAATGAAGAAACCACGTAAATACGAGATTACTAGAATGAAGTCAAACCATACATGTAAATACTGCGAATAACTAAAAAAAATACATATATCACTAAAGATATGGTGTCATAAATAAAAAGAACCTCTAATACATAATTTTAAAAATTAAACTACATGACATTTATCTCCAAATAATAATAATGACAAGATAAAGATAAATGGAGGCTGGAACAAGGATCCAAAATGGGAGCTCACTAGGTACTTCGAAAGTCAACTAATACCTTACAAATCAGCTAGTGCAGCTAGTAATCATACTGGGATCTGCACCAAAAGGGTATAGTAGGAGTGAGAATGGTCCACTTGTACTCAGTATGTATCATAGTCCAATTAAGCAAAGTAGCAAGTAATACAAGTAAAAGATACAATGAACGTCACCTATAAATAATATTTTTTTAAATGATAGCTCACACTGTCTCCACTAACAATTCTACAATATAATAAGGTAAAAAGATAAACTTCACACGAAACATATGTAAGGAAAACAAACACACATCAACAGATAGATAAAAGAAATGCATAAGATAAAAATGCGATGCAATGCAATAATGGTAGAACTTCTGTATACACCTTCTAATCCTCAATACTTTGGGTCAGGATCCATGGAAGGTTCCAACCCATACATTTATCATCTCAATCAACCTTACCGACACATACCTCATTACCTGTATTTTAGAATGTGTCTCATTTTCTATCAAATCAATATTTCTTAATCAATCTTACCAACAAATCCCTCGGTATAGGAGTTTTATAAAATGTCTTATTTTATGTCAAAAATAGTTGTTTTTCAATGGTACTAATCTCATGAGTACATATAGATGAAATAAGGACGTGTGCACATAACCAACCAGTATGAAGATAATGATTAATTCAATACAGGTACAAATGATCTTAGAATTAACTTAAGATGGCAATATTTATTGATAATATTTATCGCATGGAACCACTGATATATGTAATCATGTAAGACATCAATAACATTATTTTAAAACCTTTCTCCCAGATATGTTACAATGAGTAAACACAATTAATGCCCAAGTAGGGCCTTTATAAACAGTTCAAGCCCCCACTTGGGTGATACAATAACAAATAAGACATTTTAATGCGCAATCAAAGCCTGCAATATCATATAAAGTCCATACTCGGACATCCACCACAATCATATTCTCTTGAATTAACAACAATATGCAATTAAGCCTCCACATGGGTACATGATAATAATAGAAAATCCAAAAATATTATTCCCACGACTAAGATCCCTAACCATGACATGCTTTACATGATCATTAACTTTCCAATCGAGTCTGAATGAAGTTAAGCCACAACCTACCTCAAAATATTGAAATTCAAGCCTAGATCCTTCAACATAGAGCCTTTCCTTCACGATTAGTCTCAAAAACATGTTAAATCTATCAAAAACATAATTTATGCATTAAAAAGAAGCAAATAATACTCATATTATCTATATTTGAATCGAGTCCAAAAGTACTTCAAAAATGGGTTAGAAAACCAAAAGGATAAAATCATAATTTGATTTTAGAAATATGTTACCAAAGTCAAATTAAGTCTATATTTTAAAACCCAAGAAAAAATAAGTTGAAATTGGTGTTTCATTTAAAGAGTTTTTTAGGAAAATCCTCAAATTTTAGTTTGAAAATAAGATTAAAAAGTGTTTTGAAAATATAATCAATGGGAATTAATAGGAATAAGAGTTTGTAGCTTACCCAAGCTCAAATGGTAAAGAAAACCCTACAAATCACCCTTTACCAAAGATCCCAAATCCAAAAAGGGTGAAAATCGTTAGAAATGGAGTATTTATACTGTTCTCTAAACAATGTCTCGCGAATGCAGTCAACCCTTCATATTTGTGAGGGTAAACAATGACTACGACAATTAAATAGACTTTGCATTTGTAGCCACATTCTTGCATTTCTAAATGATGATGGCCTAGATCAATCATGCTCACGATGGTCTGGTCTCTTTCACGATGAAGAACGAAACCCAACCCAATCCCAATAACCCTTCATGATTGCAGCCACCACCTCCTAATCACAATGAAAGAGATTTTCCTTCTTTATATTTGTGGCCCATGTCTCACATTCGCGAAGAAGGTTCCATGCACCAGATATCAACTGTGCACCAACGAATTTACATGATTTCAAATCATTCAAACAGATTCTCACAATTTATTCTACTAGGCTATTTTCAATGTTTCAAACTCAATGACAATGTCAAATTTTTGAAAAAGGTCATTTATAATAAATTAACCTTCGGGTCCCCATTAAGGATTATTTCACTAGCTTCCCAATGAAGGGTTGAAATGTAAAATAATATTGTCAAAACCAACTAACTATCCTTCTAACGCAAAATCATCATTTTAGTTCTAATAGAACTGACAAAATCGCCATTGAATGCTCAAAACTCAAAATATTTACAAAAGTTAAGCCAATGTTTTTTAAAGACTCTAATGGTCTCAAACTCTCTTAATTCACTCTCGAATGCATCAAAAAATATACCAGCCATCCCTACAACGTACAAATAACATATAACAAATAAGGTGAAGGGAAAAAGGTCAAAACACATAAACATAAAAAAATTACTACCATAGTCGTTACATTATCTACCACTAAAATACTAGTTCGTCATCGAACTATGTTGCGATCCGAACCAGAACCTAGTCATGACGAGTATTTCAAGCCCACCATGGACTAGAGACCACCCCCTTAGCCTAACCTCAAGAGCACAATAATAATAATAATAATCAAGTGAAATAAAACCAAACCAATAAAAGATATATATATATATATAAACAAAGAGAGAGTGTGATCCAAACACACTGACCAAACAACCTCACACTTGTCCACAATCCCTCTAAAACCAGAATACCAAATTAGGTCGGGACATGCCCCCGACTATGACAATGAAACTCTTCAATTTCCATAATTTGAGAAAAAACCTAATGAAATGGCAAAGCTTTCCGGATGATGGGTTCTCACCATTTCACAATGACTCAACCAATATTTGCACCACGTAACACTTTCCAAGAGGAAAAAAAGAACCCTAAGACCCTACATCATAGAACAATGAAGTTTCCAGGGATGGTCAATGGGATAAGTATTGGCATGTAACCAAGAAAAAATGATAAAATAAATGTCATATCTAATTCTGCCAAAAACCACATGCACACATTCATATATACTTATTGTAATACCCCATACTTTTCCTAGCTTAAATTCGTCCCTAGAATGTCAAGAATTTGCTTCAAAGATAAATACCATTTATTTCATGCTGTATTTTCAAGATTTTGACTTTTTATTATGTGGAAAATTGAATAATCTTTACGTCGATTCCAAATTCGCCCAATTCCGACACTCGATGAAGGAGTTATGACATTTTTTAAGTTGACAGTGTCCCACCTGAGCAACCATCGCATCGCGGTGAAGGACAATTTCATAATTGTCAATTCCAGTGGACCTCCGCGATGTTGAAATATTGCGGAGAGGTCCAAATTCCTAATTGTCGATTTCCAGTAGCTCAACGCGATGTTTGCACATCGCACCAGTGGCCAAAATGGCAAAATTATAGGGCACCGCGATAGCTCCGCATCGCAGAGAAAACCCAGTTCCCATTTGTCTTTTTTCCAGTGAGCCACCACAATAGTGGCGCGTCGCGGTGGTCCAATAAATCGAGATTTTTGGTCATTTTTTCAGTTCTGTTTGGGAGTTTAGAAAGAGTATTTTGTTCAATACCCCATCCCCTAATCCGTCCAAACATCAGATTTAAGCCTATTCTAAGTACATTAGGCTTATATTCATCAATTTTCTCTCAAACAAAAACCCTAGAGTTCAAAGTTCCTTCTTCAAGAAATCAAATTCCACCATGGTTTCTCCAAGAAAGCTTAAGATTGAGGATTCCCAAGGCAAGATAATCAAGAATCTATCTTCAAGAACTCAAATAGGAATCAATAGATCAAGTTTCTTCATCTAATCTTCAATCAAGGTATGTGGGGTTATGAACAAGGATACACCTTTCATCCTTGTGGCCAAAACTTATTTTAATTATGAATTTACTGAATTTTATATGATTTTCCATGAGATTAAAGTTAGGGTTTATACCTATTAATGTTGTTTACAAGCTTATGAGATTTCCAATGATTTAGAAGTTGAATTACATGATTATGTGCACATTTTCTTGCATATTGCTGAAATTTTCAGATTTAAAGTTGAATTATGAATGTTCACATTACCAAGCTTGAATATTATGATGTTTTAACATGAGATTGAAGCATAAATTATTTTTCCAAGATTGATTTTATGATTTTAAGAAAGATGATGCTTTAAGCATCTTATGGGCAGATTATTTACAGATATTTAGAAAAAGCTTTGATCCTTTGATCCTTAGTTTAGCTATGGAATCCACTTTATAGATTATTACAGATTAAAAACTCATAATAGATTTATTTTCAGATTTACTCAGCTGATTGCATAATTGGTTTTAGATAAACCCTTATGCTAGTTTTAAAGTGGACTTCAAACGGAATGAGCGTAGCAAATAAAAAGGGAGTAGTATTTAGCACCGAGCGGGATGTGTGGGTTTAGCACATCCTACTTCCACAGAACTACGTAGCCAACATAGGTACAGATTATCAAATTATTCCTATTTCTATATGGATGATAGATTTAGCTTGTGATCGATCACATGGGTAGGTTATACTCCCTGGCAAGAGTATAACACCTCTTCCCAATGTGAGATTTCTTCCTTAGGAGGATGAGACGTTGGACTCCATGTTAGCTACATGGTTTATGTCAGTTAAGAGAACCTCCTTGCTAATAAAAGTAATAGTTTTTAGAATAGTTTTAAAGTATTTCCTTTCAGATAAAGAGATAAAGTATTCTCCTTAACAGTAAAAGAAGAACAAAAAAACTTTTAGAAAACTAAGTGTAAAGGCTCACAAGTTTTACTCAGATTATACCTTACAGAAAAGATAAAGATTTCAGCTTTCATCTTTCAGATTTCAGATTCAGTAGTGAGTCCTTCTACACTTAGACAGAATGATTTAAAAGGAGAATACAAGTATAATTTTTAGAACTAAATGTTATGGCTCACAAGATTTATAAAGTATGTTTTGCTTCTTATTGCTACATATTCCAGTATTTCAGATATTCCAGCTTATGTAAGTCATTTACATTTACCATACATTGTTTTATAAATTATGATAATGAGATAATATTTTACTTATGCATTTCACCCCTATATACTCAGTACATCCTCAAAGTACCGATCCACATATATGTCTATGTGCTACATTTTCTCATAATGTAGGTATCATCTCAGTTGTAGCACGTTTATTATATTTATATAGTTTGCAAATTCTATCCAGCAGATGAGAAGTCCTCCTACTTCGGGGACTTTAGTTAGATATTATTGATGTACTTTATTTTCTTATTCATATGTATTAATTAGTGATAGTTAGAGTCGCGTCCCAGCTATCTATAGTCAGTATAGTAGAGGCTTCATAGATGTTAGTTAGAGTCAGTTATGTAATTTAGTCCCCTTTTTTAGATTTTATCAGAATGTACAAGTGTACCAGTATTGTATTTTTCTCAGATTTCATCATGGTTATGTTTCCGCACAGTGAACTCTATCATTTTGTACATTTTTAATTAGTTTCTTGTCAGTATGCCAACTCACGAGTTAGCTTGGGATCACTTGTGGTCCTAAGCATCGTGTGACATCTCGGAACCCTTTTTCGGGGTGTTAAACTTATATAAGATGTTGGGATAGGTTATAGGGTCATGAACATAAGGGTTTAAAACCACTAACTTGGACTGTATATCTTTATTCGTCCTAAGGGCACCCACGATCCATTGGGTTCAACCTCTCTACTAAAAGGCCCCTAGTGCATGTTTGCCGTACGAACTGAGAAAATCCAAAAGAGCGCCAAAGACACCAGGTCTCCAACCATCCCAAAATGTATAATGTGTGAATCAAGCACACCGTCATATAGACCCCTACGCCGACAAACATAGTTTTCGGTATTGGTCCCCCGGGACCTCCACCTTCATGGCAAGCTACACAACCCCCCTTAAGCCCAAATTAAAATGTTGCACATAATCCCTACTATTAACTAGAAGTCATTTATTAAAGAATTTACTATTTGGCATCGTTATACCAATTATGCTTGCAATCTAATCTAATCGTGCCATTCCAATCCAATTAACCAATTTGGCTCCCAAGTTCCACTTTATTTAACCCCAAAACCATGGCCACCAAGACCTTTCAAACCATTTTATCCGTTTAGCCTTAAGTGCAAAGTAGTAGTTCAAAAAATGAGTTAAACCATGGAAATTCCACATTTAAAATCAAAGTTCATGAAGGTGGATTGATGTTATTGCCATTATTAAGCAAAAATCTAACCAATTGGGGAAACCATGTTTCCTATTCCAAATTTCCATAAAAGTGCACCCGTTCCATCCCCAAAACCATTTATCAAGCATGCGTGGCATATTCAAAGTATGGGAAAACAATTCCAATAGTAAGCAACTAAACCCTCAACCCAATTTCCAACCCACAATTACATCACATGAACAATGATTAAAACATATGCCTTTATAAAAAAAATCAAGTTAGGGATGAGAGAAATGCCTGAAACACACAAGGATAGGAAGAAAATCCAAAGTTGAGATCTTGGAGATTGAATTCCTCGAAAACCCTAGTTTTCTCTTGGTTTGGGGAATTTAAGATGATGAGAGTAGTTTGACTTCATTAATTGATGTTAACAGGGTCTCTTAGATGTTTAAGGTCATGGGTAGAGTGTAAAGGAAGGAAAAGACCAAATTACCATTAATTAAAAATATACAGGAAAAATGGCTCCCAATCGATACGGGTCAGGTAACGACTTGTGAGGACTAGTCACGAGTCATTACCTAGACTCATGGAACTATTATGGTCATGATTCCCTCACCATGACTCATGACCTTACCCTATGACTTGTGGGGTCTCGTTTTGACCATGGCAGTGACCTAGGATAACCTTACTAGTTAGGCAATGAATGGAACCATATGGCTTGTGACGAGTGGTAATGACTGGTCACCTGAGTCATTGCCTGGGCAGTGTTCAATTTCACTTTAAAATTTTAGAGTCCAAAACTTGGGATATTAGATTCCCCCTTTCCTTAGAATCATTCATCGCTGAATGAGAATTTAGGGGAACCCTAGCACAAATACAAGACAGAATGGAACCAGAACTAAGAACAAATTCAAAATGCGGTTAGAATAAAATAATACATACCTTAAGTATCTTCATCCAACTCGGGGAATAAGAACGATCATTTACTATTCATATCATCTTCAGATTCCCATGTAGCTTTCCACCTTTTGATTTCTTCAAAGCACTTTTATCGAAGCCACATCCTTAGTTTTCAACCTACGAACTTACCTATCCAAAATATCCACCGGGACTTTCTTATAAGATAAAGAATTTGAAATATCCATATCCTTCGTAGGAAGGACCAATTAAGTATAACCCACACACTTCTTCAGCATTGACACATGGAAAATGGGATGAATAGAAGCTAAACTCGCGGGCAACTCTAACTCATAAGCAACATTCCCGGTCCTTCTCAAAATTTGATATAGACCTACCTTACGAAGGCTGAGCTTCTTTTTCTTCCCAAACCTCGTGACTCCTTTCATAGGAGATACCTTCAGGAATACCCAGTCACCGACCTTAACCTCCAACCCCCTTCACCTCACATCCGTATAAGACTTTTGGCGACTCTGAGCAGTCTTTAGTCTTTATCTAATCACTTTCACCTTCTCCATGGCTTGGTGAACCAAGTCAGGACCAAATAACCTAGCCTCACCCACATCAAACCAACCAATAGGAGACCTACATCTCCTACCATAAAGAGTCTCAAAAGAAGACATTCTAATGCTAGAGTGATAACTATTTTTATATGCAAACTCAATAAAAAGCAAATGATCTACCCAACTCTTAAAATCAATTGCACATTCCCTTAGCGTATCCTCAAAAGTATGAATAGTCTATTCTACTTATCTATTCTTTTGAGGGTAGAACTCAGTGCTAAGGTTCGTCGGAGTACCCAAATATTTATGAAACACATTTTAGAAATGAGAAGAGAAATGAGTACCTCAATATGAAATGACGGATGCTGGCACACCATGAAACTTCACAATCTCATGAATGAACAACATAGCATAGTCCTCTCCAGAATAGCTAGTCCTCATAGGTAAGAAGTGATCAAACTTAATCATTCTATCCACAATAACCTAAATAAAATCTTACTGATTCTGATACCGTGGAAGACTCGTAATAAAATCCATATTAATCACCTTCGACTTCTATATCGGCAATTCTATCTCTTGGGATATTCCACTAGGCCTCATGTGTTCCACCTTAACTTGATGACAAACCATACACTTAGCAACAAAATTAGCCACATCCCTCTTCATATTATTCCACCAGTAGATTTCTTTCAAATCATGATACATTTTTTTTGAACCTGGATGAATTGTATATCGAGACTCATGAGCCTCAGTCAAAATAATTTTCCGTAGTCCATCGACATTAGGAACACATAAACTACCTTGCTACCTCAAGATTACATCTTTCCCAATCTTTAAAGCCATAATCTTTTATTGACCCAAATAATCCTTAATCTGCTTAAGTATAGGATCCAAAGCCTGCTTCTCCTTTACCTCAGCACCAAGAGATGATTTAACCACTTATTTAACAATCACTTCCCCATCCTTGGAGTTTAAGAGATGAACTCCCAAATTAGCCAGCCTATGAATATCCTTCACCAATCCTCTTTTCTCTTTATCCACATGAGATAAGCTTTCCATAGATAACCTGCTAAGAGTATCAACAACATTATTAGCTTTACTTGGATGGTAGTAAAGACTCATGTAATAATCCTTAAGAAATTCAAGCCACCACCTCTGCCTTAGATTCAGTTCTTTGAGTAAACACGTACAATAAGCTCTTATGATAAAAATAAATATCCCTATGTACCCTATACAGATAATGACGCATAATCTTTAAAGCAAAAACCATAATTGCCAACTCCAAGTGGTGGGTCGGGTAGTTCCTTTCATGAAACTTAAGTTATCTAGAAGCATATGATACAACCTTACCATACTACATTAAAAGACAATCCAGTCCCACACGAGACGCATCACAATACACAACGAACCATCCAGTACCCTCGAGCAAGGTCAAAACTGGCATAGAAGTCAATTTATCCTTCAATTTCTCAAAACTACCCTCACAAGTATCAAATCGTAAAAACTTAACCATTTTCTAAGTTAACTTCATCAATGGAGTAGAAATAGATGAGAAAATCTCCATAAATCTCCTATAATATCCACCCAAGCCCAAGAAGCTCCTAATGTTGATTGGAGTTGTGGGTCTAGGCCATTTCTTAACTGCCTCAACTTTCTGTGGATCACCTTAATTCCCTTACTAGAAACAACATGCCCAAGAAAAGTCACAACATTTAGCAAAAACCTACACTTAGAAAATTTAGCATACAACTTATGATCCTTAAGAGTTTGCAATATAATTCGGAGGTGATTGGCATGATCCTCCTCACTCTTAGAGTACACTAAGATGTCATCAATGAAGACTATAACAAACAAGTCCAAAAACTACTTGAAAACCAAGTTTATAAGATCCATGGATGAAGCCGAAGCATTAGTCAACAATAATGACATAACAAAAATGAAGCATCCTAGGTTTTGACCCTTAAAAAATTTCCTGGAATCTCATTTTTCAGACCTATTACAACTCATAGTACGAGCCATAAGCTGGGGTACGAGTGGTGAAGTCCTATCGTAAGATAACCAGTGTTAGTTGGTGGGATGATTTTGGACACTAGAATGGATATGACTTGAGGGTATGAGTCGTAAGGCATGGGTACGAGTTGTATAGGTGACTTGTAAGGTGGACAGTATTTGATCCTTATGGTGTTACATTCTTCTAGGGTTATGGATCATAGGTACGTATTATATGCAAAGGTTACAACTTGGTTGGATGAGCCGTATAATGGACAGTATATGATCCATGGTTAAGGATTAGTTATGATTGGGTGGGTATAAACCTTAAGCTGGGTTACGACTCATAAGAAGGTCAGTCGTAACCTTGTGTCATATTTTTATGGGATTTAAATGGGGGTATTCTGAATATTTTCCTACTTACCCTAATAAGGACCCACGACTTCTAATACACTTAGGAGGTTATTTTCTATATTATTTTATATTTAAACACTTAGAATCTCCTCCTAAGCATATCATAATTCTCTCAAGAGCTTTTGGAGCAAAGAGCTAGGGTTTCAACTAAGGGATTTCTTTGGGGCTTGTCTTGGTGAATTCTTCCATCAATCTTCTTGATTTAAGGCATGATTCTCTTTCCTACTTGTGATTTCAATTAAAGGCATGTCTATATGGTTGATTTCATGGTTTTACTATTGCATGGTTTTGGTTTTCAACCATTGATTTGGGGTTTTTGATGTTAAAGGCTTGGATATGATTTCTTATGGTTTTAATTATGCTTTTTATGCAGTAATGGTAATTTTGGAAAATGGAATTGCATGGTAATGGTTTAATGGTAACGAAATTTGGTTTTGGTTATGTTATGCCCCCAAAATGTTTGATTTAATGCTTATAAAGATATGTTTATTACATTGTCTTATTTTAAATGGAACTCTTACCTGTTTTTAGCTTATGCATGACACTATAAATTTTTTAAATTATTTACAAAGGTTAAAGGCTAATTTCTTATGCTCATGAAGAACATGGTAGTTTCCAAAGAGGTTGATATGGTAAATGAATAGGGCACCGAGAGTTCCCTTAATCTAAATATTTTGGCTATGGATAATGCTTGCAGGTATGATGGTATGATGATACCACTGGTTTATTAAAATAACCTTAGTTAATAAATGGATAATCGTATTGGTTGTTAATGGTTTTAATTTGGGCACTAATGGCGGGAAGTGTAAGCTAACTCATGAAAGGTGGCGATCTCGAGGGGATCAGAATTGAAAACTCATATTTTCCGATATAAGGGGTCTTCGATGTCCACGTGCGAGTGTCAAATTTATATAGAGGGATGTACTACTTATCCTAGGGTTAATACCTGGTCGTGCGGCTACACGCACTAGGATCCTTTCAACAGGGGGAGTCCATATGGCCTGTGGGTGGTAGGATAGCTAGGCTACACGACCCAGGTAGAGGTTTTAAATAACATGATAAAATCGATCCCTTTTCCCAAAACTTGTATGGTTTTCACTTAGTTTTGATAACTAGCATTACTTTATCCTTATCCCGAGTTTCATGCTAGTGTTCACCCACTAACCCGTCTACTGGCTACTATATACTCACGCTATGCAGGAATCAAACGTTCAACTCCTCCTTCATAGTAATTGATTCAAGGATACATTATTGGACTAAAGTGGTGAGCTTTCATTCTTTTGAAAGGCATTATTTCATGTTGGACATTGTAATACCCCATACTTTTCCTAGCTAATTTCATCTCAAGAATGTGTAGTATTAGCTTCTAAATTGAATGATGGTTATTCCATGAGGAATTTTCAAGATTTTAATTTTTTGTCACATGGGAAATTCAATAAGCCTTCCATCGATATAAGATTTCCCCAAATCTGATAATCGGGTCAGAAGTTACGATTATTTCAAGTTTCCGTTGTAAAACAATGCCATATTAGTCAGTGGTGAGCCGCGCCACAAGAGAAAATGGCATTTGGAAAATTCCAGTAGGGGTCCGCAATTATAACGCATCGTCCCAGGGCCAAAATTCAGAATTGTCCTTTTCCAGTGTCTTAACGCGATTTCCTCTGCGTCGTGCCAAAGTTCCAGGCCACATAAGAAGGGGAAACGCGATGGCTCCACATCGCGCCATCCCTCAATTTCCTAAATGTCAAAATCCAGTGACACGACACGATAGCACCGTGTCGCGCTAGGGGTTCAGTTCGAGAAAATTTTACTGAAATTAAATTGATGCATCCAGGGTTAAAAGGGTCAACTTTCCACCCCTATTTAAGCCCTTTAACACGTGATTCAGCCACTTTTCACCCAAAATACACTCTCTTCTCTCAAAAACCTCTCAAGAACAACCTAGGGCTTTTCATAAAAGATTCAGAATCAAGAATTTTCTCCATCAATCTTCACAAAATCATGAACTAAGGTATGCACAATGTTCATTCATGGACTCCTTTCATCCATGAAGCCCAAGAATCTCTTTTCTAAGTTTAACTTTATGAATTTCTTTATGAATTTTATGTTGGGTTTATTTTGTTTATGTTGAGAATGATCAATTGAATTCAAATCCATGTTAGGTGATCAATTTTATGTGGAATTGATTTGTATAAATGTATATTCATGTGAACATATGAATAAACCCTAGATGATAAAATTAGAGATGAATCATGATGATTAATTTTTGTATAATGTTGTCTACATGTATTATGCCTACCATATGTTTGATTAAATTCTTAGTTAAAGGAACAATGCCCAACTAGAATGATATTATGAAATCCCCATGTATGTGCAAGTTATGCCTATCACATGTTTTGATGGAATGTTTCTATAAATGTATTATGATTATGATGTTAGTTATGTGTTCAAGTAAGTTATGCTTGGTCAGTTTTTTTTTCATTGAGTCCTGGGGGTATTTGTACCCAAAATATTAGCTTTGTGCCTAGAGCCATGTCATGTTTCCATGATACTCTCAGTCAAGCTATGAATCCTTAGACTTCAGACAATCTTATGACTCAGAAAATCTCCATGATCTCATGAACTCAGTCAGTTGTAACATATTAGTAATATTTTATCAATCAAAGAAAATTCAGTAACTCAGTCCATGTTCAGTTTAGTAAATTATGTTTAGTGTCTATTAAGATGAGAGTAGAAATTAACACCGAGTGAACCCAAGGATGGGAACTCACCTGTTATATGAGGGTGTGATTCTTAGAAGTAATCCTTGCATTCGAAAACTATGTAGCCAGCATAGGTTGAGTTATCATAGCCTGCTATATGAGTGTAGATGAGGTGGCTTAGCCTGCTATATGAGGGTTCCCACCGTTCTCAGTAGAGTTACCTGTTATATTAGGGTCACTCACATGTTGTCCTTATTAGTGGCGCGGTATTGACACCCTTCTAATTAGGGCATAGATTGGACCCCTATTCAGGTATAATGCATTATTTGGGGTATGTTGATTAGATGACTATCTCCCACAGTCTCAATATCAGTCTCAGTAAAAGAACTCAGATAGTTCTTCAGAATTCAGGACTGTCAGATACAGTATGAAACTCAGATAGATCCATCAGATTCAAGACTGTCAGATATAATTACTCATGTTATCAGTTATATTCAGATTCAGTAATCATGTTGTCACAGTATTAGTGTCAGTTGTTATGTTTCATGCATGCATTCTCATGCTCATGATAGTTAGTCAGTTATTATTATTTTTCATGCATATGAACCTCATGCATTCAGCCTACCTCACATGTATACTCAGTACATTCCATTGTACTAATGCATTTGCGCTATGGTGCTTTCTTTTTATGTTACACCATAGGTTCAGAGACACGAGCTCCAGATCAGTAGTAGATTCTAGTTTTAGCAGTGAGTTCTCATCTTTTGAGGACATGATCATTATTTTATTATCTCAGTAACTATTTTATTAGTTGGAGTTAGTTGGGGACATGTCCCATCAACTCCTTACTCAGACAGGTCAGTCAGTTAGAGGCTTTCTAGACTATCATGTTTCAGACTTCAGTATTTTTAGTTTTGTTTTGGGTATTCTATTACCCCACATAGATGTTATATCATTCAGATTATGTTCAGTATTGAACCTTATGGCCTTTCAGTGCATGTTTCAACATTATTATGTCATATTATGCAGTGTACAGGTACAAATATCAGTCATGGGTTAGCTTGTGGTCCTTCAGGGTCATGAGCACCGTGTAGCATTATGGGTACCAGATTCGAGGTGTTACAGACATTCTTAGACATTTTAATTTCTTTCTGATTATTGGTTTTGTCCATGGTTAGGGGCTTATCCTAATTGAATATTTGTATTCTTTTGGATAGAGGCTTGTGGTACTTTTGGGGGTTAGAATAGGTGGAATTGGTATTAGTGTTGGCCTTGGCATCGAGATGGATGTTGGGTCTTATACCCTTGGACGATATTGTCTGTTGTTCCATCATATTATATTTTGGGCTTGATTATCATATTTGTTTTGATATTTTTTTTGGTTTTGGTATGGTATGGATGGTTGGTTTGGTATGGTTAGACTCAGTTGAGTCGGTCACGGTCGTGATCCTATCCCAGAGTCTTGATGTGAACAATAATTCTATCTTGTTATATGTTTGAAATTCAGTTTATCTGAGGCTGTGAAACGAGGTTGGGTTCGGTTAAGGGGGCGATCCCCGATCCTGGTTGGACTTGGGATGCCCATTATGACAAGGCCTCAGTTTAGGCTATGATCAGATGGTATCAGAGCCTAGGTTCATGGTCAATTGGGAGTCCACAAATCCATGTTGAATAAAGTCTTTTTAGGGGGTGTAGCACGCCACTCTCATAAGGGAGAGGTTGCAATACATCAAGGAATGTTTCATTTTCTTGGTATCCTTTCTTCAAGCTTGACTTCTCAGTCCTAGAATCTTCTCTAATCCTTGTTAGTTCTTCTTTCAGATTATGCCTCCTAGATCTGGAACATAAGAAAATTCTTCCATCCCATCCAGGGATAATTTTGAAGGGGTACCTCCTATATATAGAGTACATCTTCGATCTCATGGTCCTACCCCTAATTGTACCAGAGTTCCTCTTATTCCTCCTACTTTTCCTCAGGTCCCTCAGGGCAATATGACGAATGCAGAGTTTCATTAGTCTATGTATGATATTGCCCAACTAATTATTGCTCAGGCGAAGTGGGGTACAACTAGCATTGTATGTGTTGAGGCCGCTAGGCTTGGATAGTTTATGAAAATGGGTCCTATAAATTTTATAGGAGTAAAGGTGGAAGAAGACCCATATAGATTTCATGATGAGATCGAGAATATCATTTAGGTAATAAGGGCTACTGATGTAGAAGGAGTAAACTTTATAGCTTATCAGCTCAAAGAGGTTGCTTATTAATGGTATGAAGAGTGTGATAGGGATAAGGGTGATACATAAGAGGATGGTTTGTGGGAGGCCTTTTCTGATTCCTTCATGGATCGGTTCTTTCTTCAAGAGTTAAGGAAAGTTAAGATGGAGGAGTTTGTAAACCTCATGCAAGGGAGAATGAGAAGAAAAAAAAGATAGAATATGGAGATAGGCAGGGTAAGCAGGGAAAGGTTTTTGATCAAGTAAGTGCCAAGTATCAAGGTGGTAGAGAGGGTGGGAAATAGCAGAAAAAGAACTGGGGGAGTTCTGGTTTCTTCTCTAATGCTAGTTCTCCTTACCCCAGTAGTCGGGCGATGGGCGTCATTATGGTGGTGAAAATTCTCAGGTCCAGGGATCCGAGTCTCAAGTAAGCGGAGGTCAATCTATTTCTTTGTGTCCTCCTTGTCGATTTTATGGTCGTCCTCATTGGAGATTCTACGAGGAAGGTAAGGATAAGTGTTTCAAGTGAGGCTAAGTAGGACATCATCTCAGGGATTGCTTGTCTAACAAGGTTGCTATAGAGGTAAATAAGATTCTGGTGGCTTCATCTTTTGTTCCTACACCCGGTGGTATGGCATCCTCTTTTGTTACTGCTTCTAGTTTCAGTGTTAGTCGAAACAGGTTGTATGCTTTGGTGTCCTGTTAGGAATCTGAGGTATCACCTGATGTTGTTACGGGTATGTTATAACTTTTCTCTCGTGACGTGTATTATTTGATTGATCCAAGTTCTACCCTTTTCTATGTGACTCCTTATGTAGCTATGTCTTTGGGTTTCGATCCAGAGATTCTTTTGAATCTATTTTTTATTTCTACCCTGATAGGAGATCTAGTCATTGTTGAACAGTTCTATAGAGGGTGAGTGGTATCTGTGAGTGGTAGGCAGACTTTGGTAGATTTGTTTGAGTTGGGTGTGGTAGATTTTGATGTAATCTTGGGCATGGATTTTGGTGTATTAAAAGAGTGAGGTGGATCATGCTAATTATCTCCATGTGGTGTTGCAGACCTTAAGGGAATATTGATTGTTTGCTAAGTTCTCAAAGTGTGAGTTTTGGTTGAATGCTGTGACTTTCTTGGGTCATATCATTTCTTGTAAAGGAATCATGGTGGATCCGTAGAAGATGGTTGTGGTAAAGAAGTGTCCTAGACCTATGACTCCATTTGATATTCGGAGCTTCTTGGGTTTAGCCAAGTATTATAGGTGGTTTGTGGAGATTTTCTCATCGATAGATGCTTCTTTGACTAAGTTGGCTCAGAAGAAGGTTAAGTTTTCTTGGTCGGATGCATGTGAGGGAAGTTTTGAGAAGTTGGAGAATAAGTTGACTTCGTCTCTAGTTCTAACTTTGCCTAAATGCAATGATGGGTTTGTGGTTTATTGTGATGTATCTTAGGTTGGTCTTGGTTGCTGATAACGCTCAATCTACAGCTCTCGTAGGAGTGTAAAGCGGTCGTTAGCAAATATAGAACCCAACCTGGGTTGGGTATCGATCCCACAGGGAATAGCTTGGTCAACAAATAAGCAATGATTACTAGACTTTTAGTGCAAGTCTCGTAAAAAGGGGGGAATTGTATTGTGAAAGTAATGTAACCAAAATAAGAGAGTAAAGCAGAAAATAGCAAAGTAAAAGGAAAAAGAATGTTTAGTAGGTTGTGAAACAATGAGAATTGAGGAGTTGGGGTTATGTCCACCTTCTGAGTTATACGTCTCTATTGACTATGAGTGTGTTGAATTCAGACATGCATGTGCTTATAGAGATTTGTATTCGATGGTAAATCCAGGCGTCTTTCGACTTATTCGAGGATTATTTCACTTTAACTCTTTCGAGCTTAAAGCGTGTCTAACGGTACGAATTCTCCAAGAGGTTAATCCAGTTACGGCACTAACTTTTTAATAGGGGATGGGACCCTACTACCTTGACATTATCTCTTTTCCAGACAGATAACCTTTCTTTCGAACAAGTTAAATGTTATACTGGCGTATTCTTGCGTTTGCAACCACAAAGAATTTAGATTAAGATAAAGAGAATAATGATATAAGCAATATACGTGTCACGAATTCACAAACTCATAGCAATAGATAGTATCTCATATGGCTTCCATAACCCCAACAGAGAAGTTTAGTTACCCATGAGTGCGAAGGAAATCACAATAGACATTGTTATTATACCACAATAAATATTTCGTGTAGCAAAGTGTGGTAGGTGTTAGGCGTGAATTCCTTGCAAAGTAACGTTTCTCTTGTTGCGGAAATTAAGAATTGATTAGATGAATAGAAGAAGAATAAAAAGTAGAATTAATTGTATGAATGGAGAATGTAAGAGTGTGTTTGTGGAATGGTGAATGTATCAAAATCTCTAGTAGAATAGGGTATTTATAACACCCATATCCTATTCCTACTAAGCTAATGAAATGCTTAACCAAATCCTACTAAGCTAATGAAATACTTAACCCAATTGTACTAGGTTAATGTATCATTATCCTAATCCTAATAAGCTAATGAAATACTTAACCCAATTGTACTAGGTTAATGTATCATTATCCTAATCCTAATAAATTACTGCTAGTCTCCAAAGTCTTCAGAAATGTTGTTTTAGCCCGGGACAGAATTTCCATGCGCCATCTTTAGTCCTTGGCGTCCAAGATTGGCTTTTCTCCTTTCGTGAAGCTTTCTTTGTCGTCAAGTTATCCATGAAATGCTGAATTCTGCATTATTTATACCTGAAACTTTGCTAATCATGTTCGTTAGCTCACTTACAGGAAAAAGGACTAAAAGTGCATGAAATATATAATTTGTTCTCAAAACTAGGCAAAAATATGGGCAAAATATAGTGCTATAGGCGTGTAAATTCGCCTATCATCAGTTGCGTGTTGATGCGGCATGGGTAGGTGATAGCCTATGCTTCTAGGTAGTTAAAGGTGCATGAGAGGAACTATCCTACTCATGATTTGGAGCTATTGGATGTTGTGTTTGCTTTGAAGATATGGCGGCATTATTTATATGGGATCCACGTGGATATCTTTTCTGATCATAAGAGTTTGCATCATGTGTTCTCATAGAAATAGCTTAATCTCAGGTAGAGCAGATGGCTTGAGCTTTTCAAGGACTATGATATGATTTTTCACTGCCACCCAGTTAAAGCTAATGTGGTTGTTGATGCTCGTAGCAGGTTATCCATGGGTAGTTTGGCTCATCTAGAAGAAAGAAAGCGAGAATTGGTGAAGGATATTCACCATTCTACAAATCTTAGGGTTCGTCTCTTGCACTCCAAGGATGGTGGTGTTATGGTGCAAGAAGTGGTTAGATTATCTCTTGGTGCGGAGATTAAGAAGAAGCAAGTTTTGGATTCTTCCTTGATAAAAATCAAGGGTAGCGTCGGTGGGCAAAAGGTCATGGATTTTGAAATAAGCAGCGATGGTACTTTGTAGTACCAAGAAAGGATGTGTGTTCCTAATGTAGACGGTTTTTGGCAAAGAAACTTAGCTGAGGCACACGAGTCGTTCTATGTTGTCCATCCTAGTTCTACTAAAATGTACCATGATCTCAAGAAGATCTATTGGTGGAGTGGCATGAAGTAGGGCCTAGTTGATTTTGCGTCCAAGTGTATGGTATGTCAACAAGTTAAGGTTGAGTACACGAGGCCTGGTGGGTTGTATCAAGAAATTAAGTTGCCTGAATGGAAGTGGGAAGAGATCAATATGGATTTTGTTACCGGTCTTCCTCAATCTCGAAACCAATTTGATTTGGGTCATCATGGATAGAATGACAAAGTCTGCACATTTCTTGCTTGTGCGGACTAGGTTTTTGGTGGAGGATTATGCAAAGCTTTATCTTCAAGATATTGTGAAACTGCATGGGGTATCTGTTTCAATTATTTTTTATCGCGGTATGTAGTTTACGTTTTACTTCTGGTGATCTTTCTAGAAAGGGTTGGGGACTAAGGTGAGTTTGAGTACGGCTTTTCACCTACAGTCGGATGGGTAGGCAGAAATAGCTATTCATACATTGAAAGATATGCTTTGACCTGTGTGATTGATTACGATGGAAGTTAGGTGGAGAATCTACCTTTGGTAGAGTTTGCTTACAATAATAACTATCACAAGAGTATTGGTATGAATCCTTTTGAGGCATTGTATGGTAGGAGGTGTAGATCTCTTATTGGTTGGTTTGAGCTCTGCGAGGCTAATTTGTTTGGTCCGAATTTGGTTCATCAAGAAATGGAAAAGGTAAAGATGATTCGAGATAGGATCAAGGCTGCCCAAAGTCATTAAAAGTCCTATACCGGTGTTAGGCATATAGACTTGGAGTTTGCAGTTGGGGATAAGGTTTTCCTTAAGGTGTTTCCTATGAAGGGAGTAGCGTGTTTTGGAAAAAAAGGAAAGCTCAATGCTCGATACATTAGTCTTTATGAGATTTTGTTGAGAGCGGGCAATGTTGCTTATGAGTTGGAGTTTTCTATGAGTTTGGGTTTGGTTCATCTGCTTTTTAAAATTTCTATGTTGATTGTGCCTTTGAAAGGGTTGGATATCTTAGATTCTCTGTCTTATGAAGAGGTCCCCATTGAGATATTGCATAGGCAGGTTTGTCGGTTGCAGACCAAGGATGTGGCTTTGGTTAAGGTTCTATAGAGAAACCACAAGGTGGAAGAGGCCACGTGGGAAGCGAAAGAGGACATAAAGTCCAAGTATCCGCTCTTGTTCTCTGCTCCTGGTATTAGTGAAGAAGGTATATGTTCTTGAATGCATCTTTATTTTCTGAGTTTGTTAAAAAAAGAGTTGTATCTCTCGTATCCTTATTTTTTGTCTTTGTAAATGTAAGAGTAGAGACATCAAAGGTGGGAATGATGTTTTAAAATGCAAATGACTTTGAGAGTGGTTACCCCTACCTTATTCATCATTCGAGGACAAATGTTCCTAGTGGGGGAGACTGAAGCATCCTAGGTTTGGACCCTTAGAAAATTTCCTGGAATCTCGTTCTTCGGAAATATTATGACTCATGTTATGAGCCGTAAGCTGGGGTACGGGTGGTGAAGTCCTGTCGTAAGTTGACCAGTGTTAGTTGGTGGGATGGTTTTTGACACTAGAATGGATACGACTTGAGGGTTTGAGTCATAAGGCATGGGTACGAGTCATATAGGTGACTCATAAGGTGGATAGTGTTTGATCCTCCTGGTGTTACATTCTTCCAGGGATACTGATCATGGGTACGAATTGTATGGTGAGGTTACGGCTTGGTTGGTTGAGTTGTATACTAGACAGTGTGTGATCCATGATTGAGTATTGGTTAAGATTAGATGGGTATCAACCATAAGCTAAGTTACGACACGTAAGGAGGTCAGTCATAACCCTATATCGGGTTTTTATGGAATTTAAGTGGGGGTATTCTAGACATTTTCCTATTGACCCTAATAAGGACCCACGACTTCTAATACACTTAGGAGGGATACCCTATTATTTTATTCTTTTACACTTACAATCTCTGACTAAACATATCAAAATTCTCTTAAGATCTTTTGGGGAAAAGAGCTAGGGTTTCAACTGCGGGATTTCTTTGGGGCTTGTCTTGGTGAATTATTCCATGAATCTTCTTGATTTAAGGAATGATTCTCTTCCCTACTTGTGATTTCAATTAAAGGCATGGTTATATGGTTGATTTCATGGTTTTACTATTGCATGATTTTGGTTTTCAACTATTGATTTGGGGTTTTTTATGTTAATGGCTTGGTTATGATTTCTTATGGTTTAAATTATGCTTACGATGCATTAATGGTGGTTTTGGATAATTTAATTGCATGGTAATGGTTTAATGATAACGGAATTTGGTTTTTTTATGTCATGCTCCCAAGGTGTTTTATTAAATTCTTATAAAGATATTTTCATTGCATTGGCTTATTTTAAATGGAACTCTTGCTTCTTCTTTTTTAGCTTATACATGAAACTATAAATTGTTTAAATGATTTACAAGGGTTAAAGGCTGATTGGTTATGCTTGTAGAGAACATAGTAGTCTCCCAAGAGGTTGATATGGTAAATGGATAGGGCATCGAGAGTTCCCTTAATCTAAATGATTTGACTATGGATAATGCTTGCAAGTATGGTGGTATGACGATACCACTGGTTTATTAAAATAGCCATGGTTAATAAATGGATAATCAGATTGGTTGTTAATGGTTTTAATTTAGTCACTAATGGCGTGAAGTGTAAGCTAAGCTATGGAAGGTGGCGATCCCGGGGAGATCAAAATCAAAAACTTATATTTGCCGATATCAGGGGTCTTCGATGGCCACGTGTGAGTGTCACGTTTATATTGGAGGGATTTACTGGTCATCCCAGGATTATTTCCTATTCATATGGCTACACGCACCGAGACCCTTTTAGTAGGGGGAATAGATATGGCCCGTGGGTGTTAGGACGGCTAAGCTACACTACCCAGGTAAAGGTTTTAAATGGCATGATAAACCCGGTCCCTTTTCCTAGTACTTATATATATGTATGGTCGTTTGTATTTGATGGTTTTCACTTGGTTTTGATAACTGACATTACTTTATCCTTATCCCGAGATTTATGCTTCACCCACTAAACCTTCTACTAGCGGTTGTATACCCATGCTATGCAGGAACAAGACATTCAACTCCTCCTTCACAGTACTTGATTTGGGGACAACTTATTAGACTGAAGTGGTGAGCTTCCATCCTTTTAGAAGGCATCATTTCATGTTGGAAATTCTTAGACATTTTACTTTTTTTTGGATATTGTTTTTGTCGATGGTTGGGGGCATGTACCAACCAAATATTTGTATTCTCATGGATAGAGGCTTTGTGGTACTTCTGGGGGTTGGAATGGGCAGGATCGGTATTGGTGTTTGCCTTTTCATCGAGATGGATGTTGGGGATTTTATCCTTGGATGATATTGTTGGTTGTTCTATCGTATTACATTTTGGGTTTGATTATCATTATATGTTTTGATATTGTTTTTGGTTTTGGTATGGTATGGATGGTTGGTTTGGTATGGTTAGACTCGGTTGGGTCGGTCACGGTCGTGATCCTATCCCAAAGTCTTGATGTGAACAATAACACTATCTTGTTATATGTTCAAAATTCAGCTCATTTGAGGCTATGTAAGGTGGTTGGGTTGGGTTAAGGGGGCGGTCCCATTCCTAGTTGGACTTGGGATGACCATTACAAGAAGACCCTAGTTCGGGTTGCATCACAAAAACTCATAGTGACCATACCGAGTTCGAAAAGCATTCTTGGGAATATTAGCCCCCCTAATTTTCAATTGATGGTAGCCCGAACGAAGTTCAATCTTAGAGAAATACCTTGCACCCTAAAGCTGATAAAAAAGATCATCAAACCTAGGAAAAGGATACTTATTCTTCATTGTCACCTTGTTCAACTATTGATAGTTTTTACACATCCAAAGGGACCCATCTTTCTTTCGTATGAAAAGTATAGGAGCACCCCATGGGGAGGTACTTGGTCAAATAAAGCCCTTATCAAGAAGGTCTTTCAATTGCTCCTTAAGTTCCTTTTCTTCAGCTAGAGACAATCTATAAGGAGGAATCAAAATAGGATAGGTATCCAGTGGAAGATCAATCTCAAAATCTATTTCTCTATCGGGAGGAATTCCAGGAAGATCATCGGGGAACACTTTAGGAAATTCATTAACCACAGGGACAGATTACAAAGAAGGACTTTTAGACCCAGAATCCTTAAACCAAACTAGATGATACAAACACCCTTTTAAATCAATTTCTGAGCTCTAAGATAGGAAATAAACTTCCCTTTAGGCACTAAGGAACTTCCCTCCTATTCGATCACTAGTTTATTAAGGAATTGAAAACTGACCTTACGGGTCCTACAATCCAGAGAAGCACAACATGAATGAAGACAATACATCCCCATAATAACATGGAAATCCACCATATCCAACTCTATCAAATCCACCAATGTATCTCTATGAAAGACAAACACCACACAACTACTATAGATTTTTCTAGCAATAATAGACTCACCCATCAGAGTAGACATAGAGAAGGGGTCAGAAATATTTTCAAGACCAAAACTAAAATGCACAACCACATATGGGGTCATATAAGAAAAGGTAGAATACAGATCAAGTAAATAATAAATGTCACGAGAGAAGAGTTGTAACTTACCAGTGACAACATCAGGGGATGCCTTAGATTCCTGATGAGTAGCAAGTGCATAAAGATGATTCTGGACAATGCCGGCATTAGAAGTGGCGCCCTTAGGTATTGGAGATAAATAAGTGGTGACCAAAACCTTATTATCTCTAGTGGAAACTTTGGCTGAAGGACAATCTCTTTGTAGATGACCAGGCTGACCATAATTTATGCCTCGATTTTTGCCCTCCTCATAATAACTACGGTGAAGATATCCAAAAAATCTATAAGAAGAATAACGTGGGACTGATTGAGCTCCACTAGCCTGAGACTGGTCACCCTGTGCCTTAGGACTAGTGCTAGTCTAAAAATGATGATCACAAGATGTCTTAGGATAAGGAGCACTCGCCAACAAATAGGAACTAGAATTGGTCCACTGCCTACCATCTTTCCCACTGTTCTGCTGAGTCGCACCCTACTCTGAATACCAGAATTTCCTATTTTGCCTCTTTCCCATATATGTATGCCTCTTATTTTAATCCTCCACCTACTGAATATAAACTAGAAGTTTGTAGATGTCTATATCATTGTTCAACATTGCAACCTTACACTCTAATACCAAGTCACTGGACAAAGAGGAATCAAACTTCCTTATTTTGAATCTCATAGTAAACACAAACTCTAGAGCATAATGAGATAACTACTGAAATTTAAATGCATATCACATTCATCTTACCTTGCTTCAGATTCACAAATTCCTCTGCCTTAGCTTTCTTCAGCACCTGAGGAAAGAAGTGATCAAGAAAAGCACCAGAAAACTCATCCCACACTGTCGGCTCAACATCATCACCTTTTAGTTGTTCCCACTCCTCATACCACTTATAAGCTATGTCTTTTATCTGATACACAACAAACTCTACTCCAAATAAGTAACATGCATCACTATAAAAATCTTCTCTATATCATCCACAAAACCTTGAGGATCCTCCTCAAACTTATAGCCTATAAATATTGGGGGATTCAACCTCATGAACTTGACAACTCGGGTGGCCTCAGAAGAAGGAGCAACAAAACCAACACACTCTGACTAGCGAGACTAAGAGGCCACCAACTAAGCAATCATATAAATAGAGTATCAAAACTGTGCATTAGAGATATCTCCCTATGGTGGCTGATCATGAGTATCACTTGCTAGGGAAGCCCGATGAGGACTAGTAGGGATCGGTGAAACCTCACATGGAGCAGTACAATCAGGAGCAAGGACCCTAGATCGGGTTTGCACTCCATAAGCAGGGCGAGTTCCCTCCATATTTTCCTTAGGTAGGATAGAGAGTCCAGCAGAGTTTATACAAACATAAGATCTTCGGGGAGGCATGATCTGAAATCGGAGTAATCTAGGAGTTAGAGAAGTTTATGATACTAGACTCTATAGCCCAAAATAGAATACAAGAAAGGGAAATATTCCTAATTGCCTTGTAGCCTCCCAGTTATAAGTGTGGCGTGCTATACACCCATAAAAAGGACTCTACTCGACACAACTTTGTGGACACCCAAAGACCTTGAACCGTGCTCTAATACCAAGCTTATCACAATTCAAACCAGGGTCTAGTCGTGACGAGTATCTCAAGCTCGCCATGGATCAGAAACCAACCCTTATCCTAACCTCAAGAGAATAATAATAATAATAATAATAATAATAATAATAATAATAATAAAGCATAAGCAAACAAAACCAATGAAAGATATATATATAAAACCATGAGGGAGTATATGAGTCAAACATGATGACTAAATAACCTCACACTTGTCCTGTAGGCCTCTAAAACCATAATATCAAATTAGGTCAGGATATGCCCTCGATCCTGACAATAGAACTCTTTAATTTCCAAAATCTGAAAAAACAAACAAATGAAATGGTAAAGATTTCCGAATGATGGAGGCTCACCACTTCACAATGACTCAACCAATATCTGTACCACCAAACACTACACAAGAGAAATAAAGAAACCCTACACTCAACTAATATCCGTACCATCCAACACTGCATAGGAGAAATAAAGAAACCCTAGGACCCTACATCATGAAATAATGCAATATCCAAGAAAGATTAATGGGATAAGCACTGGCATGTAACTCAGGAAAAGTGATAAAGTAAATATCATATCTAATTCTGCCAAAAATCATATGCCCACATTCATAAGTACTTATGTAATATGATGGGATAGGGTAAATGGTCATGAACATGAGAGTTTAAAAGCATTAGCCTGGACTGTGTATCTTTATCCGTCCTAAGAGCACCCCATAAGATATATGGGTTTTGCTCCCTGTTGAAAGGTCCCTAGTGCGTGTTAGTTGTACGAACCGAGGAAATTTGAAGGAGGGACAGAGACACCAGGTCTCCACCTATCTAAAAAATTATAAAGTGTGAACCAAGATCATGGTCATATAGACCCCCACGCCGACAAATATGGTTTCCAGTATTGGTCCTCCCGAGATCTCCATCTTTACGGCGAGTTACAAAATCCCCTTCAAGCCCAAATTAAAATATTTTCACATAATCCGTACCATAAATCCAGGAGTCATTTATTAAGGAATTTACCATTTGGAATCGTCATACCAATTATGCTTGCAAGCTAATCCAATCATGCCATTTCAACCCAACTAACCAATTTGACTCCTAAGTTTTATTTTATTTAACCCAAAACCATGGCCACCATGGCCTTTCAAACCATTTTATCCATTTAGCCTTAAGAGCAATACAATAGTTTTAAAAGTGAGTTAAACCATGAAAATTACATATTTAAAACTAAAGTTCATGAAGGTGGGTTGAGGTTATTACAATTATTAAGCAAAAATCCAACCAACTGGGGAAACCATGTTCCCCATTCCTAATTCCCACAAAAGTGCTCTCATTCCATCCCAAAAACCATTTATCAAGCATGAGTGACATATTTAAAGTATGGGAAAATAATTCTGTTATTAAATAACCAAAACCCTCAACCCAATTTCCAACCCACAATTACATCACACAAATAATGATTAAAACATATGCCGTTGTAACAAAAAATCAAGTTAGGGATGAGAGACATGCCTGAAACACATAAGAATAGGCAGAAAATCCAAAGTTGAGAGCTTGAAGATTGAATTCCTTGAAAACCTTAGTTTTCTCTAACTTGAGGGAGTTTAAGATGATGAGAGTAGTATTTGATTTCATTAAATAATGTCTGTAGGGCCTCTTTGATATTTTAAGGTCATGGGTAAAGTCGAAAGAAAGAAAAATACCAAATTACCCTTAATTAAAAATGTGCAGGAGAAAAGGTTCCCAATCATTACGAGTCGGGTAACGACTCGTGAGGACAGGCCATGATTCGTTGCCTGGACTAATGGCCTGAACAAAAACTTTGGACATTCAAAATTTTATGGTCACGAGTCCTTCACCATGACTCATGACCTTAACTTATGATTTGTAAGGTCTAGTCATGACCACGACAATGAACTAGGGCAACCTTACTTGTTAGTCAATGAATGATATTGTACGACTCATGGTGAATGGTAATGACTCATCACCTAAGTCATTGCCTGAACAGTTTTCAATTTCACTTGAGAAATTTTAGAGTCCAAATACTGGGGTATTACAAACTAAAAGTAAAAAAATACTGAAACAACAAAGAGCTGGAGATATCTACACTGCATATCAAACTCAAACTCACAATTAGCCTCCTTAATGAGGCATTGTCTTAACTGGAACTTCACTTAATCAATGTACTTTTATCTTAGCTTCCTAGTTTAGTTGTACAGGATAGCAATGGTGTAATACCCCAAACTTTCTTTAAGTCTAATTTAGTCTCCAGAAGATTTAGGGATGAATTCCTAAGTGAATAATGATTAAATTTGATAGAATTTCTCAATTTTAATTTTTAATCATGTGGGAAATTGAAGTGGCTTTCCAACGATACCAATTTTGCCAAAATCCAATATCAGAGTAAGAAGTTATGGCCATTTTACAGTGAGTTATCCGGGCTGCCAAAGTGTGACGGGAAAGACGACGAACCGTCGCGGATGCAACGGACCGTCTCCCAAGCCATCACAACTGAGGCAGTAACCCTATCTTCTGGCCAAAGTGCAACGGACATGTTGACGGACTGTCGAGCTAGTGACGGACCATCGCACAAGCCGTCACAATCCGGGCAATGAACGTGTGTTCTACCAAGGTGCAACGGGCAGGCTGATTGATCATCGAGCCTATGACAGACAGTCACCCAAGCAGTCGCAGATCCCGTTCAGCGATTTAAAGCCATTTTAAAAAGGGGTTTTGGGTCTTTTTTCACCCCTTTTTAACACCTATTTATATCAGACTAGAGATCACAACTCCTCATTCATCCATAATATCAAAATTAGGGTTTTTTTCAAGATCAATCCCCAAGAACAAGATTCACACCCTTCTTCAAGAAAACTCAAGAATCAAAACATCACCATTCAAGAACCTTCGAGAAAAGTTATTCTCTTTCAAGATTCAAGATTTTGAGGTATGTTAGATGTTGATTCTTGGGTCCCTTCCACCTAAGAAGTTCAAGAATCCATTTTCAAACTATAAAGATTGTATATTTAGGAGTTTTCATGATTTATGTGAGTTGAAGTTCATGTTCATGTTATTTTTGAGTTTTGATTCATGTTCTAAATTACAAGTTTCATGATTTAGTCCTAGTATGTGATAATTTGCATAACATTTATGATAAACCCTTCAAGTTGCATGTTGATTGATGTAACCATGTTAATTAGATGAAGAAATTTTTGTATAACCAAAGCATGCTTCCCATATGTTTGATAACATGCCTAACTGGATGAGATAGAGCCTTTATAGCATATTGACAAGAAATCCCCAATTATGTATAATTTAATGCATGCCAAGTGTTTGTTGAAAGGCCTTAGTGGATGAATTATGATATGTTAACATGTATTCCTATTCATGTGCAAGTTTATGACTTTCAAGTGCATAATGAGATGCCTCATTGATTGTATTGTGAGTTTTTAACCATTGTCAAGTATTCAAGGATTGTCATGTCTTATTTATTTCATGTTATCGAGTCCTGGGGGTATTTAATACCCAATAATTTAGTTGTGTGCCTAGAGCCAGTGTCAGTTACAGTACTCTCAGTCATGTCAAGATCAGTAGTATTCTTAGCCATTTACAGAATTTAGTAGAACTCAGTCAGTTACATGACTTAGGAAAATTCAGTAAGCTCAGTATCATTCCAAGTCTAGTTCATTATTCAATTCAGAACTTAATAACATTCAGTTAGTTAACAGAATTCAGCAGTATTCCATCAGTCAATAGAACTCAGTAAATTTAGTTCAGCTTAGTTAATCAGAATGATCAGTAATAGATTCAGTTCAGTTCAGTACAGTCTAAGAATCAGTTCAGAGTCTATTCAGTTGGGAGTAGGATTTATCACCGATCGAGGAGAGGGATGATGGCTTCCCCATCAGATAGGCAGAGTTGTTAGTAGCAGTCCCTGTACTCTAGAACTGTATAGCCTGCGTAGGATAAGGAGTCATCCATAAGACTAATGCTTGGATACCACCCAGGAGTCACCCATTAGATTAGGCTTGACTTCCTATTTAGGGTCACCTGTTAGATAGGCTTGACCATAGAAGTGTCTTTACTCGTGGCACGGTACTGACACCCTTTTACTGGGGTTACAGGTTGGACCCTACTAGTTCAGATTTGGGGCATATCGGTTCGATGACTACTTCCCACAGTTTTAGTTTCAGATTCAATCTCAATAATAGAACTCAGTTAAACTATACAGAAATCAGGACTGTTAGATACAAACAATCGGCTTAGTAAAGAACTTAGATAGTTCCAGAGATTCAGAGATCACCCGTTAGATAGGCTTGATCATATTTTCAGTAAATCATATTCATTATCGATAGATTTAGAGATCACCCACTAGATAGGCCTGATCTCAGATACAGTTAATCATTATCATTTTTAGTAGATTCAGAGATCACCCATTAGATAGTCTTAGTCTCAGATTCAATCAATCTTTTTTCATTTCCAAGAGAAATAGAGATCACCTGCTAGATAGGCTTGATCTCAGATTCAGTCAATAAGTACCAGTATCAATAGATTCAAGGATCACCCGCTAGATACGCTTGATCTCAAATTTCAGTATTTGTAGACTTAGGTATCAGAATTCAGTATCAGTAAACTCACATATTAGTTATTAGTAGACCCAGTTATTCAGTATCTCAGTATTAGTAAACTCAGTAATCAGTGTTACTACTATTTCAGTTATAGTTTATACATTCATGCATGTATCCTCATTCAGCATACTCGTGTATTCAATCAGTATTGTTCATGCATACGAACCCTTGCATTTAGCCTTACCTCATCTAGCGTACCAGTACATTCTCACATACTAACACATACTTTTCTCTTGCGCTATGGTGTCTTACACCATAGGTTCAAAAGTATGAGCTCCAGAGAATCCTTAGCAGTTCAGACTCATCCAGCAGCAGTAGACTTAGCAGTGAGTCCTCATCATTCGAGGATGTTCCTTATTTTATTATTACATTAGATTTAGCATTTTAGTAGATGGAGTTAGTTGGGGGATTGTCCCATCAACTCCATAGTTCAGACAGTTTAGAGGCTTTTCAGACTAGATGTTCAGATAGACTAGAGTATTTTTTAGACGTTGTTTTAGTCTTGGTTTATTATACTTTGTTAAGTTTTATTTCAGATATTTGAACCTTGTGGAAAGTTTCCGCCAGTTTTCCACATTTATTTCAGTATGTTATTCAGTGCTCACTTACAGATATCAGGAAAGAGTTAGCTTGTGATCCTTCAGGATTATGAGCACCGTGTAGTATCCGGGGTATCAGACTCGGGGCATTACAAATGGGTTCCTCCTCGAAGGATAAATCATGTTCTAATACAATAGAATCCCACTGAATCACATGTGCATCATCTGGATGGTAACTCTTCAACTTGGTAAAATAGAATACAATATGAACAACGGACATATGTGGAGGCAAAGCGGACATATATTCCATGTTAGTATAATTCTCAAGAATCTCAAAAGGGAAAATGAACCTCATACTAAGCTTCCCTTTCTTCCCAAATCTCATCAAACCCTTAATAGGTTAAACCCTCAATAAAATTCGATCCTAACCATAAAACAACATCTTGGGCTTGACGATCGACATAACTCTTCTGCCTACTCTAGGCAGCCACTAGCTTTTGCTGAATTAGTTTTACATGATCAATTGAATCCCTCAACAAAACTATGCCCCAAGATCTTTTCTCAAAAGAGTTGAACCATCCTACTGGGATCTATATATTTTTTTATATAATGCCTCAAAAAGTGTCATCTGAGTGTTAGATGGTAATTGTTGTTGTATAAAAACTCCGCTAGGGGCAAGAATTGGTCCCAATGACCACCAAAATCCACCACACATGCACGGAGCATGTCCTCTAGCACCTAAATAGTCCTCTTTGGTTGGTCATTTGTCCGAGGGTAAAATTTTATTCTCAAATCAAGTTGACTACCTAACTCACATTGTATGGTACTTTAAAAACTTGAGGTGAAATGAGTACCACTATTAAAAATGATGCATAATGGCATACCATGAAGTTGAACAATCTCCCTAATGTTGATTTTGGCCAACTTCTCGATATTATAATTCACTTTCATAGGTGCAACATACACTAATTTGGTCAACATATCCACAACCACCCTAATAGACTCAAACTTTCCCAAGGTTGGTGGTAGAAAAAAAATAAAATCCATGGTGATCCACTTCCACTTCCACCCAGGAATAGGTATTCTATGCATCATACCATCCGATCAGCAATGCTCATACTTCATCTATTGAAAATTTAGGCATTTAGCCATGAACTACACAATATCCTTCTTCATATTAACCCACTAAAAATTCTACTTTAGGTCATGATACATCTTAGTCGCTTTTGAGTAATGGAATATCTAAACCAACAAGCCTCCTTCAAAATAAATCTAACCCATCTATCAACCCATGACACATAAACTTAGACACTAATCCTCAAAAAACTATCAAAATAAGGAGATGCCACCATGGACTTGCTATTCAATACTCTATCACAAATCACCCTCAATTTATTATTATAAAATTGATGAGCTTGAATCTACTCTAAAAGATCTAGCCTCAACAAAGGCAAACACACCCTGGTTGATGAAGTATCAAGCCTAACTAACTGATTAGCTAAAGACTACTCTCCAAAACCAAAGGTTGCCCTTGGGTCAAAATATGAGCTAACTTATTCAATACTCATCGCCTTTTGACTTAAGGAATCCACAACCACATTAGCTTTACTCAAATAAGAAACAATAGTGAGATCATAATCCTTAAGTAACTCAAGTAGTTGATGTTGTCTGATATTAAGATATCACTATACAAGTAATGATCGGAGAAAATATGATAATGGACACCATATAAGTAATGTTGCCACAACTTCAACATAAAAACCACCACGGCCAACTCGAAATAATGGATAGGATAATTCTTCTCATGAGGCTTCAATTCTCGAGAAGTATAAGCAATTACCTTATTTTCTTGCAATACAACACCCAAACCAACAACGAAAGCATCATAAAAAACAATAAAACCTATTTCCTTCTTGGCCAAAGTCAAGATACGAGCCAAAGTCAATAATTCTTTGATCTTTTGAAAGCTCTTCTCACAAGCATTCAACCACTGAAATACAATCTTCTTCTGAGTCAACTTGGTCAAAGGAGTTGCAATAGAAGAGAAACCCTCCATAAAACACTTATTATAACTTGCTAAACTAACAAGCTTCGAATCTCAGTAGGAGAAGTAGGTCTAACCTAATCAGGAATCACCACCATCATAGCCAGATCGATCATAATGCCATCTTTGTTCACCACATGACCCAAGAAAGAAATAGAATCCAACCAAAACTTGAACTTAGTGAAATTGGCATATAACTTGTCATCTAAAAACCTCTAAAGCACAATCATCAAGTGTCTTACATGGTCAACCTTAGTCATGGAATAAAATAAGATGTTATCTATAAATACAATCACAAAAGAATCAAGATATGATTGCAATACTCTGCTCATCGGATTTATAAACGTTGTCAGGGCATTGGACAACCCAAAAGACATGACCAAAAACTTATATTAACCATACTAAGTCTGAAAAATTATCTTTTAAACATCTAAAGATCTAATTTTCAATTGGTGGTATCTAAATCTCAAGTAAATCTTAGAAAACATCGAAGCACTCTGAAGTTTGTTGAGTAGATCAACAATACGAGGAGAGGATACTTATTCTGGACGGTCACCTTGTTAAATTATTGATAGTAAATGCACATACCCATAGATCTATCCTTCTTATTCACAAAAATAAATAGGGTACCCCAAGGAGAAATAATAGGTCAGATTTAACCCTCGCTTAAAAAAATCCTAAAACTACTCTTTCTATTCCTTCAACTCAGCCGAGACCATCCTATAAGGAGGGATAGAAATGGGCTTGATGCCCTGGTCAAAATCAATATCTTGATCAGGAGGCACACTAGGAAAATATATAGAAAACACATCTTGAAACACTGTAAAAACTTGAACAAAAATCCAATGAAGATGGTAAAGAAACACTAGTATCGCGAATATAGGCCAAATAAAAAACACCCCTTCTCTACATAGAGAGAGGATATAAAAATAATATAACCCCCTTCATGACAACCTAGGCATACTCAAAGTATCTAAGGTCAAGATCTTGGAAAATAATCCAAAATTACATGATAGGGTGCTAACCAATCCATACCCAAGATAACATCAAAATTAACCATATCTAAGATAATCAAGTATACCCAGGTCTCACAACCTTCTAAAGTCACTATACAATATCGATACACCCAATACACCACTAAAGAATCTCCTACTAGGGTAGACAGAAGAATAGGAATAATAAGAGACTCATAGGCAACATCAAAACTGGTAGCAAAATATGTAGACACAGGAGAATGTAGATCATAGTCAAATGACTCAGTAGCAGAATGATGGAGAGATAATATATGTGATAACTACATCAAAGGCCTCTACCTCAAGTCTTCTAAGAATAGCATAATACTGACCATACCCACTCCTAAATTGAGTAACCCTAATCCACTACCATAATCTCCTCAAGATCTACCACGAGCACCTTTAGTACCACTTTTGATACTCCATGAGCCACTTTTAATCATAAAAATAAGAGTAGGACAAAGCTAAAGTTGTGAACCCTATTGTGCAAGATCCAATGCATATTAACGATAGTACATTGAAATATGACCAGGCTAATCACAAACATAATATCCTCTATTACCTAACTCACATTGAGAAGGCCTAGAAGAGTTAGAATGCCTCTCTATCCAGAAGAACCAAAATTGGAGCCTTCACTTACATGACCTGCATAGATACTTGAAGTTTAAGAAACTACATACCTACAATCCAAACTCTTTATGACTATCTAAACTGGTATACCATGATAATTGTAAGCACCTCTATTGGAGAAACTCCTACCATAGAATGCGTATCCACTAACATAACCCTATCAATGAATCCTCTTAGAAGTACCACCATATGTAATCTAATAAATAAACTTAATCATCATAGAATAATCTAATATACTCTAAAAGAAACCCTTAGAAACCACAGGTTGAGCTATCACCAATAGATAATAACCTGTCAAACCCTTACCAAACCTCTTGATCCTCTTAGGATCAATAGAGATACTAGTAGCAACTTATATGGATAGGGTATAAATAGTACCTCATACTCTGTAAAGTCAAGAATCCCTACTTCAGGTTATCAAACTCAACTCTCATATGATTCCTCAAACTGTAATGCACAAATCTCTCTAGAAAAGCCTAAAAAAACTAGGTATGTCATAGCAGGTGAACCCAATGGTCTACAACTAAGAAAATATATCCACCACTGCCTAGCCATATCAGTCAACAAGTTAGTAGTATATGAAACTTTATGGGACTCAAGAGATCTGAAGTTATGCAATCTTTCCTGATAGTTAAGCAAGAACTCATATGTGTTCTCTCCAATAACACCACTATACTTTGGGGGAGCTAAGAGAAAGAATCTATTAAATATCTTGTGATCATTAGAAGTAATTATTGTGTTCTGAACATATGGCACTTTTGATGCGTAAAATGGTGAACATTTGCAAGTACAAGGGTATTATTATATGATATAATGGATTTTAGGGTATTTATAGGTCTATTAGGTTCGAAGAAGTAGCATGCTGGATTTTAGATAAAAATGCATTAGAAGACTTCATTTTATGATTATGGAATCTAAACATGGTTGTGCCAGGTTATTATAAGGATCCAAAGGAAATCCCTCTGAAGATGATAAAAAAAACATCCCGTGATCGTGCATTGATGTCATGATAGTACAATCTGATCATAGAATGGACTTCCTAAAAGCAAGGCTGTAGAACCTAGGTGAGAAGGTGACCAAAAGACTAATCCCATAACCATACCTATAAATAATGGTTGTACAAAAAGGTTATAGGAATGAAGGTCAACATTGAAGTTTGTAGAAGTTTAAGTGTATGATGATCAAATGACCATAATATATGGTCATAGGTAGACTCTACAGGTTCATACTAAGGATCTTACTAGAGATCGCGGAATTATTTTTCAACAACGAGCACCAAGGACGATACAAATAAAACCATGGTCGTACCTTCTCTTTATTGGATATCATAAATACAGAAATCCTATTATGTTTAGGACAAGTTTTATTTTGCCTATAAATATTCTTATTCATTCTCTTATACTAGCTTATGTTTTATTACATTATTGTAAGAGTTCTAAGTCACATTCTTGTTCTTAGAATTACATACATCGATTTTAGGGTTTTAAATTCAAAGTAAGATCTTAGAATTTTCAAATTCTTGTTGTAAGTTCATAATTATGTTTTTATCTCAGAATTCTTCTTGTGTTCTTACAATTATGGGTAGCTAATCACCACAACTAAGATTGTGAGAACTATTATGGATTAACAAAGTAGTGTTCATAGTACGGAGTAATGTTCAACTTGTTATTCATGAATGTATTGTTATTTCTTTGGGCTGATTGTTTTCTAGTGGTGTATAATTTTAGAACTCTTCTTATCTTTACTCGAAATGAAAGAGAGAGAGTATGGATGGGAAGAAGAGAATAAAAAATAGAGACTTAGAGTTACCAACCTCTTCTTAATTGCTTGAGCTGATAATTTGAGATAGCTATCTGGGATCCTAGATAGGGGTTAGTAAAGTATAAACTTAAGGATATTACTTATTCTAGAGCGTAAAGTTGTTCTAAGTATACATAAACTATTGGTTCTGCATACGAACACCAGAAGAGATTATGAAGTAGAAAGAACTTGTGGAGTTATGGAGTTATTAGGGAACATAGTCCTAGTGACTCTCTCACACTGATTACAAATCCAACTAATCAATAACTATTACTACTAAATTATTTATTTATTCAAAAAACCCTCTTTCTTTAGAGATTATTATTGATTTCCTTGACTACACATTGACTGATATTTTGATCTATCCCAGTGGAATTGACCCCAACCTTGGTTGGATTCTATATTTGACAAAGACCATTTTACAATTTATTGCTAGGTGTAATTTTGGCAAAATTAAAATTTAGCAACATTGTTGGGAAATTCATTTATGGAGATTTGATTATGTTTGTTGGGATTGTTGATTGATGTTTATTTATTTATTTTACTTTTTTATTATTTCCAGGGAACATATAGGTGGTTATCCAATACTCGGAGTCAAGGCAATTCCCTGATTTCACTTGATACAAAACTTTACAGAACTCTGAGAACTAATAAAAGAATGGTGAACAACGGAGTTTATAATCAAGGAGCCCTTCTCGAGGGTGTTAATGATGAGGTTACAATCTTGAATCAGGCACAACATCAACATAATGGTCAAGAAACTATGAAATAGATCACTACTCAATTTATAAGCTGCCAGGTGGTCAGATAGGGAAGAAAGAGCTAGACAAGATGGTATTAATCATCCAGCTACACTTAATTAGAGGGGTAGGAAGAGAATGACTAGGGGAAACAACTTCTACAATAGTATCTCCTTCACTAAAAATATTTGGAAGAAGATTTAGATTATTTGGAGTCAGTTGAAATAGGTGTTATCATCCCACTGGAATTGCCTTTAGGGACTAAATTTGGCATTCCTAGTGCCGTGAACCACTTGTTGAAATTGAAGGGCGTATTCTCAGGCCTACCTATTGATTATGTGAATATTTATGTGATGAACTTTTTGAATGTAATACCCCACACTTTTGGGATAGAATTTGAATCGTCCTTCACACGTGTATAGACCCAAAATGAATGATTTCTATTTAAATAGAAGTGTGACGATCAATTCTTTGGTTTGGTAACATTTTTGAAGATGAATTGAGGTCATAAAAACTCTTAGCTCAAAGTTAAGTTAAGAACTTTCCAACCAATTGAGTTTTAGTAGATGTTCTTACTTGGTTAAACTTTCAATGACAATTACTCCTAGAATATAATGAGTTAGGTGCCTTAGTACCTACTAAATTAAAGATTTTGAGTCTTTCTTCCAATGCCACCTACCGTTCGATAATTTGAGTTTGGAGTAAAATGTTATGGGCACTTTAGTGAGACATTACCCAAGGTGCGCAATGACCATACAAGGTATATCTAGGTACCACGTGATTATCCATGTGACACACAACTGAGTGACCTAATATAGGAAACACGCCATGCGATGTACCTCCATTCCCTTCTTAAAAATATGTTGTTCTCTTATCAAATTAGGGTCAAACTAGTCCTGTCGCTTGTATAACTCCCCCAACTTATTTTAAATACCCAAAGTCATCCTAATCTAGTAGATTCATTCCAAATCCCTAATTCTTCTATCTTCCAAATCTTATGGATTCAAGAAGGGCTTTTCAAGCTCCTAAGTTCAAGATGGTTCTCCAAAGATTCTTTCTAGTAGAGGTTTTCCCTAAATCAAATTTAAAACTCCCAGCTTATCCTCTCTAAGTCTAGGAACTCCTAAATCTTCAAGAAGCAAGGACTAAGGTTAATTCTTAGATTTTCTTTTCTATTTCTTCATCAAAAAGGCATGTTGAACACTCCCTACTCCTATTATTATCATAAAGTATGAATTTAACTATTATTTACGTACATTATATTTGTGATTTAAAGTTAGAGTTAGGAATGTTTTCATGAAAGCTTGTTATTAATTAACCTCTTTTTATAATTTGTTTTTCCATCCCTATCTAAAGGTTTTGAGGTTTGAACATACTATTTGTAAATGTGGATTTCATTACATGGATTTGAAATTATGGCCTTCGAATCTTTTGAAAAAAGCGTTGAATTTTCAGATGATTAGAGATGACATGCCATCCTTTTAAAATAATGAATGTGTTGAATTTTATGATTTACTTTGAGATTCTAATGCAAACTTAACAATTATTATGGTTACGTTTTGGCTGGTAGGGTTAAGGAGAAAATAATATTTTATGAAAATGATTTTTTTTGGTATGATACGAATAACTTGCAAGTCTTGGCATAACAATACCAATTGTGAATGCCTTAATGAAAGACTCTATGAATAAAAGTTAAAAAATATTTTAATTAGGCTCAAAGATGACCGTGTAGTTTTATCAAAAATGTTTAGTCCCCATCACCAACATTAGAAATTGCATTTGCGGTGTGGGAAGTTTTGTCCTGAATGAAGGATGACCATTGTATGCTTGCTTTGAGCTACTGTCTGCAGTTATGTTGATGATATGATGGAAAAAATAGAACTACCTTAGTCTATGTGACTAACATGTATTGGGGCCCTACCAGTTGGGTATGGACTGGACTCATATAGCCCGTGGGTTACTTAATTTTAGTGTAAACCACATAGTCCATAATTAAAGGTATTCAAATTGACTACTTTCCCTTTTATCAGTGAGTCACTTATTTACTATTATCCTTATTATGAGCATATGATATGAAATTTTATAACCTATATTTTTCCCTCTTCCCTAGGTTACATGTCAGTACTCATCATACTGATCGTCCCTGAATGCTACATCCTTTGATAATGTAGGTTCTAAAGCTTATCCCCGTAATCTGGTTCATCATTAGGATTTCACTCTAGATGACAACTAGCAAGTGGTGAGTTATTTATCTTTGGGAAGGATATGTTTATTTGGGTCAGTTAGACTTAGTTATTTCAATTTTATGGCATTTTTGAGGCCATGTCCTGGCATAAGATATTCACTCATATAGTTAAAGGCTTCATAGACTGCATTAGTTAAATGTTCTATTTCATCTTTCAAGACTTGATTTGAATCATTTATTCTATTTTTACACTTTAAATTTTATAGCCTAATTCTGTAATTTATTTATGATTATACTTATGATGAAATTCCAAGGGTTCATCTCGGGATTACATTAGTCTGGGATGGCCATCACGACTAAGGCCACAACTTGGGTCATGATAGTTGGTATTTCTTGGATTGAGTCAAGAGTCGATTAGGATGAGGGTATTTTCTTTCTCTCTAATGGAATAAGATATATTATGGTTGATTAAATTACCACGTGGATCCATTACTACTTGGAATGAGTTAAGGACTTAGTTCTTAGACTAATTTTTCCCACCTTCTAAAATATTGCAGTTGAAAGATGAGATTTATAATGTTGGGAAGTCACCTTTGAAGGCACTATATGAGATATAGTTGTGGTTCGAGAAGATGTTGTAGAATGTTCCAAATTATAGGATGACTGGTAGAAATTTTCTAGTGATCTTCTATAGGGCCTGAATTTAAATACCAAGGTTTTAGCAAACACTATCATTGGTAGGGCATTCATAAGTTTTCAATAGGAGCATGCCTCTTGGATCCTAGATTGAATTAAAATAACAACCGAGGGTGGCACACTCAATATATAGATATACCTACAGACATTTATACAATTAGAGCATCCATAGAGTAGAGAGCATTAGATGAGATGGTAGCTCAAGAGGTAGTGCAATCGAGGACAGAGATTGGGCTACTTACGAAATAATTTATTGCAGCAAAAGCAAAAAAAATGAATGTAGTTGGTTTGCAAGGTAAGTCACCTAGGTATGACCATTCGAATTCTAAAGAAGAGGCAACATATATAGACAGAGGGGTGATGAGTTTTCAATAAAAGGATCAAGAGCCTAACCAAGACAAATAGAACTCTAAGCAAGGGAATTATGGTCAGAACTACTATGGAGATAATAGTTATAATAAGTCTAGGTTTATAAATTGGAGTAGGTATTGAGATTGTGATTAAAGGAGAATGAATGACTACAAAGATAAGAGTGTCCGAATGACTATAAGGATAAAAATGGCCTTTATATTCCACTTAGGAAACATGACACTGGTTCGAGCAATTTGAGGATTGAAGAAATGCTTGCAAAGGTTGTGAAAGGGGTAAAGAAAATAAAATACTACTTTAAGGAGATTAACGTGGATATTTTGGGAATGAATTAAAAGTTTTAATTTCATGCTACCACCATAAAATAACTTTAGCAAAAGTTTGGTCAATTTTCAATGGCACTGAATTAGCATCAACAAGGTACACTTCCAAGCAACACCATCCAAAATGTGAAGAATGATCGTCATTTCTTGGCTATCACTACTAGGAGTGACAAGATGATCATGGATCCACCTATGCCCGTGATTGATAATAATGAGGTAGTACCGTGGTTATAAATAATAAAGTTATTGAATCTGAAGATATTGTGGTGGGTGAGAAGATATTTGAAAAACCTATAGTTATTGAGTATGAGTCCAAGTCAAGAAAGGAGAAATACAAGGAGATCCCATAAGTATTGACTCTCATTCCACAACTTCCTTCTTTTTTAACACAAAAACTGAAGAAAAAGGCTAAAGAGGGAAAGTACCAAAAGTTTATTTCTATTTTAAAGGATTTGATGGTGAGTATATTTTTTATTAAGTCCCTTGAACAAATGTCAGGTTAGATAAAGTTTATGAAGGACTTGGTGACTAAGAAGAGGGTGGTGAGTTATGAGCCCACTAATTAATGCACCACTGTAGTGCAATAGTCTCTAGATCCGTAGTTGAGAAGAAGAAAGACCTTGGAGCCTTCACGATACCATGCTCTATTACGTATTTCAACTTTGCAAAAGCTTTGTGTGATTTGGGTGCTAGCTTTAACTTGATGTCGCTAGACGTTTATAGATAGTTGGGGTTGGGGGCACCCAAATCTACTTTTATGAGACTTCTCATGGCAGGATTATATTTTTGATGTGTTTGAGTTATTTTTTTCATGTTTGATTAGGGGAAAAGTAAAGAACCTTGGTGAAGCCAAACATTTGTTTTTTTATGAATAAGTGATAACCTTCCTATTTTTATTATGAACTGTGTGTTGTGAAGATATAAAATTGTGATCATTGTTGGATCTTGTTATGGTATTAGTATTAGGAACATATAACTATAGTTTAGCATTGCATGAACTGGATAGGTATAGTTAATAATGTAACCTTATACTATATGAGTCTGAGGTTTTTACACAGTTCACTTTATGTGTGCAATTTAGAATTTGCCCGATTAGTCTTGCCTAGGTTGTAGAATAGCTAGTTCGGACAAGATTATAGGCCATTCTTAAAAAGGCCTCTTTTAGCATAAATGACCGACAAAATGACAATAAGTATCTCTTGATCCCAAATTTGACCTTAAAGTGACCTATTTTATTATAATAACCCATTCACCTTCCTGTTCTAATTAAAATAAACCTATTTTGGCCCTGATCACTCCTTGGACATTCTGTACCTCAACTAATACAAATCGCCTAAGTTAAGGATGGCTATCATAGGGGTATGTAGTTAACCATAGGTATGAAGAAGAATTTGAGAAAAGAAAAGAAGGAAACATTGGGTGTGATCAATAAAAGGAAGAAAAATAAAAGAAAGAAAAGAAATAAATATAAAGTATGAAGAAAAGCACACCTAATCTGAAAATAAATAACTGAGAAAAGAGAGAATAAATGAGTGTGATTGAATAGTGGAGCCAAAAATCTTAAGTGTAGTATCAAGAAGGGTTGAGTCACTATTACCCATATGCATCATTCCTTCCCCAAGCCTGTATTACAAGCTGAGAAAAGTCCTATAGTGATCCCAGTCTAATTATCCAAAAAACTAAGGCGTAGAATATAAAGGAAAGTTTATAGTATTTCATGCACATTGTTTGAACTTCTTTGTGAGCATTATTATGTCAATATAGTCCTTACATTGATATTCATTATGATATTGTGAGAGTATGGGAGTTCTTTGTTGTGAGGGTACAAAAGTTGCTTTAATAGTTGCTTATTTATGTAGGGATTGGTATTTAGATAGATGCTTGGTTGTTTATTTCTAATCTGATTCCATCACTTGATCCCTTTTATGTCATGATATTGTTCTACATGTATACACGTAACGGATTTACGAGATATGCATAGGAGGGGGTTGAAAGTTTTCACTAAACTAAATGAATTGACTACAGCAGGTGCCTTGGATTTCTCTTAGTTAAGCATTGTGGGTGTTTATTGTGTTTTATTTGCCTAAGGACATGAAAATATTCTATGTTGAGGGTGTTGATGTGACATGGTTTCATGGCACTTTTGATTCTTAAAACAAGGACATTATGCAAGAACATAGGTATTTTTGCTAGGTATGATGTGTTTTTGTGTTGATTGTGCAGGAAAGTAGATTTTGGAGGAAAAACTGAGAAAGAAGGATGAAAGTTGCAGATTTGATGACCCGCAAGTTGATTTATGACTCATGGGTGGGATCTACAGCTCGTGATTTGGGTCATGACTGGAGTTCTGAAGCTGAAAAGTAAAGTCTACTTCTCAAGAGATGACCCATAACATGTGACTCCAACCTATGAATCATGGGTGGAAGTTGTGAGCTAAGTACTGAAGATTGAAGGTGATCCTATTTTCAATGACTGAGGGCACGAATCGTGGGCATGATCCACAACCCAACCTATGAGTCATAGGTGCCGTTGAACCTGCTTTTCCTACGCAGTTTAGGATAGGATTCATTTTGTATCTATAAGTACTTCCATAAGATTTTATGATTAGTTTATAGACTTTTACAAACTTTATAAAAGCTTTTACTTTAATTTTGAGGTTCTGAGATACATTATTGCTTATGGAATCATTGACATTAATTTTTAGGGTTTTTAATTAATTTGAGATTTTGGTTTTCCATTTTATTCTTGTTAAGTGCACAATTATGCTTTCATCTATGAATTCTTCTTGCATACTTATGATCATGAGTAGCTAAATACCATAACTAGAGTTGTGGGAACCATGATGAATTATCTAAAGAACATTAAGTGCGAAGTCATTCTAGACCGGTGTTCTAGCATGTATTACTATTTCCTTCGATCTTATTATTTTCTTGACAATTGCAAATGTTAGGGACTCGCCTATAGTCTATACTTGCTCGAGAGATAGTTAAATATTGGGAAATGAAGATACCAACCATAATTTGAAGCTACCAAGCTTTATCAAATCAAATTGAGCCTTAACTGGGATAGTTAATCTGAGATCACAAAACAAGGGTTAGAAATGTAACACTTTGTGTCTGAGAGAAGATGAGTGAAATTCATCTAAACCATGGTTGAGAGACGGTTAGGTTATACATATCTTGTTAGATTTTGCATGCAAGGCATTGAGATAATCTACTAAGCATAAACAACCTGTGAAGTTATGAAGTCACGGGGAACACAATGCTAGTGCTCGTCTTATTTTGATAAAAATCCAATTAACTAGCAATTGTTACTAGTACAACTTACTTCTACAGAATCCCATTTTTTATTTACTTAACTCCCAAATACATCAACGGGCTCTTAATAGAATTTTAGCCTATTCCTCTTAAGATCAACCCCAACCTTTGGGTTATATATTTGATTCAGCGATCAATTTATAGTTTTTGAGAGATGTAATCTAGGAGACATCAGTACTACTAGGTGTCGATCACTCAATTGAGGTGGCCCGCATAGCGGATGTGGGGTTAATTCATGATAATACCAACTTGGTTTCCTAGAAGAAGTCATAGCCTTCTACTTTATTGATAGCGGCCCTATTTAAGGGTCCTTTAAATATAACTAAGCAGGTACACACCCTAGCATGAAGTGGTGAGAGAAAGCGTCTGAGCCATCCTACTAAGAGCACAACCCTCATGAGTAGTAATAGGGCAACGGGCACTACAGTTCCACCATCCACTTCCAGCGTACCTTCTCATCCACCTAATTTTGGTATGGTTTCGATGTCGCTTGATTTTCTACAGTAGATGGTTGATAGATAAACACTGTAAGTTGAGAGGCAGATGCATACTGATACCCAGTTGGCCATGTTATTAACCTAGATAAAGAAATAGATTTGAACTTTGATTCAAACATCTGAGGCACGAGTGGAGTCCTGGGTAATGACAATAATGGAGAGGTTTATGCAAGATATGCATGGGCGGATTGATTGTTTTGAGATTTGAATGGGTGACAGACTGCGTGAGGCTAAAATTTTAGATTTTTCTACTCTGGGGGATGAGGTGTCTACATTATGAACAAAAATAAGAGTTTTAGTGTCCATTCACACTATCATTATACCACCCATTCTGTAGTTGATTCCTACAGAACCAACATTGGTGTTTGAATTTTTTAAGGATTACGAGCCCTCTTTGAATAGGGGCGAGAGGACAAGGAGTTTGAGAACCACAATACAAGTTTAGATGAGTTTGAGAAGAGCTACTAAGGCATCTCAGACTGAGTATCATGTTTAGCAGATTTCCCGTGAACAACGGGAGTTAGGAGCCTCGTCAAGTCAACAAACACGACCATCTATCTCCACGCCCGGTGTGCCTCCTAACACCCCGGTGAGTCCACATCCAGCACTTAGATAACCATAGGTATGCCTTCACTCTACCGATCTTATTCTTTTTCTATAATTATGAACTGAGGATAGTGCATTGTCTTAAAGTTAGGGGTTGGATATACCACCACTCTAGAGTTTTTGTTATTGTGTTTCTTTTTCCCCAAGTGTGTTGTCATAGTAGCACCGACATGTCTAGGATATTATTTATGTTTTGTTTTTATTATGTGTTGTTGTGTTTAATAATAGGAAAATTAGGAAAACTTAGTTTAGTCAAGTTTTGAATGATTTAGAATTGAATTTTGATGCTGAAATAATTTTTGATGCTTAAAGAATATCCCTCCTGAAATTTTGTTTTAAACTGTGTATTGTTGTCATGAACTGAGGCTACCACCTAGTCACAACAACGGTGCTTACGGTCACAAGTGACCACAACCTAACCCATGAGCTGGTACCTGCTGTGAGCAATGAATAAAATACTGAAAATGAACATGTGCGGAAATAACTAAATAAAGCTATAAGGTTCAAATACTGAAAATATGATTTAAATCATAAGTCTGAACGTCTGATGACATATTGAAAGAATGATCAAACAACTGATAAACTGAATAATTGTCTGAATGACTATAACTTCTGAAAGCCTCTAAACTGACTGAAGAGTTTATGGGATAGGCCCCAACTAACTCCAACCTGAACTAACTGAAATAAAATCTGGAAATACTGAAATAACATAACGCATCCTCAAAAAATGAGGACTCACCACAACTGATGCTGCTGATAAGCTGATCTATCTAAGCGCAGTCAAGAAACTACGTGTCCTAACCTATGATATAAGTCATCATAGCGTGAAGAAAGTATGCGGTCAGTACTTTAAATGTAGTGGTACATGAGATGGGGTTAGGCTGAATTACATGGGTTAACTTTGCATAAGATAATGACTGACTGTATAGCATGAGATAACTAAATATGAATGCATAAAAACTAAAATACTAAGAATGCAATACCAAGCATATAATGTTTCTGAAATATTCTGTAAACTGAATTACTGAAATCAGATAACTGAATAATTGGAAGTTAGTATGCTATGGTAAAGCAAACCTGAACTGAGATTGGGGGACTAGATATATCCGACATGCCCTAAATCTATTATTGGGGTCCAACCAGTAACCCCAGTTAGAAGGGTGTCAATACCGAGCAACGGGTACTAACACTGGTTGTGTGGATCAACTAATCTAATGTCCAAAAGGACTATGGTGTCATCCTAACTGATGGGGGACCCCTCAAAGTCTATTGTTACGCCGTAGGTTTGGAACTTAGGGACTTCTACTAACGTCTCATGCCTAACTGGCGAGGGAGACAAGTGCATCACGTCTAACTCATGGGGGTGATGCGATCCCTGCATTCACTCGGTGCTAAGTCTTACTCTCAACCGAAAGACACTAATTGCTGGACTGAACTAAGATTAACTGAACAAACAAGTTATTAGAATAACTAACTGAATGATAATGCTCATGATATATTTGAAATCATAGTGAAGATATTGAAATTATGTAAACAGCTAAGTATCGGGTATTCATAACCCTCCAACACTGAATGAAAATAACAATAAGGACATATGAAGCTTTAAAAACCATAATAAAGGTTCATTGGTCAAAACCCAACATTTAGACATTTCATCAACCACTTGGTAGTCATGAATTTAAGCATGGGAATAGGTAAAACATGTGATTGAAAACATAGTTACAATACTAAAACCATGATTTAGGAATTTAACATGAGGATTTCAATACTCAATTCATATAAGGGCTCAATAAATCGAAAACACTTGTAGCATAACTTGTAATCAAAATCAATAACAACTTCATGGATACAATTCATCATAAACATGAAAAAACTCATAATTTGATATCAAAAGGGATTCTTGAACTCCATGGGTGAAAGGGGCCCATGGATGAACAACACACATACCTTAAAGCCCTTAAGCTTGAAAGAGAAATACAATCTTGATGCTTTTTCTGTAAATTCTTGGATTAGGGAACTTGAATCCTTGGTTTTATTGAAGAGAAAGAAATGAAATTGATGAACTTAGGGGAGGATTAGGGTTTGTTTTTGAGAGGTAATTGGAGAACATGGACATATAATACCCTAACTAAAGCGTTAATTCCTATTTTTATGAATTGGGTCGATTGGAAAAGACCTAACTACCATCAGGAGATTAAATTCATAACTGGAATGCTAATTAATAGGGCACCGTGATACAGTGAATGGCTCATCGCTATACCCACCGTGACGCACCACTATCGTGGTGAGGTTCTAGAATTGAAATTCAAACACGACTCAATCCTTGTTCGAAAAATCTGAAACTTCCCTAAGACATGTTGCTTACACTCCAGAACATGAATTAACTCAAAACCACTATCTCGGGGTTAGGAAGACCAATTTAAAAATCCTCGAAGTTAAAAGGTCAAAAATAAGACTAAGTCCCTAACACTTAGTGAAATTTTCAGGCTTTAAGCCTCTTATGCATGCAACTAGGAGCTAAACTAAGCTAAGTATAATACGGGGTATTACAATATCTCCCCCTTGGGAGTATTCATCCTTGAATGAGACTGATTAAGCTGAGAACACTAGGGAAACTAAAATCACATACTGAACATGCATAACTGAAAACATGATTACCTGACTGAGTCTAAAATATAATACATGAACTGAATATCATGAAATAAACTGATTCCTTGAATATACATACAATGACACGAGAATGGTTATAAGACTGAGAAACAAAACGAGATTCATATTATGAGTAACCATTGCCTCAGCTAGATCTGGTTTCATAAAAAAAAGTTGAGAGGTTTAAGACATGAAAACTCGAGGTATTACAATATCTCCCCCTTGGGATAGTTTGTCCCCCGAATGATACTAACTTGGTTGAAATACTAAGGAAAGACTGAGATAATGCATGAGGCACTTATGAACTAAATCATGACTGAATTCTAAATCTGAATCATGATGCATGAACTGAACTAAATTCACAATTTACATGGATGCGGACAAACTTTCTCTTGGAATGGAAATATTCATGAAACTTCTGATAGTAAGCCTAGATCGGAAGATGGAAAAAACATAAAAACTCATTGGCTGACTACTGACTGGTTTATACTGCAAGTTTATACTCAACTGGTGTATTTATTCAACACTCTTTCTAAGAAGTTATAATAACAGTAGGAAGCAAAGAACTCGGGCATGATCCGAATAAGATATATGAGTAAGGACTTTTAATAAAGCTATAACTCTATAACATAGGACATAGGCCTATGAAACATAAACTGAAATTGCTATGCCTTAGACAATGCAACTACTATTCTCAATCCTAGACATACTCCTTAAATACTCCCTTAACTATAATTCAGCTTTAATACTGCACTTCACTTGAGGCTACTGAAAATATTCACATAGGCACTGATAACTCTATCTACTGAAGTCTGAGCTGAACTGAATTCTCTCACCATGTTCAAGCCTACTCGAATCTACAAAGTGCACCCATAACACTGTAATACTAGTCCAAATCATAAATTCAATACACCCTGCGTTTTCACAACTTCTCATATCAAGAATAATTCTTCTTACCACTTCAACGACTAAATTCAACCTCTTACTAGGAATGCACCAATGCACAATGCGCCCATCCACTTATATGCACCAACATAATGTCCAAACCTATAATCATAACCACACATAAAATTCTAGGCAAAGAACCCATCAAAGCATTTTTTCCATACTCTCTAGTACTTCTATCATTAACAACTTTCATGCGTTATTCTTAAGAAAATCACACTCAAAATTTCAACTAACCATGGCATATATAAAAACTTGGCCTGAATCTTACTCCACACTTATAACCTTATATCAAACAAGTATACAACAATCTTTCCCCAACATGAAATATTCACTATCTCCCATCTAAATAACTTCATAAGGAGAGGTCACTAAAAGATTAGAGCATGAGGACCAGAATTATGAAAGAATACTATGCATATCTTAGATTCTTAACTAAGGCCTAAGAAATAGAGTATTCATGACTTGGATACATCGCAAAGATAAAAACTGAGGATATTCATAACAAAATCCAAATTTTGCTGATCACTAAGAGTGTAGCATGAGTATTAGAACTGAACATACTATAAAGCATGAGTACATAAGTCATGAGCTGCATGACCTGAGTTTGTAGTTCATAAATTTCATGGAATATGATTCGTAAAGATGTGCAAACTAGAACTTCTTATACTAAGAACTGGAAGTGTACATGGTTCTACGGAAGGTGCATGAATTTGAATTATGATTAGGGAACTGACATGTAAGGCATGAGTAGATATCATGATAAATGAATTACAAATACTGAAATAAGAATGAGTTGGGAGTCATCCTCCCTTACTACTATTCTACAACGTACTGGCACCACTACTAGAATCTGAGAGACTGGCTTGGTTACTTATTCTATCATCTCCCCCTTAGCTATAAGCCATCACTCTAAGTATATGGGACCCTTTTGATAAACTCTAAACTAAACTGCAATCAATTTACTCTAAAGTTTGTAATATGACAATACTCATCAGTAACAAATTTACCTTGAAAGACTACACTTAGAAGTCCAAAACCCACTGCTAATACTTTCTTCTGAGATACAACTCTTAACTTTTGATAACCCCAATAGTCATCACATAATAACTTAAACACTAACTAACTTAGAATCTTCATGAGTATCACCATACACTGAGTTCACACTATCAAGAATTTCAACACTACTTTCTATTAGCTCCATCTTCAAAGATTCAACCTTAGATTTTAACACTTAATATGGATATCTTTAAACCTTTAATGAACCACACTAACTTCCTTCATAGCCTACTAATATCAATCTCTAAATCACGCCCACATCATTATACTTAATTTTGAATCAATAAACATAAATTTTTGCATACACTATTTCAAGCCCACTGATTCATCTTTCATACAACTAGCCCCATGGATACATAGTCTAATAAATCCAGATAAACTCTATACCCACTTTACTTTTGCTAAACTTCTGGATTCATACTTCTAACTCTAGATCATATATTTTCATAGGATTTTGAGAAGGGATCTGAAAACACATCCATCAGATATCATCTTTCTTACTCTAAGATATGAAATAAACTGACCCCTCCATTCAATAATTGGTTCATTAGGAAACTAAAATTGAACAACTCTATTCCTGTTGTCAACTGAGGCATAACATGAGTGGAGCCAATACATGTCGAGATTGACATCAAAATCAGTCATCTCTAACTCCACAAGGTCAACTGAGGTGACATTCTGGGATATTATGATAGGACAGTTCTTGTATACCTGTATTGCTACAATAGAGACACCCACTGAAGTAGACACTGAGAAGGTTCTGCTAATGATTCAGGACTGACACAAAAATTAACAGTTATATAGGGGATTACAAAAGAAAGTGAACTCCGGGATCTAACAAATCATAATCATGAAGATGAAAGACCTGTAATGTACCCGCAACCACATCAGGAGAGCTTTCCTGATTATGACAGGACTAGAGTGTATACAATCTATTCTGGCAATGTTCATTGGTTCCACTAGAAGCGGCACCCTGCTGAGTCGGGCGATCGACTGGAACTTGGGAACGACTGTGTAGGCTACACTGACCCACCTGTGGGCATTCCCTGACTCTTCGGCCTAGTTTGCCACATCCAAAACATATACCACTACCCACCTTACACACATCCTGATGATTCCTACCTCACCTCTCGTAGAAGGTATTAGTGCGACTATTGCTCACACAAACCTGGGACTTAGAGCCTGGTGGCTTATCCCGACTATCTTTTCTAAACTTAGGCACTAGTATACTAGTTAAACAAAGGAGATGGAGCTGAGATTTTTTGGAAAAAGTGAGAACGGTTACCACTCTCTAACCTTGACTTAAAACTAATTATTCTGGCCCTCTTAATCTCTCTTCTTTATCCATACACTTCTCTTTCTCACTTTGCTGGGCAAGGACCATAAGCCTAGATAGGAAACCAATCCATTGATCTTTCTGAACAAATACTGAATAAGCTAAGGTAGTAAAAGTATCTCTGAATTCGGCGTGCGAGACATGCTAATTCAAGGGATTTTCCTGAACAGGCGAATGTGTGGGCTGCTTCCCGTTCCTTCTTCCATTGTTTCTTTTAGGAGGCATTGTCTATAAACAAAATGAAGGATATGTTAGAAAGAGAGTTTTAAGTAGATCTTATGATCATTCGCACGACATAAACACTGAAAGAAGGAAAACTTTTCCTAAAACATCTTGTAACCTCTTGTCCATAAGTGTGGCGTGCTTCACATACATGCACAAAACTCTACTCAACATGGTTTTCAGACTCCCTAGGACACTGTAAAACCTTAGGCTTTGATACCAAGTGTTGTCACGACCTGAGGCTACCCCCTAGTAGCGCCAAGCGTGCTTACAGTCACAAGTAACCATAAGTTAACCCATGAGCTTATACCTACTATGAGCACTGAATAATATACTGATAATGAATATGTGTGGAAATAACTGAATAAAGCTATAAGGTTCAAATACTGAATATACAATTTAAATCATAAGTCTAAATGTCTAATGACATACTAAAAAGAATGATCAAACAACTGATAAACTAATTAACTGTCTGAATGACTGAAATATCTGAAAGCCTCTACACTGACTGAAGAGTTGATGAGACAGGGCCCAACTAACTCCAACCTAAACTAACTGAAATGAAATATGGAAATATTGAAATAACAAAATAGGTCCTCGACGTATGAAGACTCACCACAACTGTTGTTGCTGAGAAGATGAACTATCTAAGAGAGGTTAAGAAATGAGTTTCCAAACCTATGATATAAGATATCATAGCACGAAAAAAGTATATGGTCAGTACTTTGAAAGTAGTGGTATATGAGATGCGGTTAGGCTGAATTATATGGGTTAACTATGCATGAGATAATGATAGACTGTATATCATGAGATAACTGAACATGAATGTATAAAACACAAAATACTAATAATGTAATACCAAGCATATAATGTTTCTGAAATAATCTGTAAACTGAATTATTGAAATATGATAAATGAATAACTGGAAGTCTATATGCTATAGTCAAGAAAACCTGAACTGAGTTCTATACTGAATACTGAACTGAGACTGTGGGAGCTAGCTATAACTGACATGTACCAAATCTATTATTGGGTTCCAACATGTAACCCCAGTTGGAAGGGTGTCAGTACCGTGCCATGGGTACTAATGTTGGTTGTGTGGATCCACTAATCTGATATCCCAAAAGACTTAGGTGTCAGGCCTAACTTATGGGGGATACCTCAAAGTCTATGGTGGTGTCATAGGTCTGGAACTTAGGGACTATAACTAACGTATCATGCCTAACTGATGGGGGAGATAAGTGCCTCATGTATAACAGACGGGGGAGACGTCATTCCTACGTTCACTCGATGCTAAGTTTTACTCCCAACTAAAATACACTGAATACTGGACTAAACTAAGCTTAACTCAATAAACAACTAATCATAATAACTGACTGAATGATAATGGTCATGGTATATCTGAAATCATTCTGAAGATACTGAAATTATGTAAACAACTAATTATTAGGTGTTCATAACCCTTCAGCATTGAATGAAAATAACAATAAGGATATATGAAGCATTAAAAACCATAATAAAGGATCATGGCCCAAAACCCAACATTTAGACATTTCATCAAACACATGGGAGTATGAATTTAAGCATGGGAATGGGAAAAACATGTGATTAAAAACATAGTTACAATACTAAATCCATGATTTAGGGATTTAACATTAAGATTTCAATACACAAATCATATAAGGTCTTAATCCATCAAAAAACACTTGTAACATAACTTGTAATCAAAATTAATAAAAACTTCATGGAGACAATTCATCATAAACATGAAAAAAAAACTTATAATTTGTTATCAAAACGGGATTCTTGGACTCCATGGTTGAAAAGGGCCTATAGATGAACATCACATATACCTTAAAGCCCTTAAGATTGAAAGAGAAATACAATCTTGATGCTTTTATTGAAAATTCTAGGATTAGGGAACTTAAATCCTTGGTTTTCTTGAAGAGTAAGGAACGAAATTGATAAACTTGGGGGAGGATTAGGGTTTGTTTTTGAGAGGTAATTGGAGAATATGAGCATATAATGCCCCAACTGAAGTTTAATTCTTGTTTTTATGAATTGGGTCGATGGGAAAAGACCTAACTAACCCTATGGAGATTAAATTCATGGCTGGAATTCTAATTAAAAAGGAATCACAATGCAATAAAGGGTTCATCGCTATACCCATAGCGATGAACCACTATCATAGTGAGGCTCTGGAATCGAAATCCAAACATGACTCAATCCTTGTCTGAAAAATCCAAAACTTCCCTGAGACATGCTCCTTACACCCCTGAACATGAATTAACTAAAAACCAACAAATCGGGGTTGGAAAGACCAATTTAAAAACCCTCAAAGTTAAGAGGACAAAAATAAGACTAAGTCCCCAATACTTAGTGAAAGATTTAGGATTTAAGCCTCTTCTGCATACAACTAAGAGTTGAACTAAGCTAAGTATAATACGGGGTATTACAATTGTGGTTGTGTGAAACTATGACCATTATTGGATATCGTTATGGCATTAGTATTATAAGAAAAATAACCATATCTTTAAGATGTATGAACTAGATAGGTAGTAGTTAATAGTATAACCCTGTGATGTGTGGGTGTGATATTTTTTATCGAGTTCACTTTGTGTGTACGATCCAGAACTTGTCTGATAGTATTGCCTAGGTTGTATGATAATTGGTTGAAGAAGGATCATTAGTTGTTCTTGCATAAGTCCAGTTTCATCCTAAATTCCCTACAGTACAAGCCGATGAAAGTCCTATAGTGATATTGTGCAGAAGAATAGGATTTAAAGGCAAAACGGAGAAAAAAAGGATCAAAATTGACCTAGAGAAGAGTTGTGGAAAGAATTTATGGATCATGGAATCATCCACGAACCGTCAAACAGGATCGTGAATAAAGTTTTAAAGATGTTGGAAAAATTCTGAATTCCATGGTTGTGGTTTACGACTCGTGGATTTGATCAATGACCTATGGAATACACTCGTGAAGAAGATTCTGAAAATGAAGAAAAATTTTGGATTCCATTGGTGTGGTCTACGAATGGTAGACTTGGTCCACAACCAGTGGAACCAAGTTGTCAATCAGAGGATGCAGAAAATCAAAGTTTGATTTTCACAGATGGGACCTACACCTGCAAATTGAGTTTATGATCCATAGACTGGATTAGTGAAAAAATGTCTGATTTCTACGAGTCAATCCACATCTGGTATAATGATTCATGACTCCAGTCTACGATTGGTAGAAATTTGTCGACCTATTTCTCCTATATAGTTTAAGATAGGATTCCTTTGGTATCTATAAATACTCTTATTAGGTTTTATGATTATTTTACATTCTATTACGTTATTATAAGGTTCTAAGGGACATTCTTGGTATTGGAATAAAAAACATCAATTTTGGGGGTTTTAATTCAAAGTGAGATTTTAGAGTTTTTCATCATATTATTGTAAGTTCATAATTATGCTTTCTTATCAGAATTTTTCTTGTGTTCTTACAATTATGAGTAAATAAACACTAAAACTGGGGTTGTGGGAACCATGAGGTATTAACGAAGTAGTGTTCAAAGTATAAGGTAATCTCGAGGGTAGTTAGGCATGTATTGTTGTTGTTTTTTATTTGATTGTTTTTCAATGAGTGCACGTATTGGAACTTGTCCTATATCTACCCTGAACTGTAGCTACGACAGTCGAATCGGAATAGCGAATCAATAATAAGACTTGGAGTTTTTTTCATTTAATTAGCCTTGAGCTGGTAAACGATATTGGAATCATAGATATGGGTCAATAATGCAACAATCATGCCATATTAACCTTTGTGACTGGGGATAATCATCTACAAAGGGCGTAGTATAGTCACTTAGATGATACATTGCCTATTGATTTTTCATGCCAAATACCATAAGAAATCACTAAAGTATGGAGAACCTATGGATTAATGATGTTATTGAGGAATAGAGTCCAAGTGTATTTCGTATATTGATCACAAACCTAATAAATCAGCACTCGTTACTATTGATATTTTGTTTCACAAAACCCTCATCTTTTACTTACTTTCCAATTACTTAGACAAATATGTTATTAATTTCATCCTATTTCTTGTGGGATGACCCTAACCTACTTGACATAACCCGAACTAGGACCTTGTCGTAATAGGCGTCCCAAGTCCGATCGGGATCAGAGACCACCCCCGTTACCCAATTCAATCTTCAGCCACCTACCCTAAGTTGGCTGAATTTAGAACATATAAAAAGATAGCATAACTATCCAGATTATAGACTCTAGGATAGATCTATTACGAGACCGACCGAACCGAGTTTGACCGTCCCATACCAATCGTTTAACCATACCAAGCCAAACCAAATCTTAGATCCAACCATAACCAGATAAGTCCCATTTATAATTATATAATCCCAAAATGAAATATGATGGAACAGTGAGAAATTTTGTCTAATAATGTCAGCCCCAATACCGATACCAATACTAAGGCCGAACTAATACCGATCCCACCCATACCAACCCATAGAAGTACCATAAAAGCCTCTAACAAAAATAATACAAATATCCGGTTGGGACATGCCCTCAACCATAGCAAAAACCAATATCCATAAATAATCTAGAGTATGAAATAATATCCATGAAATGGATCCCTTCGGAAAGATAGAAGCCCACCACTTCAATCGAACGGCTGACCCGAGTATTCGAATGCTAAGCAGGAGGAGTGGAACAATCGGTTCCTGCATAGCATGGGTATATAGCCACCCAAAGATGGGATAGCGAGTGAACGGTAGAATGAACTTACGATACGGATAAAATAATGCCAAATAGAAAATAAAGTAAAAACCATTCATAATGCATATAAACCATACATACATATATATATATAACCATGCCGAAAAAGGGAACCGGGTTTAGTATGCCATTTAAAACCTTTACCTGGGTTGTGTAGCTTTGGCATCCTAAACCACCCACAGGCTATATGAGTTCATCTCCTCCGGCTGAAAGGGCCCTGGTGCAAGAAGCCACATGACCAGAGAAAAAAACCTGGGATGACTAGTACATCCCCCAAAATATAAAGTGTGACATCATGCACACGGTCACTAGGACCAAACCTAACATCGACAAATATGAGTTTCATGTTTCGATCCCCCCGGGACTTCCACCGTCTACGGCTTTGCTACACATCCCCCTTTAAGGCCAAGTAATACCATTACCAAACAACCAAACCATTATCCATTTATTATTAACCAAGGCCATTAGTAGTGGTATTGCCATACCGGCTAGAACTTACAAGTATTTTCCTTAGACAAACCTTTTTTAGATCAAGGGATTCCCATGACTATAACTTTCTAGGTGTTTAAGAATAGAATAATAGGGAAAATAACCTCCCAATAGGAATATAAATTATGGGACCTTATTAGGATAAGTGGGGAAATGTCCAGATTTCCCTCACTTAAACTGCATTAAATTCCCATCATAGGGTACGACTGACCCTTACGAGTCATACCCAACCTGTACTAGTGGTACCCGCCTCTCGTACCCTAGGCCTCCCCCCTTGGACCCAACACAGTTCAAGGTACAACCACCTAAACCAAAGTATATTAAAGTGTACGAATGTTACTCATAAACCGTACCCCTTGCAGAATAGAATTCCAAGAGGATTGAACGTTATCCCTCATACGAGTCCATGGTACGACTCGTACCCTGACCTACGACTCATGATGAACCACTCGTACTCTGATATAACCTAAGTCACTAAGTCAAAGATTAAGTGAATGAACCAAAAGATACGTATCCACTAATACAAATCGTACCCCATAGTTGTACCCATTCTAGTAACCAGTATCCACTATACCAACCAACACTGGTCAATATACGACTTGACCATACCAATCATACACTAGTGTATGACTCGTACCCCATAGTCATATCATGACCAGAATACAGAAATCTAAGAAATTTTCTAAGGATCAAAAACCAGGGTGTTATAGTCTCCCCCACTAGGAATATTAGTCCCCAAATTACGGACAAAGTAGGGGTAACCACATGCACGAGTCATTTGCATTATCAAATATATTCCTAATCTTTAAAAAAGTTCTAAAAACAAGGAGGCAAAGATATTAATCTTTCATTTAATAAACTCAGAAAATAAAGATGTGTTGAAGACACATACCTTCCGCACGAATCCCTGGAGCAGAAAACAGATGTGGATACTTAAACTTTTTATCCTCCTCCGTTTCCCATGTAGCTTCTTCCACCTTATGGTTCCGCCATAAAACCTTAACCAAAGCCACATCCTTGGTCCGTAACCGACAAACTTGCCTATCTAATATCTCAACTAGGACTTCTTCATAACACAGAGAATCCGAGATACCCAACCCCTCCAGAGGAACAATCAAAGAAGGATCACTAATGCACTTCCTTAACATGGAAACATGAAAGACCGGATGAACCAAGCTCAAACTAGAAGGCAACTCCAGTTCATAAGCAACATTCCCAACTCTCTTCAGAACAACATAAAGACCAACGAACCCGGGACTGAGCTTCCCCGCCTTACCAAACCGCATTACTCCCTTCATGGGAAACACCTTATCCCAACCTCAAACTCCAAGTCCCTACGCCGTGCATCCACATAGGACTTTTGGCGACTTTGGACAGCCTTAAGCCTATCCCGAATCACCTTCACCTTCTCCATAGACTGATAGACAAAATTCAGACCAAATATATCTGCTTTCCTAAACTCAAGCTACCCAATACTATATCTATACCTCCTACCATACAATGCCTCAAAGAAGCCATACCAATACTAGAATGATAATTATTGTTGTAAGCAAACTCTACCAAAGGTAGATGCTCAACCCCATTTCCACCATAATCAATCACGCACGCCTAAAGTATATCCTTTAGCGTCTCAATAGTCCTTTCTTCTTATCCATCCGTCTACGAATGAAAAGTAGTACTCAGACTAACCTTCTTACCCAACTCTTTTTGAAAAGACCACCAAAAATGAGATGAAAACTGCGTACCACGATTATAGATAATCAAAATAGGTACCCCATATAGAATCACAATCATAAAAAAATATAACTTCATATAATCCTCCACCAAAAAGGTAGTCATCACTGGCAAGAAGTGAGCAGACTTTGTCATTCTATCCATAATGACCCAAACTAAATCAAATTGGTTCTGATACCGAGGAAGACCGATAATGAAATCCATATTGATCACCTCTCATTTCCCTTCGGGCAACTCAATTTCTTGATATAATCCACCAGGCCTCATATGCTCAACCTTAACTATTTGACACAATATGCACTTGACCACAAAATCATCCACATCCCTTTTCATACCATTCCACCAATAGATCTGCTTGAGATCATGATACATCTTAGTAGAACCGAGATGTACAACGTAGCACGATTCATGCGCCTCAGCCAAAATCCTTTGTTAAAACCCATCAACATTAGGAACACACAACCTTCCTTGATACCATAAAGTACTATCACCACTAATCTCAAACACCATTACCTTTTGCCCACCAACATCACTCTTGATTTTCATCAAGATAGGATTTATCACTTACTTCTCATTAACCTCTACACCAAGATATGACCTAACCACTTCCTGAACCATCATACCATAATTCTTAGAGTCCAATAGACAAACTCCAAGATTGTCTAAGCGGTGAATATCCATTATCAATTCCTATTTTCCTTTCTCCACATGAGACAAACTCCTCATGGATAACCTGCTAAGAGCATCAGCAACCACGTTAGCCTTAATTGGGTAATAGTGAAGACTCATGTCATAGTCCTTGAGAAGCCCCAACCATCACCTATATTGTAGACTCTTGTGATCAAAAAAGATATCCATATGTACATCATACAGCTAATGCCACCATATTTTCAAAGCAAAGACCACCACAAGAAGCTCCAAATCATGATTAGGATAGTTCCTCTCATGTACCTTCAACTTTCTAAAAGCATAGTCAATCACATTCCCATGTTGCATTAAAATGCAACCAAGACCTACCCGAGATGCATCATAATAAACTACAAACCCCTCACTACCTTCTGGTAATGTCAATACCAGAGATGAAGTTAGCTTATCCTTAAGCTTCTTGAAACTCCCCTATCAAGTATCCAACCAAGAAAACTTGACCTTTTTCTAAGTTAATTTGGTCAAAGGAGCATCTATCACCGAAAAGTTCTCCACAAACCGCCGATAGTACCCTGCCAAACCTAAGAAGCTCCAAATATCAGTTGGAGTCATGGATCTAGGACACCTTTTGAGGATCCACCATGATTCCTTAACTAGAAATAATATGATCAAGAAAAGTCACAGCATTCAGCCAAAACTCATACTTAGAGAACTTGGCATACAACTGTTGTTTCTTTAAGGTCTGCAATACCACACAGAGATGATTAACATAATCCACCTCACTCTTCGAATAAACCAGAATGTCATCAATAAATACAATGACAAAGAGATCCAAGAACTGCATAAAAACCCTATTCATTAAATCCATAAATATTGCTGAAGCATTTGTCAAACCAAATGACATTACTAAGAATTCAAAGTGCCCATACCGAGTGTGAAAAACCATCTTAGGGATATATACCTCCTTAATCTTAAAATGATGATATCCAAACCGAATATCTATCTTAGAAAAGAACTTTGCACCTTGCAACTGATCAAACAAGTCATCTATCCTTAGGAGAGGATACTTGTTCTTGACCGTTACCTTATTTAAATGCCGATAGTCAATGCACATTCGAAGGGAACCACCCTTTTTAAGCACAAAAAATACTGGTGCACCCCATGGAGATACACTAGGACGAATAAACCCCTTATACAGAAGATCCTTAAGTTTCTCGTTAAGTTTTCTCAACTTATCCAAAGCCATTTAATAAGGAGGAATAAATATTAGACGAATGTCCGAAAATAAATCAATACCAAACTCTATTTTCCTATTTGGAGGAACACCAGGAAGAACATCTGGAAAGACCTTAGGAAACTCATTAACCATCGGGACCAAATGAAAAGGACCTTCGAGTTAGAATCTTTAACCTGGACCAAATGATAAAGACACCCTTTTGATATTAATCTTCAAGCTCTAAGATAAGAAATGAATCTCCCCCTGAGCTAGAGAACTACCCTTCCACTCTATGATCAGTTCACTAAGGAACCTAAAAACAGACCTACGAGTCAGACAATCCAAGGACACGTAACAAAAGTGTAACTAATCCATCCCTAGAATGACATCGAAGTCTACCATATCTAGCTCAAACAAATCCACCAAAGTCTAACTACCACCAACATATACCACACACACCCTATAGACTCTTTCAGTAATAATTGAGTCACCTATCGGGGTAGAAACAAATAAAGGATCTGAAATAATTTTTGAATCAAAACTAATACATACAACCAAAAATGGGGTCACATAAGAAAGAGTGGACCCTGGATCAATCAGACGATACATTCCATGAGAGAAAAGTTGTAACATACCAATAACGTTATCAGGAGATGCCTCAGATTCCTATCGAGACACAAGAGCATACAACCTATTTCGACCAACACTAGAACTATGAGCAATATCCAAAGTAGAAGCAGTAGCACCGGGTGTAGAAGTAGAAGATGTAGCAATAGGAACCTTATTTTCTCCCCTAGCAACCTTATTAACTAAATAATTTCTGAGCAGATGACCGGGATGGTCATACTTGTCCCTTCCTTCTTCATAATAACCTCAATAAGGACGATCACAGAACCGACAAGGATGGTATGAAGAAACAAACTAACCCCCGCTCACCTGAGATTGGACACCTTATGCTCGGAAGTTATCACCACCTTACTGATGTCTATTACCCAACTGTATCGAGTAAGGAACACTAGCAGTAGAGTAGGGACCAGAACTCTTCCACTTCTCTTTTGGCCATTTACCTCCATCCTAACAACCTTGCAACTGAGCACCTCCCTGATAAAAAAACTTGCTCCTTTTACCATGCCTATCTCCAAACTCTGCTTGTTTCCTCTTCTCATCCTCCACCTGCTACATGTGGACAATCAACCTCAAAATATCTATATCCTTGATCAGTAAATTAGTTTTTCTTTCTAAGATCAAATCCCGAGATAGCCCAAAAGTGAAATTTCTCATCCTAACTATCATGTGAGCCATCAAATTAGGAGCATACATTGACAGTTGGTGGAATTTGAAGGGGTATTCCTTGATAGACATTCTCCATTGATTAAGATTCACAAACTTCTCCATTTTTGCTTCCCTCAGCTCTTGAGGAAATAAATCATCCAGAAAAGCACCAGAAAAGGCATCCCATAAGGATGACTCCTCCACATCACCTTTATCCCTATCCCATTCCTCGTACCATTGGTACACAATATCTTTGATTTGATAAGCTGCAAAGCTTACACGTTCCACATTAGTAGCCGACATTACCCTAAATATATTCTCCATTTTATCCAAGAAAGCCTAAGGATTCTCGTCCACCATCACACCAGTAAAAAGAGGAGAATTTAGCTTTATGAACTTGCCAACCCTTATGGCCTCATTCGACAATCCACCAGACATATCCTGCTCATCTTGAGCAACAACCAACTGAGGAATAACATGAATAGATTCGCAAAATTCTGCATTAGTCACCTTACCCTGAGGAGGACTAGTAGCAACCAGAGAATTCCCAAAATAATCAGGGATAGGACCCTATGATCAAAGATGAACTCCACACGTAGGACGTACCCCATCAACTTTGTCCCCAGATAGGACTGAAGATTTTTCTGGTGTTCCAAATCTACAAGGCATGATCTAAAATGTGAACAACCAGGGATTGGAGAAGATTCCAGGACTTAGACTCCAAGCTTGAAAATAGAATATCAAGAAAGTAAAACATTCCTAAATGTTCTATAGCCTTTCACTTATGAGTGTGGCGCGCTATACATCCCTAAAAGAGACTCTACTAGACACAACTTTGTGGACTCCCAATTTACCATGAACCTAAAGCTCAAATACCAACTTGACATGACCCAAACCAGGGCCTTGTCATAATAGGCGTCCCAAGTCTGACTGAGGCCGAAGACCACCCCCATTACCCAACCCAACCTCCAGCCGTCTTCCATGAGTTGGATATATTTTGAACATATAACAAGATACCATAGCTATCCGGATTAAAGACTATGGGATAGGTCTATTATCGAGACCGACCCAACCTAGTTCGACCGTCTCAAACCAATCGTTCAACCATACAAAGCAAAACCAAACCTTAGATCTAACCATAGATAAGTTCCATTTATAATTATATATAATCCCAAAATGAAATATGATAGAACAGTGAGAAATTTTGTCCAATGATGTCAGCCCCAATGCCAATACCAATACTAGGGACGACACTAATACTGATCCCGCCCATACCAACCTATAGCAGTACCACAAAAGCCTCTAACCAAAAGAATACAAATATTCGATTGGGACATGCTCCCAACCATGGCCAAAACCAATATCCATAAATAAACCAGAGTATGAAATAATATCCATAAAATAGAGCCTTTCTAAAATATGAAAGCTCACCACTTCAATCAAACGGCTGACTCGAGTATACAAATGCTAAGAAGAAAAAGTAGAATAGCTGGTTCCTGCATAGCGTAGGTATATAGCCACCCAAAGATGGGTTAGCGAGTGGATGCTAGCATGAACTCAGCATAAGGATAAATAATTCCAATTATAAAACCAAGTAAAAACCATTCATAATGCACACAAACCATACATGTATATTTTAACTATGCCAAAAAAGAAAACCACGTTGAGTATTCCATTTAAAACCTTTACCTAGGCTATGTAGATTTATCAACCTAAACCACCCCCGATCTATATGGGTTCAACTCCCCCTACTGAAAGGGTCCCAGTGCGTGAAGCCGCAAGATTAGAGAAAAGAAATTGTGATGACTAGTACATCCCCTAAAATATAAAGTGTAACATCATGCACATGGTCACTCGGACCAAACCTCACAGCGACAAATATGGGTTTCTAATTTTGATCCCCCGGGACCTCCACCTTCCATGGCTTTGCTACATTCCCCCTTCAAGTCCAATTAAAACCATTACCAAAAAACCAAACCATTATCCATTTCTTATTAATCAAGGTCATTAGTAGTGGTATCGACATACCGACTATAACTTGCAAGTATTGTCCTTAGCCAAATCTTTTTGAGATCAAGGGATTCCCATGTACACATAGATCATATTATCCAATTATCTTGGGGGATTCCTATGTACCCCACAAGTATACTTATCATGCCAAACCATTCAAAAACCATTTAAACCATTCATATCATTTAGGGTTCCATTACCAAGATTAAACCAGGCATAAGTCCCATTGAAAAATAATATTATAGTGAAAGCATTGTTATAGGCATTTTATCAAATACATTAGGGACATAGTATTTCCTATATCAAAGTCTATTACCAAATAACCATTCCCATGCAACCAATTATACAAAACCACCATTAAAGCATAATTAAAGTATGGGAAAACCATAACCAAGCATTTATAAATAAAACCCCCAAATAATATTTGAAAACCCAAACTATACAATATTCAAACCATGCAAACATTGAATAAAACCATGAATTTAGTTGTAACTAACAATGAGCGAAGATAACATGCCTTAAACCAAGATGATGGAGAGAAATCACCAAGACAATCACCAATTTACTCCTTAAGATGAAACCCTAGCTTTCTTTGCCCAAGAACTCTAGAGAGGATTTACGAGTGTTTTCTAGGTATTTAAGAATAGAATAATAGGGAAAATAACCTCCTAATAGGATATAAGTTATAGGAACTTATTAGGATAAGTGATAAAATATCCAGATTGTCCGCACATAAATTGTATTAAATTCCCATCATAAGGTATGGCTGATCCTTATAAGTCGTACCCAACTTGTATGAGTGGTACCCGTCTCTCGTCCCCTAGTCCACCCTCCTTTGACCCAATACTATTGTAATACCTTAAGAGTATACCCTGGATGCCTCACGGTGCTTACATCCCCAAAGGATCATAAGCTAACCCATGAACTAGTACCTGCGGCAAGCACTGAATAAAATAACAAAGACATGTGTTGAATTTAACTAAAAATTTCCATAAGGTTTTAACATCTGAAAAGAAATACTGTGTCATATTTTAAAAACATCTAAAACATACTATCAATACTGATAAAACAACTTATAATACCAACTGAAAACAAATAATTTGTACTAGTCTGAGAGCCTCTAAACTGACTAAATGTGGAGTTGATGGGACAAACCCCCAACTAACTTCGACTGAATAGAAATACTGAACTAATAAGCAAACAAAAATAAACATAAACGATCCTTAGAATATGAGGACCACCACTGTTATTGTTGCTACTGTTCTGGGATGTCTAAGTATGGTCGAGAACCTGAGCATCTGAACATATGAAATGAGACATCATAGCACAAGAAATGAGTAGGCGGTTAGTACTTTTAATGTACTGTATGCTAGATGAGGTTAGGCTGATAGGCATGGATCATAGGCATAAATAATACTGACTGAATAAATAGCATGAGATAACTGATGTATAGTTTGTGAGGAAGCTGTAAAGTATGAGAATGCATAACCAAGCATATGACATGATGCTAAGATAGTCTGTAAGCCAAAATACTGAAATACTGATACTGATCAAGTAATAATTGTACATCATACTCAAGCAAGCCTAAAAACTGAACTCTAAACTCAATATTAGACTGAGACTGTGGGAGATATTATCTAACCGATATACCCCAATATAAGCTAATTGGGGTCCAACCTGTGACTCTAGTTGGAAGGGTGTTAGTACCGTGTCACGGGTACTAACACTGGTTGTGTGGATCCACTAAAATAAAGTCTTAAAGGACTAATGAGTCACCCTCTACTGGCAGGTAATCTAGTGAGATATGTGTTAATCCTCAACTGGTAGGTTAACATCCCTAACCAACACTGGCTACATATTTCTAGAGTACAGGGACTGCTACTAAGGGTCACACCTTCAACTGGAAGGTGAGTCCCCATCCCTAGGTTCGCTCGGTGTTAAATCCTACTCCTAACTTAACTGACTCTAATTACTGGACTGAGATGAACTTACTAACATGATATACTGACTGGACTTATAATACTCTAACATATCCGAAACCATTCTAAAAATACTAAAACTAAGTTAACAACTAAGTCTTTGGGTATCCATAACCCCAGGACTTGATAGAAACATCAATAAGAACACGTGTGGGCATTTGGAAACATAATAAGTAAGCATTATGTAAAATCATCACTTAGGCATTTCACCAAACACTTGAGGGTCGTGAGTTAAAGCATGGAGATAGTTTAAAACATATGGTAGTAACATAATTTCAATACTAAAATCATGGGTTAAAGATTTAACATACAATTTTCATCCTTCAAACATATCAAGAACTAATTTCAATGAAAACACATCTAATCATGATATAAAAATCAAAATTCATGGAAGTTTATGGATATAATTCATAATAACATGTAAAGATCAAATCTGGAACTTGAAAACTGATTCTTGGACTCCATGGGTGAAAAGTACCCATAGATGAACATCTAACATACCTTAATTGAAGAATTCGTGAAGGTTCTTGGTGATTTTCTTGAAACTTGAGCTTGAATCTTAAAGGGGATAGAGTTTATTCTTGAGAGAGAATTACTTTCTTGGAGCAAAATTATGAATAATGGGGCATATAATGCCCCTTCAGGATTTTAACTTAGTACTTTGGACGGATTTGGGTGAGGGAAAATGACCAGACTACTCTTGGGAAATTAAAATTCGTAACTGGAACGCCGATTGGGCGTTCACTGCGATACGCCTAGGCTGTCATCGCGATTCCACCGTGATGTGCTACAATTGCGGTGACTTGTTGGAATCTGACAATTGTCATTTTGAACTTCACCATGATGCAGGGAACTGACCTCCATTATAGCCACAGCGATGCGCCACAATCGGGGTGAGCTGCTATTTTGGAAATCCAAACGTGGCCCAAACCAAGTCCAAAAAATCCAAAACTAACCCGAGACAAGTTACTTACACACCTAAACATGAATCAACTCAAGAACATATGTCTTAGGGTCGGGAAGGTCACTTCAAAAATCAACAAAGTTAAGAGGCCAAAAATAAAACTAAGTCTCCAACACTTAGCCAAATTTTCTGGTTCTAAGCCTCTTGTACATGTACTATGGGTTGAATTGAGCTAAGATAATTATGGGTTATTACAATATCTCGCCCTTAAGAACATTCATCGTCGAATGAGACTGATTAAGTCGAGAATATATTGGTACTATGATTACATGTTGATTATGCATAACTGAAAATATGATTACATGACTGAGTCTCAAACATGGTGACAGACTGATCTGATTCATGAATGCATGCAATGATATGAACATGATTATATGTTTGGAACTGAGAATGAAAAATAAGAACTCTAGGGAAAACTATTTCCTTAAGCTGAGTTTAAGTTTGCAGAGAAAAGGTGAGGGTACTTGGTATGCATGTCTGCTTCTATTTCCCAAGTATCTCCCTCAACGTACTAATTCCTCCAAAGAACTTTGACCAAGGGAACTTTTTTGTTCCTTAGTCTGCGAATCTGGAGATCTAAGATTTCAAGTGGGAGTTCTTCATAAGAAATGCTATTTTTAATATCTAAGATCTCTAAAGAAATAAAGAAGCATGGAACATTGGATGCACTGATGCCAAGTCTGTAGGCAACTTAAGATCATAAGCTACTTTCCCAAAACGACTCAAGATCCTGAAAGGGCCTACATATCAAGGACCGAGCTTCCTCTTTTTTCCAAATATCTTCACTCCCTTTATGGGATAGATTTTCAAGTATACAAAATCACCATTCTCAAATTCGAGATCCTTTCTCCTCACATTTGCATAAGATTTTTGTCGGTTCTGGACTATCTTATGCCTTTCCTTGATCAACTGAAATTTCTCCAAAGCATCAAACACTGAATCTAGCCCTATCAACACAGTCTCACCTACCTCAAACCAACCAATATGATATCTACATTTCCTCCCACATAGAGTCTTAAATGGAGCCATCTAAATACTGCAATGATAGTTGTTATTGTAGGTGAACTCAATCAATGGCATGTGATCATCCCAACTACCCTTAAAGTTGATAACACAAGCTCTCAATATGTCCTCTAAGGTATGAATAGTCCTCTCTGCCTGACCATCTGTCTGAGGGTGAAAGGTTGTACTAAGATAAACTTGGATACCAAGAACCTTCTGTAAAGCCTTCCAAAAATGAGAGGTAAACTGAGTACCTCTATCTGTAATGATGGACAAAGAGACTCCATGCGATCTAACCAACTCTTTAATGTAGAGCTTGGCATAATACTCAGCAAAATAAAAAGTATGGACTGGCAAGAAATGGACTAATTTGGTCATCCTGACCACAATGACCCAAAACGAATCATGCTGGCGTGTGAACAAGGAAACTCTGTCATAAAATCTATATTCACCTCTTCCCACTTTTACGTGGAGATGCAAAACTCCTGTATAGTGCCATTAGGCCTTTGATGCTCAACCTTAATCTGCTAACAATTATCACACTTGGCTACAAAATCTGCAATATCCCTTTTCATAACGCTCCACCAATAGATTTTCTACAAATCACGATACATCTTACTAACTTCTGGGTGAATAGACTAATACGCACCATGCACTTCTGCAAGAATTTGCTGTCTTAAACCATCTATACACGACACACACAGTCTACCCTAGCAATGCAACATATCATCTCCCCCTTGGGAGAAAACCTCTACATTCTGATCTCTGACTGACCCTTTCAACCAGTCCAAGCTAAGATCTTTATCTTGCTTTTCTTTCACTTTGGCAACCAAATAAGATTCTGAACTATTCTGAACCAACACACTACCCTCAGACAATTCAACCAAATAAATGTCTAATCGAGCCAACTGATGAACCTCTTGAACTAACTTTTTCTTATCACTCTAAACATGAGCAACACTACCCATCGATAATCTACTAAGGGCATCTTCCACTACATTGGCCTTGCCTGAATGATACAAAAAACTCATATCATAATATTTTAACTACTCCAACCACCTTCTTTGATAGAGATTTACTCTCTCTGTGAGAGTATATACTACAAAATTTTGTGATCCATGAATACATCAACACATACCCCATACAGATAATGCCTCTAAATTTTTAAGGCAAAAATAATAGCTGCTAACTCAAGATAATGGGTAGGATAATTTTTTATGGGTCTTAAGCTTCTAGAGGTATAGGCTATGAACTTACCTCTCTGTATCAACACATAACCCAAATCAACTCTGGAAGCATCACAGTAAACAACAAACCCATCTGAACCATCAGGCAACGTCAAAACTGGGGTTGAGGTAAGTCGAGTCTTGAACTCCTGAAAACTTTTCTCACAAGAATCTGACCACTGACGTTTGACTTTCTTCCGAGTAAATCTGGACAAGGGGGATGCAATAGATGAAAACCCTTCAACAAACCATCTGTAATAGCCAGCCGAACCCAAAAAACTCCTTATGTCTGACGAAGAAATAGGTCTGGGCCAGTTTCTCACTACTTTGGTCTTTTGAGGGTTAACTCTAATGCCATCACCGAAAATAATATAGAAAAGAAAAGCTACTGATCTTAGCCAAAATTTGCACTTACTAAATTTGGCGAACAACTGATGGGCTCTAAGAGTTTGCAATATTATTCTGAGGTGGTCTGCATGATCATTTTCATTACGGGAATAGACAAGGATGTCATCAATGAAAACTGTGATGAACATGTCTAAGTATTGGTTAAACACTCGGTTCATCAAGTTCATGAAAGCTGTTGGGGCGTTTGTAAGACCAAAAGACATAACTAGGAACTCAAAATGACCATATCGAATTTTGAAAGCTATTTTCAGAATGTCACATTCTCTGACTCTGAGCTGGTGATAGATGGATTTGAGATATATCTTAGAGAAGTAACTGGTACCCTGAAGTTGGTCGAACAAGTCATTGATTCTGGGGAGTGGATACTTATTCTTGATAGTGACTTTATTCAACTGACGGTAATCGATGCACATTCTGAGAAAACCGTCTTTCTTAGACATGAAAAGGACTGGAGCACCCCATGGGGAAATACTGGGCCTGATGAATCCCTTATCTAAGAGATCTTTTAACTATTCATTTAACTCCCTAAGATCTGTTGGAGCTATTTTGTAGGGTGGAATTGAGATAGGCTGGGTATCTGGAAGAAGGTCAATTCCAAAGTCAATTTCCCTTTTAGGAGGGACTCTGAAAAGATCTTCAAGGAATACATCTGGGAATTCCTTCACTACTGAAACCGACTCAAGACTAAGAGTTTCAAAATTAGATTTTTTAACTCGATCAAGATGGTAGACACGGTTATCATTTTTCTCACTCTAAGGTACGAAACAAATTGACCCTTAAGTTCTGAAGTACTACCCCTTCATTCAAGGATTGGTTCATTTGAAAATTGAAAATGAACAACTCTGTTTCTATAATAAACTGAGGCATAGAATGAGTGGAGCCAATCCATGCCAAGAATGACATCAAAATCAGCCATTTCTAACTCCATAAGATCAATTGAGATAACTTTTTAGGATATTGTGACTGGACATATCTTGTATACCTGTCTGGCTATAATAAAGACACCTAATGGAGTGGACACTTAGAAGGGTTCTGCTAAAGTCTCAGGATTGACACCGAAATTAACAGCTATGTAGGGAGTTTCAAAAGAAAGAGAAGCTCCGGGGTTTAATAAAGCAAAAACTTATAAATGAAAGACCTGTAACGTATCAGTAACCACATCATGAGAACTTTCCTGATCCTATCGGTACTGAAGTGCATATAATTTATTTGAGTGTTGACCACTGGTGGCACTAGAAGCGACACTCTACTGAGTCGGGCAACCAGATGGAAATGTGGGACGACTGGATTGACCCTGCTGACCACTCTGTGGGAAATCCCTGACCCTATGGCCTGGATTGCCATACCCAAAGTATAAATCACTACCATAACTACACAAGCCCTGATGGTTTCTACCGCATTTCTGGCAAAGAGGAGATTTATGCAACCACTTTTCATACTTCCTTAGGGCTTAGAGCCTGGCGCTCTATCCCGATTATCAATTCTGAACTTTGGTGCTGGCGTACTAGATGAAGATAGAGCTGGAGATAAAGATGTCAAATGTAATTGAGGACGGTTACCACCCCTCATCCTCGGCTGAGCAAAACTGAAGCTACCTATTTTGGCTCTCTTATTCTCTCTTTCTCTTTTCTTAAACTTCTTCTCCTCAATCTATTGAGCATGGACCATCAACCTAAACAAGTCCTTATCCTTAATCAACATTGTGGTACAACACTCCTTAACCATACTATCATCTACACTGAAGACAAACTTACTCATCCTAGACCTATCATCAGACACCATATTAGGAGCATACCTGGCTAGCCGAGTAAACTTAAGAGAATAGTCATTCACCCTCATGTTTTTCTGCCTCAAATTAATAAAATCCAATACCTTAGTTTCCCTTAACTCTAAGGGAAAGAACCTATCTAAAAAGGCTATCGCAAATACTAACAGGCCCTACATCTGCCCCTCTATCTCTCTTTTACTCCTTATACCAGGTGTGAGAAACATCTTACAACTGGTAAGCACCCAACTCTGCACTCGTATTAGAAGTCGCATCCATAATATCAGTTACCTTCTTAACCATATCGAGGAACTCCTACGGATTCTCATCAGACTTAGATCTCGAAAACAAAGGAGGGTTCATTCGGATAAAGTCTTGAATCCTAGTTGCGGCAGTATTAGCCACCAAAACAGCTAGGACAACAGCCGACTGATTATTCTAGGATGCTACTACATGAGCTAAAGTAGTGAATGCAGCTTTGAATTTGGCATGGAAGACATGCTCGTTCAGGGGATCTTTCTGAACAGGCGAAGGTGCGGGTTGATTCCTGTTTCTTCTTCCATTACTCTTTTTAGGAGGCATATTCTGTAAACAAAAAAAGATTAAATTAGGAAGAGATTTTAAATTTATCTCATGCTCACTCGTATGACATGAATACTGAAATAAGGAAAACCTTTCCTAAGACGTCTTTTAGCCTTTTGTCCATAAGTGTGGCACGTTTCACACCCATGCACACGACTCTACTCAATGCGACCTTCAGACTCCCTAGGACACTTTAAAACCTAGATCTGATACCAAGTTTGTAACACCCCGAGAGTACACCCTGGATGCTACATAGTGCTTACAACCCCAAAGGAACACACGCTAACCCATGAGCTAGTACCTGCTATGAGCACTGGAAAAAGTAACAAAGATATGTGCGGAATTTAACTAAAAAATGCCATAAGGTTTTGATATCTGGAAATAAATACTGCATCATATTCTTAAAACATCCAAAACATACTGTCAATACTGATAAAACAACTGATAATAGCGACTAAAAACTGACTATCTATCTGTACTAGTCTGAAAGCCTTTGAATTGACTGAATGTGGAGTTGATGGGAAGAAAACCCCTAACTAACTCTGACTGAATAAAAATACTGAACTGATAAGGCTAACTAAAATAAACATAAATGGTCCTCGGAATATGATCACTCACCACTGCCGTTGCACTGGGATGTCTAGGTGCGGTCGGCAACCTGAGCGTTCGAACCAATAATATGAGATATCATAGCACAAGCAACGAGTATGCAGTCAGTACTTTGAATATACTGGTATACTAGATGAGGTTAGGCTAATATGCATGGCTCATATACATGAATAATATTGACTGAATAAAAAGCATGAGATAACTGATGTATAGTATACGAGAAAGCTATAAAATTTGAGAATGCATAACTAAGCATGTGACATGATGTTGGGATAGTCTGTAAACCAAAATACAGAAATACTGACATTGAACAACTAATAATTGTACACCATAGTCAAGCAAGCCTGAAAACTGAACTTTAAATTGAATATTGGACTGAGACTGTGGTAGTTATCATCTAACCAACATGCCCCAAAATGAGCTAATTGGGGTCCAACCTATGACCCCAGTTGGAAGGGTGTCAATACCGTGCTATGGGTACTAACACTGGCTGTGTGGATCCACTAAAATGAAGTCCCAAATGACTAATGAGTCAACCTTTACTAGCAAGTGCTCTAGTGAGATATATGTCAACCCTCAACTAACAGGTTAACATCTCTAACCTACGTTGGCTACGTAATTCTAGAATGCATGGACTGCTACTAAAGGTCACACCCTCAACTGACAAGTGAGCCCCCATCCCTGGGTTTTCCCGGTGCTAAATCCTACTCCTAACTTAACTGACTCTAATTACTGGATTGAGCTGAACTTACTAACATGATATACTTACTGGACTAATAATACTATAATATATCTGAAACCATTATGAAAATACTGAAACTAAGTAAACAACTAAGTTTTTGGGTATTCATAACCCCCAGGACTTGATAGCAACATCAATAAGAACACATGAGGGCATTTGGAAACATAATAAGTAAGCATTATCTCAAAATCATCACTTAGGAATTTTACCAAACACTTGAGGGTCATGAGTTAAAGCATGGATATAGTTTAAAACATATGGTAGTAACATAATTTCAATACTAAAATTATGGGTTAAGGATTTAACATGCAATTTTCATCCTTCAAACATGTCAAGAACTAATTCCAATGAAAACACATTTGATCATGATATAAAAATCAAAATTCATCTAAGTTCATAGATATAATTCATCATAACATGTAAAGATCAAATCTTTGAACTTGAAAACTAATTCTTGGAATCCATAGGTGAAAAGTACCCATGGATGAACATCTAACATACCTTAATTAAAGAATTCGAGAAGGTTCTTGGTGGTTTTCTTGAAACTTGAGCTTGAATCATGAAGGGGATAGGGTTTGTTCTTGAGAGAGAATTACTTTCTTGGAGAGAAACTATGAATAATGGGGCATATAATTCCCCTTTGGGGTTTTAATTTTGTGTGTTTGGATGGATTTGGGTGAGGAAAAATGACAAGACTACCCTTGAGAAATTAAAATTCGTAACTGGAACGCCGATTGGGCCTTCACCGCTATACGCCAAGGTTGTCATCGCGATTCTACTACAACGCGGTGACTTGCTAGAATCTGACAATTTTTATTTTGAACTTCACCATGACGCAGTGAAGTGACCACCGCTATAGTCACCATGACGCGCCACAATCGCGGTGAGCTGCTGTTTTGGAAATCCAAACATGATCCAAACCTTGTTCAAAAAATTTAAAACTTACTCGAGATATGCTACTTACACCCCTAAACATGAATCAAATCAAAAACTTACATCTCGGGATTGGGAAAGTCACTTTAAAAATCAACGAAGTTAAGAGGCCAAAAATGAAAAAAAGTCTCCAACACTTAGCCAATTTTTTAGGTTCTAAGCCTCTTGTACATGTACTATGGGCTGAATTGAGCTAAGATAATTATGGGGTGTTACAACTGTCCAAGATAAGACACACCCAAACCCAAGTCATATTCAAGTGTACAACTTAAATTGTAGCCCTGGCAGAATAGAATCCCAAGAGAATTGAACATTATCCCCCATACGAGTCCATGGTACGACTCGTACCCTGAATTACGGCTCATGGTGAGCCACTTGTACTCAGATCCAACCTAAGTCACTAAGTCTAAGATTAAGTTAATAAACCAAACAACACGTATCCACCAATACGACTCGTACCCCATAGTCATACCCATTCTAGTGACCAAAATCCACTCTACCAACCAACACTGGCAGGCATACGACTGAACCATTCCAACCGTACCCTAGTGTACGACTCGTACCCCATATTCGTATCATGACCAGAAGTCAGAAATCCAAAAAATTTTCTAAGGGTCAAAATCTAATTTGTTATACTAGTTAGGTTCTATATCTGACCAGCGACCGTTTTATGCTTTTTTGGAAAGTGTAATTTGGGTGACATAACAAACAAACTCTAAAAACTAAATTATTTAAGTTGAGCAAGACCAAGATAGAGTACTGGAGTGCGAATTCATTAAGGGGTTATATGAGGATGACATGGAAGTGAATCTGGACATACATGCTCTCCTCAAGGGTGATCACTTAAAATATTTTAGCTCTATTATTTAGGGTAGTGGGGTGATAGACATCGATAGCACTCATCGTATTGGTGCAACGTGGATGAAGTGGAGGCTTGCCTCCAGAGTCTTGTCTGATAAAAAGATACTACCAAAATTTAAAGATAAGTTTTATAGAGTGGTGGTTAGACCAATGTTGTTTTATGACACTGAGTATTGGCTTGTCAAGAACTTTCATGTCCAGAAGATATATGTCGCAGAGATGAGGATGTTGAGATGGATGCATGGACATACTAAGTGTGATAGAATAAGAAATGAGGTTATTCGAGATAAGGTGGGAATGGCTTTCGTGGTGGACAAGATGAGGAAAGTGAGATTGAGATGGTTTGGACATGTGATGAGTCAAGGTTCTGATGCCCCACTGAGGAGGTGTGATAGGTTTTATATAGTAGGTACGAAGAGAGGTAGAGGTAGGACGAAGAACTATTAGGGTGAGGTGATTAGATAGTACATGGTGCATGTTCTGGTTACCGAGGACATGACCTTAAATATGAAAATATGAAGGATGTGTATTAGAGTAAAAGGTCAGTTGGGTAGGAGGGTTGCATCGTAGTATAGTGGCTTAGGATTTACCTGTAGATTATCTATCATTATTGTTGTTTATTGTATTTTGATTATTGCACTATACCGTGGATGATTATTATTTTTCTATGGTTGATTAGTTGTCATATTTTCTTCACTATGTTACTCTTTTTTGTACCTGAATTTGCTACACTTGAACTGAGGGTCTTTTGAAAACAGTCTCTCTGTCTCCCAAGATAGTGGTAAGGTCTGCATACACTTTACCCTCTCCAAATCTCACTTGTGAGATTTTACTGGGTATGTTGTTGTTGTTGCTTTATTAATTTTACGGATTTACTTGATATGTGTATGGACAATTATTTGCAGAAAATACGCAAAAAAACTCCATCTTTTCACTATATTTTTATTAGAAATATATTGCATAAAAAATCACAAGTAATCCACATACGAATTAAAATTTTCATGTAATAATTACGTATCAAGATCTTTTTATTGAATTTTGTTTGGGAAAAAAGAAATCGCAGATTTTTCATTGAATTTTTTTTTTGTAAATTTTTTTATAGGAAATTAGATTACCCGCAATTTCTTTTGCAAAATCCCCAGATAAATTTTCACAGTATTTATATTTTTCTTGGATTTATGAGACATGAGTTTGAATAAATGGATTTAAAGAGCTAACTAGGTCTATTATCAAGGTCTATTATCACGAAAATAAAATTTTAATGACATGGCATATTAACTAGGAATAAAGAAGATTTTTGAAGTGTGGAGTATTTTTTTTAGGAAAATAAGGATAGTTCGGTGATATTCTAGTCTTAAATGAAACAAAAGTGATATTTGGAGGCAATTCTCAAAACATGAGTGACTATCCATGGAAATAACTCGAAAATTCCTATATACTTGTTGTACTTACTAAAAATAGATATTCTATAATATTTTTCCCGTCCCATTTTACTCGTCTCAATTTGACATTGCACGTTGATTAAGAAAATAAATTAATAATTTGGCTACTTTACCATAGTACCCCTATTAAATGATGTTTACAGTTTAATTTGAAGAAAAAAATAATTAATACTAAGGGTAAAAAAGGAAAAAAAATTGTCTTGTCTTGATTAATGAAAAATGGCAAGCAAAATGAGAAATCAAATTAGAAAATTTGAGACGAGTAAAATGAAACGGAGAGAGTAGTTATCATTTTGGAAAATCAATACATACTTACTTTTTGTTTCGAACTTTACCCTTAGTCATAAATAATGAAAAGATATTTCGAATACAAAAGAGAGAAGTATTAAATAAAGAGGAGCAATAAATAAGAATAATTAAGTCAAATTCCTGTCTAGTTATTGTTTTCTTAAGGAATGTGCAAGCAAAATATAAGATTGTATTTAAGAACGGAGGGATATTTTCCTTTTTTTAAAAAAAAAAACAAATATATTTTTTTTTTTCAGAAAATCTTTTACCAACTAAATGTTAAAAATTGATACATATTGTCTCAACACACATCTTGTGTGTCATTTTCCTTCTTTCCTCTACTCTCCAAATTTAGATGTAGCACCAATCTTGTAGTGCTAATTTTGTTGAAATAGAAGCTTAGGTTGTTTCGATTTGATTCGTTTCTGATTTTATGTGAATTTGGAATTCATCATAGATAGTAGATTTTTTGTCTGTTGCACGAGACTAAGCTACCATCTAGTCATACATTGTGCATCAGTCTTCAAAAAAAATTCCAATATTATTTAGTCATAAGGTTCTATCAAGATTTACTTAGATTAGTTTTTGGGACTCTCATTCATAAAACTTTATTTTTTTTTTCAAGTAAAATGAAATATGTCCAAACACATATTTAAATTTCAAAAATCACAACTTCAAAAGCTCACATTTACAAATTTCAACTTCAAAATCTTTAGTCAAGCGTCAATGACGAAGCTAGAAATTTTGCTAAGGATGTTCAAATCTTTACAATATATCTCTAATAAATTATTTTTGTCATATACACACAATATTATTTTCTATATGAATAATATAATTTTTCAAGGAGGGATTGAGACAATGCAGCTACCAAGCGCCAGCTAAATTATTATTATTAGTAGTAGTATTAATAATAATAATAATAAAATATTATTATTATTGTTATTAATAATAATAATAATAATAACAATAATAATAATAATAAAATAATAATAATAATAATAAATACTACTCTGTATTTTAAAAAGAACCTCTTATCTCGACTTCGTCCTGTCGAATCAATCACAAATTTCTTATTGCATCTTTCTATTATATAGTAGTATATCTTTTCTTTTCTTCACATCTCTATTAATTCTTTTCCATTTGTCTCCTTTTATTACCTTACATTTAAAGGTAATTATTGTGGCCAAAGCCTGAAGCAAGATGTCGCTCGTTCGCGCCACCACTAAATTCTTTTTAATACCCCTTATCCCTATTGATGTTTAAGAGATCGAAGGTCAATAGTTTTGATTATGAATTCGATAATGAAATTCTGTTTAACTCCCATCTCCCCATCTCGTGTTGTGCCAGGGGCGGATCTAGAGTGTCTGTTCACACGTCCCCTCCATAAAAGTTTACATTCTATACATAAGGAATTTTGTTTTGCGTGTGTATATATATATATATATTGAATCTCCTAAATGCAAGACCAGCGGTTAGCTTAGTGGTTGAGGGGGTTTAAAATTAAACTTGACATTTCAAGTTCAAATTTCAAGCACTATATTTTCATTTTTTGAAAGCTATTAGTGAAATTTCTGGATCCGCTGCTAAGGATGTCATTTTTCCTCTTTCTTCTTTGTCCTTTCAAATTTAGGTAGAAGTGGCATCTCACTTATCTAACTTGCCATTGGAAGAATTAGGTATATTGATCTCTTCGGCCTACAGCACGAGTTTTGCAGTTCTAGTATTCTTGAAATAGAAGCTCAGGTTGTTTAGATTTGATTCGTTTCTGACTTTTATGTGGATTTTGGATTTAGCATTGAAATAGATTTTGTTATTCTATGTCAAAGTAGTAATTCAACAAACAGTTTCTGTTTGTAATTTAAAAATAGAAAAGAAAAATGCTACAATAGAAATTTAGAAGAAACATAAATATTATTCTGAGCCTACAAGTGCTTGTGTGACCTCAGGGAACTATAACCTCCTCATGATTGTCAATTTACTTCATCCCTAGATAAAACGGAAAAGTATTTTTGTAATAACTGGTAATGCAAATTACAGAACTTTGACGAACTCAAATAAATGGAGAAAAATCACACTGGACACTTACATTTTTGCCTTTGAAAAAACAAAACAATGCAGAAGAGATTGAAAAAATATTTGGTGATTTTCACTAGTGAAAAAACTAAGGCCCAGCTTCAAAATTTATAGCCTACAGTAGTTGGACACTCAAAAGGTGTGAAAGCAGGGGCTCTTGGCTAAAAGTCCACTTTCAAATTTTTTTTTGATATTTAGACACTAAGTTTTTTTAATTGAGAATATAAATACCCTAATAGGACCACAAAAAAAAAAGGTAACTCTAGCACTCAATTTACAAAATACACTTTAGCCCCTTTGTCATTTCAGTCCCAATTTTTTAAAACTACACTTTAGTCCATGTCTCAAAATATAAATATTGGATAATTTTTTTTTTTTTTAAATATCAAGCTTCTCAACCAATCCACTACCAACCACCCGATTTTGCCGCCATTTCCTCGATTTATCGTCGAATTTTTCAGCATTCATTAGAAAGTGACATTATCCCCATTGTTTTAAGCCATTTTCTCATATTTTTAGCCCCAATTTTTCATTCATTTTCATATTATCGTGTACTGTACGAACAACAGCTAAGAAGAAGACGACTGCAGTTTATTAAGTCTAGGCTCATAAACTACTGTTCAGGTCTATTAAATACTATCATCGAGGTATATCATGTCTATTATAGATTACGTGATTGCTGGTGGTATATTTTTTGGTGAATGGGAGGAGACTCCTAAATGTTGGGTTTGAAAAACCGCATCTAAGAAGACAGTGTCCATTGCCCTTCTTCGCAACGATTCATACGTCGATATGGTTAAAACCGTAATGGAGAGCGGTGAATTATGTTATGACCAAAGCGATGTGGTAATTAGTCACTTGATGAACGGAAAAGGGAAAATTTATCCAACGTTCATAAAGAATGATAGACACGTGGAATTACACATGCTTTGCGTTGATTCTAATAACTCTAGACCTATATTGCGGGTTAAAGTTGTTAGAAGGTCCCTGGAAAAAGCTTCCACATCAACCCCACCCCCATCCCCCACCCCCCAACCCCGGCAGTGGATGATACGTCAATGGAATACAATTGCATGAGTGGTGATGAATGGAATAATAGTGAAGATTATGCAGAAGATGAGTGTGGAGGAGCTGAGGACTGACAGTTCGAACCACAAGGAAGCCACTCTTTCTCGGATGGGACCAATCTTTTTGTAGGACAAACATTCAAGGATTAGAATGTTTATGTAATTTTAAGTAAGAAAAGAATGAAGAAGTACAAGACTGTGCAAATTATTTATTATAAACTAATGTCACTGTTGATCTCTACACATGATAGATAGATTATTATGTAATTTTCTATGGCTCACATAATTAATTTATTTTTGATTTAATAATAATTGAATAAGTTAAATTCTAAATATGTATAGGAAAGTTACCTAGTAGGATTAAAACTACTGACTATTCTGTTAGTGGAATAATTACTGACTGTTAGTGGGATAACTACTGTTAGTGGAATAATTATTGTATCCACAAATCACGTTGATGGAACGTGAAAACATAACTGTCTATTCCCTGAATTATAAAGGGGTCCTCTCTCTGCCAAAAGAAGAATAAGTTTCATCATATTTTTGAGAAGTCGATTATTCACCAACTCATAGGTTTATGATCAACTATTTGAATATATTGACAAGTTAGAATAATGACAAAAAAATAGAAATTAAATAAAATAAAATTAAAGTATAAAAATTAACACCTTCCAAACATTGTATAACAATTTAGATACATTAATTGTGACACCAAATCACTTTTGAATATGATCAAGTGATATTTAAGGCATGCTATAGTCGTAAATAAGTGAGATGAAACTAAAAAAGGAAGAAATAAAATAAAATAAAATATATAAGCACCATCCAAACAATGCAAAACAACTAGATATCATCAAATGAGATTAGACGCGTCTAATGAGCATAAGGAAGAGTGATGTTTGTGACTTGTGGGTGTTCATGGGACAAGTAGTGTTTGAGAACAAGTAGTCCTTCTCAATGCAGACGTTTGCTCTGAGTAATTGGTTGTTACTACCATCACTCTTCCTTATACTCTTTTGATCAAGTGTTCAATTATTTTATACCCTCATATGATGATATTTAGCCTTTTTAAATTGATTGAATGATGTTTATTTATTTTAATTTATTTTATTTTATTTTATTTTATTTTATTTTATTTTATTTTATTTTATTTCTTCCCTTTCTAGTATGGTCTTACTTGTCAATAGAATTAGATGATTGATGCTAGACCTATAAAGATATCGTGCATACATTATATATAAATGTATGCATCTATACTAGACTAAATTAACAGTCATGTATTGACCAATTGAGTCTAGTGAAAAGTAAGACGAGACTAAAAAAATAATAAATAAAATAAAATAAAATAAATTAGCATCATTCAAGCAATGAAAAGTAACTAAATATCATCATATGAGGGTACAAAATAATTGAAAGCTAGATCGAATGAGTATAAGAAAGAGCAATGATAGTAACAATCAATTACTCATAACAAATGTCTGCATTGAGAAAGACTACCTGTTCTCAAACACTACTTGCCTCGTGAACACCCACAAGTCACAACCATCACTCTTCTTTCTACTCATTAGACACGTCTAATCCCATTTGATGATATCTAGTTGTTTTGCATTGCTTGAATGGTGCTTATTTATTTTATTTTATTTCTTCCTTTTTAGTCTCATCTCATTGATTTACAACTATAGCATACCTGAAATATCACTTGATCATGTTCAAAAGTGATTTGGTGTCACAATTGATGTATCTAAATTGTTTTACAATGTTTGAAAGGTAATAATTATCATACTTTAATTTAATTTTTTTTTATCATTATTTTAACTTGTCCATATATTCAGATAGTTGATCCTAGACCTATGAGTAGATGAATAATCGACTTCTCAAAAAATTGATAATCTATCTATCATGTGTAGAAATCAACAACGGTGTCAGTATATCATAAATAATTTGCATAGTCTAGTATTTCTTCAATCCTCTTTTACTTCGTCAATTTTAAGAAGCTCCAACTGTGCCTTGTTTAAAATTACAACTCTTTTAGGCATACATTGATAGGGTCTATAGTAAACCTTAATAACCGATTATTAAAGACATAAATATTCTTTAGACCTTTTCCAACGGTCACTTTTTTGGTAGCTCTACTATATAAATGACATGGACCTTTTTGAGCTCCTCCATGTTCATTTATTCATCCTTTTCTCATTTTGATTCAACAATATCAATGTCTCTCTTTCTCATTTGGAACACTCCTTAGCTTGTTCCAAAGCTTTAATTTGTTGCATAATTTCGGTGGTCGTCGGAAAAACGATATTAAGTAATATATTAAAATCAGATAAGAAGAAGATGACTACAGTCTATTAAGTCTAGGATCATAAATAAACTTGTTCTCATTATCCAGATTTCTAGCACACTATAACAGATGAAATTCCAAAAAAATTTTATCATACAATCGGCAAGGACACTCATAATCAATCAACAATCAAACAAATATCAACTTAAAAGCATAAATTTTCGGTAAAATTAAGTTTCATTTTTTAAAAAGATTTCAGTTTTTTTCATCCAAACCAAACAAATACCTAATCAACCGAACAGTCTATTAACAGAACAACATCCGAATTTCTTGGCACATCAACCGATTAAATTCGCAAAAAAAATTCACCATGCATTCGACAAGGACAACCCTAATCCATCAACAACAAACAAATATCAACTTAAAAACACAAATTTTTAATAAAATCAAGTTCCATTTTTTTTAAATCCAGTTTTTTCCATCCAAACCAAACAAATACCTAATCAACCAAACGATCTATTAACAGAACAACATCCACATTTTTTAGCACATTAGCCGATTAAATTCTCAAAAAAATTTCACCATGCAATTGACAAGAACAATCATAATTCATCAACAATCAAACAAATACCAACTTAAAAAAAAAATAAAAAAAATCAGTAAAATCAATCCCCTTTTTTCAAAAAAGAAAAAAAAAATCCTCTAAAATCAACTCAATTACCATAAACCAAAATCGAAAAAAAATACATCAATATGGAGCACAAATTACTCGGGAGATGAAGAGAAATTATTTAAAGTAGAAGATGAAAGATCTTAGAGCTTTAGAAAAGATAAAAATGAAAAATAGAAGTTGGGAAAAACGGAAAGAGAAATGACCATGGTTTTGTGAGTGGGAGTGAGGAGAGAGAAAAAAGTTTTTGGTATTTAATGAAAAAGTGGGGTTAAAGAAGTATTTAATAAATACATAAGGGGTGCCAAAAGCTTTTTTTTTTTAACACTTTAACCCATATCCCCTATTCTCCATTTTCTCAAGTACACCTTTATAATTTTGACATGTGTCCTTTTAATGATCTAATGGATCAAATTTATTTAATTAATTAATACAATTTAACTATGGTAAACAAATTTCCTTTTCCAAATATTTCTTTAAATAATTATTTTTTCCAAAATTTTACATTTAGCAAATTCGTTAATGTCAAGTTTATACTTTCCGTAGCTTATTTATTGTGATAGAGGAAAAATTTTTGATTTCGTTTTTATAATTTACCCTAATTAATTTAGATTTTCTATGTGGAATTTTTTTTGTTTTTAAAAATTTTCTTTCTCCACTTTAGCTTCTTGTTGAGAGTTCAAGATTTATAAATTAAAATATTCCCTTTTCACTTTTAATACAAAACTAAGTCAGCTAGATGACGAACTTGGAAATATGACAGGGAAGAGATGGATGAAATTTGAAAGGTATTTTTTACCAACATGTGAAAAATAAAAAATACATAACGTTTAATACAATCTAAAGAATTTGAGGATGAAATGGAAAACAAGTTCGAAAAAAAAAACTATTCTATTACTATTGCTAAAAATTTAATATTGGGAGATGATTTTTCTTAAAAGATTTTTTTTTTTTTTTTTTTGGTTGATTTACGTAAAAGATTTGGGATAGGAAAAAGGATTTCAGGGTAAATGAATTGTTTACTATGAGGAGAGAAACTTCTTTACCATAGTTAAATTATTTTATTAATTAAATAAATTTGATTCATTAGATCATCAAGAGGACACGTGTCAAAATTATAAGGGTATACTTGAGGAAATGGAGAGATCTTGTAATGGAGAGGAGCCAAGTCCCACCACTTTATCCAAAATCTTAAAAATTTAAATAAAAAATAAAATAGGGTCTATATCTCAAAATAAGTTTCCAAAGTGATCTAACAACTAAATCTTCTCGTGAAGAGTAGCGCATATTTGGAATTTAATTATCTTTTTAGATTAAATATATATGGATCGGAATGGTAAACTTTTCACAAAATGAGATTAATTTCATGAATGTTAAGTCTATATGCTTGATTAAATTGACGATATATGTTATATATAGAAGTACTTTTAGTTCTTACGAATTAAGACAATCTCCCCTCATGCTGCCGTCGCTGCTCGACTCGACCTCTTCTTCAAATGAATTTGGATTTGATCAACTAATCTTATTGACGATATTATTAGTAATGTTACATTATAAACAGTTACGAAAGAGTTACATTCATAAAATGAAATTTATTTCATGAATGTTAAGTTAAGCCTATGCTTGATCAGATTGATTATATTATTAGTAATGCCCCGTCAATCCTCCCGTAGACTAACCAATTATATTTTCCACCATGTGCCATATCTTAAAAGAAAGAAAACAAAATTGAGTGAAACATATATCTACCGACACAACTTATATGATCTCATTCTAGAGGTTATGCCAGAAAAATTATTGAGGTATTCCCTCGATAAACTTTTATATTTAGACAAGTTTAAATAAATCGTTTTGATCTCCTCTTTGTGCTAAAACACTAAAATTCGATACTGATGTCAGTGTGGAGATACAAACTGCAAATATTGTTTAGGCAAAGTTTTTTTTGAAATGACCAAAGAAGGCGAATATTCAATTAAAATGAGACTTACCTCAAGCCTCAGTGCCTCACCACATGAAGTTATTGGATATCAAATAAGGGCTACAATTAGCGAAAATAAGGGGTATAATGTCAAGCTTACTAAGTTAGACCATATACAACTTCATATAGAAAAATACCGAAAATTGCATATACCTGTTACACCTAAACCTGTCAAACGGGCCGGGCTGGCCCGGCCCGAACCGGTCCGAACCGGCCCTACATATCAAACCGGACCGGTTTGACCCGGCCCGGTAAGCCCTAGGGCTTTAGGGTTCCGGGTTCCGGTCCGGTTTTTTTTTTAAACTGGGCCCGGTTAACCCGGCCCGGACCAACCCGGTCCAGGCCCGCCGGTTAACCGGCCCGGAATTAAAAAAAAAAAAAAAAAAAAAATTATTGGGCCAAACTAGCCGTTGGCCCAACGGCTATATTACCGTTTTTGGGTCCAAACGGCTAGTTTGGGCCCATTAACTTAAAAAAAAAAAAAAAAAAAAAAAAAAAAATATTTTTTAATCCCCAAAATAAATCTATAAATACCCTACAACTTCAAATCATTTCTCACACAATTTTTCACTCTCTCAAATCTCATTCTCTCTCAAATCTCATTCTCTCTCAAATCTCAATTCTCAATTCTCAAATATTCAATATATTTAATTTCTTAAAGTGTTCAATTTAAATTTTTAATTTTTCGTTTACAAAGTACGAGCGGAAGTTTCTAAAGTCGCAATCTTCGGATACTTCCAAAATTTGGTATTGTCGTTCCATCTCTTACGTTTAATTTTTATTTATTGTATTAATTGTTTAATATTTAATTTTATTATATTTGTGTATTTTGAATATTTTTAGTTTAATTTAATTTATATTATGGATAAATTAAAAAACCTCGCTACTAAAGGTGTTAGAAATTTTTGTCCCGGAAGCGGTAGTGGTAGTAAAAAGCGAATTACTAGCGGTAGAGGTAGTTCAAGTAATAGATATACCCGTGTGACTTCGCCTCCGGTACCGCTTGGTACACCTTTTGAGGAAGAAATAGGTGTAGGTGCTCACGATATGGATTATGTAGAATTTCAGGAAAATTACGGTATAGAAGAAGAAAATGAAGTAGATGCAGTTAATGTAGACGAAGATGATGAAAATATTGCTGAAACACCCGCAGTAGGACATGCTAACGTTAGATCTGAATCAGTTAATCTCCCTTCCCGTCCTCCCAGTGCCCCAAAACCCCGTAAAAGAACTAGTATTGCATGGCAATTTTTTGAACGTATATCAGATATTGAGGTGCAGTGCAATATTTGTCAACAAAAATATAAGCATAGAAGTGGCGGTAAGCAAGGGGGTACGGGTACGTTAATGAGACATATAGCTGAAGATCACACTAGAGAGTTGAATATTGCAAAAGGTGGTGGGGATGTTGGTGGGTCAACGCAAACTAGAATGGACCCAACAACCGGTCAAGTAGCGAAAAAGTATAATAAATTGAGGGACAGAGAAGAAATAGCTAAAATGGTAGCTGTGGGTTGTTTGCCTTTTAGTTTTCCTTCTTCTGATGCCTTTATTCGTTATATACAAGCAATTTATAATCCTATGTTTAATGGTATTCCTAGAACTACTTGTCGGTCTGATATTTTTAGACTCCATTCACAATATTATTTTTATTTATCAACATTCTTAAAAAATATTCAATGTAGATTGTCCCTAACTTCCGATCTTGGTCGTGCTGTAAATAAAAATGATTATTTAACCGTTACTTGTCATTGGATGGATAGTAATTTCATAATGCAAAAACGTATTCTTGCTTTTTTATATGATGAAGATCGGAAACATACTGGACAATTTATTGCTGATTCTATTATTAAAATTGCCGGATATTATGGTATAGAAAATAAAATTTTATGTATTGCTTTTGATAATGCTTCTAACAACAAGACTGCTATAACAAAAATAAAATCTACGCTATCTCCGCCCTTTCCTGAAATTTTTCATGTTAAGTGTGCATGTCATATATATAATTTAATTGTAAAAGATGGTCTTGACTTTTTTGAGGTTTATATTGAAAAAATTCGTCTTGTTGTTGGTTTTATTCAAGGAAATAATCGTAGATCTAGAATTAAAGAATTTAAAGTTAAATGTCAAGAAAATGGACTTGCACCGATTTTGATGCCTGAGGAAATTGATATTAGATGGAATTCTACGTATGAATTTTTAAAAACTTGTTATAAATATAGAATTCCTATTACACTAGCTTTTAACCAACATTGTGGTTCATTTGCTGATTCTGCTGATTGCATGCTACATAATTCTGATTGGGTTATAATTAATGATCTTGTTAAGTTCTTAGAAAAATTTTATGTAGCTACGGTTGAATTTTCCGGTGCATATTATCCTACTGTTTGTAATATTTTGGCATATATAGCCGATATTTCTGGTTTGCTCCGACAATATAAAGATAAAGAAGGTTATAAAGAAGCTGTTGGCGCTATGTTTACGAAATTTAAAAAATATTTTTTCCCGATTCCCCCTATTTACTTGGTTGCTGCTATGTTAAATCCGTGCATGAAATATAATCATATGTGTCACTTTAGTACTCTTATTTATACTAACTTAGAAATAAATACTAACCATGATTCTGAACAAATACAACCTGATTTGTGGACGGCTACGGCTGATGCAAAAGATTATATAGAAAAATTATATAATCACTATGCTGATTTATTTGATTCAGCCGTACCTACAAATATCACTCCAACTGTCGCTCCTCATCCTCCCGAGGAGCCATCAGCTTCTAAAAGGCCGGCACATAGTGGTTTTCCTGATTCGTTTTATGATTTAACTTGTTGGAACAGTGTGGATGAGAGAGCTTACACATCAACTTATCGGGAAGAGCTAAAATATTATCTGCGGACGCCACCAGAGGATCGCAGACGACGGATCAACACGCTGGATTGGTGGAGGAATAATGAATCACAATATCCTGTACTTTCAAGATTAGCCAGAGATATCTTGAATGTTCCTATGTCAACCGTTGCATCAGAGAGCGCCTTCAGTTAGGGACGACAGCAGCTTGGAGACAACCGACACTCATTGGGAAGCAACGCAATGAATGTTTTAGTTTGCCTCAGAGATTGGATTAGAGCAGAAAGAAGAAACCAAGGAATGGAACCAGAGCCCAACGACGACCTCAAACTTGAAGAAATTATGACTTCACGGGAGAACTCAGCAGAATCAAGTCCAATGCAGGGTTTTTCCCCCGTTGACTTCGACTACCCTATGCAAGTTCCAATTAATATTAACATGAATGAGTTGGAAAAAATGATGCATAATTTATAGATTTTTCATTCATGTAAATTATAAATTTTGGATCATTTTGCAATCAATAAAATTCCACAAATTCATTCACTCCTTAGTCGTTGTTTTTTATTTTTTTTTATTTAACGATTTATAATTTTAATATCTTCTATACAAGTGTATATTTAATGTATACATGTGTATATGTTTATATATCTTATATAGAAGTGTATATTTAATGTATACAGGTGTATATATCTTCTATAGAAGTGTATATTTAATGTATACATTGTGTATATAGCGTATATAGTGTATATATGTGAATAGATCTTCTATAGACATGTATATTTAGCGTATACATGTGTATATGTTTTATAAATTAGTATATAACTATACAAATATATATTGTAATGTATATATATTGTAGTATATCTCATTTAAAGTATTACATATACATAGAATAGAGTGTATGAATGTTAATAGATCTTCTATAGACGTGTATATTTAACGTATATATGTGTATATATTTTATAAATTAGAATATAACTATACAAATATATATTGTAATGTATATATATTGTAGTATATCTCATTTAAAGTATTACCTATACATAAGAATAGAGTGTATATATGTGAATAGATCTTCTATAGACATGTATATTTAACGTATACATGTGTATATGTTTTATAAATTAGTATATAACTATACAAATATATATTGTAATGTATATATATTGTAGTATATCTCATTTAAAGTATTACATATACATAGAATAGAGTGTATGAATGTTAATAGATCTTCTATAGACGTGTATATTTAACGTATATATGTGTATATATTTTATAAATTAGAATATAACTATACAAATATATATTGTAATGTATATATATTGTAGTATATCTCATTTAAAGTATTACCTATACATAGAATAGAGTGTATATATGTGAATAGATCTTCTATAGATATGTATATTTAACGTATACATGTGTATATGTTTTATAAATTAGTATATAACTATACAAATATATATTGTAATGTATATATATTGTAGTATATCTCATTTAAAGTATTACATATACATAGAATAGAGTGTATGAATGTTAATAGATCTTCTATAGACGTGTATATTTAACGTATATATGTGTATATATTTTATAAATTAGAATATAACTATACAAATATATATTGTAATGTATATATATTGTAGTATATCTCATTTAAAGTATTACCTATACATAAGAATAGAGTGTATATATGTGAATAGATCTTCTATAGACATGTATATTTAACGTATACATGTGTATATGTTTTATAAATTAGTATATAACTATACAAATATATATTGTAATGTATATATATTGTAGTATATCTCATTTAAAGTATTACATATACATAGAATAGAGTGTATGAATGTTAATAGATCTTCTATAGACGTGTATATTTAACGTATATATGTGTATATATTTTATAAATTAGAATATAACTATACAAATATATATTGTAATGTATATATATTGTAGTATATCTCATTTAAAGTATTACCTATACATAAGAATAGAGTGTATATATGTGAATAGATCTTCTATAGACATGTATATTTAACGTATACATGTGTATATGTTTTATAAATTAGTATATAACTATACAAATATATATTGTAATGTATATATATTGTAGTATATCTCATTTAAAGTATTACATATACATAGAATAGAGTGTATGAATGTTAATAGATCTTCTATAGACGTGTATATTTAACGTATAGTCGTTGTTTTTTATTTTTTTTTATTTAACGATTTATAATTTTAATATCTTCTATACAACTGTATATTTAATGTATACACGTGTATATATCTTCTATAAAAGTGTATATTTAATGTATATATTATGTATATAGCGTATATAGTGTATATTTGACCGGTTTTTAACCGGGTTTGACCGGGTTTGACCGGGTTTTAGTGGGTTTGACCGGATTGGGTTAAGTGGGCCGGTTCCGGGTGGGTTTTAATATTTTTACTGTGCAGCCCGGCCCGGCCCGGACCGGTTAAGGCCAAACCCGGCCCGTAACCGGCCCGGAACCCGGTAAGAATGAGAGGGCCGGTTCCGGGTTGAACCGGCCCGGCCCGTTAGACAGTCTTAGTTACACCTGTTACATTGAATGTGAATAAAGCTACTATTATCCATTTTTTTAAAGAGGCAAATAAGGGTGCTGATCTTATGGCAAATAAAGGTCACAAACATTCAAAAGACTTGATTGTAAGGGAGAATGCACTTAAAAAAATGAAAATGTTGCTCCTAACAGATTTAAGTAGTATAGCTTATGAATGATCTTAGGACTTTTTGGCATATATCGTTGTACCCCAAAAAAAAAAAAAAGTATTATTACATAGTGTGGTTGCTACATATAAGGATAATTTTACAAGGAATTTGATGTTATATAGAATTTTATAATTGTTATAGATAAAATTTGTTATAGAGAAGTAAAATATAATATAAAAAATTAATTATAAAAAAATTAGGTTATTATAACGAAATATCATTATAACGAGTAACTATAGAAAGATTTGTCCGTATGACGCATTTGCGAACATGTGGTGAAGAAACTCTCTTCGTGGATGCTTTCTAACGCACATCTACAAACTTTTTGTTGATGAGGATAGAAAAATAACTGTCGTAGTTTATTAGATTGAAATTTTAAAATAATTTCAAATTTTAAATTAAAGATATATGTGATCATGTATTAAAATCTTTTTAAGATTTTATTTCTTAAGAATTATAATATATAAAATGTTGTTAGAACTAAAAAATTATCAAATATAAATTGAAATATTTAATTTCTTCAGTTAGTTTAATGTAAAAATAAGGAAGTCAACAAGTATTTCCTTTATTTTAATTTAAGTGTGATAGTCTGATTAAATAAGAACTCTAAAAAATAATAATAACATAGTTTAAATTATATAATTTGAAACATGAAATCTTTATAGTTCAATTGATTGGTTACTTAACTTTTATTTTGTCAGCGAGGATTCAATTCCTTTGTTTATAATCTTTATCCCTACATTAACAATTTCTCAATATTTCTAAAATATTAAATCATATATTCATTTTAATTTTTTGTCTTATTTTCTTTAGTTCGTTGTTTCAGAAATATTATTTCTTTTCTTTCTTGAGAACTATTTAAGACTACAAGATTAAAAGATATTTTGGTCCTTTCTACATATCTTTAGTTTAAAACCACAAAATTTAAATATATTTGTTACTTTGAAAATTTCGTGCTAAGTCAAAATTAGATAAATAAACTGAATAGAGGAATTAAAAATTTCTGTAAGTCAAACAAAAACTTTTTCAAACAAATGCATGCATTAAAAATCTTATCCTTTTTATTTTACTGAAAATATTTGAATCAAAGCCTTTAACAATCTCTATTGTGTTTTCCTTATGTGGAATTAACTTTATTATTTTTATTTTCCAATTAAATTTATATTGGATGGCACATTTTTTAATAAAACATATTATATTTAAACAATATAAAAAATATTTGATGCTACAAATTATTGTATGATCACATGAATAAAGTTAATTTATAAACAAATGTAACATTTAAATTAAATAGTTATAAATCTAATTCAACAAAATACTTTTGAAGATTTTTCTTTAATTGGTGAAAGCTTATAAGATTACTAAATGATGTTGGGTGTTTTTATGCATTCTAGCGTTACTATTCTAGCTTATTAAGCTTTGTTTTGAGGACAATCCGTGTGCTTTATGTGTGATGATAAAAGTAAGCATATAAGTGTTCAAGTATGGAATTATAATGTTTAGAAGTATTTTTAAACAAGTGTGGGTTCAAATAGATCATTTAGAGTTCAACCGAGAAAATTAGTTTTAATAGCTTGAGTTAGGTGACGTGCTAGTCTATCGCGTTGAATTCTAATGTGTTGAATGAGTTCTTATTGGTTTATTGTATAATTATGTGAGGAACAACTTTTTTTAGAGTGTACAAAGTTCAATTAGAATAAGCCAAGAAGCAACAATAAGTTTACGCGTAAAAGGGCGCAAGCCTAGTCTTAGCCCAAGTTTATAGCTTGTTGTTCTTGATTTTTTATTGTATTAAGCTCTAATCCATGATGTTTGATGTTTCAGGATGCTTGTTGAGTGTTAGGATTTTTGTCCTAATTTTCTTACTATATTTATTTAAGTTTTACTTTTTCTTAGAAGGAAAATAAAAGTTACCATAATTACTTTTACTTTTCCTGAAAGAAAAATATAATTCTTTTCCATATTTAGCTAACCTCTTTCTTGGAGGAAATGTTTTAGACATCTATAAATAGAAGACCCCCCTTCTCATACCATAACACAATAACATCCACAATGTAGTCTTTAAAGAGTCTTTGTTTAGGGGGAGATTTCTCCCAATAGGTTTTAGGATTTTCAATTTTATTTTTAATTTGTAGGCCGTTTGGCAAAACCATATCCAATAATATATTTTTAGTTTAATTTTTCATGTGTCGTCTGATTTATCGTCTTATGGTTTGCAACTAATACCTTCCGCATGACGCCCTCTCAATTTCGAACCCAACAAGTGGTATCAGAGCCCACGATTCAATAAATCGATGGTCCAATTGTTGAACAAAGTTGCAATCAATTTGATGATAATGAAGATATATGTCCAAAAACTACATATGGAGATAATTGTGAATTATATTTTCAACAATCCTGTTGTCGCATATTTGAAAATAAAGTTCACTTTTAATCCTGCAAAAGGGCTTCAATATTTTTAACTCGAAAAGGGCTAATATATTTTTTAACCCCAAAAGCTCCATTTTTAAACATGTCAAACAACAGTGATATATGAAGAATATATATGAAGAATGAAGATCATGCACAAGAAGAAAGAGGATCAAGAATATTTTGAAGAAAATCAAGCCAAAAAGGGGAGATTTGTTAGGGTTTTTGCCCTGATTTTCTTATTATATTTAAGTTTTACTTTTTCTTAGAAGGAAAATAAAAGTTACCATAATTACTTTTACTTTTCCTAAAAGAAAAATATAATTCTTTTCCATATTTGGCTAACCTCTTTCTTAGAGGAAAGGTTTTGGACATCTATAAATAGAAGACTCCCCTTCTCATACCATAACATAATAACATCCACAATGTATTCTTTAAAGAGTCTTTGTTTAGGGGAAGATTTCTCCCAATAAGTTTTAGGATTTTCAATTTTATTTTTAATTTGTAGGCCGTTTGGCCAAACCACATCCAATAATATATTTTTAGTTTAATTTTTGATGTGTCGTCTGATTTATCGTCTTATGGTTTGCAACTAATAGCTTCCGCATGATGCCCTCTCGATTTCGAACCCAACATTGAGTTGATTATGGTGAAAAACGGATGTTGAACGAGCTGAAAATTAAAGAGAAAATAACACCAAACGCTTAGATGAAAGTAACGACATTAAAACACTTAACTAAATATTTGGAAGAAATTTTCAATGGCTTCCCGCGATATGCCCGCATCGCATGGTCTATTTCAGTGCTCTTTTGCCTTAGTGAGAATGTTGGAGATGAATTCTAGTGGGGGCATGTAATTTAGCTCGCGACGCATGGTTAATAGCGGTGCATTGATGCCCGTGGCTCCCCCTCCATAGCAGTGCTCCAAGCCCGCGTTGCATGCTCTATTGCGGGGTTGTTGAGGCCACGTCACCTGCTCCAAATCATTGCAAGAATGCCCGCATCGCCTGCTCACTTTGATGCTTAAGTTTTTGGACAACATCCAATTCCTACATGGTTAAAGATTGGCTAACTATATATACACACATTGTACACTTTATCATATCACTTTTGGACGTCTTTGGACTGGAGAGGAGGCTATTACATACATTTTTAGGGTTTATATCTTTTTTATTTATCTTTTTAATAGATTATAACATGTATTCAATTATGTTGATTACAATTATGTCGATTAGCAGCTAACTGCCCCCTTTTCGAGGTTAATGTCAAGATCATGACTACTTTCGTTTTGAATTAAGTTTGTTGAATTGCTTATCATTATGTGGTTGTTTATTTACCCTTGTTATAACTATTTTAAGGATTCGTGGCCCTTAGAATATATTCATTGTCGACCTTGTGATCTCGGGAGGGTAATAGGAAGATAAAACGTGGGGGTAGAAAGAACAAGGTTCTTATTCTTTTATAAAATAAGGAATTTGAATTAGCATCTAGGACAGGGATGTACCTAGAGGTCTTGTTTGGTTCACATGTAGGATAATAGCTTCATGAACTTAATTGATTATTATAGCTCCGCTCAATGATGTGGTTGTAATGTCCAAGTTAGGTAGGCGATTAGAGGTCGAAAGACCATAATCATGTGATAAACCCTCAGAATAAATAGCCAAGATAAGCAATCTAATGAATGAAGTTCAATTACGTAGAAAGTTTGTTCATAAGCCTTAACCCTGGATCTCTATCCATTGATTGTCAAAAGTCATTACTTTTCCACATTAGTTTAGTTTACAATTCTTAAACTTTATTGTTTACTTTTTCTCAATCGTTAAACTAGAATTTGATAATTGGTTAACACAAGTCCTTGTGTGATCGATATTCGTCTTTTTATAAGGCCACCATATTACTTGGTAGACCACGTACACTTGCGTGTGCGCTTGGGCGCAACACTAAAACTTCAATTAGGGATAAAAAAAATAAAAAAGAGTTCCTTTGTGAGAATTAAAAATTAGGTATTCTCTTTTATTATTATTTTCACGTAAATGAACACTACAAAATTTTGAATAACTCTTTGAATTGATTGAAGAAATAGATCTTTTATGGTGTGTCATCATCACTTTTTTTTTTCTTTTTTTATGACTCGCACTTTATATAGCATTTTAAAAACTCATATAATTAATCAAATTTATCAAAATAGTTAAAAATTTACAAATTCATTAAACATTCATTTAAGGATAAAGTGGACTAAAAATATCATGTCATGAGGACTACCAAAATTGAAAATCCTCTCTTATTATATATATATATATATATATGATTCTTTCCGAGGCAAAGTACAAATAATAATAGTAGTAAACACTAAAATTAAAAAGGAAGTAAGCAAAATTTTGTTTGTGTCAATTTATGTGACACTATTCAAATTTAAAGAGAAAACTTTTTAACTAATGAATTCAAATGTAAAATTTTTATTTTTTAAAAAATATTTGAAAATTACACAATTTACAATAACTAACCGTTCATCATATCTAAAAGATACAAACAAGGAATTACAATAAAAAGTTTAACTCTTAAAAGTTAAAATATCCCATCTAAATTAAATTAGGATGGAGAGATGGTAACGGCGCGACGGAGCATGAAAGAGGGCACTAGTGTGTAGTGCCTAATGCCACGGAAGGAGGCTAGTCAAATCAAATGTGGAACTTTTAGGGTTGGGAGGGACAGTGCTATTTATTACAAATGGCACTTTACATGAAAGCTTCACTAGTGATTGCTAACCATCCACGTCCCTTGCTTATGGGGGGCGCGGGGGGCAGGGGGGGGGCTTTATTTCCAATCCTCTATATAGACAAACTCAAAATACAACACTTATTTTCCTTACAAATACAAAATTGTGCAAAGAGCAAGGGACACAGCTCTTAAAAGGTCTTTCCTATACTTATGTTTTTATTATTTCGTTTTAATTTTGTGTCCTGTTGTTTTAATTTCGGACATTGTGCATACATTTACATTTTCTCTTAGCTGGTAAATGAACAATTTAATTTTGAGTATGCACATCTAGACACTTTAACTTATTTTTACTATGTCAGTTGAATACTTCGAGTTTCAAAATAATTATCTAAAAATCTCTAAAATTTATGTGTCCGACGTTAGCATCGGATGTCTGATCCACAAGACACCATAAGTTCAAATTGAGGTGCCCAAATACACACTCTCAAATTTAAAATATTTACTTGTCAACTGAATTGGTGAAGTTCGAATGATTGCTCAATTATGTATCATATCTTATTTATCTTATTTTCGTTTGTAGTCTATCATGAAAAGAACGTCTCATTTTTAATGTGACAATCCTATTTTAACGTCACAATGTTCAAAAATATATTTTATTTTTATATACGTTTAATTAAACTAAGACACACTAATAAGCGTTTGAACAGGAATAAAGTTATTTTTTTTTTTTTTAAAAATATCTACAGTTAAAGTTAAAGTTAGAATCGCAAATAGATGTTCGATGGGGCCCTTAAAATTAAGACGAAGGGATATATTAGACTATACATCCCTGCTTTGCATAAAAATCTCAATCATTGTTTTTCCTTTTTGAATAATTTGCACTGTGACAGATATCATGAATACTGCTATTCTTGCCAAGTCCTCTGGAGTGAGGAAAGGTGCATGGACAGAGGAAGAAGATTTTCTATTGAGAAAATGTATTCAGAATTATGGAGAAGGAAAGTGGCATCTTGTTCCCATTAGAGCTGGTAATATTTTAATATAATAATTTAGAGCTAAATTTAACATTTAAATTTTATAAGTTCGATTTTTTAAATTCTTAGTATCATGTTCATTATATATTTAAAATTATAGGTTCAACAGACCTATTATTTATTACATTTTTAACGTCTTTATATATAAATTTATACCTCACGACTCACGTCTGAAGTATCGAATTCAAATGGTCGGGGCGAAGTATGGTTTTGAGTTATTGTATAAATTTTAGCATTCCATTAGGTAAGAGTATCTGAGCAGAGGGTCTTCTAGAAACATTTTCTTTATCAGATAAGGTAGGGATAAAGTTTGCGTACACTCTACATATACCTCGTTTGTAGATTATACTAGATATATTGTTGTTATCATTAAATAAGAGTATATGCATATAGCATCTGATATATACCCTTATGTGTATATGCAGGTCTGAATAGATGCAGAAAGAGCTGTAGATTGAGGTGGCTGAATTATCTAAGGCCGCATATAAAGAGAGGTGACTTTGGTTGGGATGAAATAGATCTCATTTTGAGACTTCATAAGCTTCTAGGCAACAGGCAAGTTCATGTTCAAACACTTTGATTGATGGACATAAGTCCATAACATTTCGTACTGCTCTTCTGAGTCCAACCCCAAAATCTGTTTAACCTATTTCACTTTGCAAAATGCTTTTTCCAACTTCTTATCTTAATTAATGTGTCGTTTTACTTTTCTTTTAAATTCGTTTTAAAAGTAATTGTCACCCTTTTTATTAGTTTTAATAAGATGCAGTAAGTTGTCTTTGCTGTCATCTTCTTTTGGTTTAGATGGTCACTTATTGCTGGGAGATTGCCGGGAAGAACAGCAAACGATGTGAAAAACTACTGGAACTCACACCTACAAAAGAAGCTAATAACTGCTCCTCACCGACAAGAGAGAAAGTACAATACTGCCCTCAAGATCACCCAAAAAAACATACTAAGACCTCGCCCTCGGACCTTCTCATCAAGTGCAAAGAATAATATTTCTTGGTGCACCAACAAAAGTACTGTTATCAAAAACACACTAGACAAAGACGAACGCGACAAAGAAATAGGACTAAATATTTGTCAGAAGCCCACAAGTGAAACGTCGTCGACTATAGATGATGGAGTTCAATGGTGGACAAGTTTACTGGAAAATTGCAAGGAAATTGAGGAAGATGTAGCTGCAGTTGGGATCTTTGAGGAAAAAAATAAGTTGGTACCAAGTTTGTTACATGATGAGATTAATTCACTAACCATGCAACAAGGACAAAGTGATGGTTGGGATGACTTTTCTGCTGATATTGACCTATGGAATCTACTTAATTAGTTTCATCAATCTACATTAATGACATATAATTAATAGTATTGAAGAGCAGTACTTGTACTGGGGATACATCTAATATAATTCCGTTCGTACTATCCCAAGTACAAGTAGGGTCTATCACTATTTTCATATTAAGAGCTTTAAGTTATTCCATGCATCTTCAGTGTAAGAACTCTTTTCCTGTCACTTTTTTGTATTATAATAGTATGCAAGGGTTATAAATTATATGTTTTCACGTCTTAATTTATATGACATTTTTGTTTTTTGGAATCAATTTTTATACCAATAATATTTATTGGAAAGATTATGGTTTATGTCTAGGGGGGTGAAAATATTTACGCTATGCCCAATAGAGTTTATATTTTGTGTATAACCACTCTTTATATACTATAATACATATTTATACAAGGTTTACATTATATATTAACTTTTTCTTAGATACAATATTATATATGCTAGACTAGGTGGCATAGTTCTTTGTGTTGGGCTTTTAAAATTTTCCCTTAATCAAAATTCAGTAAGTAAATAAAATGAATTATGGTTCAGAAATTACGAGGCCGTTAGGTTGAAAGTTGTCATGCAACTAAAATGGTTGAGTAACACTAGCTTGATCGAAAGTAATTGCTTATAAATGATTATGACTTTATGAAATGATTTTGTGATCAATTATTATACTATACATAGAAACTAAATTAATCAAGTCTACGTTAGGCCTTGGAAAGAATAAAACATGTGTCATAATTCGCATATTGGGCTGTTCAATCTTTCCTACTTACCATTCAAAGATAGGATGATGGTAAGTTTTACCTAAGGTTGGTTGAAATAGCTCTAAGATTTTGAAATTATTTAAATATTTTTTAGAGTCACTTATTAGGATTTATTTATTTGCACTTAACAAAATATGAATTTTAGAGGAGCATGACCCGTGTCACGGGCCCAACATTATGTACATAAGTTAAAATGTCAATTCGAATTATGAATTATAAAACATGAATACATAAAATTAACATATGTGAAAATTATCCTAAATAGACTTATTAGATTGTTAATTACAAGTTATAGCAAAACTTTTCAATAATTACTAGACTAAAGAAATAATTACAAGCTATAACATTTTTTTTTGAAAAATCTATTTTAATTAAATATTCGAAAATCAATTATCTAATATTTATTATTTATATTATTTCCTTATTTTTAGCATTTAACATTTATCACTCTTAATTAAAGTTTGGATAATTATGGCAAGTTATATTATTGATATCAATATATTTTTTTAATTTTAATAATTAAGTATTAAAGTTGTTCACAATTTAAGGTGTCATATATGGTAAACATATTTTTTTTAAAGTTAAGAATTGATATTTTACTTTTTATTAACTTTAATAATTAACTTAACTTAACTTTAATATTTTTTACTTACTTTTTATATATGTCAAAAACAACAGTCTTCATGCTGATAATTAGTATTGTGTCCTGTGAGACATTTTTCTTTTTAATCTATCACAAATAGCTTTACTGTTTTTGAAATTATCTAACACTACGTTCACGTTTTATTTTTAATATTAATAGGTGTTGAGCTACAAAAATTACTATTTTTTTTTAAAGTCGAAATTGAAATTGTGTTTGATCATAAATATAAATTGAGGTTGTTTTGAATTTTTGTGAGAGAGATAAAAGTAAAAAAAGTGAAAATAATTAATTTTTTTTACTTATTTTTATTTTTTAAATATAATTTTAAATTATATTTGAAATTCTCATGATCAAACAACTATTTAAAGTTATATTTAAAATAAAGTGAAAAAGAATTTTTGGAAAAAATAATTTCTCATGTTCAAACGACCACTAATGAGGTGATGATTTGTTGAGGCTCGTTGATATAAAAGTTCATTCTTTTACTACGAGAAAAAAATTTAAAAATACACGTGAAACTCTTACGATTGCTCATTCAAAATTACAATTAACGTACTTTAATTTACATATATTTTCTATATGTTGCATATATATATGTTTGAAAATCTTTGCTTTATTCCTTAAACTTAATTTTCAATCAAACATTTTTACCTAACATGAAATGGGCAGTCATAGTATGCTGAGAATATCATTTGTATGTTTCCGCTAAATAAAATTGCTTTCTTAATGATTTTACTTACATCCTATCGTAAAATTCGTCTACTTTATTATGCTAATTCTCTACTCATACCTTAAGTTAGCATAGTAGTGACAAATGAACGGGTTAAAAAATAAAGTGAATAAAAATAGGTTGAGTTGTAATCTTTTCATATTAATACGAAAATATGTTCGGTTAAAAATGGTACTAACCCACTTTTATCTTCTAAAGGCAGAAGTAATTTGCTGAAGTTTTACTTTTCAACAAAGGTACCATTGGTAATCATCAGATCAAAAATAAAATATTTTGACGAGTTTTCTTGACAATATTAAAGTAAGTTAAGAAAGCTCGTCAAACACCAATATCAATCATGGTTAATACTGATTATTTTTTTATTGCAACGAAAAATTATTTGACATTAAATAATTATCAATTAATTTATTTTCAATATTTACGGTAATAGTTTTTCATGTAATATCCATTACATACACTACAAAGGTTATGTAAAATAAAACATAATTTTTCTTATCGATTGTCACATTCATAAAACTTATTCATTACAAATGTGATATATGCGAAACTTCATCGATACCAATTTTAACATCAACTTAATACATTGAGAACTAAAAAAAAGAGAGTATTAATTAAGTATGAAATGAGTATATAAACTAATTTCAATGTAATTTATTAAACAATTCATGGATATTGTATTGTGTACTATACTAGTTTCATACACTAAAAACAGTTATATAAGAATATGTCATTTGTATGTAGAATCTTATATGCCAAGACAAATAACAGATTGTTCAGTATTTTCATTAATATTCATTGTCATATATTTTGGTGTCACATACAATAGATATTTAACAAAAAAATCAACATGACTACTTTTCTGATCTAAATACACCATTACTCCTGGTGATTCTGGAATCTTTGATTTATTAAAATTAGTCCGGTTACCACTTTTGTCATCCCTTGACGCCTTGCATAAACTTGATCCTTTATTGAGAATGTATGAATGTCAGAATACTTTCTTATCTTAAAAATCTTTGATTTGTTAATTCTGGAAGAACGAAGAAACCAAGTACAATCCTCCACCATACAAACCAAATAGTAGCTGTTAAATTAAAAAAAAAAATTAATACTAAAAAAACAGATACCCGAATTACATACAACTATAATATCCAATTTAATATACTAAAAATACACAATCGTTTTTACCTGCTTGTTCTTGACCTTTCAATTCAATATGTCTATCATCAGCTGTGTTGCGATTGCTTCTACTAATCCTTTGTACTTTGTTGTTGCATCATACATAATTCCATCAATTCCAAAGTCCCTTGGTATTCCTGTTTAAACAACAATTTTACTTTTCATGCAATTGATAAACGTCCAAAATTCAACAATGTAACAATAGAGAATTGAAGAAACACAAAAAAATAAATCTTTAAATTCGTTTTGAATGAAAAATATCCATTTTCATAAAAAAATTTAACAAACCTGACGAATCTCATCTCTCTCTATGCCGTATCATGATTGAATGCAAATTAACAAAATTCATATTTGTTATCAAAAGAAATACTTGTTTTTGCTTTTCTTTCAAATTATAATCCTCAATAATTTGTTGACGACGAAATTACGGTATTTTGTTTACTGGTAAAAATTAATCGTGTACAAAGAGGAAGGTAGTGTATGAAGATGGAAACTCTTAATGCAAGGATTAAAATAGGAGGAAAAAATAACGGTTAGAGGGATTTGGGATTGATAAATATCAGTAATTAAGGTTAACTATATTTAAGGAAGGTAAATTGTATATTTATTATATTAAATCTTTATTTTCCTTTTTCATTAATTACTTTTTTGTATTTTCAACAAAACAATTTTTTTTATATATATATATTTTTTAATAAAAGTTGCTATAACTTGTAAACTTAAAAGTTTTGCTATAACTTGTAATAACTAATCTAATAAGTTTATATAGTTAATTTTCCCATAACATATTAACTACTTGATAATATTTTTCAAGGAACCAAGTCTCACAAGATAATTATGTATATTTTATTCATATAAACGATAAAATTCAGTGCATTTTTAAGTTTAGATCTTTAATCATATGACAAAGGGTTATCTAGTCATGCATATTACATCACATGTGGGTTACAATTAATAACCCAAAATTACATTTTACTCCCCTACTAAGTTGATATAAATATTTTTTGCTTTCATTTTCTCCTTTTCTTTTATTTGTCAACTTGTTCTTTGAAGTTAAATTAAAGTAATATTTTAAATTTAAATTTTAAGTGTTTCAAAAATTATATAAAAACGAAAACTATATGTTACCATTTTCATTATAATTTAAGTTATTTGGCTTTGAGAACACGATATAACATACTTATGTAGATGTTTTATTGAACTGTGCTTTTATATATGTTCCTTCCATTGAAATGTAGGAGTCGTTTATTAGGGTGTATAAAAATAATTTTGAATAGAATGTATTAGAAGTGTCTGCATTAATAATGCTTGTATTAGTAATATTGATATTATTTAACATTATTTCTTATACACGGCTTGGTGTGATGTATTGGAACTTGCCTTTTCAATCTTGATATATATATATTTAAACAAAAGTTTTAAAAAATATGAATTGCATATATATTCTAAGATTCATTTGAGATTTAGCACGGGCTCAATATATGTTATTATTTTGTCTTCATTTATGTGACACAAATAAAATTTAGATAATTAATCATATATTTAATATGTTTTTAGATATTTTAAGTTGTAAACTATTGTAATTTATAATATTTTTTTATGTAATTTTCAAATAATATACGTTACTCTCCTTGTCCAAACTTTTGTGGCATTGATAGTCAATTATATTTTTAAAATAATTGAAGTTTTTAATTATTGTGATTTATAATTCTTTTCTTCTATTTCAATTTAACGCCACTAATATAATTTTGAGAGTCAATTAAATATTTTATATCTTTTAAATTTTTTAAGTTGTTAACTATTGTGATTTATAGTATTTTTTACATATTTTTTGAAATATATAATAGATTAAATTATTTTTAAATATTTTTAGTAGTTAACTATTGTAATTTATAATACTTTTTATGTAATTCAAATAATATAAGTTACTCTCCTTGTCCAAATTTTTGTGTCATCAATAGTCAATTATATTTTTTAAATAATTTAAATTTTTAATTATTATGATTTATAATACTTTTCTATTCCAATTTAAGCGGCACAATGTTTTGATGACCATAATAATTAATTAGGGGTGATTTAGTAAAATCACAATTGAAGCAGCGAAACAAACATGTCTTAAATAACTTACAACAACTAACTCAAACTGATATAGCAAAATTACTATAAACAAAATACTTATGAAAAAAAATTTAAGTGGACTTAATATAAGATGTCAAGTTAGTTTAAAACATCAAGATTTAATTATTATTTTATATATTTTACCTTTTTTATTAAATATTATTAATTTTTTAATACTTAGATGACTTATAATAATTATTTAGAGGTGATATTTAGTAAAATTATGGTTGAAGTAATTGAAGCAGATATGTTATGAATGTAAATTTTACCTTTTTAATAAAATATTATTAGTTTTAAATATATAAATAACTTATAATAATTAATTAGGGGTGATATAGTAAAATTACTGTTGAAGCAGACATATTATAAATGTCTATTTTACCTTTTTTTTAATTAAATATTATTAATTTTTAGTACATAACTGACTTATAATAACTAATTAAGAGTGATATAGTGAAATTACAGATTTAATATTATTAGCTTTTTAATACATAAATGACTTATAATAATTAATTAGGGGTGATATAGTAAAATCACGGTTAAAGCAGCTGAAGTAGACATATCATAAATGTCTATTTTATTTTTTTAATTAAATATTATTAATTTTTAATATATAAATAATTATATATAAATGACTTATAATAATTAATTAGGGGTGATATAGTAAAATCACGGTTAAAGCAGCTGAAGCAGACATGTCGTAAATGTCTATTTTATTTTTTTAATTAAATATTAGTAATTTTTTAATATATAAATAATTTATAATAATTAATTAGGGATGATATAGTAAAATCATAGAGCAAGCAACCTGCAGAAGCAGGCATGCCGAAACCTTCTCTTCTATATAATAGAAAAACATAATTGTTTACGTTAATTCATAAAGTAGCCAAGTAGGATCTATCAATATTCTGATTCTGGAGTTTAAATTTTTACTCCCTCCTTTTTAATTCATGTGACATTCTTTTCTTTTTAGTTAGTTTCAAAAAGAATGCCATCTTAACAATTTAATTATAAAATTATCCTTTTACCCTTAGTAAAATAATATATAGTCACACAAATACATAAAGTTTGTTTTAAACTATAAGTTTTAAAAGTCGTCCATTTTTTTCTAAACACCATGTCAAGTCAAAGAGTATCATGTAGTGTGAAACGGACTACGGAGGAAGTATATGAGTTAAGAGTGTGTTAAGCTTGTAAGTTGGTCAAATGACTTATTAAGTATTTTTTGGCTTATCTATACATTTTGTAAACACACAAAATGCTTATGAGCTAAATTTATCTATACTATATTAAAAGTGTGAAGGGTCTTAAAAAGTTGTTTGAACTTGTTTTCCTTCATTAAAAGTCAGTCATGACCCGAACCATGGCCCTAGCTGTGACGGGTATCCCAAATCAATGAAGGATGACCCCTTAACATTATATCATATGCATAATCATATCTAAAGTTGCAGAAACAAGACCATATGAAAAGATGTTCAACATTTAAAACAAAATAACATCTATGTCTTAAGAACCAAATCCAAACCATTACCCAACACATGTCTACAAAGCCTCTAACTCTAAGAATAACTCCTAAATGGGGGACATGGCCCTGACTATACCATAAAAGCCATAAAACAAAAGAAATACTAGAGACACAGGTGAGAATGACCAAACACCTTTGGAATGATAGAGGGCTCACCGCTTATCACAGCTACCCCACGAGAGTGTACAATTTCCCTAGTGCTGCATAGAATCACGAAATAGTACCTTTGAACTTACATCATGAAATGATGTAGCGTCCGAAAATGATTAGTACGACGCGTACTGTCATGTAACCCCTAGAAAGGGATAAAAGATTCTTTTATAAAACCAGTTATAAAACACATATCCATCATCCATAATAATAATAAAATAAGGGATGGGGATATAAGATATAAATCATAACCGTTAGCAATGTAATCCTGAACTATGTAGTTTTTCAACGGCACCTAGTAAGACATAGACTATACTCCCCAACCGGCGGAGCCTCGGTTCATGTTTGCCGCAAGTACTGAGATTAGGCTAAAATCATCAATAGGCTAGAGCCACCATATTATCCTCATGTTAAAGAAACCATTCATTGTTGAATTAAGTTACAACATTCCTATGTCGACAAAATATAAATTTCGAGCGTTGGTTAAGAGAATTTATTTCTTCTCAGTGAAACTATATAATTCTCTTTAAAGTCCAATTAAAATATTTTCCAGAAATCTTTATTCATGGAGCCTTTCATTAAGGCATTCCCATATTGATATCTTCACACCAAGACTTGCAAGCCATTTATATTATTCCAAATCATTTTTATATAATATTTTAGACTCCCAATTTCATTTTCAAGATTCATAAAAAAAGCCCCCAATCATTTTCAAAGAGTCACTAAACATAGCCCCCAAAGGCTTTCATAAAGTCATTTAACCTTTTATTTCATGCCATACATTATTCAAAAGATGAAATAAACATCAAAATTCTCATCAAAAAATAAGTTTTGAAATGGGTTGAGAGCCATATTTTCATCAAGCATAATCTTAAAAGCTGTGAATCTATGTGAACAAGTTCACCATTTTCATAGAATACATTAACATCTCAAAACCCTTTAATAATACTTAGAAACCCCATAAAAAACATGAAGAAAAATCAATATAAAGCTTTTCACAATAATCTCCTCAATCCTAGTTTCGAAAAATCGTTAAAGAACACTTAATTACCAAATAAATTAACACAATATAACAATACTTAAATTAAGGAGTGATCAACATGTCTTTTTGATGGAAGAAATTTGAGAAAAGTTTGAATCTTTAACTTTGAAGCTTGAACTCTAGCTTCAGATCGATATGAAGACCTACTTGATTGGATCCGTTTTTTCTTTTTTTTTTTTGTTACAAATTGATGAGAAAATGTTGAGAAGAAACAATAATCTTTGACCCTACTTGAAACTTTATATTGGGAGCTTGGGTTTTTTGGAAGAGAAGAGAAATTAGGGATTTGAGAATAATTCTCATAGCGTAGGGTGATTTTTGGGATTAAAAACTGACTGGGGGAGTTGAACAGGGTGAAAGGATCAGTTTACCCCTAATTTAATAAGAGAATAACAAAATTTTATGTCTAGGTAGTGGGGGTTGCGTCGCCAATCGCGCACTTGGACAACATCTTACTAAAACACTCATAACCTTTTACTCCAAACTCGGATTGACGAACAGTCAGTTGCATTAGAAAGAAGACCCCAAAATCATTAATGTGGTAGGTATTGGGCCACTTAACTAATTATATTCTAAGAGTAATGATCATCGAAATTTGTCCCAAGTAAGAACGTCTACTAAAACTCAATCGGTAGAAAAGTTCTCAACCCAACTTTGAGTTAGGAGAGTTGTATGGCTTCAATTCATCTCCAAATATGTTTGATGTTGGGTGTATTTATGCACTCTAGTGTTACTATTCTAGCTTATTTAGCCTTATTTTGAGAGCAATTTGTGTGCTTAACGTGTTAATATTGATATAAATAAGCATTTAAGTGTCCAAGGAATTGATTACAATGTTCAAAGTATTTTCCAAATAAGTTTGTACTTAATTGAGTCATTTAGAATTAAATAGAGAAAATTATTTTTACTAGCTTGAGCTAGTTGCGTGTCTAGTTGATTTTGTTTGATTCTAATGTGTTTAATTTGTTCCCAATGATTTAAATATGTAATTATGAGTGGAATAACTTATTTGTAATATGCAAAGTTTAATTTGAGTAAGTCAAGAGTCGAAACATAAAGTTGAAGATCATTGCGAATTAGCTGAGTCTTAGCTTGTGTTTTGATTCATAGTTATGGATATTGTGTTGGTATGATCTCTAATTTATGGTGTGTAATTATGTAGGAAGTTGTGTGAGATGAATTCGGTGATATAATGATGATATAAAGGTTGGAAATCCATGGAAAATACACCACAAGACAAGGGATGAAAGATGGGACGATAAAGACTTAACCAAAATTTTGGACAACTTCCAGTGTGTGCGTGCGATGAGCGTGCGACACATGCTCCAGTTCATTGATACACTGACTTAGAAAATTAAAGAAGATGCAATTCTAGTGGGTGCGCGCGATAAACGTGCGTCGTACCCTTCATTTCGTTGCACTACTACATGCGACACATGCTCTATTCCCGCCGCTCCAATATTGGCAAGTTCCACTTACAAAAGGAGTTAGCATAAATAACATTATAAAATATTTTTCAATTATGTGAATCTTGGTCAAATATGGGAATATATTGGATTCTGTGCACCTTATTAAATCCCACAAGGATTGGGATTAAAGTAATATATACACACGTAACTTGGAAAAAGCTTGGACAATTTTGGAGAAATCTTGATCAATTCTGTGATGGTGGAAGTAAATGGAGATTAAGAATGAGGCTGCTACACATAATTAGGTTTTATTAATTTTTTTATTAGCTTTTTAATTTTTGATATCATGTATTCAAATCTTTGAATCATGATTATGAATATTATCGGCTAAAAACCATCTTTCTGGGGTTAATGCCAAGAACATGAGTATTATTATTTTGGATTAATTTCGTTAGATTTGCTTATCATTATTGGTTGTGTGTTTGTTCTTATTTTAATTATTTTATGAATTGATCACCCGTAAAATACATATATTGTCGACTTTTTGATCTCGGAAGAGGGAATAGGGAGATAGAACAAGGGAATAAATAAAGTAGGGTTTGTATTCTTTTATAAAATAAGGAATTCAAATTAGCGTCTAGGACAGGGATGTGCTTAGATGCCTTACTTGATTCAAACTTAGGATGATAGCTTTAAAAAACTTAATTGGATTATTACATCCCCGCTCAACGATGCAGTTGTAATGTCCAAATTAGGTAAATGGTTAGAGGTTGGGAGACCATGATCATGTAATTAACCGTACGAATCAACAACCAATATAAACAAGTTAACGAATGAAGTTCAATAACATAGTATGATTAGTCGGAGTGCTTTAACTCTGGGATTTTACTCCATTGATTGTTCCAAGACTTTTAATTTACGCACTGTTTACTTTTCCATAGTTTACAAATTCCAAACTCTTTTTGGTTACATTTGCATCAAATTAATCGTAGAAGTTAAACTAGAATTGAATAGTTATTGGAACAAGTCCCTGTGGGATCGATAACTCGGCATTCTTGAAGGCCACTTTACTACTTGATTGACCACGTACACTTGCATGTGCGGTTGGGCACTGTCAAGTTTCTTGGCGCCCTTGCCAGGGACTTATAATTTAGCAACTTTTTATTTAGTTTTACTTTTTGATTTCTTTGGTGTTTTTACGCTTGGTCTTGGTTTTGTTTTTTTGCAGGAAATAGGTTTTCAAAGTAGTAAGATGGCAAGGGATCAGGACTTGGTTTAACCAAGCTCTGAACCTGAGCAACTTTATCAATGAAGGAGAGAAGCAGTCCTTCTTCCCTAAATTCCGCAAATCAAAGGAGACCAAGAGAATCCTGCTCCTATGGATGAACAACAAGCATCCCAAAGGACAGTTAGGGAAGTGGCAGTTCCACTTCTGACAAACTTGACTTCCCCAATTAAAAGACTGATTGCTGGGGGAATTTCGAGTTAAAGAAAAACATGGTGCAACTTCTAATCAGCAGTGAATAGTTTGTAGGGCTTTCACACGAGGATCCACAAGTTCACTTACATAATTTCATTGAGCTTACTGATACATTCATTCTGACTTGTGTGAATACATTATGTGAGGCTGACATTGTTTCTCCATTCATTGTTGTGGGAAGCTAAAAGGTGGTTGAATGTGGAGCCGGCCAATTCAATCACATCATGGGATGGCTTAGCTAGAAAGTTCCTCATCAGATTCTTTCCATCTAGCAAGACTGCGAGACTTCACAGTGGGATAGTGAGCTTTAAACAGAAGCCAGATGGAAATCTCTATCATGCTTGGGATCATTTCAAGGCTCTTCTTTGGGACTGTCCACATCACCAACAGTCCAATGAGGTACTTTCTCATACTTTTGTAGAAGCACTTGATCACAATAAAAAGATTTTGCTAGATTTATCCACAGGTGGTCAAGCGCTGGAGTTGACTTATGATGAGATGTACACATTATTAAACCGCATAGCTCAAGGAAGTCTAGAATGGTATTCCAATTTGAGGAGCGCTACGAAGAGAATTGCGGGTGTATTAGAGGTGGACCAGTTCACTGTCTTATCAGCTCAGGTTGGTGCATTTCAAAACATGATTAACACTCAGTTTAGAAACCTAAAATTGGGAGCTATACAGCCTACAACAGTAGTCAATATAGTTCAGTAAACTAGTGGTTGGTGTGAGATCTACGGAAATAGTGGCCATTCTGCAGCCATGTGTACTTCAAATCTGGAATCAGTAATGTATGTAGGCAATGCTCAAAGGCCAAATTATAGTAATGCCTATAACATGAAGTGGCAAACTCAGCCGTGGAACGCCCAACAATAACAAATTCAGCAACCACAGGCACAAGAGAATTAGTCAACTAGCAACATGGAAGAGATGTTGAAGCAGTTTTTATCTAATCAAGCACAATTGAATGCGAACATGAAAAATTTGCAAGCAGCTTAGAGAAGCTTAGAGTTGCAGATGGGGCAGTTACAACAAGCATTAAATACTAGATCATAAGGTGGTTTGCTAGCAAATACAGAAAATCCAAAGCAGGTTATAGTAATCACCTTGAGAAGTGGTAAAGAGCTTCAAGGAGAACCTCCAAAGGTAATTAAGGAGGTAGATGTATACTTAACTACCCCACAGGTTTCTGAAAAAATTTCTAAAAAGTCAAGGAAGTTTGAGTACTTGAAAGAAAAAATTACTGAATAAGAAGTGAAGAAGATACCACCACTACCCTTCCCTTAGAGGCAAATTAAAGCGAAGGAGGATGCAATGTTTAAAAAGTTCTTTGATACATTCAGAGAGCTTCACATTTACTTACCTATGTTAGATATTTTGTAGGGTATGCCCAAGTATGCAAAGTAATTGAGGGACGTGGTTGCTAATAAGGTGAAATTGTAGGATATGGGAGCAATAACACTCATGGAAGAGTGTAGAGATTCAGGGATATTCACTCTCATTCAGGGATATTCACTCTCCCTATCCAAATTAGGAGTAAAGTGGTCCACACACTGAGTGACTTAGGGGAAAGCATAAATTTGATGCCCCTATATCTACTTGAAAAATTGAGCTTGGGAAAGCCTAAATTGACCACCTTAGTTCTACAGCTCGCAGATGGGTCCATGACATATTCGTAAGGAGTAATAAAGGATGTCCTCATAAAGGTTGGTAAATTCATTATACCTGCTGACTTTATTGTTCTTGATTTTTAGGCAGACGAACAGGTACCAATCATCTTGGGACGTCCATTCTTAGCAATTAGAGGGGCTTTGATTGATGTTAGAGAAGGCATGCTCAAAATAAGGTAGAGGATGAAGATGTAGTATTTGATATTTACAAAGAACCCAATATAATATTATATTTTAAAGATTTGTATATGATCAATGTTATTGAAGGGGACGAGTATAGGGTGGTTAGTCCATCAAAGACCTCTTTGGACTACCTAATTGAGCAACCTAAGATGAACCCACTGCTTTCCATCATGATGAAGGTTGAATTTGAGAGAGATGTTGGCCTTGAGAGTGAAAACTCATGAGGTCGGAAATGGAAAAAAATTGGCTCACAAAGGGGAGTAAAATGATGAGGACTTCGGTTGAGTTTAGCTGGGTCGTGCCGCGATATTAAATCAGGTGCTTCTTGGGAGGCAACCCAAGTTAAGTAGGTATGTTTTATTTTCCAATTTTTAGTTTTTACTTCATGTACTTTTTGTTTTTAGTTGAGTCACAGGTTTATGAGAAGTCTAAGTACTGAAAACTTGAGTGAAAGAGCATGGTAAAGACTGAGTGTGGAGTCCTACAGACCTCCTTTATGTGTAAAGATGGTACTAGCTAGGCCTAGAGGCCTCAAGGAGTATTTCTATCTCTCACCTTTAAATTCACTTTGGGGACAAAGTAGATTTTTAAGTGTAGGGTGGGGAAATTTCCAATTTTTGGCTCAATTTTTTTTTTGTCTGAGATATTCTTGTTGGTGATATTTTTTATTACATGATGCAAGTGTTTTTTTTTTCTAAAAGCATGTTGAATGAATGAATTGTTACTTTTGAGACGCTTAAGCTCATGTTTGTGACTCTTGTACTTGATGGCTTAAATTTGAATTCATGCTATTGTTGGTTAAGAGTCTATGATGATCTTATTGAGTTGAACATGTGTCATGTGCGTGTGAGGTATTTGTATATTTCTTGTTGCATGTGATATCTAGAACTTACCTGGTGTATGTACAAAGCGAAATAAAGAATGTGGGTTTAGGATATGATTTAGGAATTTCTTTGATAGCCTAGTTTTATACCTTATTTTGACCTACCCTTGTGCATAATTCTAGTTAAACCCCATTGAGCATTTAGCTTATTTTATTTGGTAGCCTTATATGTAGCCTAATCCTCTTTGTTGATGGACCTTAATTTGATCCAAAAGAATTTTTAAGTGCTTTAATTGTAAAATAATTAAGTAAGGAGTGTGAAATTTAAAAAGTAGGAGAAAGGTGAAATTGATTCCCCAAGATAATAGTTATTGGTGTTTATATTTGATGTGTGGTGGTTGGGAGTGATGTAAATGGTGTTAGGAATATTCTCATGATTGAGAAAAATAAAAATACAAATTAATTCATGTGGTAATAAACAATACGTCCACCATGTGTTTGTGAAAATGCTTAAAAGAGATGGAGAAAAACAAAGATGATGGGTGGATGGAAAAAGTGTAATTTTTTTGTTGAAGATTGGTTTTTATTATAAAAAGTAGTGTATTAAAGCGCTTAGAGAGGTTAGTCACTATTCCCAAATAGTTCCTACCCGTCCCTTTGCCTACATTGCAACCTGAAAAAGACCTAATTGATCCTAAGTTCATCATTTCAATATTAGTGGAGCACTACACTAAAGTCAAACCTATGGTTCATTATGTGTAACTTGTGAATTCTTTGTGAGAGTGAGCGTAATTTGATTCTTGTACTCATCATGTTATAAATTGCATTTATGTGAGTGATTATGGGTAACTATCTTGTTGTGAGGGCACATGTTTGATGAATGTGGGTGATTTGTATGATGTCCTTGATTGAGCAATATGCATGAGTTTTCCAACTAGGTGAGTCAATTCTTGAGTCTAGGATGTTTTGGAGTAGTGTTCATGAGCTATCAATTGTGTAAATAACATGCTTTGTGTAGAAACTTGCATTATGTGGAGTTATTGTAGTACTATCTTGAGTGTCTTGCATATAGTAGAAGTGTAGAGTCTCCTGAACTTATGATACTTAGAGTTAAGAGTTGTTCGAGGAAGAACAAGGATTTAAGTGTGGGGTGGTGATGTTGGGTGTATTTATGCACTCCACTATTACTATTCTAGCTTATTTAGCCTTGTTTTGAGAGAAATTTGTGTTCTTAACGTCTTAATATTGATATAAATAAGCATTTAAGTGTCAAAGGACGTGATTACATTGTTCAAAGTGTTTTCCAAATAAGTTTGTACTTAATTGAGTCATTTAGAGTTTAATCGAGAAAACTAGTTTTACTAGCTTGAGCTTGTTGCATGTCTAGTTGGTTTCGTTTGATTCTAATGTGTTTAATTTATTTCAAATAATTTAAATGTATAATTATGAGTGAATTAACTTATTTTTGATGTGAAAAAATTAATTTTAGTAAGTCAAGAGTCGAAACATAAAGTTGAAGATCATTGTGAATTACCCGAGTCTTAGCTTGTGTTTTGATTCATCGTCATGGATATTATGTTGATATGATCTCTAATTCGTGGTGTGTGATTATATAGGAAGCTGTGTAATCTGATTTCGGTGATATAATCATGATATAAAGGCTGAAAATGCATGAAAAATACACCACAAGACAAGGGATGAAAGATGGGACGATAAAGACTTAACCAAAATTTTGGACAACTTCCAGTGTGTGCGTGCGATGAGCGTGCGACACATGCTCCAGTTCATTGATACACTGACTTAGAAAATTAAAGAAGATGCAATTCTAGTGTGTGTGTGTACGATTAGCGTGCATCGTACCCTCCATTTTTTGCACTACTGCATGCGACACATGCTCTATTCCCGCCGCTCCAATATTGGCAAGTTCCACTTACAAAAGGAGTTAGCATAAATAACATTATAATATATTTTTCAATTGTGTGAATCTTGGTCAAATATGGGAATATATTGGATTCTGTGCACCTTATTAAATCCCACAAGGATTGGGATTAAAGTAATATATACACACACGTAACTTGGAAAAAGCTTGGACAATTTTGGAGAAATCTTGATCAATTCTATGATGGTGAAAGTAAGTGGAGATTAAGAAAGAGGATGCTACACATAATTAGGTTTTATTAACCTTCTTATTAGCTTTTTAATTTTTCATATCATGTATTCAAATATTTGGATCGTGATTATGAATATTATTGGCTAAAAACCCTCTTTCGGGGGTTAAAGCCAAGAACATGAGTACTATTATTTTGGATTAATTTCGTTAGATTTGCTTATCATTATTGATTGTGTGTTTATTCTTATTTTAATTATTTTAGGGATTGATCACCCGCAAAATACATATATTTTTGACCTTTTGATCTTGGGAGAGGGAATAGAGAGATAGAACATGGGAATGAACAAAGTAAGATTTGTATTTTTTTTTATAAAATAAGGAATTCAAATTAGCGTCTAGGACAGGGATGTACTTAGATGCCTTACTTGATTCAAACTTAGGATGATAACACTTAATTGGATTATTACATCCCCGCTCAATGATGTAGTTGTAATGTCCAAATTAGGTAAACGGTTAGAGGTTGGGAGACCATGATCATGCAATTAACCCTATGAATCAATAATTAAGATAAGCAAGTTAACAAATGAAGTTCAATAACATAGTATAATTATTCGGAGTGCCCTGGGATTTTACTCCATTGATTGTTTCAGGACTTTTAATTTATGCACTGTTTACTTTTCCATAGTTTACAAATTCCAAACTCTTTTTGGTTACATTTTCATAAAATTAATCATAGAAGTTAAACTAAAATTGAATAGTTGTTGGAACAAGTCCCTGTAGGATCGATAACTCGGCTTTCTTGAAGGACACCTTACTACTTGATAGACACGTACACTTGTGTGTGAGCTTGGGTGTTGTTAATGTTCCCCCACTAAAGAATTAATCATCAAACTTATATTTAAATAGAAATCATTGGGTTCGGGTCTTTATACATAGGAAGAACGATTCATACTTTTGCTCGATAATGTGGGATGTTACATTATCTCCCTTTTAGAATCATTCATCCTCGAAAGATTGATAGGAACTTATTGAAGCTTTAGAAGTACAAAATAAAGGATGTAACTTCACATTAGGAATTCTTCCTCTATAAAACATATACAGGCATAAAAAAGAGCTTCATGACAACACCAAGTAAATTGTATAAACACGAATCATGAGATAACGAAACTTGATATAAACATGATCTTGGGCATGAGTTCTATAAAACATGATCTTATCAATTTAAGGTATAATAAGATTTTTCGCGGGACACAAGGATAAAAGCATTCTCCACCACAAATGGTGTATTTAATAGACCTTAAATTTAGCGACGCTGCTCCACTGTGCTTTCATCCACGAATACCATACTTCATTATTTCAATCTTATAATTCCCATACGAAATCCATAACAACAAGATCCTGAGTCTAACTACATATTGCTTCCATGTTGAAGCCCAAACCAAAGTTATAAGGCACTAGATTAAGCTATAGGACCCTATACTCTACATGCCTCTAAGAATACTACTCCGTCCTATCACTATAATAAAAAAACCTCAGGTTTTAATCAAGGAGTGCTAGCCACATAACACTATAATTTTTGTATTTATCAATCACAATATTCAAGCCTATCTTTACAACACCTACTTTATGGATCTCCACACCAAATACAAGCAACTTCAATCACTTTTACAAAGATTCTCACCACATATCCCTTTCCTAACTATTTCATATAACGAAAGTCTATCTTACTCTTTTTTCTTTATCTATAACCTTAGTTCGAGTAGTCACACAAAAATTTTCACAATAAAGGACATTTACTCTCTTATCTAAAACATTACAATGTTGTCAAAATTACTATCATCCTAACATAAGGAAGGTCATTCAGGCATAAACATTACATAGCATGAGTTCTTAGGATTGGAAAGAATGAGAAACATGAGTACATATATCATGAGTTGTATAACATAAAGTTTGGATTCATATATTCAAAGAATAAGACAAAGATTGCCACTTATAGCTATTGCTTCTCATTCTAAGAACTGAGAATGGTCATGAGCTTGCATAGATAACATCACTTTGGGCTAGACATGACATAAAATGAATCGGTAACATACATAAAGTATAGTTTCTTAAAACTAAGCATGATGTAAGACACGAGTCTGTGGATCATGAGTGTCTTAACATAGAGCTTGAATACAAAGCTTGGATTCCTGAGAGATATTATTACCACTAGCTCAGGGATCGAAGCATGGACATAAGTTGCATAGATAACTCAAACCTTAGGCATAGACACAATTTGAAGACATTGGTAGAATGTCCCCTTAAACTAAAGTAGGAGGAATTTGCTAGAATAAGAATAAATTTATCATTACTCTTCCCTGAAACTCGCCACCATGAAAAAAATTCAAGATCTGCTTTAGTTCATAATCTCTCCCTTAGCTCAAAGGTCACCATCTAGACTTGCGGATGTATCCTCCCGTTAAATCTATAAGCACAACACTTAGCACAAAGGGGATATCACTATACACATGAACACCAAACTTTCCCCCGATAACTATAATATGAATACACTAAATTCTTTCTAGGACATCCCAGCCAGGAATTCTAATTTTAATTATCTCTAGCCTCTATAGCCATCACCCTATAACTTACACTCCCATGGGCATACATACCCACATTCTCTAACACATAACCATCCATTTTCCGCTCCTTATTATACTAGCATCAAACATCGACTTGCATAACCTCACAATTTAACAAAATTTTAAAAACTATATCAAAGGTTCACATTGTCTATTTATATTTTCCTTAATTCAGCTCTAAAGAATATCATATAACAACTTCCTAGACTTCTCCATACCAAGAAATTCAAGAACTTGAACTAGGTACAGATGACACTTATAACTCAAGATCGAGTACACCTTATCCCTATAAGTTAAGGATATTATCCATCTAATGATTTAGCCATAATTTATCATTTCAACACTATCCCTCATGTATATATCACAATTATCCACTCAATTTTTTCATAAGTTATAAGCCTAAGCTCTTTCACACATCAAATCAAGCCTACTAATTTATTCCCATAAATGTCACATCACTATCCTCAAGCTAACCTTTTGATCATCATAATCAACATCTAAAGCTCAAACTTAGTATCTAGTATCAATCATATCCTACTGATGAAACATCCTAAATACTATACTAGTCCATCAAATAGAAAATCAACCTAAATTTCTTATTTCACTTAACTATGACCTACAAGCACATAATCTACACAATATTACTATTACATCTTAAAATTTACTATACGCCTTCTCACCTACTAGACTGACCTACAATTGCTAGGTAAAAAAAATCAAGAAACACTCGGGGTAGTAAAATCACATAATCAGGATAGTAGATTTTAATCTTATAGTATAATTTATTACGGTCTATTAGCATATTCTCCTTCGTCATATCACATCTACGTATCTATGCGTACCTTTAAACTTCCTTCAAAATCCATAAACACCACTGAGTTCCCCTTTCTAAGATTTCCCCAAGTGAAGTATAAATTTATAAATTATCAGTCACTCTATCATTCTATTCGCAACCTATAAATAATTATTTTTTACAACTACAATAATTATCCATAATGAGCTTCCTTTCTATTGTAATTAAATATGCAAATATTTTAACTAACCACTCTTTTCTACGGACTATCATAAGTTTGCTAATCTTGATATACCTTAACCAACACCATAAGGGCATATCACCCCCAATACACACTTAAAAGTTATACGAATACAACCATTTTTTACCCTCTAAAGTTACCCTCACTCTGACTTTTAAACTTATGACTTCATATCACTAACTTTGGGATCATCTTACTATTCATAGGCCATAACACCCCAATTTACACTACCTCTCAAGTGGAAATACTATCCCAATATTCAGATACATATTTTTTCCCTTAAGCGAGATATCTACAATAATGTTTTTGAAAAGGTCTGAATACACATCTTACCTTACTGAAATGCCCAATCATGAAGATAGAGGTATACACTTAAGTAAATACAATTTGACACACTAATTGACTCCTTTAAAGTCCTTGTGTTGTTTTATAACTTTTTGATGACTCAATAAAAAAGGATCATACCATTAGAAATCTAAGCTTTTGCACTTGTATAACGTCGACAATGAGACTTAGTCAATAAAATTTGAGTTAGGAAAGAATTTGGATAACTTTGATATGGACAAACCTATTGTATAATCAAGAGTATGAAAGAATGAGAAACATTTTCTAAATGCCTTGTAGCTTCCTGATTATAAATGTGGTGCACAACTCACCCATAAGTAAGACTATAGTATACTCGGCTTCGTAAACATGCGAGGACCCTGAACTGTGCTCTCATATTAAGGTTTTCATGATCTGAACCATGACCCTGGCTGTGACGAACATCCCAAACCAATAAAGTCCAGAGATAAACCCTTAGCATTGTATCATAAGCATAGTCATATCTAAAGTTGTAAAAATAAGACCATATGAAAAAAGGTTCAGCATTTAAAATAAAGTAACATCCATGTCTTAAGAACTAAATCAAAACCATTTCCAACACCTATCTATAAAGCCTCTAACTTTAAGAATAACTCCCAAGTCGGGACATAAACCCTGACTATACCATAAAAACCACAAAGCAAAAGAAATACTAAAACATAAGTGAGAATGACCAAACACCTTATGAATAATGGAAGGCTTACCACTTATCATATGTTGTCCTACGAGAGAGTAAGAATACTCTAGTACTGCAGAGAATCATGGAAAAATGCCTTCAAACCTATATCATAAAATGATGTAGCATCCGGAGATGGTCAATACAACGAGTACTAGCATGTAATCCAGGAAATAAAAATAGAACATTCTTTTATAAAACCAATCATAAAACACATATCCATAATCCATAATAGTAATAAAGTAAGAGACAGGGGATAGTGGACATAAATCATAACCGTTAAAAACTTAATCCTGAACTATGTAGTTTTTCACCGACACCTAGTAACCCATGGGCTATACGGGTCTAATAATCTCCAACCGGTATGACCTTAGTTCATGTTTTCTACAAGTACTGATATTATTCTAAAATAACCAATAGACTAGAGCCACCATATTATACCCATGTTAAGGATACTATTTGTCGTTCAATTAAGGTACAACATCTTCATGTCGGAAAAATATAAATTTCGGGCGTTGGTTACGAGGATGTACGCCTTCTTAGTGAAACTACATAATTCTCTTTAAAACCTATTTAAAATATTTTTATAACTCTTTTTGAAGGAGTCTTTCATTAAGGCATTCCCATATTGTCATCGCCATACTAAGATTTGTAAGCCATCCATAACATGCCAAACTATTTTCATATAATTAGGATCCCAAATTTCATCTTTAAGATCATACACTTAGCCTCCAAGGTCTTTCAAAGAGTCATTAAACATATCACCCAAGGTCTTTCATCATTTCATGTCATATATTATTCAAAAGATGGAATAAACATCAAAATCCTCATCAAAAATTAAGTTTTGAAATGGGTTGAGGGTCATATTTTTCATCACGCATAATCTTAAAAGTTGTGAATCCATGTTAACAAGTTCACCATTTTCATAAAACACATTGAAAATCTCAAAATCCCTTAATAATACTTAGAAAATCCATAAAAACAAGAAGAAAAATCAATATAAAGCTTTTCACAACAATATCCTCAACCCTAGTTTCAAACAAGCGTTAAAGAACATGTTATTACCAAGTAAATTAACACAATATACTAATACTTAAAGTAAGGATCATTCAACATGCCTTTTTGACGAAAGAAAGTTGAGAAAAGCTTGAATCCTTAATCTTGAAGCTTGAACTCTATGTTGAAATCGATATGATGACTTACTTGATTGGATTTGTTTCCCATACCCTTAATGACAAATTTTTTGAGAAAACATTGAGAAGAAACTATAATCTTTGATCCTTCATGAAGCTTTAGGTTGGGAGTTTAGAATTTTTGGAAGAGAAAAGAAATTAGGAATTTGAGAACAATTCCATAGTTAAGGGTGATTTGGGGGATTGAAAACTTATTGAGGGAGTTAAATAGAGTGAAAGAATCAGTTTTTCCCTAATTTAATAAGTGAATAACAAAATTTTATGTCTGGGAAGTGGGGGGCATATCGCCAATCGTGCACCTGGACAATATCTCACTAAAATGATCTTAGAACTTTAATTGATGAACGGCTAATTGCTTTGGAAAGAAGACTCGAAGAGATTTAATTGATAGGTAGTGAACCACCTAACTCATTATATTCTAGGAGTAATGGTTATTGAAAGTTGACCCAAGTAAGAACATCTACTAAAACTCAACCGGTAGAAAAGTTCTCAACCTAACTTTGAGTTAGGAGATTTTTATGACTTTAATTCATCTTCAAAGATATTCCGCCACTAAATAATTGATCATCACATCTATGTGTAAATATAAATTATTGAATTCGGGTCTATACACGTAGGAAGGATGGCTCAGATTCTAGCTTGAAAATATGGGGTGTTACAAAGTCTCTCTTTTCGATAAAATTATCTTTTTACTATTTTTATAAATTATTATTTAATTATTTATAATCTTTAAGAAGATTCATAAAATATATGGCGAGAAAAAAGTCCTACAATATATAATAAGAGAAAAAATATTGTAGATTTTTGATAGTCTTTTTTGTCTCCAGAATTAATGTTTAATAAGAAAATAATAAAACCAAATCACTTAAGGAGACAGAAATTTTCATGGAGAACTCATGTTTGATTGAAGATATTTATCATGCAATTGTCAGAAAATTTTTGGCTACATGTTTTTTGTTATATATATATATATTTACATTATAGTGAATTTCTATCAAGTTCTAGTTGATATCTATCAGGATTTGAAGTATTTGTCTTTTAGTTAGAAACTAGGAGTATTTTTTCCTATAAATAGAGGGGTTTTGTTCATTGTATCATCAATCTTATGATCTCTCATCCTCAAGAGAAATAAAGTGGCCTCTCCTTTTCTTTATATTTATTCTTCTTGTTCTTTCTTTATATTTCATAACACATTATTAGTACGAGACTCTGCCAAATAAGGTAAGATTATAAATCTAAAGGTCAAGGTTAGTAAATCCTTATGTTATTTATATTTTTCTATTAATGATATAATTATTGTTGGATTCAAGGAAAAATAATTGGTTTGGAACCATTTATGTTTTAAAATCATTCCTCAAGAACAATATTATCAAAAGGGATGATAATATGTTGGGTTCAAGTCTCATCGATTTATGCCTAAGATGCCTTTATATGGATAATACATTGATTTTGAATCTCAATGCACCATATTGATTATAATATGATGTCTAAGGCAAAATAATATGTATCTCATGAAAATTCATGAAACATGTCTCATTGAATATACTCCATTCCACGAAGTGAATGTGGTAGCAATATATGACAAGTCTGAAAGATAGACAACTTGCTCCATTTTTTAAGTTAATGTGGTAGCAATATATGATATACTTTGAAATATATGCATACCTCGATGTGCTCTTAAAGTAGCAATATCATGAAATAAGTTATAAACTATCATAATTTGATAGGCTTAAGGCATGATTATATTTCACTCCCCTATGCAAACGTGCACTTGATTGTGATGATATCACAACTCACCTCCGAAAGAGGCTGGATAATTAATAAGAGTTATTTTGAAATCTACTTCTAAAGTAGTAAATCTGAAATTTATTTATGTAATAGTAAATCTGAAATTTACTAAAGAAAAAAATACATGTCATGGTAAACTTGGAGTTTGCTAGAATAAAAGTTCGGAAATTGACATGAACGATTGCGACATCCCAAATATGTGCATACTGAGTATTGAACATATATTGAAGAATTAGAAAATTCTTCATTACTTTTAATGTTGCTAGTTCTCATGATAAGTTGGTTGGACTAACTAATTTTGGGATTGGATCCCTTAAAATCTGAAAAGTATAAAAGATGAAAAAGGGCCCATTCACCTATCATGTGATATATTTTGAAAAGATGCATCAATAAGATGATCATATGTACATTTATTGTCAACCTGCAGTTTGACATTCATAAAGTTTCTTGCTCAATATAAATTGAGTTAAGAACATAATTTTTAGATTGTGTAATCAAGACAATTCATCTTGATGATGATGGTTTGGCATTGAAAGCCTTTGATAAATAGCTAAACCATTGCTAATGAGAACAAAGCTTCATGTGTTGGTCTGAAATATGATATGTTGCATACAATAACAATTATATGCATTAGATCAATAAATTATGATTATTTCTTCCCTCTCAATTGGTTCAGGGTAAGAAACCAACTATTCCATCTAATAGTTTTGATGTACGATATAGGATTAATGAATATACCATGATGCACAAAGATGAATTCCTCAAAGAAGATAGAGGATGTATGTTAGTTTTCCTAACATAAGGGGGAGATTATAAACAACTATGAAATATGTTAGGAATTATCATTATATTCTCATTCAAAATATATTTCAAGTCAAATGCCAAAATCATCTCATATTAAGCTGCAAGTGCTTTTATTTTATGTCCTTAAAGGACAAAGTCTACGAATGCATGAATCATGGTAGACCAATCGGTTCCAAATCCTTGAAAAGAATAAGGAGCAAATAATCATAATAAGAAGGCAATGTACTTTTGAAGAGCCTACGACATAACACTTCACGAAATCTTATGAAAGGTTCAGGTACCTGAAAATAATGAAGTGATGAGATCTCAAAATATTATATCGCATTATAAATTGATACAAAATGATATATCATTAATGATATCTTTGATACAATATTGGTGCAATATTGTGAGAGATTATGAGGATCCAAATTCTACGTTTATTTAAGCATACTGACGTAGAAACATTTATCAAGTGACATGAAATGATACATTTTGGTAAGTGTAAAACTTATTTGATTTGCAGTTCAGACACTTGAAGATGTCACGTATGAAATATTGAATATTGTCATTTGAAAAAATTTAAATAAAAACTTTCTAAGGATTCAAAATATTGGAAGCATATAAAAGTTTCTAGAAAACTTATTTATAATCCTTATATTGTATAACTTTATAGCTTGAAAATTATTGAAACTCTTGGAGAGTATTCAAAAGCAATAGATTATTTGCTAAAAATGAGAAATATATCAATTTGGATTGGTTATGAAGTATCATATATTAGTACAATTGATGTACTGATGTATCTTGCAAATACTATAAGGCCTGATATAGCCTTTTCAGTCAACTTATTAGCAAGGTATATTTCTCCTCCAACCGGGAGACATCAAAATGGGATAAAAGACATGATCTTATTTTATTCTAAAGATTGCAGTCTCGATCTTGTTAATTATACATGATGCTGGGTATTTATTTAACCCGCGTAAATCTCGGTCTCAAACATGCAATGTGTTCACATATGGAGATACTGTCATATCTTAGAGATATACAAAGCAGTCTATCTAGCTACTTCATTGAACCATGATAAGATAATAGCTATTCATGAAGCTAGCTGAGAATGTGTATGGTTAAGGTCCATGATACATGTCATTCAAGAAAAATATAGTTTGAAATGTGAAAATATACCCACAAATTTATATATAGATAATGCAGCATGCATAGCAAATTTTAATGGAGGATTCATAAAAGGAGATAGAACAAAGTACACTTCATCAAAGTTTTTCCATACACATGATCTACAAAAGAATGGTGATATTAACGTGTAACAGATTTGTTCAAGTGATAATTTGATTGATTTATTCACCAAGTCTCCTCCAATTACAACTTTCAAGAAGATGGTGCAAAAGATCGGGATGCAAGAGTTCATTGATGTTCTCATCAGGGGAGCAAATACGCGTTGTACTCTTTTTCCCTTTCAATGTTTTGTCCCACTGTTTCTTGTAAGGTTTTTAATGAGGCAACCAAAATGTGTATTATTAGAGATGTGTACTCTTTTTCCTTTCACTAGATTTTTTCTCACTGGATTTTTTCTAGTAAGGTTTTAACAAGGCACATTATCTATCAATTAGACATTCAAGGGGGAGTGTTATAAATGTATTTACATTATATTGAATGTCTATCAATATCTAATAAGATCTATCAAGATCTAGTTGATATCTATCAGAATTTGAAGTATCTGTCTTTTAGTCAGAAACTAGGAGTATTTTTCTTTATAAATAGAGGAGTTTTGTTCATTGTATCATCAATTTTATGATCTCTCATCCTCAAGAGAAATAAAGAAGCCTCTCCTCTTCTCTATATTTATTCTTCTTGTTCTTTCTTTAGATTTCATAACATTTTTCCTTTTTTTCTTTTATTTTTGGGTTAAAAGTTTACAACACGAAATAAAGGATAAAATGTACAAGTTTTTTTTTTATTAAAAGTTACCAACACCAAAAAAGGGATAAAAAGTACTATTATTGGCTTTGGTTAAACAAGGGATAAAAGGTACTATTAGGGGTCGTTTGGTTTGAATACAATTTATACCGGGATTAGTTATGATGGGATAAGTTATGCTGAGATTAAATATCCTGAGACTATTTCTTATTGAGTGTTTGCTTTGTTGTATTCAAAATGATATATATGCAAAAAATTTCTTTATATAGTTTTTTTTCTATAACTTTTTTTCAAGCTTGAAATATTCATTCTTAAAAATAAAACTTCGATCTTATTTTACTTTTTTTTTTTGTGTGTTTGTGCATTCAAATGATTTTGTTATGTTTATTTAAAATAATTTTTTTATTTTATTTAGCTCTAATTTTTTTGTGTGTGCCTTCCTATAATTATGTTGTGTTTGTTTAAAAATAAATCTTACATATTATATAGTTTGAAATAAAACTTCCAGTTTAAATTTATTAAAGTAAAAGAGAATTTGTTGTTTATGTCACTTTATTTAAATGCATATTACTCATATATTATAAAATATTAAAATTTATTTTAATTGATATATCCAATATCAATTTTCAAGTGATTAAGAAACTATTCAATTTAAAATTTATAATTCAATAATACAATGAAGTCAACGTTTTTATTATTCTGAAGAGAAATTAAAATGTATAAATAAACATAATAATTAGTCATATAAATTTAACGTTTAATATATTCATAAATAAAAAATATATTTAAATAGTGTATCTTTTTAATAAAACATATGAATATTTATCATAAAATAATGAGTAGTGGAGGTTGTGAATGTCATTATAAATGGTATTAAAAATATTGTGAATATGTATGAATGTGAAAAGTGATTATAAAAAGGGTTTGTGGGGGTATTTTTGCCATTTTAATTACTTTATTCATGGTTAACTTATCCTAGGATTATTATCCCACCAATAGGGAGGGATAACTTATCCCAGTATTAATTAATAATCCTGGAATAAGTTATCCCAAGTTGTACAACCAAACAAGAGATTATGAGGCACTAAAAATTTATTTCGGTATAATTTATTCTTATCCCTCACACCAAACGACCCCTTAATGGCTTTGGTTAAACCAAGAAGGAGAAAAGAGATTTTAATATAAGAACGATTAGCAAATTTATTGGTGCTAGATTCCTAATATTTAGCAATCATATTATGTATTTAATATGGTATAATATTATTCTAATATGATAAATAATTTATTCAATTAAAAAAAAATACTTATGCAACTTTTTCTTGGAGAAAAAGATTTTGAATTTTTATAAATTGAGAATGTTTTTTCTACTATAGAAGCATATGGATGTCGCGGATAAGGATAGAAGGTTAAATTATTTTTTATTTATGAATGTGAATATGTTTTTATTGTAATATCATAACTTCAATTTTATGGGCAATTTAGTTGTAATGTTATTGCATGCCCGCAATGTATTTGTTTTATGAAATTTGTGATTTTTTTTATATAGATGCATTAGATAGAAGGACATGGAGATCATAGATGGATAGAATGTTAAAATCTTTTTGATTTATGACTCATATTTTTTGTAGTATCGTAACTTTTATGTGCATATTAGTTCTAATATTGCATGCTTGTACTATATTTATTTTCAAAAATTTGTGATTCTTTCTTTATATAATTACATTAAATAGGAGATTTTGAAGGTCACGAATTAGAGTAGAAGGTTATTTTATTTTTTTTATGAATTATGTTTTAGTACCCTAAATTAGTAAGCTAAAATAAGTCAAAAGATAAAAGTTAGTTACTCCCGATCTATGATTTTTCAGTTTATAGCATTTTTAGTTTGACCAAGATATTTATTTTTCTATCATTAATAAATTTTGTTAATTCTCAAATATCTTCTCAAAAATATATGAAATTTCTGACTCTGTACATAGGCCTAAGACACGGATACCCCCTATCTCTTCTATCCCCTATCTCCATTCATGATATAAATCACTACTAAAAATCAAAAAATGACGGACAACGTCCTTTTTTTAGTTAAAATCAATGGAAAAGCTACGCATCACTTGCATTCTAATAAGATTGATAATTTTTTCAAATGATGGACAACATCACTTTTTTTTTACGAAGGATAGCATCGTTTTTAGAAGAAAAAATATAATTTTTTCAGCAAAAGCGACGCTCTCCGTCGCCTTTTGTTCTTCATACGACGGACAATGTTTTTTTTTTAATTTTTTTTTTTTCTTTAAAAAGCGACGGGCATTTTTTTTTCTTTTCTTTATTATGAAGAGCAAAAATCTACGCACATCGTCATTTTTTGAAATAATGTTTTTAGAAAAGCAACAGACAGAGTTGCATTTCTGAAAATTTATTTTAATTGCATTTCTGAAAATTTATTTTAAAAACTTTCAGGAGAGCGACGAATAAAAGCAACCGTGTCCGTCGTTTTCTGTATTTTTTTTTGAATGCAAAATCTGCGTTTTCTACATTCCTTCTGCCAAATAAAAATTCATTCCATATATACAGACTCATGCAACACATATTACTGCTAAAATAATCATACAAAACATAATACACTACATTATCAAAATATTTAAGCATCAACGATGCATAAACAACCAATTCAACATTCAAAACACTTGAACAATTAATCCAGCAAGATCCAAAACCCTTAAACAATCCTAAAGAAAAATTAAAATTTAAAAGTTAAGTTCAAGAATGTCTGAAAAGTGCTTCGAAGCATTAAATCCAACAACATTAAGGAGTAGCTCCAACTAACTTCTTGTCATTCTCTGTTTCTTCTTCGCTACTTGAATCAGGAGATGGAGAACGATGACAATGACAAGGAGCCATGCTAACCATTTGTTTCTTAAATTCCTTGATGGTCTTTCAAATGGTATCATTTTGAGCAATGGACTGTGATAAGGCATGTTTAAGCTGTGCAATCTGCTACGACATAGCAGTGAGCTGAATACCGTCAATTATCTCAGCCTGGTGTGAGGAACCAATATCTATCAATCTTGACTGGATATGCCACAATTCATTCCTAGAACCTATCCCATACACTCCCCCCTTTTGTCTTTCTCCCGCCACTTTTTCTGTCTAAATTTGAGTAGATTCCTCCATTATGTTAGAGATGATTCATAACTATATCTAGTTGAGAAGACTTCATACACCTACATGAACTACAAGGATGCCAAACCACCCCATTTTTAAAAACAGATCTAGTGACATAACATGATCTATAAAACCTCTAACACCATCATAATATTGGGGTCTTAACCCCCCACCAGTTTCATAATTCATATCACACATCTACAAACAATGATCCATCAATAAAAATATAGATATTGAACTATAAATTAGTTAACACTAGTTACCATTTCCAAATCAATAGTTCACAACTTCAACAATCATTAATTCATAACTTTAATTCACTAAACATTTCACATTTCTTAAATTACTAGTTAATATTTTCAAGTCAATAGTTCACAATTTCAATTTACTAAACACTGTTACTTCACTATTTAAGTCACTAAACACTTAACACTTTTTATGTCACTGGTTCACAATTTCAATTTTAAACACTTAACATTTTGTAAGTCACTAGTTAACATTTTCATATCACCACTTAAGATTTTTCATAATCACTACTCGATAATTTCAATTTACTAAACACTTCACATTTTCAAGTAGTTACTTAATATTCACAATTCACTAAATATTTCACATTTTTTAAGTGACTAGTTCACAATTTTAATGCACTAATTAATATTTCTAAGTCACTAATCCATAACTTTAACTCACTAAATACTTCATATTTTTTAAGTCACTAGTTAACATTTTCAAGTCAATAGTTCACAATTTTAATTCATTAAACACTTCATAATTTTAAGTCATTACATCACTGATTTCAAGTCAATAAGTCACTAAACACTAAACATTTTTAAGTCACTAGTTCACAATTTTAATTTACTAAACACTTAACATTTTGCAAGTCACTAATTAACATTTTCATACCACTACTTAAGTTTTTTCACAATAACTAGTCGATAACTTCAATTCACTAAGCACTTCACATTTTCAAGTCACTACTTGACATTCACAATTCACTAAACGTTTCACATTTTTTAAGTTACTAGTTCACAATTTTAATTCACTGGTTTATATTTCTAAGTCACTAATCCATTGTAACGACCTGAAAATTTGATGAAATATGTAAAATTTATGAGTTCGTGTGATTTGACTATTTTACCCCTCCCCATAGTTGCATTATGGTATTTATGGGGTGTGGAAGTGATTGACATGATTTTGATGCATTTTAGTATCATTTATGCAATATTAAGATTTTTTATGGCTTTAAGAGTCTTATTTTGGACTTATGTGGATATCTTTTGATCCATACGAAGGATGGCCAAACGGACTACGCCAGTAGCTCCGGAATATTGATTTTAGGCTAGGTAGACCTTGGGTTCGGATCCTGATGCACCCGAGCTCATTTCGACCAATTGGTCGAAAAGTTGAAAAATTAGAAAGTTGGGTGTGGGACTCACATTTGATCGAAACGACCTCGTATGGAAAATCTGACTTTGCCAACAGATCCAGAATGTCGATTTTAGTGTGTTCACATATTTGGTATGATTTTACGTCTTTTAGATCTCATTTCGACCCTCGATTTGGAAAAAATGTGATTTCGGGTTTTGGGGAGTCAAATTTGTGAAAGCGATTTTTTTTTGAAAAATCTGGTAGCGCCATCGCGTCCGAACCATCGAATTTAGTGTGGTTACATAGTTCTTTTACATAAAAAGGACTCCGAACGAATCCCGGGCACCCCGTCGAAGTCCATTTTGACTTAGAAAAAAAGACAACACCAGTTATTGCAGAAAAATCTGCAATATATAGCAGATTTTTCACCCTTTTTGGCTCATTTTGCTCATTTTTCATCTTGCCTCTTGAGAGTCAAACCCTAAATATCTTGGAAGCTTAAAAGTGAAGTTTGTGGGAGCTTGGGAAGCTAGATTAACACCTATTTCTTGATTATATTACGAATTTAAGGTAATAATTCACCTTTTTCTTAGTAATTTCTTAATTAATTTCTCAAAAATCCCCAAAATCTTAGGTCATGATTTTAAACCCAAATTTCACTCATTTTCACTTGAATAATACTTTTATCTTATAATTACTAGTTTTTCATCAATTTAACCTTCAAAACAACTCCGATTCTAGATTTTAACCTGAATTTCAAATATTTTACTCGGTAAAGCTCAAAAATGATTTTTCTTCGATTTGAACCTCATTTTTGACTCGATTTAACTTCTATTTTCAATTGAAGGTTCCTAAAAATATGGGGAACATATTTTTGAAGTAAAGTTCTGATTTTGCCCTTTTTTTTTGAAAACCCATTTTGGGGGTCCGTTTTGACCCCAAACCAAAAGTAGTCAATATGGGTGTCGTTGGTTTTATTTTGACGCGTAGATTTTATATTTGATATTTCTAGTGAAGTTCGAGATTGTTCGTAAAAGGTAAGGTTACGGGCTCAAGTGTAGCGGACCGATTTCAGCTTTCGAGGTAGGTTATGACTTAACTCTTCAGACTGGGTTGGGTAGTAAATAATGGTGCAAAATGCATGTTAAGGGTGAAAACTAATCATGAAAATTGGCTATCTACGTGTTGTGCCCAATGGGGGCCTATATGTGATGTTATTGCCGAAATTAAAATATTATGTTATATGTTTGACCGTGTGGGGTCCTATGTGATATTGATAGCCTTACATACATGCGAACAATTGTATTGTATTGTTTAATGTGGTACCATTGGTGTATTGTGATTATATTCATACTTTATTGGCATTAAGACATGTAGAAATTCATGGATGAAATGAAAATAACGAGTGAATATTGGCTCATGTGATTGTGGAAATATATCATTGTGGTTGGTTGTGGAAATACTTATTGTGATGGGTTATGAGCATTACATCTTCATATCATACTCATTCATGAAACATTGGTACCACCGTGGCAACATCTGAGAAACATTGACAATACCTTTTTAAAAAATACTGTAACACCTTATAAAACTCTTTCCGAGGGATATGCCGGAAAGGAGATGTGAGATATGTGGATTGTATATGGGTTGACAAACCCTCCATGGGTCCTACGTCGGGAAACTTTAGCTCCGTAGGTGTATATGGGGATTGTGCGACGATCCCGGAGGTTGTGCTATAACCTTGTGCATCATTATCATCATCATCATCATTATCATATACATTGTACTTACTTTATTGTGTTTATATTGTGTTGTATTGCCTTATTGACTTGTCATCTATGTGTTTGTCTTACTTTCCTTTACTTGTATTTGATGATCTTGTATCTTCATGTTCTCTCTTGTTCTATTATATGTGACATAATGTATACTTGTGTTTCGTATCTTGGTGTGTTTTTGTAATATATGTGAGATATACTAGAACTGTTAGTGCAAGCGGTGTGGGCTACTGTTGTGGGACATTTTTTGATTGCAGGTGACGTGACCTTAGTGTATATTTTGTATGCTTTATTTACCACTTTGCTTGGTCGGCCTATGATACCTACTAAGTACAAGTGGACCGTACTCATGCCTACTGCGCCCTTTTGGTGCAGGTCCTAGCTCGAGTGCACCTCAGCTTACTTGATTCGGGCGATTGTTGGAGCTTTCAAGGTAGCGGTTGGACATTCATGCGTCCGAAGTTCACCTCTATCTTTCTATACTAGTTATGTCTTTATTAGTATTTGGAGATATTTATTATTCCTTTATGGTTATTTTTCTGATGTATTTGACTCTTGAATTGTATTAGTAGTTCTTACACTATTGACACCTGATTTTGCGCATGATTGGTATTTTGGATAAGTTCTTTTCGCATTGTTATGATTATTTATATGGTGCGTCTTCATTCTAGAAGCCTTACCTTGGGGTATTTCTGTCTTTTTCTCTATTCGTATCAGTTTGGGTGATAGGCTTACTTGTCAAGGTATGCCGCGACAAGTGCCGTCATGATCCTCATTTTTGGGTCGTGACATCCATAACTTAAATTCACTAAATACTTCATACTTTTTAAGTCACTAGTTAATATTTTCAAGTCAATAGTTCACAATTTTAATTCATTAAACACTTTATAATTTTAAGTCACTACATTACTAATTTCAAATCAATACAAAGTCACTAAACACTTAACAATTTTTAAGTCACTAGTTCGCAATTTCAATTCAGTCCAACACAACTTCAATTCACTAAATACTTCATATTTTCAAGTCACTTCTTAACATTCTCAATTCACTTTATATTTCACATTTTTTAAGTGACTAGTTCACAACTTCAATTCATTAGTTAATATTTCTAAATCACTAGTCCACAACTTTAACTCCTTAAACACTTCATATACTTTAAGTCACTAGTTCACAATTTTAAGTCAGTAGTTAACATTTTAAACTCAATATTTCACAATTTTAGTTAACTAAACGCTTCACAATTTTGAGTCTCTACTTCACGAATTTCAAGTCAATACAAAGTCAGTTCTTTACTATTTTATGTCACTAAACACTTGACATGTTTTTAATTCACTAGTTAATATTTTCAAGTCACTAATCCACAATTTTAATTAACTAAATACTTCATATTTATTAAGACACTAGTCCATAATCTTAAGTCAATAGTTAATGTTTTCAAGTCAATGATTCACAATTTCAATTCACTAATCACTTCACAATTTTAAGTCACTACTTCACTAATTTGAAGTCAATACAAAGTCACTTTTTCTCTATTTCAAGTCACCAAACACTTAACATCCACAAGTTTAATTCACTAAACACTTCATATTTATTAAGACGCGAGTCCACAAATTTACATGACTAGTTAACATCTACTTTACTAATTCAAGTCAATACAAAGTCACTTCTTCTCTATTTCAAGTCATCAAATACTTGACATTTTTTAATTTACTAGTTAATACTTTCAAGTCAGTAGTCCACAACTTTAATTCACTAAACACTTCATATTTATTAAGACACTAGTCCACAATTTTACACCACTAGTTAATATTTTCAAGTCAATAATTCACAATTTCAATTCACTATACACTTCACAATTTTAAGTCACCATTTCACTAATCTCAAGTCAATACAAAGTTATTTCTTCACTAAACACTTCACAATTTTTATTCACTAGTTAATATTTTCAAGTCACTAGTCCACAACTTTAATTTACTAAATGCTTCATATTTATTAAGACACTAATCCACAATTTTAAGTCACTACTTAACATTTCCAAGTCAATGGTTCACAAAATTTTAATTCACTAAACACTTCACAATTTAAAGTCACTACTTCACTAATTTCAAGTCAATACAAAGTCACTTCTTCATTATTTCAAGTCACTAAACACTTTTAGCATTTTTTAAGTCGCTAGTTAATATTTTCAAGTCAATACAAAGTCGTAATTTCTTCACTAATTAAATTCTAGTAAAATTCAAACAATCAAATAAGTAGAGGCGTTGCATGTCTCTCTCACGCCAAATAATCGCAATAATAATTTTAATATTTCAATTATTCACTAATTCACAAGTCAAACAAGTATTCGAATTATTCATTTTTAGTACAAATCAAATAATTCAATTAAATAAGTAGAGAAGTCTTATGTCCCGTCCCTATCACACCATATAAATCAAACAAGACCATACCCAAGTGAGATTCAAACAATTTCAATACTACAATGTACATTTATAATTCATGATGAAATATAACAAGCTAAAGGAAAGTCTACTTACCTTTTTTTGGCCGGAGTTGTAGAGAAGGAAGAGAAAAAGTCGGAGTTTCAATTCATTATCGGAGATCTCAACCCTAAAGAGAAATAGAAAGAGTTATTCTAACAATCGAGTGACAATTTCAATCCCCAATTAACAAAAATTCAATTTGAAGAGTAAAATAACGAAAATTCAAACTATCTTTTTCAAATATTATTGAAAAGCGAACATCGAAAAAACCCTAGCTAGATTTTGTACACGCCCATATTCAAAGATCTCAACTTTTTCAGAAAAAATGAAAGAAAACATTTAAAGAGTTCAAGAAAATTTTACTAGAAAAAACAACAACTGAAAAGGGGTTAAAATGACAAGATTGTGAAAAAGAATACAAGAATGATTAAGAGGGAAAATGAAAATTCACGGATCAAAGAAGAAGGAAAACAAGCGATACCCAATTGAAAACATCGTGAAAAAAACATCATATTCAACTAAGGCAAAGCTGATTACAACAAAATGACTTCATATTTTAAGCAACAGAGATGCATCCATTAATATTACAAAAAAATGAAAACTCATTTTGATTCATACAAATTAAAACCAAAAATTAAATCCACACACACAACACAAAGAGAGGAGGGACATGGATTAACAGCAGCAGTGGCAACACCGATAGTGTTGTTTCGGGTATACAATCTGTATGTTAGGTCAAACACTTCAACACAAGTTCAAAATTAATTCAAGAAAACTTATGAATTTTTCCACACCTTCAACACAAGTTCAACATGAACTATCAAATAAGTTAGTTATTTTAAAGAAACAAGATGAAGTAGAAAAGCTGAACCAAGTTCTCCAAATTCACGGAGTGTCCTTAAGAAATTAATTTCCCTCAAGTATCCGAGGTTGCGAAATTTTTTATCCCAGGATAAAATGATTCACAATCAGAATATAGCGGTACCTCAAACCTTTTGATTTTCTCGAACTCACTCAACAGAGATGATCACACAAAGTTTTAGAAGCAAGAGGAATGTTTTTTTCAGTGCAGAAATTTCGTACAAAACCCATGGAAAAATTGCAAGTTCTTATAGCCATAAAGTGCCCCTTCGGAAAGGAAGCAATGGTTCATCAAAAAGGTGTATCATTTCGAAATAGTTATGTCTGTCTATTCAAAACAATATGTCTTTTCTGAACAGTCACAACCAACTGAAGAGTCATACCTTTTCCCGAAACAGTGTTTTAGACAATGAAATTTTATGGACTCTACAAAAAGTGTTTATTTTTTATTAGAGTTCTTGGGGGGCTACTTTACCCTAAATCTAGCTTGGTGGCTACTCTACCTAAACCTTAAATTACATCTATATAAAGGGGCCAAATATCTCTTTAAAGAGACATCTAAAAAAAATCTAATAAATTTATGGGATATTTATAAAGGGATCAAAACCCTCTCTTCTTGATAATCAAATACATTAATAAGATACACAAACCCTCCATTCACGGAGATCAAATCTAAATGTTCCTACGTTCGAGAAATATGCTACTAACGGTCCTCAAATTACAGAAAAATTCAAATATAAATCTTCCTACATTCGAGAAATACGCTACTGACGACTCTCGAATTAAGGAGAAAATTAAGAGAGAAGAATCAAGGGAGAAACAGATTTGTACCCACATCGTTTATCAATAAAAAATATTATTTCTTCATATTTTTATTTGTGGTTGAAGTTTATTTTCCATGAATTAAATTATGTTGTAAACAAACTGGCATGTCTAGTGGGACCAAATCTGCCCTTCATCTCTTCTCTCATAAACCAAATATGCAAATCTATAGCCACAAGACCGTAAAAATGGAATATCTATGTTTGGTACTTCAAGACTCCTCTTTGAGTTTCATCAAGTCTACACTCCGACAAGTCTTGAAGTTGGGGACATTTGTAGACATTAAAATTTTGTGGACTCTACAAAAAAAATTCAGTTTTTGTTAGAGTTCTTGGGGGCTACTTTACCCTAAATCTAGCTTGGTGGCTACTCTACCTAAACCCTAAATTACGTCAATATAAAGAGAAAAAAATATTCCTTTAAAGAGGCATCTAAAAAAAATCCCAATAAATTAATGGGATATTCATAAAGGGACCAAGACCGTCTCTTTTTGATAATCAAATACATCAAGAAGATATACAAACCTTCCTTTCATGGAGATCAAATCCAAAATATTCCTATGTTTGAGAAATATGCCACTAAAGACCCTCGAATTACGGAGAAATTTAAATCCAAATCTTCCTACATTCGAGAAATACGCTACTGTCAGCCCTCGAATTAAGGAGAAAATCAAGATAGAAGAATCAAGGGAGGAAAAAATTTGTACCCACATCGTTTATCAATAAAATCGTTGTTTCTTCAAATTTTTATTTGTGGTTGAAGTTTATTTTTCATGAATTAAATTATGTTGTAAACAAATTGGCACTCCCAGTGGGACCAAATCTTCCCTTCATCTCTTCTCTCATAAATCAAATATATAAATCTATAGCCACACGACCGTAAAGATGGAATCTCTATGGGTGGTACTTCAAGACTCGTCTTTGAGTTTCATCAAGTCTACACTCCGACAAACCTTGAAGTAGGGGGTATTTATAGACATTGAAATTTTGTAGACTCTACAAAAAGAGTTTAGTTTTTGTTATAGTTCTTGGGGGCTACTTTATCCTAAATCTAGCTTGGTGGCTACTCTACCTAAACCCTAAATTACGTCTATATAAAGGGCGCAAATATCCCTTTAAAAGAGGCATCTCAAAAAAATCCCAAAAAATTCATGGAATATTCATAAAGGATCAAAACTCTCTCTTCTTGATAATCAAATACATCAAGAAGATACACAAATCCTCCTTTCATGGATCAAATCCAAATATTCCTACGTTTGAGAAATATGCCACTAACGATCCTCGAATTATGAAGAAATTCAAATCCAAATCTTCCTATATTCAAGAAATACACTACTGCCGATCCTCGAATTAAGAAAAAAAAATCAAGAGAGAAGAATCAAAGGAGGAACAGATTTTTACCCACATCGTTTATCAATAAAAATTGTTGTTTCTTCATATTTTTATTTGTGGTTGAAGTTTATTTTCCATGAATTAAATTATGTTGTAAACAAGTGTATCTTTTACTCGAAGGTTCGTGTCCCTTTCGAGTATCCTTTCAGAGTTTCTCTATGCATGCATGCACGTTTATGGAGATGGAAAAAAATATTATATTTTTTTCCTTAAGATTTTCGGACTTGTTTTTCCCATGTTCCAATTAAACTTTGTCTAAAATTTAATCTCATGCCGAAGCCAAAGCCTAGAGAGCGACGACGGCAGCGCGAAACACCTTTTGGTTCTTGCCTCACTATCCACTTGAAGAAGTGTTATTCAATTAAAACACACTAAAGTTTCTTTCTCCCACCAATGTGGGAGAAATATACTTTCCTTAATGAGTACACTTTTCCTCCAAGACTTGCCTCCATTTTTCTTTCACACTAATTGAACCCAACAGAGAGTAGCGACAATGGCGGCGACGGAGAGCAACAGGGAGCGAAGAGAGAGGAGAGATGCAGCGGGAGAGAGAGGGGAGGAGAGGAGAAAGAAAAAGAGAGAGAGAGAGGCGCGGTTGAGAAAGAGAAGAGAAAGGAAAGAAATTTGAAGTGTTAGCGTTAATAAGTTGTTGGCTAAATATTTGACTAAAAAAGTAACAGACAAAATTGATTCTGATCGTCCGTTTTTTGTAAAAATTATATATATAATTTAATTTTTTAAAATATAAAATTATTTATTTATTAATAAATTAAAAATGTGAAAACCGATGAATAGTTTCGTTTTCATAAATTATTTTTTGATTTCTTTTTAGTAAAATCGATATTGTCGTGGCTTTTAGTAAAAATTAAAATAAATTAAAAATACAACAAACAGTGTCACCTTTTTTCAGAAAATAATAGCAATGTTGTTCATTGATTTGAGTAAAAATAAAAATTAAATAAAAAAAGTGTAAGAATTAAATTTAAAAAGTGACAGATAGCGTCATTTTTCTAAAATTAATTGTTATTTTTTTAAGAAAGTAGCGACGCTATCCGTCACATTTATAAAAAAGAAATTATAAATTATTTATTAATTGTTTGGCACAATAAACCGCAGAAAAATGCAATGGACATTGAGACATTTTCCGTCGATTTTAACAAAAAATAAATTTATAAAGCGTCTATATTGTCGATTTTTCCATCGCTTTTCTGGAGCGACGTTGTCCGTCTCTTTTTTGTCTGTCTTCTTCTTTTTTCCTCTTTTTAGTAGAGAATTAAACTCTCTATTTATAGATGGTTGTTTAATTGATGGAAAAAATTATTTTAAATATAAATATACGATGACTATTTTAAATTTTAGTTCGGAAACACCCACTATAACAATAATGTATAGGCACATAAATTAAGCTCTGATGGATGAGGTTGGGGGTATAGCTTGAACATTGATCTTAATGGAGATGAAAGTAGATATAAAGCTAATTTACATTCGATATGAATAAGTTTTTATCTGAAATAAATACTCCCAACACATGTTTACTTGTTTGATCTAGTGTTGATGGCAAAACAAAAATGTGATATTTGCTGCACAATAGGTACATTGCACTTGATATATCTATCGACGGTTTGTACTTACTCCCTCTATTTATTTTTACTTGTCCACTATTTACTTAGCACACCTTTAAAAAATAATAAATAATAGGGGTAATTTTACTATATCACCCTTTGAATATAATAATTTTAATGCTTTGTGAGATGTACGTATAGGTAATGACTATAGTTAATGACTAAGGATAACACGGTAAAATTCATTGATTTTTCAAACTGCACAAGTATTGTTGGACATCTATTTTAAGTACAGTGGATAAATAAAGATGGAGGGGGAATAGTTTGGAGTGTTTCATGAGCAACAACTACTCGGTGTTGTTTGGTGCTCTTGATTCTGTTTTAGTATGTTTTTCTTCCTTGGAGCAGATCCTTCTTGCAGAAGACCAGGTAACTCCATTATTTGGGCAAATTATTCACAATAAGAAGAGTAACAAGAAGGTGAATATTGGATGTCTTTAACATCTAAATGTCTGCCAGACATATTCTTTTGCACTTTCCAAGTACATATGATACGATTCTTCAGTGCGAAAACATGGCATTTTTTAGCGAAGACATGACACTTTTTTTTACATATCCAAAAAAATATCATTGAACGAATTCTGCATGGTTTATGAAAGGCATAATAGATAAACAATCACTCAAATTTGGCCTTAACTAGTAAGTTAGCACGCCAACTTTAAAAGTGCTCATCTAGACACCTCAATTTGATCTCAACAGGCAACTAAACGCTCCAACTCATTGTCATGACCCAATTTCTCAAGTCATGATGACACCTACTATAAACCACCAGTAGGTAAGCCAACCTATAATCCGGAACAACTAGTAATAGACAAATAAGAAAGGTGAAAGCAAACGAAATAACAAGAAAAAAGAAAGCAGGAAAAAAGTAAATATATTTTCAAAACCTAGTGAAGTCAGTATAAGATCTTCTAATACATCAGAGTACAAAGGAAAATACAGAAGAAATGTACATGTATAACCATCTCCGAAATATAAAATAGAGATAAGTTTAATCAATGCGAGAGAGAGAAGGAATACTATGAACGTCAGGAGCTCACCCCAAATCTTTGATCCATAGCTTCTCCACAAGATGGACATGTCAACGACGAGAACTCGTACTATGATCTGTAGGTTGCGGAAGTGTAGTATGAGTACCAAATACGTGGTACTCAGTAGGCATTAGTCGACTGTGCTTCAAAGATAATGCAAGCATAAATAACATGTAAAGCAGGAATATAAACCACAGACAACTATCCAAGAAATCTAGACAGGATAATGCTAATGGATCCATAAGGACAACTATCCTATTCTATCAGTATTAAGGAACTAAAGTGTGATACCATATATTCCTAGTCGTTATAAAATCAAAAAGTGAAATAATGATGTATAATAATAATACAAGGTCAAAAGATACATATACAATATGAATGGATAAGGAAAAAAACAGATACACAGTAATATCATATATATATATATATATATATATATATATATATATATATATATATATATATATATATATTTCTGAGACTAAACTCAAAGGTAATAACCTAAAGAAGCCAACCTAACATATCGAGGAATCTTAACCAAGTAGGAAAGATAATACTAACATAATCAAGCCTCTAATCAAAGTGTGACTACTCATGAGGTAACCTATCAATAATATAACTTACCAATAATAGAGAAAGATAAGGAATCAGAAACGTACCAATAATCTCATGTAACAGTTCATAACCATCCCGCCACGAACTAACCATAAACCAATAATAAAGTAATCGGTTGGTGCGGACAAACAATGCCTACCCCCTCGCCTTAAGACCGAAAGGTTCAAGAAAACACTCTGTAAACAATAATCATAGCTTATTCCTGTATAACCACTCATAAATCCAATAGATATAAGCACCAAACAATCATACCGGTGATAGGCAATGCATATGAAAATGAATGTACATAAACCAATAGCATCCCATATCCGATCCAAGTTCTAAATTTAACTAGTGTATACACTTTCTCCAACTCAATAGCTCACAAAAATAGTACCTATGGCGACCATTCTTTGCCGACACTGTGGATCACGGATGAAGAAGCTCATAGGGAACTCGGGATATTCATATACACTGTCTGATCCCAAATTAGGACTTTCAATAACCATCATAACCAATCTAGTCAGTACAGTACTATATATATATACATATACACACACACATACATACACATAATAAGTAGACTCGAATTGTGTCTAAAAGAGTGTAAACCTATAAATTCATTATCTGAGATCAACGTCAGGACTAAATCTACATAATAGCATAGAAAGGGTCAGAATATCTCTCGATTGAAATAAATAGTAGTGTTAAAAGAGTGGTATAATAGTAATGGACCGAAATCAATCTCGGTCTAATTTTCAAAATATCACATTTAGTTTCAAAGCTCATAATTCATTCAATAAGGTGGTATCAGTTATAGAAGAAATCCAAGTTTGAAGTGAAAAGTTGGTAAATCCTTTTTTTAGAAAAGAGTAATAAAATCAATGATTTGGTTGGAATCGTACCACTAAGTAAGTATGAATGTTTCTAAAAGTACACATGCCATCACCAATATTCGAATAATACAATCAGAAGTGCCTAAGCGTATATAAACTAGAATCATGTCCTTTACAAGGATAGAGTATTCACCGAAAGTTCAACTAGTATCGTAATCATGTCCTCGGGCCCATAATATACAGTTCAACATAATATTAGCACCATAACCCGAATACCAAGGTAAATAAGGGCATAAAGCTACTCCAAGGGTCTAATCGAGAAATATTGCCCTCAAATACTAAGTAATATGATAAGTCTTATGCTAAAGGGTTTCTTATGCCAATCTATGGTTAATCAAGACCATCATCAGATATAATAGGATTTTACAACCTTAAAAGGTATTCTAGGCTAAGGTTCAAGTTAAATTTCTGTAGTAAATCCCCTAATTAGGCTAACTCATGGTATACTAGTCATCAACCTATCCTATAATCTCTACCTAGCATGCAATTTGTACTATACAAAATCTCATAGAGATAAGTAGACTGAAGTCTACCTCGATGTCAAATCACAATCTTAAATCGCCCACAATCACTCGTCTTTGCTCTACAATGTTTAAATAATGTTGCACTATCAAAATCTACAAGTTAACAGAAGTAAAACAATACCCATATTGTTATATAAAACTTCAGACCCAAAATTGAGTCAATAATGGGCCAGTGGGGCCCACTAATGAAATCTCAAAATTAAATTTGTCGTGGGGTCCCTCGAAGGACAAGAAATATGAGCTCAAAATTTGAGCACAAATGGACTATTAATCGGGGCCTAAATTAGCCTCGAAAGAAAATTGAAAAAGAGAAAAAAATAAGAATAAAACGAAGGAATTAGGCCAAAAAATTGTGAAGAAATTAGTGTAAAATGGTCACTTCATCATCCCCTACACATCCCTAGCTCCAATAAATGATTTACCATAAGTTTCTTGAGCTCATAGTCTAAAATGGCAGAAGTGAGCGAGAAAATGATAAAGAAATTGGGAAGGGGGGATTATATACTATCAGACAGTTGGTCTTCGCAATCGTGGAGGCCAAGGGTCGCAATCGTGATACCTGGTAAGGTTACCCTTTGCAAACTCGGCCAAATGGTTTGGAAAAGTGAAGATAAAGAAGCTAAAGGACCGCGAAAGTGACACAAGGTGGTCGCAAATGCGAAGAGGAGAGACGAATCAAGTCAGGAAACCTTCATCGCAAACACCAAATAGAAGGTCGTGAACGCGATGTTCGATGTATTGAACCATCAAAATCGCAGCCTACCCCTCGTGGACGCAAACAGTAAATGGATCTTGCACCAGAAGCTAAAAAACCAACAAAAACCTAAGTCCTTACAGACTCCGATCAGATGTTTGTGATTTGTTCGGAGATCCATGTGTGAAAATGAACTATGTTATCATAAAACTATGATATTCTAGACTCAACAGAACTATCAGAACTTTCATTCGAGATCATTTTGATTAAATGTGAGTCCCACACCTATAGTTTCATTTATCATTAAATTCACCCAATATCCCAAAATGAGTCTGAAAGCCTTGGAACCTGAACCAAGGGTTCCCCTAGCCTAAAATCAATATTTTGGAGTTGATGACTCTGTCAGAATTCTCATTTGAGATCGTTTACTATGAGTTTTGATCCAAGACCAATTCTTTAACAACGAAAGCTCCAAAATAGGAAAATGTGCTTAAAACCCAAACGAACTATTCGATAATCGAACCTACAATTCTATGAAGTTATAAATGACCTGTAGCCATTGTGGAAAGACTCAAAATATCAAAAACTCATGGGAATCGAGAAAATGACCTCAAGGGTCATTACACTCATCCTCACTCTGTCTTTGGACACTCAGTATTGACATGTCACATAAATTTTTGAGGTGTCTAGGTAATCATTTTATAAGTTGGAATGTTCAACTGACACAGTGAAGATGAATTGAGTTGTCTAGATGTGCATTCTCAATTTTGGAGTATTTACTTGTCAGCTGAGCTAAGACCAAGTTTGAATGTCTGTTTACGTATTATGCCTTCAGGGGATTCTTTTTACGTTTCTTTTCCTTTTCTGGCATTTCTAGACTAATTAATGTTAGATTGAGATAATCTTCTCAATTCACCAAAATGAGAACTAGGAAACCCTAACTAGAAGAGAGACAAAAGAGAGAAAAGACAGAAAATAGAAAATCGGAAAATTAGAAAAGCTTCTATTGATTTCTAAAATGAGAAAATATCTATTTAATTTACAAGTTACAATGCAATGGTCCTTATATCATATCATACTTATTCTAAAAGTGGAAAGCCTTTAAGTTAAAAGTTGAAAGGCCAATTTTGCCATCAAACTTTACCCTTCAATCTAAAACTATTCCTGTAATATTACTTTTCCGTTCAGATTTACTTGACACTATTTTACTAATTTGATTTCTATTTTCACTTGTCATATTTACGATATCAAGAAAAGATAATTTTTTTCATGTTTTACTCTTATCATTAGTTACTTATTTTTCAAATCATTTTTCAATATTTATGACTAAACATTAATTAATATGTTCAAAAAAGTAAAGTCACTATATCAATTATTGTTTTCTTAATAGACATGTTATGTTAAAAATTGACAATTAAAAAGAACTAGAGAGTATTAGACAAAGATGTAACCATGCATCGAATAAAGATAATAAAAAATTAAATTTGGAAAAAATTCTTTATTACTCCAAAGCTTTGCCGAATTTGAGAAGTTACACGAATTTATTGATGCATTTAAAGAAGAAACTCTAAAATTTCTACTCCCTTCATATTAAGAAGAACAATTATTGACATAGTTATTTTATTATAGTATTCTTATTTAATAATATATTTTTAAAATTAATTTTAAAAAATAATTAATGCTAAGAGTAAAACATAAAAAAGTATTGTATCCTTTCTTGATTTGTTAAAAATGACAAGTAAAAATTAAAATTAAAATTAAATTAGAAAAATAGCTACAAATAAATTCGAATGGAAGAGTAATTAGGTAAAACAACAACCCCTATATATTAAAAGAATATTAAAGCACTTCAAAAACTGCTTAGGCATCAATTTGCAGTGTAACTTTAGAATTAAATTATATCCCATCACATTCTAATCTACATTCCTTCGCATTCTGTGTTGCCACATTTATAAAGAGTACAATTCTCTTTCTAAATTAAGAGTACCATTCACCAAAAACTTTACTTTAACGTTCCGAGATTATTCATAGACGTCGCACGATGCTTAGGACTATATGTAGCTTCAAAGCTAACTCATGATATGCACTTAACACTGAATAAGAAACTGTTCTAATACGCATAAGCGAAAAATTTAACTTATAAGCTGAATTTCACTTGCATATCCAGTCTCATTTAACACAGAGTAAACTAAACATCAACTAAAAATTTGAATGTCCAAAGAAGACAACTAACAAGTCCTGACAAGCCTCTAAGTAAACTGAAGAGCTACTGGGACAGACCCTAACTGACCCAAAATAAAATATAAAGTCTGAACTTAATATTATTAGCTGAACATCCAAAACTAATCATAATATTAGCCCTCGAAACATGAAGATTCACCAACTAATAGGATGTAGGAGGTGGTGATCGTGGCTAATCGTACTAGTGAGGACGAACACCAGAACCTACATTATGAAATAATATAGCCATACAGACATATATATGGTCATTACTTTTGAAAAATATTGAATATGCGGGGGTGAATACAATAGGTAAAATCAATATAAATCATAAGCTTAAAACATGCATGTTAACAAATACATAGTCAAATACTTTGAGGAGTCTTTACACTTAGTTTAAAAATTTAAAACTTTTCTTGTAGCAGATTCTTATAACCGACATAAACCATGTGAGTTAGCATGGAGTCCAACATCTTACCCGTGCTGAGGAGATATATTATATACCTTTCCATCAGTAAAGAACCTTGTTTGGCATGAATTTACTCTTGGGAGGGAAGACACTCTCAACTAATGAGGACTTCCTCCAAAGGAATACACTCTCAACTAGAGAGGACCCTTTTAACCTACAGTGGCATATAGTTTGAAAATCTGAGTATGCTAAATCTGAATTCCATCGGTGCTAAAACACTACTCCCAAAAATCATACTAGTGCTCATACTTATGAAATTCACCTTAAAATAACATGTGAATTTATAATACTGAAAACCAATTATGCTTCTCTTGCTAAATCATACTCATAAGAAATTTATGAATTTTATATCATATCTGCGATCATAAGATCAAAATTGAAACCTTAATCATGCTGTAATACTCTGTAACTTCTACTAATAAGCTTGAACTTCTTGTGAACAGAGTAAATTATACTAAATCATATATACATTTTCCAACTGAAGGAATTTGATGTCAAAATACCAAAATTCAATTCATAAGACCAATTACGTGGTTAATAACATAAGTAACATGAAATCTTGTGCTAAATGAAGTTTAACTCGTGGGGAAACATCATAGTTTCAGAGCATAAAAAGTGGGTATGATAAATCCTAGTTATCAAATCCTTAAATTCAAATAAAAATTAAATTTTTGGGCACAAGGATGAAAGATAATCCTTTTTCAAAACTCTACATAACTGAACTTAGTAAATTATCTAAAGGAAACTTGAATTTGAGCCTTGAGAGTATGGACATTAGAGAAGAATCCTTATTTAGATGCTCTTGAGAGTATGAGAGAAGAGACATTATGTGAGAGTATGAGAGAAGAGACATTATGTAATTTGATTTATGAGGTGGTAATACTCATTTAGTACTGGTTGTAGGATCAATTAGGACGTAAATGACTAAATTACCCTATGAAAATAAAATAAAATTTTGGCATCTTCACGACCCCTGTGTATGTGTCACGCCCTTATCACGCTATGCCAAGGGTGTGACATGCCTTTAATGCGGTAACCAACAGGCATCGCACGCCCTTATCGTGCCAGACCACTGGTTTTCACGTTCAAGGTGATACAAAATCAAAATACGAAAACTAAAGACGATACAAAAAAGTAAAAATAATTGATAAGATAGATAATTAGAAGTAAAAATAATTGATAAGATAGATAATTAGAAACAAGAAAAAAAGTAACTAAGAACAAAAGAGTATGTCAAACTCTAATACCCTCAATTACAATCTAATCGAACACCTAATTCCTTCGGTGACCAAGAGGAAGATGAACGCCCTCTAAACCAACTTTTCTATACCAAAGTTCAACAAAAGTTGTTAACTACTCTCACTCAATGGAGAAACATTCATCAATTCATCTATCATCAAGCAAAAACTAAGAGAATGAGCTAGCCTCAAAAGTATTTTACAGTTTAAGATTTTTATTACAATTTTAGGGCCCAAAAGTGACCCAATTACAAGAAAAGACCCAATAGGGGATGTTTTGATCTGCTCTTGAAATGCTAGAATGGATCAAAAATGGATCCAAAGCGCCGTTGGTGTAAGTCCTTTCTAAGGGGCTTTCTAGCCCCGTTTTTCCTCCCCTTGTCTCATACAATGATCCTTCAACCAATATGACTGTGATCATCAATAAATGACACCCTCTTGATGGTAAAGAGGCTTCTTAAAGTACCTCCCTCTTCATGATCAATCTTTGAATCCTTTGAAGCTCTTGGGCTTGACTTCTAGTGAATGGCTTGGAGCTAATCCGAATTATATCACCCTCTCCATCTAGAGAAGAATTTGAACTCAAATTCAAGGGGTGATCATCCCTTATTATGTAAAAGAGTGAGAGATCGCACACATTAAAGCTATTGTGCACTTGATTTTCTGGAGGAAGGTCAATCTTATAAGCATTACCATTTATCCTTTCAAGCACTTGAAATGGACCATCACCTCGTGGCATCAATTTGGATTTTGTTTGGGTTGAACAACTATCATTCCAAAGGTGCACCCATACCCAATCGCCTGGTTCAAGCACAAGCTATTTTCTTTCCTTGTTTACTCTTTTGGTTACCTCTTGATTCTTCTTCTCAAGGCGAATTCTCACCTTCTCATGCAACTTTTTCATGGTTTCTGCCCTTTTATTCCCTTCTAAGCTTATCACAACATCACTAGGAAAAAGAGTGAGATCTAAATGGGTAAGAGGGTTAAAGCCATAAACATATTCAAAGGAGTCATACCAATAGTCGAATAGATAACACAATTATAAATAAATTTGACTAGAGGTAGGTCGTCCTCCCAAGAGGACGTTTTTTCTTTAACTAAGATGTGCAACATAGAACCTAAGGTTCTATTTACCACCTCCGTTTTCCTATATATTTGTGGGTGGCATGATGTTGAGAAAAGCAATTTGGTGCCAAGCCTACCCCACAATGACTTTTAAAAGTGACTAAGGAACTTAAAGTCTCTATCACTAACAATAGTTCGAGGAATTCCTTGTATTTTGACAACATGCTCAATAAATAAAGAAGACACATTAGAAGCATCATAAACTTTATGACATGAAATGAAATGGGCCATTTTTGAGAACCTATCAACCATAACAAAAATGTAATCTTTACCCCTCCTTGTCCTAGGCAATCCCAAAACAAAATTCATAGAGATGTCAAGCCATGGGCATTGAGGAGTAGGTAGTGGGGAGTATAACCCTTGAAGGAGAAGCCGAGATTTCACACTTCTACCACCCATGCATTGGCCACAAATTTTAGCAACATCTTGACACATCTTGGGCCAATAGAATTGTTTCTCTAGGTTTTCAAGGGTCTTGTCAATTTCAAAGTGACCCATCATACCTTCATCATATGCCTCTCTTACAAGCAATTTTCTCTATGAGCTAGAGGGAACATACAACATTTTTTATTTGAATAAGGAACTATCAAACTTAGAGTAGGGCATAGAAGCACTATCCCTCTCCCACCTTTCCCTACCCTATGTCTCACAATTTTTGTAGATTTAAGAAAATTTAGGGTCCTCAGGTTACATTGTCTCTAAACTCTAAAATCCCTTTAATTTTGAAGACAATGGAAATAAGCACATACTTCTTTGATAATGCATCGGCTACCATATTTTTTTTTCTTGTATTGAATTACATAAGGGAAAATCTCTAGGAAAGAAATCCACTTGGCATGTCTTTATTGAGTTTTTCTTGCACCCGAAGATGTTTCAAGGATTCATGATTAGTGTGAATTGAAAACTTCTTGGGCCACAAATAATGTTGCCTATTACCCAAGGCTCTAATTAGGCGTATAACTCTAGATCATAGGTGGAATAATTTAGAGTTGCGCCTTTGAGATTTTTATTAAAATAGGCAATACATTTATGATATTACATAAATATGGCACCTATTCCTACCTTACTTGCATCACATGCAATCTCAAATATCTTATCAAAATTGGGTAATTAAAACAAAGGGGCGGAGCTAAGCATAACCTTCAAAGCTTCAAATACATTGGCTTTATCATCACCCCATTTAAAAGGTTTCTCCTTACGGATCACCTCGGTCAAGGGAGTGGCGATGGTACTAAATCCTTTGACAAATCGCCTATAAAAACCAGCCAATCCATGGAAGATTCTTACTTCACCAATGGGTTTCATAGTTGGCCAATTCTTGATGGAGTATATCTTAGATTCATCCACCTCGACTCCTATTGAGCTCATAATAAATCCCAAGAACACAACTTCATTCATACCAAAAGAATATTTTTCAAGATTAGCATACAACTTCTCTTTTCTAAGCACTTCAAACATATTTTGCAAATATATGACATGTTCTTCAAGGGATTTGCTATAAACTAGAACATCATTAAATTATACCACAACAAACTTCCCTATGAACGGTTTTATCACATGGTTCATCAACCGTATAAAGTACTAGGAGCATTGGTGAGGCCAAAAGGCATGACCAACCATTCATATAGACCAAACTTTGTCTTGAATGAGGTCTTCCACTCATCACCTAATTGCATCCGAATTTAGTGGTACCCACTCCTAAGATACATCTTAGAAAACACACAAGAACCATTCAACTCATTAAGCATATCATCCAAATGGCAATCAACGCACATGCGCCATGTTCCATCTTTCTTTGGCACTAGCAACACCAGAACTGCACTTGGACTCATGCTCTCTTTGATGTATCCCTTATTGAGGAGTTTCTCAACTTTTCTTTGGAGATCTTTTGTGTTCTTTGGATTATTTTGGTTGGCCAGTTTGTTAGGTAATTGAGAACCCGACACAAAATCAATTTGGTACTCAATTCCCCGAAGTGGGGGTACTCCTTGGGGAAGCTCTTTTGGGATCACATCTTCATAGTTCTGCAAACCAAGGGAAATAAAATGAGGGATAAGATAAGTAGAGTGGTTAGTATAAAGGAAATGGGCTAGAAGGAGCATGGGTGTGTTGTCATCATGCTCTTTGAAATTTTTTTTATTCCTAGTCAACATCACCAAGGGACTCTTCTCTTTCAACCTGCTCAATCTTCTCCTCTTCTTTATCTCTCTTCTTGGTTTGGTCCTCTTTCTCACTTTGTTTCTTACCCTTCTCTTTTAATTCTCTTAACCTTTAGAGACCCTCATTCACTTGAGATGGCAAAAGTGGGTGGAGAGTGAATTTTTGACCATTCAACTGTAAAGAATACCAATTGGCCCTCCCATCATACTTGGTTGAAAGATCATATTGCCATGGCCTCCCAAACAAGATATGACAAGCTTGCATGGGTATCACATCACAATGCATCTTATTATGATAATTCCTAACTTTGAACCGAATCACTCTTTGCCTAGTCACCTTCAAATTACCACAATAATTTAGCCATTGGAACTTGTATGGTGCGGCATATTTAGTTGTGGGCAACTTCAAGAATCCAACCAAAGTTTCGCTATCTACATTAACACAACTTCTACTATCAATAATCAAAGAGCACACATTTTTCTTTATAAGACATTTAGTATGAAATAGATTCTCCCTTTGACTAAGATTATATATTGCCTTACTAATCATTGCACACCTCACAACAAAGTTTGAAACCTCATACTCTACATCTTGAGGCTAAGCATCTTCATTATCCTTGTCTACTTGAATATCTTCTTTGGAACCCTCTCCATCTTGGGCTTTTTCATTACTCTGATCTTCAAATCCCACCTCTTCTCCAAGGTAATACAATTTCCCTTCCCTATGGATCATATTTCTCCAGTTGGGACATTCACTTGCTTTATGTCCCCACCCTTGACATTTAAAACATTGAAAACTCTTAGGATTGGGAGTAGGATATTTGTTACCTTTATTCTTTAGTGGGTATTGAGTGATATTCTCTACGGGTTTCTTATTATTGGACTTGTAGTCCTTGTTCTTTTTCCATATTGATGGAGATTGGGCTACCTCTTTATTCTTACTCACAGTGTTGGTAGATGAGTACCCTTTTGGTTTGTAAGTTGCACTTTCTTTGATATCCCTCTCAATCTCCATGCTGCTTGGAAGATTTCATCTATGGTCTCAAACTTGTGGATAGTCATGCATGAAGAGATGACATTGTTCAACCCAACCTTGAAGCGTATGATGTCATGGTTCAAGTTCTCTTGATGGTCGATCTTCAAGATGAATTATTGGAATTCATCATAATAGGCCACAACACTCTTGCTACTGATCCGAGGTGAATTTATGCACCTTAGTGTTGTTATCCTGGCTTGTTTAGCCTTTTTAAAGGACTTATTGTGTGCTTAATGAGTCAATGATGATATAAATGAGCATATAAGTGTTTAAATAGTTTATAACAATGTTTAAGGTGTATTTCAAACAAGTTTGGATTCAAATTGATCATTTAGAGTTCATATGAGAAAACTAGTGTTACTAGCTTGAGCTAGGTGTCGTTCTAGTTGATCTCGATGGATTCTAATGTGTTTAATGAGTTACTAATAGTATTATTTTGTAATTATGTGTGAAAAAACTTGTTTATAGAGTTTAAAGTACAATTGAATCAAGCCAAGAGTCAAGACTAAGTGAAAGATCAAAAGGGGCAAAACTAGTATTGTTAACTTAAGTTTCTAGTTCGTCGTCTTGGATGCTGTGTTGTTTTGAGCTCTAATTTGTTGTGTTTAATGATATAGGATTCTTGGTGAGTTGATTATTATGATATATTAAGGATATAAAAGCTTAAAATCAAGTGTAAAAAACACAATAAGGCTTGGAATAGATCAACGAAAGCACAAGACCTAACTTGACGTGAATTGGACATCTTGGATGGCAAGGGGGAGTAGCGGACCAAAGAAAAGGCCAATAGGAACATGCCATGTAAAAGATATTCCTAATAGTATCAAAATAGTGGGTCTCCACTATAAGGGCACATGGCAGAGCTATACGCACAAAATTAACCCCGCAACTCGGCCTAGTGCAAAAATATGCTAGTTTTGTCCTCCTATAAATAGGACCCTTGTACTTGATGTTAGACACCTTGGATGGATTTGAAACTTGGAGGGGCTTGGAAAATGCCTCAATTAGAGGTTTTTTTCTTCTTTTTTAGTTTTTAATGAATTTTATCTTGTATTCAATTATCTTGATTACTGTTATGCCCATAAAAGGCTAAAAGCCCTATTCCGGGGTCACTACTGGAAATTAACCCTATGGAAATGAACTTTTTAGCGACGATTAACAAAGCGTTGCAATAGGTGGTCTATTGCAACGCTTTCAAGTGTTTCCAAAAATAATTGTTCAATTAGCTATAATTTAACACTATAATCATCGCTTTTGACATTAAGCGTTGCATTACATAAATAAAATAAGCTATAGAAACACTTATTTTATTCTCTCAATTTTCACGGATAATTTTATTAAGTTCGCCAAAAATAAAACATTTTAATAAAACTTTTCTCTATTAACAAAAAAAAAACTTTTTCTCTAAATCGATCTTAAGCTTAAACGACTCCTAAATCACTAAATCAGTAAATCCTAAATCGCTAAAGGTTCCGTGGACTTTCAATCGATGACCATCGAGGATTTCCCTAATCTCTAAAGGTTCTGTGGAAGGAGATCTGCGTAACTCTGTGAGAGATTAGCTGGCGATGCATTTTGGGGATTTTGTTGTAACTCTGTCGGGTTTTTGGGGATTTTGCTGTAGCTATAACTAAAGTGTTCTTTCAAGCAATTTCTGCGTTCCTTATCAGTAAGTTCTCACACAATTTTGGCCTAATTTTTGGGGATTCTTTTTTGTTGAATGTTTGATTTTAGTGATAAAGTTGAGTTTGGGCTTAATTTGTGGGCCTATTAATTTGCTGTTGTTTTGTTGCACTGTCATAGGTATGAGATTTTAGTGATAAAGTTGCTCCTAGGGGTAGTGCTGCAACTTTTATAATGCATTCTGCCAGGTCTTGATCTTACTGCCACTTCCTTTCATAGTTTGTCTGGAGATTAGTTGCATTCGATGAAAATAGAGCAGTGACAGAGATAACATATGATTGTTCTAGAATAGGATTGTTTGGGGATTTCCCATCAATTTGCTATGAAATAATGGCATTAGCTCTAGTAGAAACTTGACATTGCCCAGTACCTCCTTTCGACGATAACAAAATCCTCGAATGAACTCTGTGTAACCCAGAACCAGAAGACATTTCCAGTAAATGGGTCCTTTCTGAAGCATTAGATTCATCATTATTGTCACCAGAGTTTGTGGAAGAAGAAGACTGGTTGCGTTTAAGGTAGAGTTTCCAGAAGTAGAAAAGAGCTCAAAGTGTAACTGAACCTAAGAAAAGACCACCTCGGCCTTGTACTACACCTTGTAAGGGTACTATTACCCTCATCGTCGTCGTTGTGCCTCCTCCACCTCCACCGCCGCCAGTTATTCTGGTTGGTAAATGATCACGTGAGTTTGTCATGGCCGTGACATGGTGGCAATGACGTCTCCCTTGTCGGAGTATGACATAGAGTACAAAGGAAGGGTGAGTGATGGAGAAGAGATTTGGATAAAATGGTGGCAAAGAGATACTACTTGTATTTTTATTTTATCTTTTTGTCCGCCAAATTTATATATTTTTTGTGTTTTTTGTGAATGGTTTTTGTTGGGTTTTCAATTTTTTGGAAAATTATATGAAGGGAAATTTTCAAAAAGCTTTTAATTTTCGCGGTTTATATGGCTTGTTTTGTGGAAGGGGTGGGTGACTATAGACATATATGTAGTTGTTGAGATTTTTCATTTGTCTAAGGGCTTAGCTCACTTGGAAAAGGTTGACCGGTTGAGGTATGGCTTAGTTCATGGTTTCGAGTTTTGCGTTAGGCAAACTAAATTTAATAATTAAGAGTTGACTTTAGATTAATTTCTTGATATTATTGTTAGATTCTTTTTTCTGTTGTGTCATTATTGATTGATGTCTTATTTGTTTTTGTTAAGATTAAGAGTCTAGATATTAAGATATACGTTTAGATCTAGTTATTTTAGAGATGTGTATGTGTTGAGCCACTTCCTTGCATAGTCTGTCTAGGGATTAGTTGCATTCAAAGAAGATGGAGCAGTGAAAGAGGTAGCATAGGATTGTTTCTCTGCAATTCTATCATAGGGTGTAGTCATCCTCTCTGATGGGTTAAGATTTTCCTCTTTGCGGGGCTCTTGGCGGCTCCTGATGATAGGAGAATTTACACGCCTATATCAATATAGTTTGCCCATATTTTAGCCTAGTTTTGAGAACAAAGTATATATTTCATGCACTTTTAGTCCCTTTTCCTGTAAATGAGGTAACGAACATGATTAGTAAAGTTTCAGGGATAAATAATGCAGAATTCAGCATTTTATGGCTTACTTGACGCAAAAGAAAGCTCACGAAGGAAGGGAAGGGAGTTTACACGCCTAAGGACCAAAACTGCTGCATGGAAAATCTGTCCCGGGCTAAAACAATATTTCTGAAGACTTTGGGGATTTGCAGTAACTTAGTTGGATTTGGACAATGATACATTAACCTCGTACAATTGGGTTATGTATTTCATTAGTTTATTTGGATTATGATAATGTTACATTAACCTAGTACAATTGGGTTAAGTATTACATTAGCCTAGTAGGATTTGGTTAGATATTTTATTTATCTAATAGGATTAGGATATGGGTATTATAAATACCCTATTTTGCTAGAGATTTTACAACTTCGAATTACAACTCTCATTCTACTTTTAACATCATCTTCTTACATCTTCTAATTCTTCAATTAATTCTATTTTTCTTCTTCTACTCTTCTATTCTTAAATTCCACAACAAGAGAATCGTTACTTTGCCTAGGAATTCACGCCTCACGCCTACCACCTAAGCTACACGAAATAACTCAATCTTGTGGTATAACAACGATGTCAATCGTAATCTCCTTCGCATTCATGGGTAACTAAACTTCTCTGTTGAGGTTATGGAAGCCGTATGAGATACTATCTATTGCTGTGAGTTTGTGAGTTCACGACACGTATACTGCTTATATCATTATTCTCTTCATCTTAGTCTACATTCTTTGTGGTTGCAAACACAAGAATACGCCAGTATAATATTTAACTTGTTCGAAAGAAAGGTTATTTGTCTGGAAAAGAGATAATGTCAAGGTAGTAGGGTCACCCCCTAAAATTCCCTACTAAAAAGCTAGTGCCGTAACTGGACTAACCTCTTGGAGAATTTGTACCGTTAGACACGCTTTAAGCTCGAAAGAGTTAAAGTGAAATAATCCTCGAATAGGTCGAAAGACGCCTGGATTTACCATCGAATACAATTCTCTATAAGCAGTTGCATGTCAGAATTCTACACACTCATAGTCAATAGAGACGTATACCTCAGAAGGTGGACATAACCCCAACGCCTCAATTCTCATTGTTTACAACTTACGTAACAATCTTTCTCTTTTACTTTGCTATTTTCAGCTTTTATTTAATTGTTTTGGTGACACATTACAATCCACCCTTTTTACGAGACTTGCACCAAAAGTTTAGTAATCTTGCTTACTTGTTGGCCAAGCTATTCCCTGTGGGATCGACACCCAACCCAGGTTGGGTTCTATATTTGCTAACGACCGCTTTACACTCCTACGAGAGCTGTAGATTGAGCGTTAACAAAAATTGGCGCCACTGCCGGGGAATACAAGTGACAATCAAGTTCGTGATAATTACTAGACCCTTTGGTCAAAGATTCTCGTACTTTTACGTTTAGTTTTTGTTTTTGTCTACTGCAGGTTTTTATTTTATTGCATGCCCCATACTCAAAGTTCTGGTCAACCGTTATTACCAATCAATCCTGAACGACAACGCATTGGTAGAATGGAAGCACAAGCTGAAATCGCAAGGATGGATGCTTAACAGGAACAAGCAAGATTGCCTGCCCTTGCCGCAGCCCAGGTTCAACAGCAGAACATTGATAACCCTGCACGAGCAACAAATCCTGACGATGAGGATTTAGGTGATGACGAATTACTAAACCCAAGGCATGATGCTGAAATCACAACACCTGCCAACAGAAGAGGTCGACAAGATCGGTTTAGGTATGATCGCCAACCCATGCAACCAACTTTCGACGACGATGATGATGATCTTGATGGAGCCGGAGCCACAGGAGCTATTATTCCCCCACCATTAGCGCCCGGAGCCAAGTTCAACATCACAAGCACCATGATTCAGTTATTGCAACTCAAGGGATTGTTTGGTGGACTAGCAGGCGATGATCCGAATATGCATCTCATCAACTTTATTTCTACATGCAAGTCTTTTGACAATCCTGGTGTTAGTCAGAATGAAATTCGATTACGTCTATTTCCATTGTCTATGTCTGGGGAGGCAACACTATGGTTGAATAGGCTGACTCCTGATTCAATTACAAATTGGAGGCAATTGACAGACGCTTTCCTAGAAAGATTCTTTCCGCCTTCCAAAAGGGCACAATTGAGAGATGAAATCAGCAACTTTCGTCAGCTTCCCTCTGAAGCTCTTCATGAAACATGGGAGAGGTTCAAGACAAAGCTAGCGAGATGCCCAAACCATCACATGACTAATGTTCACCTTATGGAGATATTGTATAGAGCCTTGAATTCAATAACTAAGCCAGTGGTAGATAACACAGCTGGAGGATCCTTTATGGATCTCACCTTTGGTCAAGCAAGCAATATGCTAGATCGCATGACGAAACAAAGTAGAGCTTGGCATACCAGGGATTCCGAGGTAGCAAGCCCCACTTTATCTATAGGCATGACTTCAGACCAAAGAAGAAGACAAGAAGAACGTGATCAAGATTTAGCGCACATGAAAACACAAGTGGATCTTCTGACAAAGCATTTATTATCAGGGAAGACCGAAAAAGTGAAATCTGATTCGGAAGAGGAGGCCAACTACTTGAACAATCAGGGGGGTTTCCGTGGGAATACCCAAGGAAACCAAGGTCGGAACTATTATGATAAATCTGGAAGCAAAGACCAAGGTAGTTGGAAGAAAAACAATGAAAAGAGTTGTTTGTACGTTCCCCCTGGTAGACGTGATACCACCACATCTAATTCTGGAAGTATGGAAGACATGATGGCTAAATTATTGAAAGGAGTGGAAGCAACGAGCGCGGGAGTTACTGAGGTAATTAATGATTTGTCCTCCATGAAACAACTAGTTGATTCTCATTCCACTTCAATCAAGCAAATAGAGCAGCAATTGAGCCAACTTTCAGCAGCACTCAATCAAAGAAAGGCTGGCACTTTACCTAGCGATACTGTGCAAAACCCAAGGAATGATGGGTCATGCATGACCATCACTACCAGAAGTGGTAAGGTGCTGGAACCTTCAGCAAAAGGCAAGCAAGTGGCTGACGAAGTTGCGGACATGGATGATAACGCAAAAGGAGAAGATGCCGCAACAACCAGTCCCGACGTCAAGGACGTCACGCCCAGTGACGTGCAGCCTGAAAAAATGGAAAACCAGAAGCAAGAGGAGAAGAAAACCGTGGAGAGAACACTTCCATATCCACCACCACCTTTTCCCCAAAGACTGAAGAAGGTGGCGGATGACACTAAGTTCAGCAAATTCATGACTATGTTAAAGCAGCTGACCATTAATGTTCCATTGGTGGAGGCACTTGAACAAATGCCTGGGTATGCGAAGTTTATGAAGGATCTTTTGACAAAGAAGAGGGCAGCAAGTTATGAGCTGAAAGAAGATGTGCATCATTGTAGTGCAATTGCTACCCAATCGATAGTTCAGAAGAAGGCCGACCCCGGAGCTTTCACTATTCCTTACACCGTCGGATCATTGAACTTTGCCAAAGCATTATGTGACTTAGGAGCCAGCATCAATTTGATGCCATTATCGATCTACAAGAAGTTGGGGTTAGGATATCCTACTCCAACCAATATGAGGCTCGTCATGGCAGATAGGTCGGTAAAACGACCTGTTGGTATTCTATGCGATGTCTTGGTAAAAGTTTCTTCATTTATCTTTCCAGAAGACTTTGTCATCTTGGATTGTGAAGCATATTCTGAGGTTCCCATAATCCTGGGGCGCCCTTTCCTTGCTACAGGAAGTGTGCTCATTGATTTGAGAGCTTATGAACTTTCATTCCGAATAAATGACGAAGTGGTTCATTTTGATGTTTGCAAAACAATGAAGCAACCCAAAGATCTTAGTGTATTTTTGGTGGCTGATGTTTTCTTTGATGATGAGAAAGAACTACCTGAAGAAGAGCAAATTATTGATGATCCCTTGGAGGTTGTGCTCATGAATGGAGAGAGTGAAGATGCTGAAAATTCTGAAGAAGCCATTTGTGCTCTATCGGGATTAGGAACATATCGCTATACTCCCAAGAAGCTGGATCTTGATCTCAAGAATCGGCCTACACCACCAGCTAAGCCATCTATTGAAGAGCCACCTACATTAGAATTGAAGGAGCTGCCAAGTCATTTGAAGTACGCATTCTTAGGAAGCGGAAACACTCTTCCAGTCATTGTGGCAGCCGATTTGGGTAAGCGACAAGTTGCAGCTCTTATTGCTATTCTACGCAAGTATATTAGAGCTATTGGATGGACCATTGCGGATATTATTGGTATTCCACCTGGGATTTGTACACATAAAATTCAACTTCAAGAATATTGCACACCCACCATTGAGCATCAAAGGCGTCTAAACCCACCTATGCAAGAAGTGGTGAAGAAAGAGATCATCAAGTGGTTAGACGCAGGAGTTGTGTATCCTATTTCTGATAGTACATGGGTAAGCCCTGTACAATGTGTTCCTAAGAAAGGAGGTATGACGGTGGTTGCGAATGCAACGAATGAACTTATTCCACTCAGGCCCGTCACTGGATGGAGAGTATGCATGGACTACCGCAAGCTGAATTCTTGGACACTCAAGGATCACTTCCCAATGCCATTTATGGACCAAATGCTAGATCGATTAGCGGGGAAAGGATGGTTTTGCTTCTTGGATGGTTATTCAGGATATAATCAGATTTGTATTGCACCCGAAGACCAAGAGAAGACAACGTTTACATGCCCATATGGTACGTTTGCCTTCAAACGTATGCCATTCGGGTTATGTAACGCACCAGCCACCTTTCAACGTTGTATGTTGTCTATTTTCTCTGATATGGTTGAAGACACTTTGGAGGTATTTATGGACAACTTTTCAGTTGTTGGTGAGTCTTTCGAAGCATGCTTGGCAAACTTGAGCATGGCATTACAAAGATGTGTAGAGTTCAACCTTGTGCTGAATTGGGAGAAGTACCACTTCATGGTAAAAGAAGGAATCGTTCTTGGGCATAAGATCTCTGAAAGAGGAATAGAGGTTGACCGAGCAAAAATTGAGGTTATTGAGAAGCTACCGCCTCCAATTTTGGTGAAAAGAGTTCGTAGTTTTCTTGGCCATGCTGGTTTCTATCGTCGATTCATCAAAGACTTCTCCAAAATTGCGAGTCCATTGTGCAAACTATTGGAGAAAGATGCAAAGTTTGACTTCAATGACGATTGCTTAAAGGCATTCGGATGCCTTAAAGGAAAACTCATTGAAGCCCCTATTATGGTAGCACCAGATTGGACTCTCCCGTTCGAGGTCATGTGTGATGCTAGTGGTGTAGCCGTTGGTGCTGTACTTGGTCAGAGAAAGGAGAAGCTATTTCATCCTATCTACTATGCGAGTAAGGTCCTAAATGAAGCCCAAAGGAACTACACTGTTGCTGAACAAGAGCTCCTAGAGGTTGTGTATGCATTTGAGAAGTTTCGTGCCTATCTATTGGGTACTAAGGTGATCGCTCATACAGACCATGCAGCTCTTAGGTATCTAATGACAAAGAAGGATGCAAAACTAAGGTTGATTAGATGGGTATTTCTACTGCAAGAGTTTGATTTCGAAGTCAAAGATAGACGAGGTTGCGAGAACCAAGTGGCTGATCACCTATCTCGACTTGAGAATGAGCATGTGGCGCAACCTGAAATTCAGATTGATGATGCATTCCCGGACGAAGAGATATTAGCGACAACAATGGAGAAATTACCATGGTATGACGACTTTGCAAATTTCGTGGTGAGTAATGTGATACCTGCCAATTTATCTTACCACCAAAGGAGGAAGTTTATGCATGACGTACAACACTACTATTGGGATGAGCCTTATTTGTTTCGACGATGTGCGGATGGTATCATTCGATGATGTATATCCCATGAAGAGGTGCCTAATATCTTGGAAGCATGCCACACTTCGCAAGTTGGAGGACATCACGCAGGCAATCAGACGGCCAGAAAAGTATTGCAAAGTGGTTATTATTGGCCTTCGATATTCAGAGATGCCTACGATTATGTTAGAAGGTGTGACCAATGCCAGCGTCAAGGTGCGATTTCAAAACACCATGAAATGCCCATGACCAAAATTCTTGAGGTAGAACTCTTTGATGTGTGGGGTATTGATTTCATGGGTCCATTCGTGAATTCGTTTGGAATGAAGTACATCTTGGTTGCTGTGGATTATGTTTCGAAAGGGGTTGAAGCTGTAGCATTGGCCGACTATGAGGGAAAGCGTGTTGTAGCGTTCTTGAAGAAGAATATCTTCTATCGCTTTGGAGTACCACGTACTATCATAAGCGATGTAGGATCTCACTTTTGTAACAAGCTATTCAAGTCCGTGTTGGCAAAATATGGTGTCAAGCAACATAAGGTAGCCACACCTTATCACCCACAAACTAGCAGACAGGTAGAGGTTTCCAATCGAGAGATCAAGCAAATCCTTGCGAAGACGGTAAATGCTAATAGGAAGGATTGGTCTCGGAAGCTGGACGATGTACTATGGGCATACAGGACTGCATTCAAAACGCCAATTGGCATGTCCCCTTATCAACTAGTTTATGGGAAGGCTTGTCACTTACCCATTGAGCTCGAACACAAGGCATTGTGGGCATTGAAGCAATTAAATTTGAATTGGGATAATGTGAAGAATCTGAGGTTGGAGCAGCTGAACGAACTAGATGAATTCCGTCTCCATGCATATGAAAGGTCAGACCTATACAAGGAGCGGATGAAAAAGTATCATGATCAGCGGGTTGTTCGACGAAACTTCCAATGGGGTGATATGGTACTTCTCTTCAACTCCAGATTGAAGCTCTTCCCAGGTAAGTTAAAATCCAAGTGGTGTGGTCCATACAAAGTTATCCAAGTCTACTCGTCTGGAGTAGTTGAATTGGAAGATAATAATGGTGTTGTCTTCAAGGTGAATGGACAACGTGTTAAGCCTTATATCGGTCCTCTTGACTCGATGAATTCTATGGCCATCATCTATCTCGACGAAGTCTAAGTACTCGAGGTAACTATGTCGAGCCATGACAATAAAAAAGGCGCAATATGGGAGGCAACCCATCGTTTTATCGTTTTATCGTTCTTTTTTTTTACTTGTTTTGCTTTTGATAATGAAAATAAAAAAATAAGAGTCGTGCCACGACCAAAACTAAGACGCTTGGTGGGAGGCAACCCATCGTACTAATCGTTTTCATTTGGTTTTAAGCAAAAATAGGTGCAAGAGGTATTGAACGAGGAGATTGATTTCAATTGACGATTTGGACGCATTGTATGGTAAAGTTGGTAAGTTAGGAATAGTGATGCATAAGGATATGGATTGAGCATTGATCATGCCAAACTAGGCATCGAGGAAGGATAGGCCTAGGTAAAACTAGGCCACGAACGATGCACAACCTATCCTATAGCCTAAGGTCTCGGAATCTAGTATGCTATACACTATGCGCCGCCCAGTCCTAAGTGTGCTTTTGACTATGCGCCGCCTATGCTATAGCATTAGGTCTCAGGATCTCATATTCCATAGACTATGCGGCGCATATGTCCCTAAATGCCATAGACTATGCGGCGCATATGTCCCTAAATGCCATAGACTATGCGCCGCATATACCATGACTATGCCAAGCATTATGCGCTGCATATGTAGCATTTTTGTCTCCAAAACGATTGTAAATGGGTCAAAACCCGACCCATTCTCTTCCTATATAAAGGGGACTTAGTCTTGAAACATAACCACACTAGAAATTAACCTAAAGGCGCCGCATTCCCTCTCCAAACCATCCCAAAATTTTTCTTTTTGCTCTTCCAATTCACAAAACCATCTCCAAAAGCTTCAAGCAAGTAAGTACTCTCTTATTCTTCATTTATTTCTCGTAAGTACTACGTTGCTATGTCTATTATAAATTTCTACATCGTATAAGATTGATTGGTGATGTTCATGTGTTTTGATCGTTGATACAAAATCATGTGAGTAAACATATACGTAGGAAAATCTTGACTTGTTTCCGACTTGAATTTGGTTTTAATAGTATTGTTATACGATTTGCGGAATTGCTATGGTGATGAACATTGACTATCATGTTATGATCTTGTTACTTGGATACTTACATGCTAGACTATCCCGTTCATCGGGATAAGCCTTATAGTTGCCTACCGACTTAGGAGGTTGCGATTGTTGAAAACATCCATACCATGTTACAACCCCTATGTAGTAGTGTTGTTATATCTAACATGAAAGTAGTGCAATGGCTGCAAGTAGTAATACATTACTGATTTTCTTGTTGGAATATAATCCTTAAAACGTATGTCGACGAAATCTGAGTAATCGACCACTTTCACTTCACTGATTTGTGTCAACAAAACTAAGTGTGGGGTGGTACCCCTACTGCTTGTTTATAGATTGTATCAACTGAGATTGTGCTGCCATTAATACTATTTCTAGTCTCAGGAACAATGGCACCTAAAGCGAGGCAAGGAAAGGAGAAGGCTACCACTTCCCAAAAGGGCAAGAAGAGAGGTAGAAAGGACCAAGGAGAATCATCCTCAACACAACTACCCCGCAAAATGTTTGGAATAAAATGGGTTCTTGAGGAGGAAGCCAAAGAATGGTACAGGAACAACAAAGAAAGAAGATATGTTCATGTCGACCTGATCAACAAGGACACCTTACCAAAGAAGGAGCCGCGTATGTTGGCAAAAATTATGGCATTGAAGCTGGATTTCATCTTCCGCGATATGGGAGAATGTAATCTTGATTTGACAAGAGAGTTTTACGCCAACTGGTTGCCGAAAACAACAGGCAACGAAGTCAAAATTCGAAGCCAAGTGTTACAGCTCAATGCGGACTGGATCAACTCTTTTCTTGGCTTACCTTCGGTCGACCCAACACCATTCAAAGAGCTGTACATCAGGCCTCCTTATAGAGAAATTAGACACACACTTTGTGGAAGTAGATCGATGGCAATGTGGGGCAGACATAAAGACACAGGACGACACAACACCTTCCCCTATGCTTCACTGAATAGGGAAGCAAGAATATGGATGCGTATTATCAACTCATGCCTTATTTCTGGGACTCAATACACCAAGATATCAAGAGATAAAGTGTGTTTGGTCTATGCTTTGATGACGAATGTCCCTATCAACTTTGGGGCAATCATTCGCTTAACCATGAGGAAGGCCGGACTCCACAAAAGGTCCCACTTCACGTTTGGAAATCTGTTGACATCAATCTTGCGGAAGGAGGATATCGAAGAGGAACCAGCTGACCACAAACTCCCACATAACCCAAAGAATGTTGACCTTACTAAGGTAAAAGATGCTGAAACAACTCATGGTGTCAACCTTACTACTGCGGAAAGACATTCTCGTGATGTTAGTTTCTTCCGTCATCTTTATGGAATGAAACGATTTACTATGATGAGTGGTGGACATGTTCCAACTGCTGCAGATCTCCAACAGCTGGACCACGACTATCCCATGAACATGCATGCACGGGAGATGCGTGGAGTGGGCGTATACTTTGAGGAACCTCTAGATGATGATGTGCCGACTGATGACGATCGACGCTTGCCAGGCTCTGACGTAGAGGAGAACTCTGACGACGACTCTTATGATGATTCCGACGAAGGGGGTATGACCCCCGACAATGAGGAAGAGTCCGACTAACCAGGTTCCTCGTATTTGTTTTCCACTGAGGGCAGTGTCCCGTTTAAGTGTGGGGTGGTGGTATCGTATGCTATACTTCTCTATCGCATCTATGTTTGTTTATTTTGTTTTTTTTTTGTTTTTTCCGTATTTTAGTTTTTTGTTTTTGTTGTTTTTTCTAGATTCACATGAAATTATTTTGATAGGCAGCATGAGATTATAACAAGAGTATGTGCTATAATTGTGACTATTGAGACGTTTAGGCTCTAATTGTGACTCATTATGTGATATTGTGTGGTTCAACTCCTTCACTTGTTGGGTCGAGAGTCTATATTACTTCCAAGCAAGTCGACCATGTGCCTTGTGTGTGTGAGATAATCGTATATTCTATGTGTGTGGCTGATGCTAGAACTTGCCTGGTATGTATGCAAAGCGAAAATAAGGAGTGTAAGTTTAGGATATGATTTAGGCATTTCATTGGCAACCTATATTTGTTTACCTTCAGTTTTACCTACCCATGGACATCATCCTAGTTAAACCCTTTTGAGCCTTTAGCCTATTTTCTTTGACAACCTTGTATGTAAGCCTAATCCATTTTTTTTCAAGACCGTAATTTGATCCAAACTCCTAAGTGCTTTAAAGTAAAAAAGTCATGTGACAACATAAGAGGAAATTGGGTGAGTATGATTCTATAATTTGTAATGGTGCTTGAATGTGTTATGAAAAAGAAAGTGCTATCATAAGAGGTATGTTGTGAAAAGAAAAAGGAAAAGAAAGCTGAAAAGCGAGTTGTGCTTAAAATTGAAAAACAAAAGAGGAGAACAAGGGTGGTAGAATAAAAGAAAGAAAGGTTGAAAGAAAAAAAAAGTGTCAATGATACAAAGTGATGTATTAAAGCGCTTAGGAACTTAGTCACTATTCCTGGCCAAAATAGTCCTACCCGTCCCTTAGCCTACATTACAACCATCAAAAGACCTACTTGATCCTAAGCTTAGCATTCTGACATTTAGTAGAGTATTACATTAAGGGCAAGCCTATGGTCATCAGTTGCTACATATGAATTCTTTGTGAGAGTGAGAGAAAGGACATTTTGATACCCATGTTTGAAAAATATGCTATACTTGTGAGTGATTATGGGTACTATAGTGTGAGACACACATGGTTGATGAGTTTTGGGTAGTTATATATGATTCCTCGTACCTTAACGTTTGCATGCGAGTTGATCACCATCACGAGTCTATGCTAGAGGTTAAATTGTTTCTACCTATAATCGAAAAGCTACTCTTTGATGATAATTGTTGTGCTTGTCTTGACAAATGTTTTGTGTTGTTGCTGTGAAACCCTAAGTTGATGTTTAGAAGGACATGGTATTTCGTTCGAGGACGAACAAAGCTTCAAGTGTGGGGTGTTGATGATAGGCGAATTTACACGCCTATATCAATATAGTTTGCCCATATTTTAGCCTAGTTTTGAGAACAAAGTATATATTTCATGCACTTTTAGTCCTTTTTCCTGTAAATGAGCTAACGAACATGATTAGTAAAGTTTCAGGTATAAATAATGCAGAATTCAGCATTTTATGGCTTACTTGATGCAAAAGAAAGCTCACGAAGGAAGGAAAGGGAGTTTACACGCCTAAGGACCAAAACTACTGCATGGAAAATCTGTCCCGGGCTAAAACAACATTTCTGAAGACTTTGGGGATTTGCAGTAACTTAGTTGGATTTGGACAATGATACATTAACCTCGTACAATTGGGTTATGTATTTCATTAGTTTATTTGGATGATGATAATGTTACATTAACCTAGTACAATTGGGTTAAGTATTACATTAGCCTAGTAGGATTTGGTTAGATATTTTATTTATCTAATAGGATTAGGATATGGGTATTATAAATACCCTATTTTGCTAGAGATTTTACAACTTCGAATTACAACTCTCATTCTACTTTTAACATCATCTTCTTACATCTTCTAATTCTTCCATTAATTCTATTTTTCTTCTTCAACTCTTCTATTCTTAAATTCCACAACAAGAGAATCGTTACTTTGCCTAGGAATTCACGCCTCACGCCTACCACCTAAGCTACACGAAAGTACTCAATCTTGTGGTATAACAACAATGTCAATCGTGATCTCCTTCGCATTCATGGGTAACTAAACTTCTCTGTTGAGGTTATGGAAGCCGTATGAGATACTATCTATTGCTGTGAGTTTGTGAGTTCGTGACACGTATACTGCTTATATCATTATTCTCTTCATCTTAGTCTACATTCTTTGTGGTTGCAAACGCAAGAATACGCCAGTATAACATTTAACTTGTTCGAAAGAAAGGTTATTTGTCTGGAAAAGAGATAATGTCAAGGTAGTAGGGTCACCCCCTAAAATTCCCTACTAAAAAGCTAGTGCCGTAACTGGACTAACCTCTTGGAGAATTCGTACCGTTAGACACGCTTTAAGCTCGAAAGAGTTAAAGTGAAATAATCCTCGAATAGGTCGAAAGACGCCTGGATTTACCATCGAATACAATCCTCTATAAGCAGTTGCATGTCAGAATTCTACACACTCATAGCCAATAGAGACGTATACCTCAGAAGGTGGACATAACCCCAACGCCTCAATTCTCATTGTTTACTACTTACGTAACAATCTTTCTCTTTTACTTTGCTATTTTCATCTTTTATTTAATTGTTTTGGTGACACATTACAATCCCCCCTTTTTACGAGACTTACACCAAAAGTTTAGTAATCTTGCTTACTTGTTGGCCAAGCTATTCCCTGTGGGATCAACACCCAACCCAGGTTGGGTTCTATATTTGCTAACGACCGCTTTACACTCCTACGAGAGCTGTAGATTGAGCGTTATCAGCTCCATCAAATGAAGAGTTAAAGGGACGTGCTCTATTAGCTGTTAAAATAGTGTCATTGTTTAGAGAAAAGATTTAAGAGAGAGAAACTTTAAACTTATATCTAGTTCTTTCCCAAACTAAGTTCTTCCAGCTTTGTGACTTGCCTGAGATCCACTTTTTTTAGGCAGTGTGTTTATTTGCACAATACTTATTCTTCATAAAATCAACCCAAAGAGAGTAAGCAGTTCTCAATCTCCACCACCTTTTAATAGCTAAGGTGTTAGCGATATCAACCAAAACTTCTAGTACCTATACCACCTTTACTTTTAGGGAAACACAAGTTGGTTTATGAGCTCTAGTGGTACTTTTAGGGCAACACAAGTTGATCTTAGATCTTCATTTCCGCTACTTTTAGATTTTGAATGTGTGAATTTTTGAATGGACAACACTCTACCCCTTGCAACATAGTGTATTCCTGATCTTTTTAATTTTCAGTAAAGACAATCGACGTCCAACGGTATACGAAAAGTTAATTGAGTCAGGTTTTCTAAACTGAAATAGATCATACAAGTTGAGGAGAGGTACTATATTTATTAGAATATTAAGGTTAAATCTTTATATGTCACGGTGGTAGGATTTTATTCTACCTTTTACTGGTATAAGAGTGCTTGGAATATCTGGTACATAAATGGTGAACACGAAAACTTGATTAAGTCTTTTTACTGCTAGATGACCTGCAATTTGGTTGTTATTTGAGAAATATTATTCTTTTTTTTTCCTTTCTTTAGCTTACAACTTCCCTTGTAAGTGGGATGCAGTTAAATATACTAAAAATCTCAGTATAGTTCTCTATCTTTCACTATCTATCAGTCACAGTACAAGTGTCGTCTTATTTTTATGTTTATCTTTATTTTATCCAGTAAATATACCAAACTATTGATTTTAAGTTTCCTTTTATTCTGAGGACAGTTATTAAGATAGTTGCTAAAGTCTTGTTGTGTTTGAAATAAATGGGTCCTATATCACATTCTTTATCTTTCTTATGGCATGTCCTATTCTTTTTGGATAGTAGTTGTGCAGTTTCAACTTCAACTTTGTAGGTGCATGACCTCTTGAAAACCTATACCAAAATAGAAGTGCCTCCAGAGCGATGACTATTCAAAATTCTTGCAACTTGGCAAGTGAGTTCCATAAGACAATTATAATTGTTTCTATCCCCTATTGAACAACTCATGTTGAATCTAACTCTGTGTCTGAAAATTACTAAGTTCTAATTCTTCTGAAGGGTTATCCTTCTCATTTGTCAGTGTTTTATCTTTCTTCTAGGGAATTGAGGCATCAAGGATATTAGAAGCTGAGGGTATACAAACATATTTGACTTTTGTTTACAGGTATAAACTTTCACAAACAGATTGACAAGAGCTCATGCTCATAATCTGTGTATGCATCTAATTTTTCAGAACCTACTTCCCTTGCCCCTCTTTCCTACATACCATGGTTATCAAATTAGACTAAACATTATTCTTTATGGATAATGAAATTAAGACCAGCTGTCCTCAAGAACTTCACCTTTATCTTTTTCCATCTTCTTTCTGGTGAGCATTTTGTTTATCTTATGCAACTCATTGGTAAGCTTCTGGTCTTTGTTTTGTTTCATCGTCTTCCCTCCATCCTGCATCTTCACTCCCTACTAGAATGTAGCTTTGGGCATTGCTTTCTTCTACTCATTGTATGTCGCCCATTCTTCTTCTGTCTCAAAGTTCCATCGATGAAGCCGACCTTTTGCCTATAGAAAAATATTCTTTTATCAAATATTATCTATCACAATAGTGGTTCTGACCGATAACTTCACATCAAGAAAACCTGTAATTGATTTCTCTGATAAGTATCATTGTTTAAGTCTATAATTAAAAGAAATGTAAATAACTTTTTTTTATCATATTGTGGTCTCATGTGCTTATACAACTTCTTCTGCTGTACAAATTATGCTGATCTTATTTCTACTAATTGATGCTGCAATCTGTGACTATCATTTGTCAACTGTAGAATGTCTTAAAGTCGAAAAAAAGATCTCACGTGGCATCTTGAATGAATTGGAAATACGAAGGCTCTGGTAAAATATTGTAAAATTTAGTCTGTAGCTCAAATTTTCTCCATAACTTGATTCTGGAAAATGAAAACATAAACAATGCTAGGTGTCTCCAACATGATCCATAAATCTATGTTCAACTAAAATGTTGTAATTTTATGCCATTAAAGTATCTTAGCTTAGTAGAGACATATGCTCCGTTGACTCCTTAACTTTGATAGAAAGATGACTCATTCAATAATTCATACCAGAAGGGAGGCAACACATATAGTGTAAGTCTTTGAGAGCTTATTCGACTTATGACCTCTTGTACATTCACCGGACATGACTTCACAACCTAGACTGGATTTTTTACCATCAATAATATATTGTAGGATTCATCATAATGCTAAATTAGTAATTGAACAGTGATATTCCTTTTGGAATTTTTTGAGGTTTTGTCTAAATAGGTATTGTAATTTTCAAGATTGGATTTTTTCTTACGTTTACTTCACTTTACATTTGATTTTTTTTAATATTGGGATTTAAATATTAACTTCATATTTTATCTTAGCATGAATCATAATTTTTATGATTTCGGTGTGTTATGTAGGATTTAATGGATAGCAAAGAGCACCATGGTCCTTCGAGATCATGAGCACCGTGTGACGTTCTGGTTCTAGAAAATCGGGTCGTTACAAATTTGATATTAGAGCCTAAGGTTCAATAGTGTCCTAGGAGTCTGAAAAGCCGTATCTAATAGAGTCTTGTGCATGGGTGTGTTGCGCACCACATTTATGTACAAAAAGCTATAAGATGTTTTTAGGAGCAGTTTCCCTTCTTTCAGTATTCATGTCGTGCGAGTGAGTATGAGATCAAGTTGATCCTCAGTCTAATACACCTCTTTCTTCCATTTACAGAGTATGCCTCCTCACAGAGATAGTGTCCATAGGGTTGATGAACAGCCACCTCAGCCAGTAGATCCTGAGAATGAGAGTGTGTCACATGCCGAGTTTCGGGTAGCTTTTCATGCACTAGCCCAAGCTGTGAGGACTAATGTTCTGGGGAACCGTCAGGCTGTGGCTCCACCTCAGCAAGATGGGGGTTTAGCCGCAGTCAGAATTAGATATTTCATAAGGATGAGACCGCCAGAATTCTTTGTGTCAGTAGCAGGTGAGGACCCACAACTTTATCTAGAGGAAGTGAGGAAGATCACCCAAATTATGTATGTTTTTGATGAGGAGAGTATAGAGTTAGCATCCTATAGGCTGAAATATATTGCTCATGATTGGGTAGTGATGTGAAAGAAGGGTAAAGGGGAGGATGCAGCTCCCGTGACTTAGCAAGAGTTTCAGGATGCCTTTCTCGATATGTTTTTCCTGCTAGAGATGAGAGAGCCAAAGGTAGAGGAGTTCATGAACCTAAGGCAAGGCTCCATTACATTGAAAAAGTATTGTCTTAAGTTCAACTAGTTAGCTAAGTATGCTCCTAACTTAATAGCTGACCCTAGAGTGAGTATGCGTAAGTTTGTGACTGGTGTATCCGGGTTAGTGTTAAAGGAGTGTAGGGCTACTATGCTCAATAGAGATATGGACCTTCCTAGACTGATAATTTTAGTTTTTTAGTGTATTTAGTCATGCATTCATGATATCAACTCAGTTACACATCCATGCATCAGATATGTATGTTCATTATGAGAATTCAGCTTATGAGTACCTTTAGTCGAGTATTCCATACATCTGATATGTATGTCCAGTATGAGAGCTCAGTATATCAGTAGTTCCAGTTGCATGATCATGTTTCAGATGCTCCCGTTCCTTAAGTAAGTTCAACAGATCAGTATTCTTGTCCTATCAAGTGACATTCAAGGATGAATGTTTCCAAGGGGATATATTGTAAGACCTCGCAAAATTCTTTTATAGTCTGAGCCTTAGAGCGTGTTCAGCGAAGTGTAAATCTGGCCCTAAAAGGTTGAGAGAAGTGTCTTCCCAAGTGAGAAATATTTTGAAACATGTAGAATTTTCCTAATATCGACTTTTTTAAGTATAGAATTGAATAAGATTTCCTTTGATACCAATTTTGTCAAAATCCAACATCGAACGAGGAAGTTATGGCCGTTTTACAGAAAGCAGTCCGAACTGCCCAGGTGCGACGGCCGGGTTGACGGACCGTCGAGTTTGCAATGGACCATTGCCCATCCCTTCGCAACCATGGTAGTGACTACCTTTCTTGGCCAAAGTGCGATGGCTAGGACGACGGACCATCAAGGTTGTGACGGACCGTCGCTGAGACCGTCGCCACTGAGGTAGTGTGGTCTCATCCTGGCCAACGTTCGATGGACGATTTGACGGACTGTCGCTTCGACCGTCACATTGAGACAGTGTATTCTTTTTTTGACCGATGTGCGATGGAAGATCCAACGGACCATCAAACTAAACGACAGAATGTCACTTCGACCGTCGTAGCCCCCGTTTAGCATTTTTAACTCATTTTTAAAGGGTTTTTTGGTCCTTTTCCACCTTTTTCAGCCCCTATTTATACCCGATCAAGGCTCACAACTTTATTTCTCCTCTTCAACATCAAAAGATAGGGTTCCTACAAAATCAAAATGCTTCTTTCTTATTCAAGAAAAATCAAGAGAAATTAAGAAATCAAGAATCCCTTAAAGAAACTTTAAGAAAGAGTTTCCTAAGATATGCAGATGTTGATTCTTGGGTCCCTTTCACCTAAGAAGCTCAAGAATCCTTTTCAAAATTCAAAGATTCTTATGTTTATAAGTTTTCATGATTCATGTGAATTAAAATTGAAATTCATGCTATTATTGAGTTTTAATTCATGTTTATTTACAAGATTTTCAAGTTTTGACCCTAGTATGTGATGTTCATTATAAACCCTTTTCAAGTTTCTTGTTAAGTGATGTGTTCACGTCAATTAAGTGTAGAAATTATTGAATAAGCAAAGCATGCTCCCCATATGTTTGATAAAATACTTATGTGAAAGAATTAGAGCCATTATATCATGTGGACTAGAAATCCCCAATTGTGTGCAAACCCATGCATGCCAAGTGTTTGTTGAAAAGCCTTCGTGAATGAATTGTAATATGATAGCATAAAATTCTCCAATTATGTGCTCCTCGATACATGCTAAGACTTTAATACATGCTGAGTGTTTAATGTAATACCTTGCTGAATGGAGTATGAGCCAATAGCATGTCTCCCTATACTATCACATGTTTATGATTTCTAAATACTTGAAGTGATGCTTTAGTGATTGTAATGGTGAATGAATGTCCATGGTCTTGATTATCCAAGAATGATTATGTTTTACTTTTATGTTATCGAATCCTGGGGGTGTTTATACCCAAAAAATTAGCTGCAGTCTAGAGCCCGTGTCAGTTTCCTCGATAATATCGATTAAGCCACAATTCTTAGAAATCAGTGAGTTATAGAACTCTGTACTCTCAGATAGATACAAAACTTAAGAAATCTCAAAAATCTCAGTAATCTCAGTATCGCTAGTATTCTAGTCTCAGTTCAGTACTCAGCTCAGACCTAGTAGTATTCAAGTGTTCAGTTTGGAACTAAGTATTATGCAGTCAGATAACGAGATTCAGTAGTACTCCGTCAGATACAGAACCAAGTGAATTCAACATAACTCAGTCAGGCCATTTGAGAAATATGATCAGTAACAGATTCAGCTCAGTTAAGAATCAGCTTAGAGTCTTTTAGTTGGGAGTAGGAGCTAGCACCGAGCGAGTGCAGGGATGGCGGCTCCCCGTTAGGGAGACAGAGTCTTTAGGAGCAATCTATGAACTCCAGAACTGCGTAGCCAGTGCAGGAGAAGGTGTCACCCGTTAGAATAAGTCTTGACTATTATACTGCCTTAGGGTTGACTTGAGGGTTACCCATTAGAGAGGCTTGACTAGTGTAGAGGTCTTTACCCGTGGCACGGTATTGACACCCTTTCAGTTGGGGTTATAGGTTGGACCCCACCAGTTTATATTTGGGGTATGTCGTTTAAGTGAGAACTCCCACAGTTATAGTTTCAGTATCAGTCTTCAGAGTAGAACTCAAAAATCAGGACTGTCAGATACAATTACCTATCTTAGTAAGGAGTTCAGATAGTTTCATTGATTCATGGACCACCTACTAGATAGGCATGGTCTCACGTAAAGTTATTCAGTATCAGTATTATCAGATCCAGAGATCACCCATTAGATAGGCTTGATCTCAGTCTCGGATTCAGTTGAGTAATCTAATTATCAGATCTAGAGATAACCTGTTAGATAGGCTTGATCTCAGTCTCATATTCAGTTGAGTAATCTCATTATCAGATCCAGAGATCACCCGTTAGATAGGCTTGATCTTAGTCTCAGATTCAATTGAGTAATCTCATTATCAGATCCAGAGATCACCCGTTAGATAGGCTTGATCTCAGTCTCAGATTCAGTTGAGTATTCTCATTATCAGATTTAGAGATCTTCCGCTAGATAGGTTTGATCTCAGATATAATATTTTCTTATCATTGATAGTAGATTCAGGGATCATCCGTTAGAGAGATTTGATCTCAAATTCGGTCAGTCGAGAGTAGTAAGCTCATCTTTTTGTAATTGATATGAGTAAATTCAGTTAATCAACTTTAGTATCATCAATTTTCGAGATCACTTACTAGATGGGACTGATCTCGATTTCAGTACTCAGTTATCTATATCAGGAGATTCAGTTCTTCACTATCTCAAAATTAGTAGTAAGTTCAGGTGTTAGTAAAGCAGTATCCGAGTTTTAGTATTTCGAGTTGCGATGTTTTTAGTTATGGTTTGTGCATTCATGCATATGTCCTCATTCAGTATTCTTATGATTATTCAGTTAAGTAATTGTTCATGCATAAGCCCTTGCATTTAGCCTTACCTCATCTTCATACTCAGTAGATGCCCGTACTGATGCATTTGCGCTATGGTATTTTATTTGACACCATAGGTTCAAAGGAACGAGATCTAGAGTACCCTTAGCAGCCTAGTCCCAGTCACCAGCAGTAGACATAGTAGTGAGTCCTCTTCATTCGAGGATGATCCTTATTTTATTATTGCATCATATTTAGTTTATTTTTAGTAGACAGAGATAGTTGGGGACATGTCCCATCAACTCCACAGTTCATACAATTTAGAGGCTTTTCGGACAGATATATCAGTAGTCAGTTTTCAGTTTCGAGTATTTTAGATGTTTTGAACATTATGGCCAGTTTTCGCCACTTTTCCACATTTATTACAGATATTATGTAGTTCTTAGGTATAGACATCAGTAGAGGGTTAGATTGTGGTCCTTCGGGATCATGAGCACCGTGTGACGTTCCAGTTCCATAAAATTGGATCGTTACAAGATTCTATTACAACGGTTAGTAACCATTTCAATAGATGACAATAGACATCTCAATAAGTAAAAAAATAACAGTCACCATAGGTCAAGCTATGGCTATGGTTTCGTACCATCGTTGTCATAGCTTGACCTATGGTGACGGTTCAGACAACCGTCACAGAAACCATTGCCATAGACCTATCGTAACACCTACCTATAGGACGCTTGATGAACTATTGTGGTAGAGCTATGGCAATGGTTTTCTTTTCTATTGCAATGGTTTGAAAACCATCACCATAGTGGTAATTTCTAGTAGTGGGTTAAGACCAAGAACATGTTTACTTTAACTTTGAATTGAGTTTGCTTGGATTACTTATCATATTTGGTTGTTTTATTATCCTTGTATTAACTATTTTAAGGATTAACTTACCTTAGAATACATATGTTTTCCACCTTGTGATTTTGGGAGGAGAAATAAGAAGATAGAATGTAGGGATAGATAGAACAAGGTTCTTATTTTTTTATAAAATAAGAAATTTGAGTTAGCGACTAGGATAGAGATATACCTAGAAGACTTGTTTAGTTAACATGTATGATGATAGCTTCATGTATCTAATTGGATTATTACATCCACGCTCAATGATGTAGTTATAATGTCTAAGTTAGGTAGACGATTAGAGGTCGGGAGGCCATGATCATGCAATAAATCCTACGAATCAATAACCAAGACAAGTAATCTAATGAATGAAGTTCATTAGTGTAGTATGATTGTTCACAATGCCTTAACCCTGGGTTTTTATCCATTGCTTGTCCAAAGTCTTTACTTTTCCGTATTATTTTAGTTTACTTTTAGTTTACAACCTTTCAAAACTCTTTTGGTTACATTGCACCACTTTAATCTCAATAGTTGAACTTGAATTAGATAGTTGTTGATAGAAGTCTTTGAGGGATCAATATTCAACTTTATTTAAGGAAATTGTATTACTTGGTGAGACCACGTACACTTGCATATGCGCTTGGACGCAATAAGTTTTTGGCACCGTTGCTGGAGACTTGTAAATATGCAACTATCTTTTTTTTTAGTTTAGCTATATTGAGTTGTACATAGTTTAGTAGTTTTTTCCTTTCTAGTTTTTTTTATTATACTTCTTGATATGTCAACTTGGGATAGATGATTTTCGAGTGATGATGATTTTTGTTGTTCTTATAGGGGACTCTATCGAGAGGCTTTTTTTTCTAGATTTTAATGGAAGCACGTGAAAGGGACCTTCAAAATATGAGTGGATATTGTCCTTTCTGTGGAGTAGACCACAAGTTGATGTATGGTTTGTGGTAACAGTGGTCATTCTGCAGCTATGTTTGCTGTCAATCCCAATTCAGAAATGTTTGTGGGCTATGCTCAAAGGCCATATTATGTGAACACCTACAATCAAATATGGAAAACTTATCCACCAATTAAATCATGGAATAATTAGCAGCAATGGTTTTAGTAGTAGCCGGTTTAAGAAAATCAGGCCACGAATCACACTAGCAGTATAGAAGAGATGCTAAAACAAATTTTAGCATCTTACGCATAGTTGGAAGCAGACATGAAGAACCAACAGGTGGCTACAAAGCAGTTGGAGAATTAGCTGGGGTAGATGTAGCAGGGAGAAAATACCAGGACTCAAGATGGTTTGCCAAGTAATACTGAACCTTCTAACTGAGTAGTGGAAATCGCTTTGAGGAATGATAAATAACTAAATAAAGAACCTCCAAAGACAACTAAGGAGGTAGATGTAGAGTTGACTCTCCAACCCGATGTAGACAAAGTTGCTGATAATTCAAGAAAGTCTGAGTAATTAAAATTATTTAATAGGTTAAGGAGATACCACCTCTACCATCTCCACAGAGGTTGAGTAAAGCAAAGGAGGAAACTATACAATGAGTGGAATGAAAATTAAAATTGTAGACATTCAGTTGTCATATTTCTTTTGAGACTAAAATTGAGAAGGTGAATAAGAGTGAGGGTGTTGTGGATTGTGTAAATTTTAGAGTGGGATTGGTTGGGCCTAACTCAAAGAACTTTTCTATATTATGTTTAGATGATTTCTTCTCTGTGGAATCATCTGAAATAGTGGGAGAGTGTGAAGATGAGGAACAAGAATCCTATATTCTTAATTTTACACTAGATAAGCAACACAAAAGCATACCTCACTTTAAGGTCGAGTGGTTTACCATGCATCATCCGTTACTTGGTTCCTTAATCTTTGTACCACCACCCTATGAGTGAATTAAGAAGATGGATGCAAAGTTGGGGTGAAATTTATATCCTCAAGGTGGAGGAAAAAGTTGATATGTGTCGTGCCGCGACACTAAATTAGGCGCTTCTTGGGAGGCAACCCAAGTTAAGGTATGTTTTATTTTTAGTATTTTTTGTTGTTACTTCACTAGTTTTTATTTTTGTTGAGTCACAGGTTGATGGGAAGTCAGAGTACCAAAAAACTTGAGCTAAGAAACATGGCAAAGACTGTGTAGGGTCCCCCAAACTCTCTTGATGTGTAAAAATACTAATATCTAGGCCTAGAGGCCTCAAGGAATATTTCTATCTCTACTTTAAAGTACACTTTGGGGACAAAGTAGATTTTTAAATGTGGGGTGGGAAAATTCTCATTTTTAGGATAAATTTAATTTTTTTTGTGTTAGGAATAAATAAGATATTCTTGTTGGTGCTATATTTGACTGCATGATGCAAGTTTTTTAGTTGTAAAAAGCATGTTGATTGTGTGAATTTCTACTTTTGAGACTCCCAGGCTCATGTTTATGACTCTTGTACTTGTTGGCTTAATGTTGAATTTATGTGATTGTTTAGTTGAGAGTCTATGATGATCCTGCTTGAGTTAAGCATTTTTCATGTGCATGTGTGGTGTTTGTATATTACTTGTTTCATGTGATGTCTAGAACTTGCCTGGTGTGTGTTCAAATCGAAATAAAAAGTGTGGGTTTAGGAGATGATATAGACATTTCTTTTATAGCCACGTTTCTTACCTTCTTTTTACCTACCTTTGTGCATAATCCTAGTTAGCCCCATTGAGCCTTTATCTTTTTCTTTCTCAGCCTCATATATAGCCTAATCCCCTTCTTTTATTGACCTTAATTTGAACCAAGCTCCTACACACTTTAGTGTAAACTTAATTAAGTTAAGGATTTGAAAATTCAAGTAGGATAAAGGTGAAATTGAATCCCTAAAGAGATAGTTATTGGTGTGTAAAAATTATTGTATTGTGGTTGGGAGTTAGAGAAATTTGTGCTAAAGAAATTCCAATTTTTAGCCTAGTTGTGTTACAATGAACCTATTTTTTCCCTGGTCCTCCTTGAACATTGTGCACCTTAACTAAGGGAATTGCTTAAGTTGAGGGTGGCTATCATAGGGGTGCGTAACGTATAATGGGTGTGAAGAAGGGTAAAATTAAATGATGTGTACATAGCATACTCCCCCATAGTATATGTGAATGAGCTTAATGAGATAGGGAAAAACAAAAGATGTGGGTGGACAAAAGTGGTGTAAGTTGGTTGTTAGAGATTGATCTTAATTCTATAATGTGATGTATTAAAGCGCTTAGGGAGGATAGTCACTATTACTGGACAGAATACTTCCTACCTGTCCCTTAGCCTACATTACAACCCATAAAGACCTATTTGATCCTAAGCTTACTATTTTGATATTAGTGGTGTACTACACTAAGGGCAATCATATGGTTCATCATTTGTAACTTGGGAATTTTTTGTGAGAGTGAACGCAATTTGATTTTGTACCCATTGTGTTATAAATTGCATTATTGTGAGTGATTATGGGTAACACTCTTGTTGTGAGAGAACATATTTGATGAATGTTGGGTGATTTATATGATGTCTTAGATTGAGAAATATGCATAAGTTTTCCACTTGGTGAGTCAATTCCGGAGTCTAGGACATTTTGGAGTAGTGTTCTTGAACTTTCAATTGTGTACATAACATGCTTAGTATAGAACCTTGCATTTTGTGTAGCCATTGTAGTTTTAGCTCAAGTGTCTTACTTTTAGTATAAGTGTGGAGTCACCTCAGCTTATGATGCCTAGAGTAAAGAGTTGTTCAATGACAAACAAGGATTTAAGTATGGGGTGGTGATCTGAGGTGAATTTAAGCACCTTAGTGTTGTTATCTTGGCTTGTTTAGCCTTGTTTTGAGGACTTATTGCGTTCTTAATGATTCAATGATAATATAAATGATAATATAAGTGTTTAAATACTTGATAACTATGTTTAAGGTGTATTTCAAATAATTTTGGATTCAAATTGATCATTTAGAGTTCATATGAGAAAACTAGTGTTACTAGCTTGACCTAGGTGTTGTTCTAGTTGATCTCGATGGATTATAATGTGTTTAATGAGTTTATAATGGTATAATTGTGTAATTATTTGTGTAAAAACTTTTTTATAGTGTTTAAAGTGCAATTTAATCAAGCCAAGAGTCAAGACTAAGTGAAAGATCAAAAGGGACAAAACTAGTATTCTTAGCTTAAATTTCTAGTTTGTTGTCTTGGATGTTGTGTTGTTTTGAGCTCTAATGTGTTATTTTTAATTCTATAGGATTCTTGGTGAGTTTATTATTATAATATATGAAGTATATACAAGATTCAAATCAAGTGTAAACAATACAAAAAGGCTTGGCATGGATAAACGAAAGCACAAGACACAACTTGACGTGAATTGGATACCTTGGATGTCAAGGGCACGTCGCGGACCAAATCAAAGGCCAATACCAGGATATTACTAAGGGACCCAAAACATTTTGTATCCATGATAAGGGTGTGAGACAGAGATAGACACACAAAATAAAACCTGCGACGCGTCCTAGTGCAAAAACACGACAATTTTGTCCTTCTTTAAACAGGACAATTGTATTTGATGTTATACACCTTGGATGGGTTTGAAACTTGGAGGGGGTCTAGAAAATACTTCAATTAGGGTTTTTATTACTTTAATTTTGCTTTTTAATGGATTTTATCTTGTATTCAATTATCTTGATCACGGTTATGTCCGTGAGTGGTTAAAAACCCTATTCTGGGGTTAAGGCCAAGAACATGTTTAATTTTACTTTGAATTGAGTTTTTTGGATTTCTTATCATATTTGGTTATCTGTTTACCCTTTTTAAACTATTTTAATGATTATCTAACCTTATAATACATATATTATTGATCTTGTGATCTCGGGAGGGGGAATAAGAAGATAGAACGTGGGGATAGATAAAACAAGGTTCTTATTCTTTTATAAAATAAGAAATTTAAATTAGCGACTAGGATAGAGATATACCTAGAAGACTTGTTTGGTTCACATGTATGATGATAGATTTATACAACTAATTGAATTATTACATCCACGCTTAATGATGTAATTGTAATGTCCAAGTTAGGTAGACGATTGGAGGTCCGGAGACCATGATCATGTGATAAATCCTACAAATCAACAACCAAGACAAGTAATCTAATGAATGAAGTTAATTAGCATAGTAGGATTGTTCACAGTTCCTTAACCCTGGGATTTCATCCATTTCTTGTCCAAAGTCTTTACTTTTCTGCATTATTTTAGTTTACTTTTAGTTTACAAACTTTCAAAACTCTTTTGGTTATATTGCACCACTTTAATCTCAATAGTTGAACTTGAATTAGATATTTATTGATAGAAGTTTCTAAGGGATCGATATTCAGCTTTATTTAAGGCTATTGTATTACTTGGTGAGACCACGTACACTTGCGTGTGTGCTTGGATGCAACGGCTACCTTGACTCAAGTTGTACAACTTGGCATGTAACTCATGTCTATACCTATCTGAAACATATCTTTGTCCCATGAATACCTTCAAGGAATACCATGGAGGGGGTTGTCCTTCATTCAAAACATTTCCAAATCTTTTGACATAATCCCACCATGTACTGGTATATCCTTCAAAATAGGCTATTTAATACCAACTTTTTTTTCTCTTCGGTGATATCATTAACTTGGAAGATCCTTTCAAAAAAGGATTCCCATGAGTGATAAGCTTCGGGATCACTGTCACCTTTGAAAGTTGGGAGACTAACATTGATTGAATTAATACCCACATCTCGATCCCTATTACCTTGTTGGTTCCATTGTTCATAACCTTGGCGTTGGTTTTCCATGTTCTCTGTTCCATTAGGAGATAGATCGAATCTTCCTCCTCGATCTTAGTAACCTCATTAATCTATTGGTATACCTCTAATTTCCTGTACCAACATGTCATCTTTATCAAATGCTCCAAACTCCACTGGTTGTTCTTCTCTTTCTTCCTCGACTATTTGGAGGGGTTGGTTCTGGTTAATGGGTGCTTGGAATGGGGGAATTTTGGTTTAGTAGAGGTTGGGGTATTCGGGTTCGAGATTTATCCTATTGTGTTTGATTGAATTAAGGTTGGAGTGGTCGAATGGGATTTTTATTTTGTTGATATGGAGTGACTGGAGGAATGGAATCATGTTCTTGTATTGGTGGAGTGATCATTTAGTGATGATTTTTCGAGGAAATATAATCCAAAGGATTTGGAACATGCCCTCAAGTCGAAGCATAGTAATGTTAAGGTATGGATAGGGATAGGTTGTGTTGACCTTCCACGATATCTACTCTTCCACCAATGAGGGATACACTCCCTTCAAGAAAATCCACCTTATGGTCAAGTGAATTTATTTTAGCATCTATAGAATCAATTTTACTAGTGAGAGTTTCAATGGCCGCTAAGATAGCATTTGTTGGGTGGTTATCCATGTTTTGAGGAGTTTCGCCTTTCGTATCCATTGTAATAATGAAGAAAAACACCCACAAACAACAAACACGTTAGCGTTAGAGAAATTAGCCTCACAAACTCTTTACACCTTTGTTTACCTCACAATTGGATCACAAATGTTGAAAGATAGTTTATACTTCCTATGATAATTGAGGTGTCAAGTGCTACTCTTGATCGGATTGGATTCTTTCTAAAAAGATTCAAAGAAAATTTGTATGGACTTGATTCAAGAAGCTGCTATGAGTTAAAAATGAGAAAATCTTTAAAGGAAAGGAACGTTGAAAGAAATAAGATTCAAAAACTCATCAATCAACTTAGTAGATGAATTACTTAGTTGTTGAGTAGTTTACGAATCAAAAGAAGAGATAGGAATTAAGAAATTGAAACTTATGAATCAAACCTGAGCAAATTGGAGTTTAGAAGTATTAAAATACATTTGGAAACTTGGATTGTCCTTGGGAAAGGCTGATCTGCATTTGAGGTGTGTTAGACACCTTGGGCGCATGTCAAGAGCAGGTTAAACGCAAGAGCTGTTGTCTTGGCCTACTGCAGCACCTGGAATGCAGGTACAGAGTAGGATAGTTGCATGTACAGTGCAGGAGGGAGACTAGTTACTAGTTTGGTCTGCCTTTGAGCTGCTGAAGCAGCTCCAACACACCCTAATTGCAGGTTAACAATAGATCAGCTGAAACTGCTCACTAGTGGCCGAATTGTACATTGTTAGTCCCTTTTTGCCCTCTTCTCTAGGAATACTCTTTGGATATTCAAAGGTGCTCGTACTAACACAATTTCACACTTTTTTCTTCTCTTTTTTTGATCAAACTCTGACTTTTGGATGAACTTTCAAGATCAAAATAACAAATTTTCAAGAACAACAAGAACATCAACTTTTCAAACTTTTTCTCCTTAGTTTAGAATGAGTTGAAATTTCAAACCTAAGAACTTTTCAAAATTCTAAAATCATTTCAAGAATTATTTTTCTCAAATTATTCACCAAAAACTTCAAATCTTGCAACCAACATCGAAATCGTCAATCCACTTTAAAGTTCTTCAAACCCAAAGCTTCCAATGAAAGTATAAGGCTCAATTTTACTCTGATTTACCTCAAATTTGATATATGAAATCTAATAGTGTTAGGGAACGCAAATCTAACACTAGAAACACAAGAAAACACATAAATAAAAAACTTAGAATTTGACCTAAGACCTAAAACGTGAGTAGTAACTTTTTTTTTTGTGATTTTTGATTTTTGGAGATGACTAGACCCAAGATTGACTTTGTAGGAATGAAATCAAGCATGAATCTAATACCAAATGATACATAAAAAACTAAAAAAACTAACTATGATACGAAAAAGTAAAAATAATCGATAAGATAGATAATTAGACACAAGAAAAAAAGTAACTAAGAACAAAAGAGTATATCAAACTCTAATACCCTCAATTACAATCTCATCGAACACCTAATTCCTATGGTGACCAAGAGGAAGATGAACGCCCTCTAAACCAACATTTCTAAATAAAAGTTCAACAAAAGTTGTCCACTACTCTCAATCAATGGAGAAGCATTCATCAATTCATCTATCATCAAGCAAAAATTAAGAGAATGAGCTAGCCTAAAGGTATTTTATAGTTTAGGCTTTTTATTACAATATTAGGGCCCAAAAGTTATCCAATTTCAAGAAAAATCCCACTAAGGGATGTTTTGATCTAGAAAATTACATGTCAAAGACCCAAATGTTAGAGCGGATCCAAAGCGCCTTTGGCGCAAGTCCTTTCCAAGGGGCTTTCTAGTCCCATTTTTCCTTTCCTTGCCTCATCCGACCATCCTTGGACCAATGTGAGTCTGATCATCAACAAATGACACCCTCTTGATGGTAAAGAGGCTTCTTCAAGTACCTCATACTTCATGAACAATCCTTGGATTCTTTGAAGCTCCCGAACTTTACTTCTAGTGAAAGGATTGGAGCTAATCCGGATTATATCACAGAGTGTGCCTTACCTCCATGGCACACCCTAATCACGGACCCTTACTGTTTTGGAATCCTGAAATATCCCAAAACTCATACCAAAAAGTCCAAAAAATTTCCAATGGTCCCGTTAATATTCCTTGCTATTATTCAACTTAAAAATCACCTTAAAATGTATGAGAGCTATCAAACTAAAATCATCTAAATTTTGGGCTACAACATTCACCTTTTAAAGATGCAAAAAGATAACATCAAATTGAAGAAGGTAAGCTATGTTTCCTACATTTGTAGAGCCTTTTCCATCTTGCTACTGATGTTTTGCTTCTTTTAACTTTTGAATTCTTATTGTGCTTGCAGTATATTGTTTTTCCTTTCAGAATAATTAATTTATTTGCTTGGGTGATTATTGTTTCCTCTAAACTTTATATAGTACTGTTGTAGCATTTACGTTACTTTAATCACTTTTTTTTTTAATTTTTATTTTCTTATCCGAGTTCATATAAGTTTTGAATAAATAGTTTCATATTTAACAGTATATTATAATATGTTGCATACATATACATAGCTTTCTATTAAATTTTGCCTTTTTTCTTCCTTTTAGAAAGAGTGTGTATGTTTATATATATATATATATATATATAACTATCGTATTGAGGTAACAAATAACAATGTTGGGCTATGTAATATCCCTAAATATTAACATCATTGGGTGATGTAAAGATCTCTAAAATGTTGATCGACTTGTAAAGATCTCTAAAATTTTGATCGACTTATATACTCTTTTAGTTTAATTTTACTATATGTTTCATAAGCACAATATTGATCCAAAGTAGCCCTAAATATTGAAAGAGATATAGCCATAGATTGAACACGAGTCAATTGAAATGTCTTAAAGTTCTAAATCCATGCTTATTCTAAATTGATAGAAACAATATTATATTGTTATCTCTAATAACATTTATTACTTCTGTCAGATTAGGTGTACATCATGAAATTAATAATGATTGATTATCTACTCTATGAAGACACATTAGATTGAATCTCTGTACAACACAAAAAAAGCTATTCATTCGGTAACAAGCACAAATTCTTAGACGTGAAATATTTGTAGCCACAACCACCCTTGCACATATTCACATTTACATTATACTGGATGGGCAAGGCCCATGCCCAATATTTTATTTTATTATCATTTTGGCTTTCAAACCAACATGTCTAGCTAGGGATCAAATGAGACAGTTGAAATGGTGGAAAAACAAAAAAAGATGATGATGAATTCACTATAGTTTATCAACAAACCTCATCATCCGTTTACCAAAAATTTAATCTTTGACTATAAAATTTTTGTGCTTAAATAAATGAGAACTGTTATTGGCAAATTTTAGGCAGATACCTATTGCAAAGTACATTAACATTTTAAAGTATGTTAGCTCATAATTCTACCCATCCTTTTGATTGCAAGTTTCCTATGTTAACTAATACACATTAGCTCGAATACTTGTTCGAAATTCTTTGATCTCACAACTTTGTACACCTACAACAAAATATTAGTGTGTTAACGGAACATGAAATGAGTCATATTCATAACACATCATATTACCTAGACAAAATATAGTATAAGAAAATCAAACCTTAGTTGACCCCGGAAGAAACTCATAAGATGAATGTGTTGATAAGACTAGAGATATATAGTGATAGAAAATATCTAAATCTTTATGTCAAAAACTGCTGCTTCCATCCCTACCTCACTTGTAGAAGGTGTCCTGACCTTTTAATATTTCTCTCGTCAATGGTGGATTGTGCCCTGCTAAAATTCCATAAAGGAGCTATTGAAATACCCTGAAAATAACATAACTCAAAAACAGATTTTAAAATATTTTTAGAAAAAGAATATGTAGAACTATAAACAGTATAATGAAGAGGGAAGTATCTAATGTTATTTTAGTTATCCTAATACACTAATGATGGCTGCAGGAAAAGGCAGGAGCAAGTAGTATAGCTAACAAGTTGGTCCATTCCTAACTTTGGAAAATGAGAGGCTCACACAATAATGTAATGAGTTCATACAAGTCATTCGTTCTTGAATCTTGATGATTTTAAACAAGAAGAATCACTAGAGTCAACAATAATCGGGGCAGGAGAATGGAGATTGACTTCATACAATTTGAGTCCCATATCAGAAAAGTCAGAGCAGAAGGTGTTCTTATTTATTGGTTTAATATTTTTCCCAGTCTGGTAGTCTATTATAATACTTTAATGAGGTTGTGGAGAAGTCAACGAAGGGATATTTTGGTATCTATTGAAAGAATCAAAACCATGAAGACTATCCTTGATTTTGCGGAGTCTGTTAGTCAGTTATAACACTTTAATAAGGTTGTGGAGAATTTATCAAAAAATAAACAAATATATAAAGTGAAAATGAGAGAGGAAGACACTACTATAAATGAATTAAAAAAGGCAACAAAGGGAGGTTCTTGGTAAGGTTTTGAAATATAAGGATTTTTTTTAGTTAAATGAAGTATTAAAAGGATGTGATGAAATTTTAATTGATATAACAAGGTTGATTTTGGTAAAAAACTCAACAGTAATGCATGAGAAATCACAAAAAACAAAATATGATTCTATAGGAGACATAGGTGATTGATTAGCACCAAATTGTACATATTATTTGTTGACATCCACAAAATTTTGTTTAATGACCATCCTTGATTTTATTTCCCCTTTTAATGAAAATGAGGTTTCAAAAACATGGTCCAACAGAAAAATAGTTCTCAAAGTGTGACAAAATTTGAAGCTACCATATATATCATGATATCAAAAGGAAATTTATCACAATAGAAGATGTACCTGCTTGTGAAGAATATGAAATGATTGGCTTACGGGTAAGTAAACATCCCAAGCAATGACCTGAAAAATAGGCTTGATCAGATAAGGCAACCAAAAACTCATATTCGTAACTCATCATATCAACTAGGTGGAATATAGGATAAATAGATCAAACCTTGCTTGACCCTGAAAGTAACTCATAAGCTGAATGAGTTGATAGGACTGTAGATATATGGTGATGGAAAATATCTATATTTGTCTGCCAACAATAATTGGTTCTATTTCCACCTCACTTGTATCAAGCGACTTGACCTTTTTAGCATTTCTCTCATCAATGGTAGATTGTACCCTTCTGAAATCCAATAAAGGAGCTATCAAAATACTCTATAAATAACATAGCTCAGAAACATATTTTAAAATATTTTAAGAAAAATAATATGTAGTAGTATAAATAGAAAAATGAATAGGGAAGTGCCTAATTTAATTCAGTTATGCTAATAAGGGTGGCTAGAGAAAAAGGTAGGAGCAAGGAGTACAGCTAACAAGTCAGTGAATTCCTAACTCTGGACAATGAGCAAGGCTCACACAATAATGAATTTTTTAATGTGTCATATTAATAAGTAGATGACAACGTTAGAGTTGATATTTCCACAAAACTTATTCCTAATGAGTTCCTAGAAGTCATTCGTTCTTGAATATTGATGAGTTTAACCAAAAAGAATCATTGAATTCGATCAAAATTGGGGTAAGACAAAGGAGTTTGACTTTATATAGTTTGAATTCGATATCAGAAAAGCCAAATAGAAAGTGTTTTTATTTATTGGTTTAATATCATTTGCGAAGTCTATTTGTCTGTTATAAAACTTTAATGAGGTTGTGCAAAATTTATCCAAAATAAATAAATATATAAAGTGTAAATGATAAAAGAAGGAATAGTTAGAAATAGATAAAATAAGTGAATAGAGGGATGTGTCGGTATTTATTGAAAGAATCAAATCAATGAAGAAAAATCGATAGAAATAGATAGATTTAAAAAATCATGTAGTAATTTTTTTTTTTTGACATTTGTAATAAGTAATTGTGTGAACATTGAAAGTAGTTCTACGGTAATGGAAAAGGAAGAGTAATCTTCACTGATTTTTAATGCCTACAATTCACCAAAGATCAAATATGATTCTATAGGAGACATAGGTAATTGATTAGCACTAAATCACACATATGGATTGTTGACATCCACAAACTCCTGTTTAATTACCATCTATATTTTTGTTTTTCGTTTTTAATGGAAATTAGGCTTCAAAAGCATGGCCCAACAGAAGAACAGTTCTCAAATGTATCAAAATTTGAAGATACTATATATATGATGATACAAAAAGGATATCTAGCATGATAGAAGATTTTCCTGCTCATAAAGAATATGAAATGCTTGCTTTATGGGTAAGTCAACATCCAAATAAATGACCTAAAAATAGGCTTGATCAGAAAAGGCAACAAAAAATTCATATTCATTATCCATCACATTACCTAGATGAAATATAGTATAAATAAATCTAACCTTGGTTGACCCTAAAAGCAACTCATAAACTAAATCCAAGAATGGAAGGACCTTATATTTAGGATGGCCTTTCGCATCCACGATGGATCTATTTTAAAATAAAGCTCATACATATAAATTCCAACAAAAATTAATGTTTAATTTTGAGCTTTATTTATTGTCATTGCAAAATATAATCAATTAAAAACTGTGTTCTTTTAAAAGAAACCGACATATTTTCATCTGTTGATGTCATTGATAGTATTTTTGAAATAAATACATGTGTATTTTTAAAATCTCCGTTAGAAATAGTAGCACTAATAACATGCTTGTTAAAATTTTAACATATTAATCGTGTTTCATTACATAATCCTTTAGAAGTATTTAAATTTCACAATAATATAACGGGATAATTTTTTTTAAAGTCAATTTATACGGAGGTAAATTAGCAGAATTTGAAGAATGTAAAAAATTCTCAAACTGACATTGATCACCAGGTTATATTGTTCCATAGATTGCAGTATAAACCTGAGCATCATTAGAAAGATGGTGTATAAGCATGCCATTAATTTCATTAACAAAATTATTTTTTTAGTTAAAATAACTCGTGAAGTCATAGAAGATGGAGTTGAGAAAAATATATTAATATTTGGATAAGTTTTATTGAATAACTGATTTTGGGATTCTATCTTATTTGTAAAAGGAAAGATAAAATCATGAAAAATTTGAATTTTATTGCTGTCATTGGTTGTCTCTTGTTCATTTCCAATTCGCATTAGATATTCGCAGAAAGTAGGATCTTCTTTTGTTCGCATGCTTTATGATAAGCATAACTTTTCTAGTTGATTTCAAATATCGAAATATAGTAGGCTCTCACGTACGAAGTATTTTCTCTTTCCACTACAAACAACAAATAGTATTTGTCTAAAGTCTCCTCCAAAGACAATGACTTTTCCACCAAATAGGCATATTTTACCTGTTATGACGATGACTTTTTCGTCAAATAGGCATATTTTACGTGTTAAGTCTTTTAAAAGAGTATCAAATGCTTGGATCATTTTATTTTTGGCCATTGAGACTTCATCCCAATAATTAATTTTAAATCTCAAATTAGAGATGTCAATGACCTTCGTTTACTAGTGTTGCAAGTGAAGTCACTATCAATATCAATTGAAATTTTAAATCATGAGTGTGCAGTTCAGCCTCCTGAGAGAGTTGAAGCTGCGACACAAGAGCTAGGAGTTGTTAAGGCTACAAATTCTTTTGATCTTACATTTGCCAATAAAGGTCTATACAAAAATGTTGTTTCAGTTCCATCCGAACCATCAATGAAAAAAATACCTGATTTATTTGAATATACTCTATCAAGTATTGTATTGATTTTGTTGAATATACTCTATCAAGTATTGTATTGTATGTTATTTTTTGGTGTTTGTTTAACTTTGTTTATAATAACAGATGTTCTTTACTTACTATTATGGTTCTCTCAAAGAGAATATCTTTTTCTTCTATAGTTACTCTGGTAGGTGTAATATTTTTAAGAGCAAAGTTGAACTCCTTTATATTGTGTCCCATTGAATGTAAAACTCCGTTGATATGATTTAAAACTGAGTGTTTAATATCTTTTGTTGTCATAGTAGGAATCTATTTAAATTCTTTAGACATAGAGTCTTCGAATATTTTCCACAACTCTTTTGGATTTATAGGATTGCAGTAAACTAACAGTGTGGCAAATAGACCTCTTAGACTATAAGGCATTTGATAGCTCACAATTTCGTACAAACACTCTATTAAATTTTTATTGGTATTTAGTATGACTTTTTTCTCTGCAGCTTCTAGGAATGTATTATAATATATTTCATTAACTTTACGGAGATCTTCATATGATTTTGGTCCTCTTAGGTGAGTCAAAGTAGTCTAAGAGAGTATCACTCTCCTTCAGTTGGATGACATGTCACAATTCTACGAATGGCATTACTATATCATTATAAACATGACCATATTCTATTTGTTACTGAACAGACAAATTCCTGGGAAAGTATTTATATAATAAGTTCAGTTCTACAGAATACTTATTCATTCTATTCATGTAAAAAAATTCAGTTAACATCATTCTCCTTATCATTGGATTATTTAAATTTTTTCCAAGATTTTACTTGCTTTTGAAAGATACATATTAGTTTCCTTTTAGATGTAATTGATGTTGGTATACAGTTGGTGTCATTTCACTGATAGAAAAAGCAAACAAACGCCATGCAGCTTCTGGAGGAGAAACCCATCTGGCAGATTGCTATGCTTTTATTCCATCTACATCTATATTTGAGTTGCCATTGTGAACGCGAAATGTAATTTTATCATGACCTTTACAAATAAATATATTTGACCACCTTAATGTCACGATCCGAGACTACCCCCTAGTCGTAACATGGTGCTTAAGGCCACAAGTCACCCAAGCTAACCCATGATCTGGAACAAGATGTAAATACCAAAAGGAGATAACAAAATATTTTTTGGAAGCCATTTAATAAATGTTTAAATAGTTTAGTCAATATCAAAGGAGTCTGAAACATATCACTAAAAACATAACTAACTGTCTGTCTGTTTGAAAGACTCTAAACATGATGATTTGTTGGGCTAGGTCCCCAACTAACTCTGACTACTAAAATAAACATGAACTAAAATACTAGAAAGCATGATAAATCGTATAATTAGTCCTCTTCTAAGAAGGACTCTCCAGTGTTGTAGCTGAGTGCCACACAAACTGTCTAGTTATGATCGGGGAACTAAGACTCCAAACCTATGTTATAAGATAACATAGTGCAAAATAGAGTATGCGGCCAATATTTCAAATGTATTGGTATGCGAGATGAAGAATGCCTGATATACATATAAAATGGGCATAAATGCACGAACATGGAAATAGAATGCAAGACCAAGCATAAACATGTGCTGAAATGATCTGAATAGTTGGATAACTTATATATGGAAACTTGGTCATGCAAACCTAAACTGATGTAGTCTGAATAGTAGAATGAAAATATGAGAGCTATCATATAACCGACATGTCCCAATCTGAGCTAATTGGGGTCCAACTTATAACCTCTATTGGAAGAGTGTCTGTACCTTGCCAAGGGTAACAACAGTGGATGTGTTGATCCACTAACATGATGTCCCAAAGGCCTAGGGTGCCAACCCTCTATTGGCGGGTAACACCTAAAAATTTTTATTCTTCAATTGGAGGGTGACCTCTCATAACCTATACTGGATACGTAGTTCTAAAACTTAGGGACTTATACTAAAGGTCTCAGTCCTCTACGGGCGGGTGAGCCTTCATCCCTAGGTTTGCTTGGTGCTATGTCCTACTCCCAACTGAACTGATACTGACACTGATGAAAGGCTTAACATGACTAATATTGACATATGCTCAACATGATAGTATTCTCAATTAATGATACAAGTACGCTCTGAATGACTTGAAACTTGACATTTGTGACATATATGAGTATTTAGGTATTAGGTGTTCATAACCCACCCATATTATCTAATTAGACTGATCTTGACAATTATTGAACAATTTATGGTATAGAAAAATCATGAATACCACCCATATCAATAACTAATCATGATGTAGACATTTGTATTATCAAACATATGGAAGCATAATTATCAAGAGGGAATATATTTTTCATGGATGAACTTGAGAGTTTAACTGAATAAATTATTAAATTCATACTTCTCATAGAACCTTAGACAAAAATAGGATTAAAATTAAAAATTTGGAGAACTTTTGGACTCAATAGGTGAAAGGATCCCATTGATGAATATCCCACATACCTGAAGTAGAGCCTTGAAGGAACCTTCTTGAGAATCGGACTTGCTTGAAGAACCCTTGTTTGCTCTTGGGAGAGAAAGGAATCGCCTCTTTGGTTATTCTTGGGTGAAATTAATAATTATTTTATGATTTGGGACTTTTGGGTCTTTTATACCACTCTTTGTGAAGCCATAACAACGTGGGTTTGGCTTTTAAGGGAGTGGGAAAAGACATAAAAGTCCCTGGAAAAACAAGTAGTAAAATGCATTCCCAGTCGTTATGACTCACCTAACAACTTGCTACGACTGGTTACAAGTCATTGTCTAAGTCGTAACCTGGGATCTTTGGATTCTTGATACATTCGTTTTTGACTACGACTTGCTACCTACCAACTTCATACAACTGACTACGAGTCATTGGGTGAAGTCAACTCTGAGGCTTGATTCTTGGATCCTTTAGTGGTCAGGCTACGAGTCCACACAATGACTCTTAAGGTCTGACTACGAGTCATTTGTTGGACTACTAACCAATGGAAGGGATTCATGGTTACATACTATTGTGACTACAAATCACTCATGATGACTTGTCATGAGTGCTTACGACTCATTTCTTGAGTGCAGTCATAGAAGTGTATCGGGTTCTTAGGGGAACTTTTGACAACTCTTTGCCATGACATTGGATTAAGGCTAGACTTGAAGCATTGAAAAGTTAACTTCATGGACTATTTTTAAGAGGTTTATATCTTGAAAATTTGGGGTATTACAATATCTACCCCTTGGTATCATTCATCCTCGAATGAAACTAACTAAGCTGGGATACTAAGAAGACTGAGATCATGCATGGAATACTTAGAAGATGAATCATGACTAAATATCTAAAATATAAAATGCGATGCATGGACTGAACTAAACTCTTGAATGCATGCTATAACATGAGGATGGTTAGATAGCAGAGATAGAAAATGAGAGAATTTATCTAAAGAACCATTACCTCAAATTGAATCTGAATTCGTAAAGAAGAGAGGGATACTTGGATCGCATATCAGCTTCTGCTTCCCAAGTAGCTCCCTTAACAGACCAAAACCTTTATTAAAGCAACTTCTTTGTTTCTCAACCTATGAATCTGACGGTCAAGAATTTGAACTGGGATCTCTTCATAGAAGAGGTTATCTTCTACGCCCACACTTTCTAAAAGAACGACAGATGTTGGTTCACCAATGAATTTCTTTAGCAGAGAAACATAAAATACTCGACACACTGATGCTAACTCTGCATGCTACTATCACTCATAATCTATCTTTCCAAAATGTCTCAAAACTCTATAAGGGACAAAATAGAGGGGAATAAGATTTCCTTTCTTACCAAATATCTTCACTCATTTCATTAGCGAAATCTTCAGATACATAAAATCACCAACATCAAATTCAACCTTCCTTCTCACATCAACAAAGGATTTCTGATGGCTTTGGGCTATCTTCAATCTTTCACAGATCACCTGAACTTTTTCCATTGCCTTATACATGGACTTTGACCCTATTAAAGTAGCTTCGCCAACCTCAAACCAACCAATAAGAGATCAACACCTCCTAACATAGAAATCTTTAAATTGAGCCATCTAGATACTGGAGTGATAACTATTATTGTATGCAAACTCAATTGATGGAAAGTGATCATCCAAAATACCCTTGAAATCAATAACACAAGCCCTTAACATATCCTTTAGGGGTCTGAATGGTACTCTCAACCTGAACGTCTTTCTGCGGGTGAAAGGTTGAACTAAGATGAACTTGGGTGCCAAGACGCTTCTAAAAAGTCTTCTAAAAATGAGAGATAAACTGGGTACCTCTACCTAAAATGATGGTCAATGGAACCCTATGTAATTTCACCGACTCCCTGAGATAGAGTGCGGCATAGTCCTCAGCTAAATAGGAAGATGGACTGGCAAGAAATAAGCTGACTTGGTCATCCTATCCCTAATGACCCAAATAGAATCATGTTGATGATGCGTACAAGGTAACCTTATAAAAAAATCCATATTCACCACTTACCACTTCCAAGTGGGGATACTAAAATCCTAAAGCATACCACTAGGTCTCTAATGCTCAACCTTAACCTACTGACAATTAGAGAACTTATCCACGAATTAAGAAATATCCTTCTTCATACCTTTCAATTAATAGACTTCCCACAAATCGAGGTACATTTTAGTGGATTATGGGTGAATTAAATAACGTGAACTATGTGTCACGACGAAAACCGAGGCCCTGGCCATGACGAGCATTCCAAACCATGAAGGCTCAGACGCCCTTCTCTATCTGGTAGTCATGCACAATATTCATATAATAAAAAAAGATGCTAAAATATAACTTAATACAGAATCATGGTCATACTCTGAACCCAATTTTATGATAAAGAATTAAAATCCAACAACTCTTGACAACTTCTAAACCAGTCTGCAAAATCTTTGTTACATGCTAGAATGACAACTGTCTGAATCTGGGACAAGGCCCCCAATGGACCTAAATCATAATAAGTAACATAATCTGAAATAAGTAGGCCTTCTAGAATAAAGAAGGCTCGCGACTAAACAGTCTCTTCTCTCTGTAATCTCTACTGCTTAGCTAGACCTTTAGATTGAGCCTCAGACCCTGGAAGGTAGGGGGTCAATACAGTTGTACTGGTATGCAGAGAAAATCAAAAATAATAATTTTTTTATCCAACATATATGAGACAAATTTAAAATAGTTCATAAATATATCATATGGTAAGAATCACATGGGTATATTTAAAAGACTCTATAAAATCATCTGAACTCTGTGACACTCTTTATTTTACTTCGGCGCTAGGTGGTATACCCTATAACTCTAAAATTTCATGGACTATATGGAATCTTCCATTAACTCGGCAGCCAAGCCCCCAACACAATTTTGCGATAAGCTACGCCACAGGGTCATCACCAGTGTACAATAATAATATACCCGTATCGGCAAAACACGGTTTTAGGTAATGAGTCAATTGACTCGTGCCTTCTTCGGGTAATCACCTAACCTTCTTTAAGCCCATTTTTAACTCTTTAAAACATGTATTCTGTGAAATCAATCTCTACAAACTCCAGATTTGTTATGGCATACGTTTATATGGTATCGTTATACCATTGACTTGCAAGTTGCAACTCTGAGCCATTAATAGCTTATTATAATTCTCTTATTTCAAAACAGAAGGTTTGTTACCACCATATTAATAAATCATTTCAAAGATCTCTTTCTTAAAACTCATGTAAACACATGCAAGAAACTCTTTTTTTTTCAATATTTCAAATATACAAGGTAGTCATGTCAAAGTTCTCAATCACATGCAATTCTTTCTCTTTAAAACAAGGATATAGTTATATCAAGAAACTCCCTCCCATATCTCTAAATCATTTTCAAATACTATGATATTAAGAAAAGCACTTTCAAACCATAAAACATGCATTTCAAATCATTCCTGACAAAATCATAAACTTCAATTCATCACAAGAGAGGGACTTCATAATTATGCTCTCAATCAATCTTAAAAACTCAATTTCATACATATACATATGAGCATAAATCAATTTAAGGGGAAAGACCTAAAGGACAAATCAATAATAGCATTGAAAATTTAAAATGCATAATTTAAAACATAGATTCCAAAACCCCTTTATAAATTCAAGCTTGATAAACCTTAAATCATATTCAAGTGTTTCCATAAGCCCATGTAGTTTTCGGATAAACCCCACGTACCTTAAGTTATGAATTTTGGATGAACGTTTGCTTTTCGGATTCTATTTCTGTTTCTAATGGATGATTCTTGAAGCTTTCGGATTGAGAATTCCAATTCTTGAATCAATTTCGAGAATTGGCGGTTAAATCTTGAGTTCTCTTGGATTTTTGGGTTGAAACCCTAATGAGTGTTCTAGATGAATTTTGAGGAAGAAATCAACAAAGTGGTGATTTGGGAGTATAATCCCGTGTTAAGGATTAAAAGTGGTGGGGGAAAATGACTAAATTACCCCCTTGGATGCGGATTATAAAAACTGAAACAACTGGGCATCGACGCGATAGGATACGTGGCGCATCGATGCCGTCGACGCGATACCAGATGCGTCGCGCCCTAATTGCGCCAAGCATCATTACTTTTTACCTGGCAGTTCCTGCAAAAAATTTACCAGCGCGATGGGCGATGCGGCGTTCCAAGATCGCGTTGGTCCTCTTTTTTGGGACACCAAACAAGGTTTAAGCGCGAGCTGAAAAATCCAAAACTTGTTCAAGATATACTATCGACTTACCCATTGTGAATCAACTTAATAATTAACTATCGGTGGTTGGGAAGGTCATAAAATAACTCCTCAAAGATTTGAAGCTCAAAATAAGACTAAGTCCGTTTGACACTCAGAAAATTTTTTAAGTTTTCAACTCTATAATCATGCTACTAGGATATAACACATGGATGACTTTTACGGGGTGTTACATTATCCCCCCTTGGGATCTTTCATCCCCCAAAGATGATGCGGAAGCATGACTTCAAGCATACTAAGGGCATAGAAAGAACAAGGCAAAGATTGTACCTTCCATTTCATTATCCACTGAATAAAAAAGGTTTGGGTATCTAGACCACATATCATCTTCTGATTCCCAAGTTGCTTTTTCAACTTTCTGATTTTTCCATAACACCTTAACTAAAACTATTTCCATGCTCCTCAACATCCGGACCTGATGCTCTAGAATTGCAACCGGTTCCTCCTCATACACCAAGGAGTGTTTTACATTGATCTCCTCTACAGGAAATACTAAAGAATGGTCTTCAATATACTTCTTCAACATGGATATGTGAAATACGGGACAGACTGAAGCCAGACTTGCGGGTAACTCTAACTCATAAGCAATCCACCCTATCTTTCTCAAAATCTGGTATAGCCCTATATATCGAGGACTCAACTTCCTCTCTTTCCCAAATCGCATAACCCCTTCATAGGAGAGACTTTGAGAAACACCAAATCACCAACCTCAAATTCTAGCTCCATTCTTCTAACATCAGTATAGGATTTCTGTCGACTCTGAGCTGTTTTAAGTCGCTCTCTAATGATTTTCACCTTCTCCATTGCCTGATGAACAAGATCAGGCCAAAAAAACCGCGTTTCACTCACTTTATACCATCCTATCGGTGACCTACATCTTCTCCCATACAATACCTCAAAAGGAGCCATCTTAATACTGGCATGGTAGCTATTGTTATACATAAACTCTATCAATGGAAAGTGATCAACCCAACTACATTTGAAGTCAATTACATAGTCCCTCAACATATCCTCAAGAGTCTGAATGGTGTGCTCGGCTTGCCCATCCATCTGAGGGTGGAAAGCCGTGCTTAAGTTCACTTGGGTACCTAAACCCCTATGAAAGGATGTCCAAAAGTACGAAGAGAATTGCATACCTTGGTCAGATATAATAGATATAGGTGCCCCATGTAAACGAACTATCTCCTCAATGTACATCTTGGCATAATCATCACCCGAATAATTAGTCCTCATGGGAAAAAAGTAAGCTCACTTGGTCAGCCGGTCCACAATTACCCAGATAGAATCATATTGGTTTCGGGACCTCAGAAGTCCCATAGTAAAATCCATATTAATCATCTCCCACTTCTATAGAGGCAAGGCTATCTCCTGGGAAGTACCACCTAGCCCCAAATGTTCCACTTTAGCTTATTGGTAATTTAAACACTTGGAAACAAAGTCAGCCACATCTCGTTTCATATTATTCAACCAATATATAGTTTTAAGATCATGGTACATTTTAGTAGAGCTTGAGTGAACAACATACCTCGAAGTGTGAGCTTCATCAAGGATTCTCTTCCGTAGACTATCCACATTCGAAAAACAAATCCTACCTCGGTATGTCAAAATTCCATCACCACCAATTTCAAAAGACAACACCTTCTATTGACCCACATCTTTCTTAATTTGCATCAAGATAGGATCTTCGGCCTGCTTCTCCTTAACTTTAGCACAAAGGGAAGATTTAGCTACCTCAGGAACAACTACTCCCCCATCCTCGGAGTCCAAAAGTCGCACTCCTAGATTTGAAAGTCAGTGAATATTCTTCACCATTTCTCTCATCCCTTCCTCAACATGAGAAAGACTACCCATAGATAATCTTCTAAGGGTGTCTACTACTATATTCGCCTTGCCTGGATGATAGTACATGCTCATGTGATAATCCTTCAAAAGCTTCAACCAACGCCTCTGCCTGAGGTTCAATTCTTTCTGCGAGAAAACATACTGTAAACTCTTTTTGGTCAGTAAATATATCAACATATACCCCATAAAGATAATGCCGCCATATTTTAAGCGCAAACACCATAGCTTCCAATTCCAAGTCATGAGTAGGGTTATTTCTCACATGCACATTCAACTACCTAGATGCATTAGCCACCACCTTACCGTGCTGCATAAGAACATACCCAAGTCTCAGTCGGGATGCATCACAGTACACAATAAAACCCTCTGTACCCTCCAGAAGAGTCAGAACAAGTGCATTAGTTAGCTTGTCTTTCAACCTCTCAAAGTTGTTCTCATAGGAGTTAGACCACATAAACTTTACCTTTTTCTGAGTCAACTTAGTAAGTAGAGCATCTATGGAGGAAAAACTCTCTACGAACCTTCTGTAAAACCCTGGCAAACCCAAGAATCTCCAAATATCAGTTGAAGTCGTGGGTCTGGGCCATTTTCTCACTGCCTCAACCTTTTGAGGATCAACTTTAATTTTCTCACTAGACACAACATGCCCCAAGAAAGCGATAACATTTAACAAGAATTCATACTTGGAAAACTTTGCATACAACTTATGATCTTTGAGAGTCTGAAGGATAATTCAAAGGAGATTGGCATAGTCCTCCTCACTCTTAGAATAAATCAAGATATCATCAATGAAAACTATGATAAACAGATCTAGAAACTGATTAAACACCTTATTCATTAGGTCTATGAAAGTTGCAGGGGCGTTAGTCAACCCAAAGGACATGACAAAAAATTCATAGTGACCGTATCGAGTTCGGAATGCCATTTTGGGAATATCTGACTCTCTAACCTTCAATTGATGATATCCCGAATGGAGATCTATCTTTGAAAAACATCTAGCACCCTGAAGCTGGTAAAAAAGATCATCAATTATAGGAAGGGGATATTTGTTTTTGACAATGACCTTTTTGAACTGATGGTAGTCTATACACATACGGAGGGAACCATCTTTTTTACGCACGAATAGAACAGATGCACCCCAAGAAGAAACACTAAGGAGAATAAAGCCTTTTTCCAGTAAGTCTATCTGCTACTCTTTCAACTCAGCAGGAGCCATTTTATACGATGGAATAGAAATGGGATGGGTGTCTGGCAACAAATCAATACCAAAATCCTTCCATTTTCTCCAGCTATGAAAGAAAATATCTCCCTATCAGGTGGTATTCCTGGGAGATCATCAGGGAAGACATCCGAAAATTCGTTTACCACAGGGACTGACTGAAGAGAAGGACTATCGGTACTTAATCATTAACTCGTATAAGATAATACAAACATCCTTTAGAAATAAGTTTACGGGATCTGAGGTAAGATAAAAATTTCCCTCTAGGTGCTAGAGAATGTCCCTCTCACTCTATCACTGGTTCATTTGGAAAGGAAAAAGTAACCTTTCGGGTTCTAAATCTAATATGACATAGCATGAATGGAGCCAGTCCATTCCTAAGATAGCATCAAAGTTAACCATCTCAATCTTTATGAGGTATGACACAGTATCCCAACTATAAACAGATACAACACAATTTTTATACACCCTCCTAGCCATAATAGAATCACCCATCGGAGTGGAAACAGAGAAAGGTTCTGCAATTACATCGGGCTCAAACCCAAAATCGATGGTCATATATGGGGTCACATAAGACAGGGTAGACCCGAGATCAAGAAACACATACACATCATGATGGAAAATTTGTAACGTACCCGTGACCACATTTGGTGAGGATTCTACCTCTTTGCGGTTTGTCAAAGCATACAACCGGTTGCGATCGCTTTTGGTAGTTGAAGGAAAACCCTTGGGCGGTGGTGGAGGAGCGGAGGAATTAGCCTGTGACTTAGCTCCCCCAACATTACCTCTCGCTGTTGGACAATCCCTCTGGATAAGGCTTGGCTGGCCGCATAAATAACATACCGTGGCGTAAAATTAACATCTTCCTGGATGATTCCTCCCAATCTTCCACAGCACGGGTATGATCAAGGAGTATGAGATACACTCTCCTGAGACTGCGTACCCTACACTCTCGGCCTATGACTAGACTGAAAATTCTAGAATCGCTGATCAACTAGAGGTCTGGGCACTAGAGCACTGGCTGCGGACTGAGCATTACCCCAATTCTTTTTTTTCTTCCACCCGTTCCTCCAATTACCACCCTATTGCTGATTATAATTCTGGTCTACTGGTCTGGCTGTCTTGGATTGCCTATTCTTTTCCCTTATCTTAGACACCTTCTTCTTCTGATCCTCTACCTGCTTCATATGGACTGACTATCTGGAGAAGTCCATATCTCTGTTCATCATGGCCCTCTTAAATTCTATCACCAAGTCATCGGAAAGACCGGATGAAAATTTCCTCATTCAGGCTCTCATATTTCCTGCAAACTCTAGAGGACTTTTCCACATATTTCTTAGACAGGTTTTTTCCCCTAGAGTTAAAGGAAGCTAAGATTCAGAAGTTCATTAACTTGAATCAAGGTAGTATGAGTGTGAAGGAGTACTCGCTCAAGTTCACTCAGTTGGTGAGGTATTCTCCGACTGTGGTGGCTGACTCTAGGTCTAAGATGAGTAAGTTTGTGTTTGGTGTATCTGATAGTTTGGTAAGGAAGTGTAGGACCACCATTTTGATTAAGGAGATGGACCTATCTAAACTCATGATTCATGCTCAGAAGATTGAGGAGGAGAAGTATAAAGAGTAGGAGAGAGAGAATAAGAGGGCCAAAATAGGTACTTTTAACTTTTCTTAGCCGAGGTTAGAAGGTGGTAACTGTTATCATTTCTATCTAAAATTTTAATCCCCAGATTTATCTTCAGTTATTACACTAGCTCCTAAGTTCAGGAAAGATAGTAGGGATAGAGCACCAGGCTCTAATCCCTAGGGTAGTGTGAATAGTGGTTGTACAAATCCGCTCTGTAGGAAATATGGTAGGAATCACTAGGGTGAGTGTAAAGCTGGTAGTGATATGTCTTTTAGATGGGGAAAGCCTGGCCATAGGGTCAGGGATTGCCCTAGGGCTATTCAGCAAGGTCAGTCCAATCGTTCCTTAGCTCTAGCCAGTTGCCCGACTCAGCAGGGTGCCACTTCCAGTGTAACCAGTGGACAACGCTGGAATAAATTATATGCTCTCCAAACTCAGAAGGATAATAAATGTTCTCCCAATGTGGTTATGGGTATGTTACAGGTATTTAATCTTCATATTTATATTTTATTAGACCCAGAGCTTTACTTTCTTTTGTGACTCCTTATATAACCGTCAAATTTGGTGTCACTCATTAAACATTAGCAGAGCCTTTCTCAGTGACTACCCTAGTGGGTAAATCTATTTTAACCAGACGTGTATACAAAAACAACCCAGTCACAGTATCTCAGAAAATCACTTCAGTTGATCTTGTGGAGTTAGAGATGACTGATTTTAATATCATTCTCAACATGGATCGACTTCTTTCATGTTATGCCTCATTTGATTGTAGAAATGGAATCGTTCAGCTTCAGTTTCCTAATGAACTAGTTATTGAATAGAGGGTAGTACTTCAGTGCCTAAAGGTCAGTTTTTCCCCTATCTTAGAGCAAGAAAAATGATATCCAAGGGGTGTATGTACTATCTTTTCTGAGTCAAGGACTCTAGTTCTAAGACTTTATGTCTTGAGTTAGTTCCAGTAGTAAATGAATTTCCAGATGTGTTCTTTGAAGATCTCTCAGATTTTCTCTCAACAGGGAAATCGACTTTGGAATAGATCTACTTCCAGACACCCAGCCTATCTCTATTATGACCTATAGAATGGCTCTAACTGATCTTAAGAAATTGAAGAAACAGTTAAAAAATATCGTAGATAAGGGTTTCATCAGACCTAGTGTTTCGCCATGGGGCGCTCCAGTCTTTTTCATGTGTAAGAAAGACGATTCTCTCAGAATGTACATCGACCAACGTTAGTTTAATAAAGTTACAATCAATAATAACTACCCACTAACCAAAATTGATGACTTGTTTGATCAACTTTAGGGTTCCAGTTATTTCTCTAAGATTGACCTCAGATCTGGCTATCATCAGCTTATAGTTAGACAATGTGACATTTGGAAAACATTTTTCAGAACTTGGTATGGTCACTTTAAATTTTTGGTTATGTCCTTAGAACTAACAAATGTCCTTGTAGCTTTCATGGACTTAATGAACAAAGTGTTCAAGCAGTACTTGAACATGTTCATTCTAGGCTTCATTGATGATATCCTTGTCTATTCCCATAATGAGAATGATCATGCAAATCATCTGAGGGTTGTGTTGCAGATCCTTAGATATCATTAGTTATTCACTAAGTTTAGTAAGTGTAAATTTTGGCTAAAATCTGTAGTTTTCCTTGGCCATGTAGATTTCGATGATGGCATCCGAGATGACCCTCAAAAGACCAAAGCAATAAGAAACTGGCCTCTATTAGATATAAGGAGTTTCTTGGGTTTAGATGGATATTACAGATAATTTGTTAAAGGGTTTTCTTTTATTGTGTCCCCATGTCTCGATTGACTCAGAAGAAGGTCAGATTTCAGTGATCAGATTCATGCGAGAAGAGTTTTCAGGAGTTAAAGACTTAACTCACTTCTACCCCAGTCTTGACTTTGACAAATGGTTCAGATGGATTTGTAGTTTACTGTGATGCTTCCAGATTTGGTTTTGGTTGTGTTTTGATGATGAGAGGAAAGGTCATAGCCTATGCCTCTAGATAACTTAAACCCCATAAGAAGAATTATCCAACCCATGATCTCGAGTTGGCAGCCGTAGTTTTTGCCTTAAAGATTTGGAGTAATTTCCTTTATGTGGTTCATGTTGATGTGTTCAAGAACCATAAGATCTTACAGTATGTGTTCACAAAGATAAATCTGAATCTTCATCAGAGAAGGTGGTTTGAGTGCCTGAAAGATTACGAAATGAGTATTTTGTATAATCTGGGCAAGACCAATGTAGTGACGGATTCCCTTAGTAGGTTGTATATATGTAGTGTTGCTAATATTGAAGATGATAAGAAGGATTTAGTCCATGAGGTTCATTAGCTTGCTAGGTTAGGTGTTCAATTGGTCGTTGCAGTATGTGTTCTCGCAGAAAGATTTGAATCTACATAAAAAAAGATAGTTAGAATTGTTAAATGATTAAGATATAAGTGTTTTGTATAATCTAGGCAAGGCCAATGTAGTGGAAGACGCCCTCATTAGGTTGTCCATGCATAGTGTTGCTCACGTTAAGGATGATAAGAGGAATTTAGTAGAGGAAGTTCACTAGTTTTCCAGATTAGGTGTTCGTTTGGTTGGTTTAGCTGAGGGTAGTATTTGGGTATAGAATAGTTCAGAGTCTTCTTTAGTTGCCGAGGTAAAAGAAAAGCAGGACAAGGATCACAGTTTGGTTTAGTTAAGAGAGTCAGTCAGAGATCAGAAAGTAGAGGTTTTCTCTCAAGGGGGAGATAGCGTGGTGCGTTTCCAGGGTAGACTGTGTCTGTCGTGTGTTGATGAGTTGAGGCAGTGAATTCTTGCAGAAGCGCATGGTGCACATTACTCTATTCATCCCGGGGACACTAAGATGTACCGTGACTTGCGGAAAGTCTATTGGTGGAGTTAGATAAAGAAGGACATTTCAGAGTTTTTGGATAAGTGCTCAACTTATCTGCCGGTGAAGATTGAGTACCAAAAGCCTAGTGGGTCTATGCAGGAGTTCATTATTCCCACTTGGAAGTGGGAGGAAGTGAACATGGATTTTCTGACAGGTTTTCCTCATACTCATCGTTAACTTGATTTGATTTGATTCATTATAGACAGGATAACCAAATCAGCCTATTTCTTGCCTGTCCATACTTCCTTTTCAACTAAGGACTATGCCAAGATCTATATCAGAGAGTTGGTTAGGTTGCACAATGTCCCATTGTCCATTATTTCAGATAGAGGTACGGAGTTCACCTCTTACTTTTGGAATACTTTTCAGAAGGGTCTTGGTACCTAAGTTCACCTTAGTATAACCTTCCACCCTCAGATAGATGGTCAGGATGAAAATACCACTAAGACCCTTGAGGATATGTTGAGAGCATGTGTAGTTGACTTTAAGGGTAGTTGGGATGACCACTTGCCATTGATTGAACTCACGTATAATAATAACTATCATTCTAATATTCAGATGGCTCCGTTTGAGGCCATGTATGGAAGGAGATATAAATCTCCGATTGGTTGGTTTGAAGTTGGTGAGGCCGCGGTAGTGGGTCCTGACTTGGTGTTTGATGCCTTAGAGAAAGTACAGTTGATCAGGGATAGACTTAAGGCAACCCAGATCCAGAAATCGTATGCAGATGTGAGAAGGAAAAACCTTGAATTTAAGGATGGAGATTTTATGTATTTGAGGATCTCTCCCATGAAGGAAGTAAAGAGGTTTGGAAAGAAAGGGAATCTCAGTCCCCGATATGTGGGCCTTTACAGAATTCTAAGTCATTTTGGGAAGATGGCTTATGACCTTGAGTTACCTGTAGACTTAGCATCAGTGCATCCAGTGTTTCATGTCTCTTTGCTAAAGATGTGAATTGGTAACCCAGTTGTAGTTGTTCCCTTAGGAAGCGTAGATGTTTAGAATTTCCTTTCTTACGAAGAGGTCCCAGTCAAAATTCTCGATCGTAAGACTTGCAAACTAAGGAATAAGAAAGTTTCCTTGGTCAAAGTTTTTTGGCTGAACCAGTCCGTTGAGGGAGCCACTTGGGAAGAAGAAGCAAATATGTGGACCAAGTACCCTCATATTTTCTCTGCAAACTCAGACTTAGCTTAAGGTAACAATCTTCTTAGAATTTGTCTTTTCCATGCTCAGATTCAGCTGCATATCATTCTCATGTCAGTCATGCATTCACAAAACCAGTTTAGTCATGTGTCATGTTTCAGACTCGGTCATGTAACCACGTTTTCATCGTGTATATTCAACATGTATCCAAAGTTCCTCAGTGATTTTAGTCTAACCGGTCTCATTCGAGGATGAATGTTTCCAAGGGGGAGATATTATAACACCCCAAAAATCCAAACCAATGTTAGTGCCATGTTCCAAGCTCATGCATAATACCTTATAGTTCTTTGGTAATTTTACGAGTGAGTTTGATGTATATTAAGTCCTCAAATAACTCCCGCTATTAGAAGAATCAAAATAATCCTTATCGATTGAATTTTTGTTAAGAATGTTGCTTTAGTCAACTTCAAATGAGCATATCCTTTATTCTACTAAGAATTTTTTCCAGCTGAAGACACACCAAATTGTAGTAAATTAAACTTGCTTTCCAACGATACCAATTTCACCTAAATCTGATACTCGGGGAGAAGTTATGACATTTTTAGTGTAAAACAGTAGCCCAATGCGATAAGGCCGCGTAGCGGTGATGGCCGAAATTACGTTTGTGATTTTTGAGTGTGTCAGCATGATAGGCACTACTTCGCACCAAAGGGCATTTTTGCGCTCGTCACTTTCCAGTGAGGCACCGCGATTGGCACCGTGTCGCGCTGAGGTTCCAGTTCGGAATTGTCCTTTTTACAGTAGTGTAATGCGATAGCACAGCATCTCACCAGAACCAAAAATTGGGATTTCCAATCCGCGACTTAATTTTCTAGGGACCGTTTGGTCTTTTCCCAAAGCCTTAAAATCGTCTAAAATACGTAATTGCAACCCTAAAGGGGAATTATGAGCCCTATTACTAACAAATCCTCTACAATAAATTAATCAACTCTCAAGAACAAAACCCTAACCTTCAATATTCAAGATCAAATCTCAAGAATCCACCATCAATTCTCTCAAATTCATAAATCAAGGTATGTTTGGTGTTCATCCTTGGGTTCCTTCCACCCTTGGAGTTTAAGAATCCTTTTTGAGAATTTAAATTATGAATTACATTCTTAAATTGAATTGTGTTCATGTATGTGCTTATTTTATGGGTTTTAAACTAAGAAAATTATGAATTTCAAGTAAATAAACTACCATGTGTGTTAACTTATGTACTCCTCATGTCATAACCCATGATTTGTGAGTTGAATGTTGTAGTCATGATATTCCCATGTTGTTCTTTCTCATGTACAAGAACCATGCCCCCATGTTTATGACAATATGACTATGTGAACAAATTGTGCATGATATCCTAATTGTAATGCTTTTAAACTTATGATATGGTTCCATTATTTATGTTATCGAGTCCTGGGGGTATTGTATACCCAAAATTAGTTGCTTACTTAGTTTCCAGTCATAATAGAATGATTCTGTAGTATCCGGAATAGTAGTATTCGATTAGTTAACAAAATCAACTTGAGTTTAGTCAAGCTTAGTACAGTCTAATGATTAGTGTCGGTTCAGTTGGGTAGGATTCAGCACCGAGCGAACCTAGGGATGGGGCCATTCCTTCCAGTATAAGGTTTTACCCTTAGTAACAGTCCCTGAGTTATAGAACGACATAGCCAGCGTAGGGTAAATCATCTTCCTGCCATATTAGGGTTGACCCAACTAGTGTTAGTAACCCATGGCACGGTCCTAACACTCTTCTGACTGGGGTTACAGGTTGGACCTCAAATCAGTCTATAAATGGGATATGTTAGTTCGATGATAACCCCCATAATCTCAGTTCTAGTATTCCGTATTCAGCATTCAGTACAGAACTCAGTTTAGTTCTATACGATCATAACCTACAGTTATCAGAAACAAGTTAAAAGAAACATAGTACTTCAGTTTTAGTCTAAATTAGATAGACGATATATGGTTGGCTTTCACGCCCCAAATCCTATTGAAACCATGGCACCCGTAGCCGTAGCATCCTGGGAGAACCAACTCGTAACCCTGTACTTTTCGTGCATGTAACTATGACATTCAATGTTTCTACTAGTATGGATATGATACATTGATACAAAATAAACCACGTAACTAAGTCCAAACCTACATATACAAGACTAGGCCGTTGGGGCCACAACGTTAAAAGAACACAATGCTACCACACATAAATTTATATTAGTCTGCAAAGCCTCTAAAAGACACATGGACTTAGTTAAGGTTGGGACAAACCCCTTCCGTTCTCATAACTATTATACAATACCAAAATACATATAACAGACTCGGAAAGCTCCGAAACAACTTGGAGCTCACCAATAGCCGCTGGATGTCCTGTTCTCTTACTGAGGCGGCCTACTAGCTGGAGTACCTATACCTACAACATAAAACATAGTGTGCCCCCATGAGGGATGTCAATAAAAAGAGTGAACTGAGTATGTACGACATGAAGTGACTATAAATAAGACAAGAACTCAACAAAATCAGTTATCAATATATAACTATAAAGATAAGGATAGAATACCAACTTAGATTGTACTTATGGGATCATGTACATTACATCCTTTACTTTGTTTTATTCCTCTTTACTTTATAAAATTATAAGGCGTGATGCAAATGACCAGCTGATCAGTGGTATAAGAGGATGACCCATGCTTGACATTTTAACCCCTGGGATACGATCCTCATAAGTACACAAATCAGGATCAAACTATGCTAGGATTTCCTTTTACCCCTGGGATACCACCCGTAATGTTTGGATCGACCTATGCTAGGTGTTTCTTCCACCCTTGGGATACCACCCAAGTATATATAAAATCACTTTAGATCATTCTTTTCATCTTTAAAGTTGTTGTTTTGGTGCTCATGAATTAGATTTGGAACTTTGGACTAGTAGAAAAAGGTGTACAAATATGCACTAGATGTAGTAGCAATGAGATAGGATACAACTATAATAGGAATAGAACACATGGAAGCTTAACTAACACCATAGGCCATGTTGACTAAGAGAACAACTAATAAAGTTTATTGCTGAAAACACCTATATCATACTAGTATTTAGAAGGGAAAATGGACATATCTAGTAAAAAACACATCTTCAGGAACTTTATTAGCCTACCAAGTTGGAATAAGGTTGTTAGCCACGTTGGAGGTTGTACATTGTATTTATGTAAAATTTTAAAGGAAGAACGCTTAGTAAGCTTACTTTGTAACAAGGGAGTTAGATTCATTCCAAAGAGTATAGGATCGATGAACCATACATACCTTGCTACACAACTGATCATACTCTTTCTTAACGTCCTCCCCTTTTAGATTACAAATCTACAATAGCATAAATCTAGTGTTAGTAGTTAATTAACACATTCATGCTATTTAAACTTGCCAAAATAGTAACTGGGTAGTAACCCACAATTAACTAATCCAAGTGTGTTCTTTCAACCTCGTTCTTCTCCAATTACATCCGCATGCAATGTAACTTCTTATAAGATCCCCCTTAACAGTTTTGTTTTTATTGTACATTTTAAATAGTATATCAAGCGGTGTGGGAAGTAAACTTACGCGATGTTCAATTAAGTGGTGTACCACTATACCTTTCTTCTACCTTTTAATGAAAACTATTTACACCTTTCCCTCAACTTCAACCAAGCAGCCCCCAACATATATACATAAAACAGATCCAAAACAATCCCAAATATCCCTTAATATGGCAACCAAAAATTGAACTCACCATTCCTTGGGTTCTTAAAAACAATATATACACAATCCTCTACCAACACACGTATATAGGTAAAGGAAAAAATGGACAGTATCCATACCTTAATTTCTGTGGTAGTTTATTCTCTAATGTATACCTCTTCAATAACTTGATTCCTTTAGCTTGAAAGAAATGTAAATCCCAAGAACCCTAGTGGAATTATAGGGCTGTTGTATAGCTAAGAGAGAACAAGAGAGAAAACCTAGAAAGCTATTTTTTTATTCAAGTTAAAATGAGCTAAAAAAGCTGGTTTTAATCCCGTTAAAAAGAGCTTCTCTTGGCCGACTTTTAGGCCATTTTTGGGATATAATTTGTCAAGTAGGTGATGTACCTCATTTACCATCATATTGGTCTTTCTGGATCAAAAAATATTGGGCCTTGGCTGCCCATTCTCCTCCTTTTCTCATCTTTAATTTTGGCCAGAATTAATTTAAGTAGGTGGTAGTGTATTTGGTCCAATAAGCTGGTCAAGGGAGCCTTAATAGGGGATGAACCTAGTTAGTACTTAGGTTGTTCAAAAGGTAAAAGTAGGTAATACACCTACTTACTTTATTCAAGTCTAAAATGGGCCTTTAATGTATTAGGCTTCTGGGACAGATTTGGTATTTGGCTGCTCATTCTATTCAATAATGATTTTACTTAGTTTGGGGCCTTAAATTAGCCCTTTAATGTAGGCCCTAAATCTGGTCCATTGGTAACTTGAATCACATGGCTCAAGTAGGTGACTCACTTACTAGATTAAGTAATCCAAGCAAGCACCTTAATATTTTATTCCCTTTTAAGATCAAAATACTTTTAGTTCAACTTAAAAGTACAGTCTACCAATAAACCTGCTAATGTAGTTCAGTCTACCAAGATCCCCAGCAGAGTCGCCAGAGCTGTCACACCCCTCTTTTACGTACTCAAAATTTATTTTAAAGTTCGAAAGGGTTTTATTATTTAAGTGACAAGAATGAAAATTTGTTTCGGAAAAAGGATTATTTGCATTTTTATTCAGAGTCGCCACTTGGCATAATCCGGTGTGCCAAGTCACCTTTAGAAAATCCTTTTCGAAACCATTTGACTCTTAAGCTGGTTTTGTGAACAGAGATTCCGGTTAAGGAATTCTGTTGACCAAGGGGAAGGTGTTAGGCACCCCTCGATCTCGTGGTTTGACCACAGTCGCACGGTGGAGGGTATTGACTAATTTGGCATTACAAATATATAAACCACACAAAAAACACATAAAAATAATCCATCAAACACATGAAACAAAACAAATCCAAAATTAGTGTCCAGTCCAATTATACAGTCCCGAAATAGAAATACTGAAATAACCTACACTAGTCCTAAACTATGCTTTATACGATGTCTCGGGCCTTGATCACGATCATCCTTAGCGTAAAAAATTCTTCGGGGCATCCCCCGGTGAGTAAATACAAATTACCTCGGGGCATTCCCCAGTTAAATAAATACACTTTCCAAATACGATAAACAAGACATTCAACAAATATTCCAATCATTCCAACACTACACCAATCCTAAACTTGCTTACCCGAGCTTACTGTTTGCCTACCCGCTCGACGACATATCACATTCAACATCAACAATGTATCAAAAATATCATAATATTCACTTTTATCAATTTTTCGATTCCCGTCCACAAATTTCTTTTTTATATTAAATTTTCACAACTCATCATTTCTATTTCAGCGACCCACAATCACTTTCAACGAAATTAAACAACGAGTCCATATCAAAATAACAAACTATCACAAAAAAAGACAACATACATTCATCACCAACAAGCATCAAAACAACACACGAACATCGAAATCGAAATACGAAACATCCCAAATAACAAAATTAGATAAGAGAAAGTGTAGAGTTGGACCTCGATTGAAGCTTTTATTGTGCCAAAATGTGTGATCAAAAGACAAAGCCGGATCCAAAACTCTCGATTTGAACCTTGATAACCAACAACTCCAAACTCGATATTGAATTCAACCGGATAGATTGGAAAACAAAGACAAAGCCTCATGATGAATGACCCACAAACCCAAATAGAACTCAAAAACAATCCAAGATCTCAAATTCGAAACCCCAAACCATCGATTTCCATCTAATCTTGCACGAACCAAACCAACTCGGATGGATTTAAAACCCTAAGAAATAAGAAATATAAAAAGAATCGAGACTAAAATTATGAAAAATCGAGAAGACCCATACGCGAGATCTCATCGGAATCGATGTAAAAATGGGTTGGGTCGGCGGCTGGATGTTGACCGGTGCCTGCTGCCATCGCCGGAGAGAGGTCGGGTCGGGTCAGCTGCTGGAGGAGCAGCTCGTGTTGGTTTGCTGGATGTTGACCGGTGGACGGCTGACGGCAAGGGATGGAGGACCATTTCACCGGCGAACGGAGGGAGGCGGACTGCTTCGCCGGCGAACGGAGGCTTTCTCTGGTTTGTGGGGTGGTACGTTGGTTTCGAAGGGATGATGACAGTGAAGACGACGTTATTGCCACCATGGTTGGTCGGATGGAGAGGTGGCAAACGGTGGCTTAGTTTTTTTTTGGAGAGAGAGAGAGTCTAGAGAGAAGATGGAGCTGATATTTTTTTTTTGTATATTCCAAGGTCTTTTTTTTTTGGTTGCTGTTCATCCCCTTTTTTGTGAGAGTATATGTGTATATATTGAGGTGAGGGTGGGGTAGTGGTGAGGTAGGTGGGGTTAAGTGGGGTAGGGGGTAGGGTGTGAGGTGTTTCTTTTTGGTTAGATAGGATAAGGATTAGGTGTTGTTTTTATATTGGGTGGGTTGTTAGAATATTAGGATAAAACAAAATTAGTTAGGGGTTGTTATTTTTGTCATTTTGTGGAGGGATTATCACACGGGTGAGGGTACACGGTAGGATAGGGTAAACAGTAGGTAAAAACAATATCGGGGAGGGACGAAATTAATTTTGACCCGACCATTATTCAAAGAAAGAAACAGAAGGAAGAAGGACAACCGAGTCTTGACTTAAGACATCCTTCCTACCCAAATTATGAGAGAATCATGTCACAGGTATTTCAAAGGATTGGAAGAGGTGGACTATACCAAGTTGGAGAGTCGAGTGAGGTTCCATCGAGGTTCCGATCTGCGGCTCTGTTATTACATCAAAATGAAAATTACAAGTTAAAACATAAATGAAATTACAAAAATCCTATCTATACAGCTTCTGTTGGTTCTTGACTCGACTTTCATCACCCTATTCTTCAGGCGGGCTCCTGACTTACAATTTCTTTCAACTTGTTGCTTGGCTTTCAATTGCTTCACTTTGTTTCTTGACTTTTCATTTCTTCACCCTATTCTCTAGGCGGGCTCCTGACTTGCTATTTCATCACCTTGTTCTTCAGGCGGGCTCCTGACTTGCTATTTCATCACCCTGTTCTTCAGGCGGGCTCATGACTTGCTAGTTCATCACCCTGTTCTTCAGGCGGGCTCCTGAAATCCAAAATTAAAACTAGAACGAAAATTATCCTAAACAATGATTATAGTAAAGTAGTATTTCATTTTTGAAAGTGTTGTCCCATTTTCCAGGAAGGTCCTGAACAGAAAGTAAAATCCCATTTTTTAGGAGGGTCCTGAGCATAAAGTAAAATCCCATTTTTCAGGAGGGTCCTGAACATAAAGTAAAATACCATTTTTCAGGAGGGTCCTGAACAAAAGTAAAATCCCATTTTTCAGGAAGGTCCTGAACATAAAGTAAAATCCCATTTTTCAGGAGGGTCCTGAACATAAAGTAAAATCTCATTTTTCAGAAGGGTCCTGAACAAAAGTAAAATCCCATTCTTCAGGAGGGTCCTGAACAAAAGTAAAATCCCATTCTTCAGGAGGGTCCTGAACATAAAGTAAAATCCCATTTTTCAGGAGGGTCCTGAACATAAAGTAAAATCCCATTTTTTAGGAGGGTCCTGAACAAAAGTAAAATCCCATTCTTCAGGAGGGTCCTGAACATAAGGTAAAATCCTATTTTTCAGGAGGGTCCTGAACAGAAAGTAAAATCCCATTCTTCATGAGGGTCCTGAACATAAGGTAAAATCCCATTCTTCAGGAGGGTCCTGAACATAAAGTAAAATCCCAATCTTCAGGAGGGTCCTGAACATAAGGTAAAATCCCATTTTTCAGGAGGGTCCTGAACAGAAAGTAAAATCCCATTCATCAGGAGGGCCCTAAACATAAGGTAAAATCCCATTTTTCAGGAGGGTCCTGAACAGAAAGTAAAATCCCATTTTTCAGGAGGGTCCTGAACATAAAGTAAAATCCCCACGGATGTAGACTTCCAATAGTAGCTGAATTAAGTGAAGCGAATTTTCCCCCGTTTCAACAAAGAAAATTTGTTAGTTAAAAACTTAGTGATGGCTTGCAACTCTTGGTTTCTCAGGTATCTGCCCCAGCATTCGTTACTTTCATCTTTCTTCCAAATCGCTAACACTCGCCCTGTCTTGCCGCATCATTGCCCCGAATCCATATTGAGGGAAATGAGTTCTGACTCGAACAATGGGTTTCTATTTTACCATGCCTCTGAGGTGCACCCTTTTCCCAAATCTGAATGTTTCCACGAATCCAACAGCCTGTCGGTTGATAGACTTCCTTCGTTTCGTGTTGAATTATGATCATATTTCTTTCCTATGTTGTTCCTTGGCTTTTCCTTGTATAATTGGAAAGACTGATAGTAAATTTTGAAATTCCTTCTCGCTTGTGTTGACACAGACTTGACTTAAAATGTAAAGAAATGATAGTGACTTTTATTTGATAAATGACATAAGAAAAGACAAAAACATGAATATGTAAATGAAAGAAAAGAGCACTATCCCATATTCAAAAGAAAACTTATCTGAATACGACAACCAACTCCAAGGAGTATGACATGCATTTTGGATTGAGCTGCCTGATCTTCCTACCTAAACTCCTCATTTGTTGTTGAGTTCGTTCCTTTTCCACTGAGACTCTTCTTCAAATCCATTGGACTCATTCATCACATTCGATTGACGATATCTTAAAAGACTTTCGCCAATAAATCTCTTTCTTTTCACTTTTCACTTTTCTCTTGAACTCTCCATCGCCTTACGGTGCCCGTGAGGGTTTTCACCAATAAGACTCTCTCATTTTTATTTCTCTCTACTCACCATCGCCTTATGGTGCCTGCAAGGGTTTTCACCAATAAGACTCTCATTTTCATTTCTCTCAACTCACCATCGCCTTATGATTCCCACGGGGGTTTTCACCAATAAGACTTTCTCATTTTTTGTATTTCTTTCCTGATTTCTTATGTGGAGGGAGACACGTTCTACCTCACAATGCATCATCATATCCATTGCATGCTTAGACTTAACATTATCAAAAAATTGATCTGAAGGACTTTCTTTGGTTGTAACTTGGCTTTTGGATAAGGTTAGAAAAGAATGGCAAGGGGTTCGAACGACACTTAAAGTGGGGGTGGAACTTACACCTTTTGGAATCGACTCAAACAACATATTAACTCATGCCCCAGTTTTGTTGACTGGGTGAATCTTAAATCTTTATTTGGTTGGACCGAGCCCGAAATAGGGCAACCTACATATCTCACTCCCGAGAGAGGAGAATCAGGTCGCACGTAGTTCCATCAGCTTGTTCTTTGTTCTGATTTGATTTTTTTTTCTTTTATTTTCGAACTCTTTCTTTTATTCTTATTTTCTTGACATTTATCTTTGACTCTATTTTGATTCCAAAAGAGGGATATGAAAAAAAAATTAAAATAAAGCTCAAACGGGTAAACGAAGGATGACACAATGTTTGGATAGAAGAATAAAATGCCTTCGTCATATCAATCTTCAAAAATGCAAGTACTAAAACATGCAATAAAATCAACAAAGGATCAAATATCATACATAGTATCTTTTGACCGCATCAACATTGATAGCCATTTCTGCCATTTTGCCTTGAATATCTGTCAAACATAAGGCTCCATTGGGCAACACTTTCTTCACAACGAAGGGACCTTGCCAGTTAGGGGAGAACTTGCCTTTCGCTTCAACCTGGTGAGGAAGGATACGTCTCAATACCAACTGACCAACTTCAAAATTCCTGGGACGGACATTTTTGTTATATGCTCGGGCCATCCTCCTCTGATACAACTGGCCATGATACACAGACGTTAGCCTTTTTTCCTCAATCAAACTCAAATGTTCCAGTTGGGTTTTTACCCATTCGTCATCATCAATCTATGCTTCTACAATGACTCGAAGAGATGGAATTTCAACTTCTGCAGGGATGACTGCTTCTTTCCCATACACCAATAAATATGGAGTTACCCATGTTGAAGTGCGAACAGTGGTGCGATAACCTAGCAATGCAAACAACAACTTTTCATGCCATTGTCTAGATCCTTGTACCATCTTTCGCAGTATCTTTTTTATATTCTTATTGGCGGCTTCTACAGCGCCATTGGCCTTTGGGCGATACGGAGTAGAATTTTGATGTGCAATCTTAAATTGTTGACATACTTCTTGTATCAAATGACTATTGAGATTGACAGCATTGTCTGTAATGATCATATTAGGAATTCCAAATCTACAAATGATATTGGCATGAACAAAATCTACCACAGCCTTCTTTGTCACTGACTTGAAAGTTACTGCTTCTACCCACTTTGTGAAGTAGTCAATGGCTACTAAAATGAATCTATGCCCATTTGATGCCTTCGGCTCAATCGGTCCAATCACATCCATTCCCCAAGCCACGAACGGCCATGGAGCGGCCATTGCATGCAACTCAATAGGAGGAGAACGTATCAGATCACCGTGTACCTGACATTGATGACACTTCCGAACAAATTGAATAGAATCCCTTTCCATAGTAAGCCAGTAATAACCTGCTCGAAGAATCTTCTTTGACAAGACATGACCGTTCATATGCGACCCGCATACTTCAGAGTGTATTTCAACCATGATTGCCGAGGCTTCTTTTGCATCTACACACCTTAAAAGTCCCAGATCTGGGGTCCTCTTATACAAGATTCCCCCACTCAAGAAAAATCCACTAGCCAAATGCCTAATAGTCCTCTTTTGATCGTTGGTGGCATATGCTGGGTATTCCCCTGACTGAATGTATCGCTTGATATCCAATAACCAAGGTTCTCCATCGAGCTCTTCTTCAACCGCATTACAGTAAGCATGTTGTTCCCAACTCTGTATATGCACTGGATCGATATAGGCTTTGTCAGGATGTTGGAGAATTGAAGACAAAGTGGCTAAAGCATCAGCAATTTCATTATGAATCCTTGGAATATGCCTAAACTTTACTAACAAAAACCGTTGACATAACTCCTACAAGCATTGTCGATACGAGATGAGCTTCAAATCTCGCGTCTCCCAATCGCCTTGAATTTGATGGACGAGCAAATCCGAATCTCCCAACACCAATAATTCTTGGACTCCCATATCAACAGCTAACCTCAAACCAAGAATGCAGGCTTCATACTCTGCCATATTATTAGTACAGTAGAATCGAAGTTGTGCTGTTATCGGGAAATATTGTCCCGATTTAGAGATAAGAACCGCACCTATTCCGACTCCTTTCATACTGACAGCTCCATCAAAAATAAACTCCAACCTGGATCAGCATCTATAACGACTTCATCGACACACGACACTTCTTCGTCAGGAAAATATGTCTTTAATGGCTCGTATTCCTCATCGATGGGATTCTCAGCAAGATGATCTGCCAAGGCTTGGGCTTTTATGGCGGTTCGAGTCACATATACAATGTCGAACTCGGTAAGCAATATTTGCCACTTTGCCAATCGACCTGTCGGCATAGGCTTCTGAAAGATATACTTCAAAGGATCCATGCGGGAGATGAGATAAGTAGTATAGGATGAGAGATAATGCTTCAACTTCTGTGCTACCCAAGTTAGGGCACAACATGTCCTTTCAAGAAGAGTATACCTGTCCTCATATGCGGTGAACTTCTTTCTAAGATAATAAATAGCCTGCTCCTTTTTTCCTGTAACATTATGTTGACCCAGGACACAACCGAAAGAATTGTCCATGACTGATAAATATAAGATCAAAGGCCTACCAGGCTCCGGGGGTACCAGCACTGGCGGATTTGACAAATATCTTTTGATTCGATCGAACGCTTCCTGACATTCTTCAGTCCATTTCACCGCAACACTCTTTTTCAACAACTTGAATATGGGCTCACAAGTGGTTGTGAGTTGAGCAATAAACCTACTAATGTAGTTCAGTCTACCAAGCAAACTCATCATCTCCGTTCTATTCTTGGGCGGGGGCAAATCCTGAATGACTTTGATTTTTGAAGGATCCAATTCAATTCCCCGACGGCTGACTACAAACCCCAACAGCTTTCCAGATGGAACTCCAAATACACATTTGTCTGGGTTGAGTTTGAGATTATACCTGCGAATCCTCTCAAAGAACTTTCTTAAATCTTTAACATGGTCGGCCTGACTTTTTGACTTAATAATCACATCATCCACGTAGACCTTAATCTTCTTATGCATCATGTCATGAAATATAGTGATCATGGATCTCATGTATGTTGCTCTAGCATTCTTTAAACCGAACGACATCACTCGATAACAATAAGTTCCCCATGGTATGATAAAAGATGTCTTCTCCGCGTCTTCATCATCCATAATGATCTGGTGATATCCGGCATAGGAATTCACAAAAGAGGCAACCTCATGTTTAGCACAGTTGTCTAACAAAATATGGATGTTAGGCAGTGGAAAATCATCTTTCAAACTTGCTCTGTTCAAATCACGGTAATCAACATACACTCGAATTTTGCCATCTTTCTTTGGTACGGGAACAACATTGGATAACCACATGGGATAACGAGACACTCGAATTACTTTGGCTTCAAGTTGTTTCATGATTTCCTCTTTGATTTTAATACTTACATTAGTTTTAAACTTCCTCAACTTCTGTTTGACAGGGGGGAACGCGGGATCAGTTGGCAACTTGTGAGCCACTAATTCCGTGCTTAAACCGGGCATATCATCATAAGACCATGCAAAAACATCCTTATAATCAATTAATGCTTGAATCATTCCCTCTTTTAGCTGTGGCAAAGCATGTACACTGATTTTAGTTTCCCTAACATCTTCTTGATCCCCTAGATTTATTGGCTCAGTCTCATTCAAATTAGGATTCGGTTTGTCTTCAAACTGTTCCAACTCTTTGCTTATTTCTTATAGTGCTCCTTCTTTATCATATTCCCCATCCCGCTTCATTACATCTTGATTAGTTTGGATTTTAAGATCAGGCTGAAAATTCCGCATGCATTTCATGTCATTAGAATCAGCATAAAGAGAACTTTGTAAGAAATGAAAAACAAAATTTATTAGACACAAAACAAAAGGGACATTGCATTTCATTAAATAAAAAGATAGAAGGGTTTAAACACAGATGCCGACATAACATAAACAAACTAAAATCTGACTTACAACCCTGAAATAACTTGGATAAACAGAATGAAAAACAAAATAAACTACCAAAACTCCCTCCTGACGGGGAGAGAAGTGACTTCCCAATTATTGAGCCGGACAGCTGGACCTATGAATTGCACGTCTGCCATACTGGCACCTTCTCCTGCTTCGACCATATCAACTTCCATACAATGGTTCTGGAAGTCATCAACCAATTCAACCTCAAATTCCACATGCTTCGTGACACCGCTCTTAACAAATGATTCACTGAGTAGTGGCATTGGGCGAGGGAGTGACCATATTTCTTTTTTTCTTCCCTTGGCTTTCTTTAGATCTTCAGCTGTAGGCTTAAATCCCAGACCAAACGTGCCCACGTTCTCACTCAGAAATATGGGATAAACTATACTGTGCAGAGACGCTCCCAAACCCTTTCCTGGCTCAAATCCATATTTCCAAAGTTCACTCATTATCATGATAGAAGCAGAAGACAATTGTGGTCCCGGTATAGCCTGCCATTCAAGGATACTATTCACTGGCACTGTATCAAAAATTTGATAGACGAATGTCTCCTTTACGTTATTTGCTTCAATAAGGGACAAGGGATAATCTTCATAGGCAAAAAAATCTCCTTCACCATGAATAACTACTTCTTTCCTGTCGTGCTCAAACTTAATTATTTGGTGCAGTGTAGATGCAACCGTCTTGGCCTTGTGGATCCACAGCCTTCCCAACAACATATTGTAAGAGGAGTCTACATTCAATACTTGAAACTTTATGGAGAACTCAACAGGCCCTATGGTCAACACTAGTTCTATTTTGCCAATGGAATTTGATTTTGCACCATCGAAAGCCCTAACACATACATTGTTGGGCCTGATCCTGTCAGCACCAATATTCAACTTTTGCAAAGTAGAAATAGGGAAAATATTTGCACCTGAACCTCCATCAATCATAACATGAGTGACGTAAAAATCTTCACACTTCACTGTAATGTAAAGGCCCCGGTTATGCCCTGTACCTTCAACAGGCAATTCACCATCAGAAAAGTTGATCCGATTGACCTCAAAGATTTTTCCAACCATTTTCTCAAGATGGTTGATTGTAATCTCCCTTGGAACATATGCTTCATTTAATACCTTCAGTAAAACATCACGATGCTCCTTGGAGTGCAACAACAAAGATAAAAGGGAAATTTGAGCAGGGGTTTTCTTCAACTGGTCTAATATTGAATACTCTGGCAATTTTATCTTTTTAAAAAATTCTTCGGCTTCTTCTTCGGTGATAGGGTTTTTGATAGATGACGGTCCACTCACCGTTGACTTGGACTTTCTTAAGCTTTCAGGCACGAAACATCTTCCTGACCTAGTCAAACCCCCTACCTCATCTACATCTTCCACTACTTATTTCCCATGATAGGTCATCACGGTCCACCCATAATTCCAGGGAATCTTTTCGTATCAACTATTGGAGGTTGGGTCACTGGTTTGAGGACAATAGGCGCTGCCAGTGCTCTTTTCACCGTCAAGATAGGCTGACTCAGAGCTCCCACCACCTTCAACTTAGGTTTATCCTGACTTGAATCAGCATACCTTCTGGCGCCCTGTACTGTGATCAGAGGTTTCTTTGTGCTTTCTTTGGATTTATCTTCTCTCATTCCTTTCTGGCTCAATGACATTGCTTTCAAAGACTCCGCTACATTCACCGATTTCTCCTCAATGGTCTGTATCTTGACAATAGGTTTATAACCCCTCGAAGACTCTTTCCCATCATATATCAACTCTAATATATTGTCTTCATCATGGGTTGGCAGCGAATTCTGGTTAATGTTTGGACCCTCTGGGGCCTAGACCAGAATCTGATTTGTGTCAATTAAATCTTGGACAGCTCTCTTTAAATGACAACATTTCTCAATATCATGGCCTGGCATATCAGAACAGTATGCAAACCTTAAAGAATAATAGAGATTCCTTGGTGGTGGATTTGAAAGCCTTTCTTGAATTGGGCTTAAAACCTTCAACTTTCTCAACCTATCAAAAAAGTTAGCATATGACTCCCCAAGAGCTGAGAATTGTTTTTTAACCGTCTTCTCCTTCTTATACTCGGGCCTAGGCTAAAAACTGGGTTTGGAGGGGTTTTGGTAATTTGGTGGAGAGAATGGTCAATTTTGTGGAGCTTGTGCGCGCCACTGCGGGTAAGAAGGGGTTAGGGCATATGGCTGCACGCTATATACTGGGTACGGGGGTGGTGGAATGAAATATAAAGGGTTTTGTGGAGGGTAGTAATGGTGGGGAGGAATATATGGAGCTTGGGCGTAAACTTGGGCTTGGGATTGGGGATAGGGGCGAGGTGGTCTTTTGGGATAGGAATGGGTTCCAGCTACAACAGTCGCCACGTCCTCTATCTTCTTTTTACCTCCAAATGCGCCAGATCCACCTTGAATCGCTTGTGTGGTGGCTTTTAATGCAGCAAAACTCACTATTCGACCGGTCTTAATCCTGTCCTCTATTATCTCCCCCATTTTGAGGACTTTCATAAAAGACTTTCCCATTGTCGGAAGTAAATGTTGAAAATAGGTCTCATCCTGCGCCTGAATGAAAACTTCTACCAACTTACTTTCTTTCATTGGAGGCTTTACCCTGGCATCCTGTTCACGCCACCTTATCGCGTATTCCCTAAAACCTTCAGTGCTCTTTTTCTTCATGTTGACCAAGGATTTTTCGTTCGGAATCAAGTCGATGTTTTACTGAAAATGTTGAACAAATTCAGAAGCCAAATCATCCCAGCTGTTCCATTTATCGATATCTCGATCGATGAACCATTCTGAGGCCAGATCTGAAAGACTCTCGCCAAAGAAGGCCATGAGCAGTTCTTCTTTTCCTCCTGCAGCCCTCAATTGGTTGCAAAAACATCTCAAGTGTGCAACGGGATCACCGTGCCCTGTGTACTTCTCGAACTTACGCATCTTAAAATCGGGGGGCAGGTTGATGTCTGGGAACATGCATAGATCTTTATAGGAAACACTTCTATAATCTCCGATTCCTTGCAAATTCCTCGTAGCTTGTTCTAAACTTTTCAATTTCCGAGCTATGATATCCTGTTCCTCTTCTTCGACAGGTTTCTCCGTATCAAATAGAAATACAGGCGGTTGAGTGTACCCATACGGTTCATTCATTTGCAAGGTAGGCTCCGGGGCATAATACTGATTATCTGGAACCTTCAGTACTGGATCACTGGCAGACCTAGGAAGCCTCATTCCGGGACGTACAACATATATGGGAGTTTCTTGTGGCGGCGGAGCCGCGAATACCGGTGTGGTCGGTGTTGCTGGATGAGCAGCGGGTCTTGATTGGGGAGCTGCCAAGGGCACACCAGAACTGCCAGGATAATAATGTTGCGGAGTGAATCCTGGAACATACTCAGGTGACTCAGTAGGAGCAGAGAATTGCGCCTGAGAGAGCGGTGGGCAGTTAGAGATATTCCCAAGACCTTCAGGGAGCGGAGGAGGAGGCATTCCACTAGCCCATGCCCAGTGTAAATCTATCAATTGTTGCCTGAGACTTACTACCTTATCATTGTGTTCAGAACTTTCTTCCCTGTGATCCTGATCTGGGTCAATGAGAGAATTTTATATCTCCCTGCTAGCCATGGCGAGCTTTGCTTTGGATCTGGTGAAGTATGGGTGACTAGCCAAAGTGCTGCAAACCTACCACTGTTATCTGAAAGAACATGATTATCAAAGACGACATCCGTTAGGATTAGGGCACACAACAAGCATGGGAATCACATTGGTAAAATTGCCCTAAATTCATGTTCATTTCTACCAGCTTTCGAGGGTAGCGAGGTCATTTTAACATCATCCCAATTTTATCTACACTTATTTTTATCTATACCTATTATTATTATTATTATTTTTTATTCTTTTTTTTTTTCGTATCAATCTCTGTTCTTTTTCTCACTTTATCTACCTTTATTTTATCATTCTTTATGGCTTTTGTTTCCTTAAAAGAGGAAAAATAATGAAAAAGAATGAAACAAAATGATTAGATCGAACCCAAAAGTAGGTTGCCTATGTATCATGTTGTACATGAATCAGATCTTGCGTAGTTCGGGCAGCTTATGCATAAACATCACACAATTGAAGGTTTTTTTTTCTTTTTTTTTCCATGAAAAAAGCAAACGAGTAAACAAAAGAAAGACGTAACATCCTAACATTTCGATGAAAGACAGCAAAACATACAACGAATTTAGGACCACTTTAAAACTAAACAACAAATACAAAACAACATTCTAAGCCCCTAACGACATGCGTGCAATAAAGACCCGAATATTAAAACCAATTTGACTCCGACTTAACACAGACACCAACCTACAATGACAGAAACATAAAAGACTCAAAACTACATAAAGATAAGACATGCTATTTCAAACTGGTGCTCTGTGTGACGTCCCCAACTGAAATGAACCCATCTGTGAAGTCCCCACTTTTCCACTCAGACTTTGCAACATATCCTACAATGACGTTTTGATACCTGGAAATAAATTTCTCACCCGCATCCCCGCCTCTTGGAGAGTACACCCGCAAAGGTTTCTCTGATACCCATCCACAGTTGTGATCAAACGTGACAAATGAACTCTCAAAAACTCCACCTTGGCACCTGGATCTTCCTGCTCATCATCCTCTACCATGATTGCTTCCCGTATTCGCCCTCTAAGTTGGGCTGGTAAGGGTCTACTAATGCCACGGGGCAGAGAATGTTGCCAGATTTCATAGTTTTGAGTGCATCCTGGATTTTCCTCGAGAGTATCGATACTTAACTTTATCGCATTATTCCAGAATTGCTCATATTTGCTTTCCCCCACGGCTTGGTCTTTAATGTACTCTACATGCTTTAGAAGGTCCATTATTGGGGGGACGTCTTGCATCCTACCCAACTGACGCATCACCCTTCTTGGACTATAAGGCCTAGTGCAATTAAGTTCTATCAAAACTAGAAAGAGTTGCATTTGAGACCCAATCAAGATTTTCTTAGGACGAAACCACATATAGCACCAAAGAATGTTGTTCGGAGTTCTTGATTCGAAAAATCCGATCCAAGAATTGACTCCAATAGGAAAAGAAAATTTGTCAAAACGCATTCTTTCTTGCATGGCTTGGACTCGATCATTCAAACAACGGTCGATCACATCTTCTCTAATCAAAGAAGGCGTATGTAAGTGCTCCATCATCCATAACTGCAATATCAGATTACTCCCCTAAAAAAATCGTACCCCTCCTTTCACATCAGTTAAAGCCTTATATATTTCTGTTAAGATCATTAGTACAATGGTGACCTCATCTTTTTTCTTGAATAAAGATATCACCACTGATTGTAGACGAGTATTGATACACTTCTCATCTAACGGGAACACTAAGATACCCAACAAAGCCAGACAAAAAACCTCAAGACAACGTTGTTCCCAGATTTTTTTGGTAGTACAGAATTCATCCCAAAAGCAGTCGAAACCCTCTAAAGACCCAAATCTAGCAAACAAATAGTCCAAGGAAATCCAAGATTGTTTGAGACAACCCAGATGCTTGTTATCTTTTAATCCACAGAGTCGAAGGAATTTCTTACGAGTATGATTACGGGCTAAAATCATCTGTTGACCCATGTAAGTCAACCGAAACAAACGAGACACTTCTGCCAGGGTAGGCGTCAATTCACAACTTCCGAACCTAAACACCAAATTATTTGGATCCCATAAAGTCAACGCAGCTTCTATTAGATCCGGACGAGGCGTGAGATCCATAAGTGCTACAAGATTGCCTAATACTTTCCTCACTTCGTGCTTTTCAGAGTAATTGAACGTGCCCCACCACTTGATCAACTTTTTGGGTATCTTGACAACCATAAAGACTCTAGACTTTGTGGACAGATCCATCCTGTAGTAGCAGATAAGAAATTATCTCAAAATTTGATAAGAGCAAAAGGTTCCCAACCAATAGGAATTTGATGCGGACATACGTCGATGGGACAAACCGCTTCATGACTCCAAATCGTCGAACAGTAACGCTAAATAAAATTAGCCTACTTGGCTAACAACTCTAGGTTACGGAGTAAAAGACCTAGCCTAAGACTAAGACGAAAGCCAAAATAAAGGTTACCGGACCCACCGAGGGTTGCCTACGTATCTCGCCCCGAGGGATGGGAATCAGGTATGCGTAGTTCGTCCAGATTGGACAATTAATGATTAACTAATAAATTGACCCTAACTTAAGAGACAACAAAAAATAAACGAATAAAAACTTTTTGGATTTTCAATTAGACACTTTAACTAAGACTGACACCATTAATTATGGAAAAAATCTTTTTGGTATTTTTTCTTTTGACAAATAAGTAGAAAAGGCAAACAAAAAATATTTTTTTTTTTGTTGAATTTACAGTACTTTGAGAAGACAAATGCAAAAATGTAAAAAAAATCTTTTTGAGTTTTTGGATCGTGAAGAACAAAAGCCTTAAAGAATTCTAAAATAAACTACGACATTCCTTTTGATTCATTCTTTTCGACTCGCTTTCTATATATATATATATATTTAAATCAGTCCGTCAAATGACCACGTTACCCACAAATATGCAACAGTTAGCACGTAGGGATGCTTTAAAGGTGAGTCTCCTACAAAGAACCATGTAGGCCCCTCTAGGTCTCAATATGATGCACATAAGAATGACCTAAAGGCTGACCTACATTGTGGTTTACTAACAAGGCCGTTCGGGGGAGCATATGGTCGATAGTGGCTGTTTTGCTTTCCACCTACTCCAAAAAAGCTTGGATTCTGAAAACTCCTCAGCAGAGTCGCCAGAGCTGTCACACCCCTCTTTTACGTACTCAAAATTTGTTTTAAAGTTCGAAAGGGTTTTATTATTTAAGTGACAAGAATGAAAATTTGTTTTGGAAAAATGATTATTTGCATTTTTATTTAGAGTCGCCACTTGGCATAATCCGGTGTGCCAAGTCACCTTTAAAAAATCCTTTTCGAAACATTTTGACTCTTAAACTGGTTTTGTGAACAGAGATTCCGGTTAAGGAATTCTGTTGACCAAGGGGAAGGTGTTAGGCACCCCTCGATCCCGTGGTTTGACCACAGTCGCACGGTGGAGGGTATCAACTAATTTGGCATTACAAATATATAAACCACACAAAAAACACATAAAAATAATCCATCAAACACATGAAACAAAACAAATCCAAAATTAGTGTCCAGTCCAATTATACAGTCCCGAAATAGAAATACTAAAATAACCTACACTAGTCCTAAACTATGCTTTACCCGATGCCTCGGGCCTTGATCACGATCATCCTTAGCATACAAAATTCTTCGGGGCATCCCCCGGTGAGTAAATACAAATTACCTCGGGGCATTCCCCGGTTAAATAAATACACTTTTCAAATACGATAAACAAGATATTCAACAAATATTCCAATCATTCCAACACTACACCAATCCTAAACTTGCTTACCCGAGCATACTGTTTGCCTACCCGCTCGACGACATATCGCATTCAACATCAACAATGTATCAAAAATATCATAATATTCACTTTTATCAATTTTTCGATTCCCGTCCACAAATTTCATTTTTATACTAAATTTTCACAACTCATCATTTCTATTTCAGCGACCCACAATCACTTTCAACGAAATTAAACGAGTCCATATCAAAATAACAAACTATCACCAAACAATACAACATACATTCATCACCAACAAGCATCAAAACAACACACGAAAATCCAAATCGAAATACGAAACATCCCAAATAATAAAAATAGATAAGAGAAAGTGTAGAGTTGGACCTCGATTGAAGCTTTTATTGTGCCAAAATATGTGATCAAAAGACAAAGACGGATCCAAAACTCTCGATTTGAACCTTGATAACCAACAACTCCAAACTCGATATTGAATTCAACCGGACAGATTGGAAAACAACGACAAAGCCTCATGATGAATGACCCACAAACCCAAATAGAACTCAAAAACAATCGAAGATCTCAAATTCGAAACCCCAAACCATCGATTTCCAACTAACCTTGCACGAACCAAACCAACTCGGATGGATTTAAAACCCTAAGAAATAAGAAATATCGAAAGAACCGAGACTGAAATTATGAAAAATCGAGAAGACCCATACGCGAGATCTCATCGGAATCGATGGAAAAACGGGTTGGGTCGGCGGCTGGATGTTGACCGGTGCCTGTTGCCGTCGCCGGAGAGAGGTCGGGTCAGGTCGGCTGCTGGAGGAGCAGCTCATGTTGGTTTCCTGGATGTTGACCGGTGGACGGTTGACAGCAAGGGATGGAGGACTGTTTCGCCGGCGAACGGAGGGAGACAGACTACTTCGCCGGCGAACGGAGGCTTTCTCTGGTTTGTGGGGCGGGACGTTGGTTTCGAAGGGATGAAGATGGTGACGACGGAGTTATTGCCGCCGTCGTTGGTCGTACGGAGAGGCAGCTACTAATGAGGATTCTGCTGCATTTTGTATAATTACACCTTTGTCTGAAGATTCAAGAAGGCGAACACCCAAGATAGCTAATTGGTGTAGATCTTTAGCTATCTATTGCCTTTCTGCGGGTTGCCTATAATTACTTGCCATCGCCTTACAACTTAGTGCATCGGCTACCACATTTGATTTCCCTGGATGATATAAGATATCAAAATCATAGTCTTTTAACAGTTCAAGCCACTTTCGCTGCTGTAAATTTAGGTACCTCTGGTTAAAGAGGTACTGCAGACTATTGTGTTCAGTATATATATCAACATGAACCCCATATAAGTAGTGGCACCATATTTTTAAAGAAAATATAACTGCTGCTAACTCAAGATCATGTGCTAGATAATTCTTTTCGTGTGGCCGCAACTGTCTTGAGGCGTAATATATTACTTTACCATGTTGCATTAAAACACATCCTAAGACAACTCGTAAAGCTTCACATTATATCGCATAGCCTTCTGTGCCTTCCAGAAGTACCAATATCGGTGTAGAATTTAACTTATTCTTTAGATCTTGAAAACTTCTTTCACATGTTTCTCCCATTGAAACTTGGCTTCTTTGTGTGTTAACTTTGTTAGAGGTGCAGAAATAGAAGAAAAACCCTCAAAAAACCTTCTATAATAACCTTCCAAGCCAAGGAAACTATGAACCTCCGTAGACGTTGTGGGTCTTGGCCAGTTCTACACTGCCTTTATCTTTTGAGAATCAACTCTTATTCCTTCATCAGATACAATATGACACAAGAATGCTATCGATTTTAGCGAAAACTCACATTTGGAGAACTTTGCATACAACTTACGATCGAGAAGGATTTGTAACATGTGTCATAAATGATTAGCATAGTCTTCTTTCGATCTTGAATACACCAAAATATCATCTATAAATACGATACCAAATACATCAAAAATGTCTTAAACACTCTATTCATTAAATCCATAAAAGCTGCTAGTGCATTAGTTAGCCCAAATGACATAACTAAAAACTCAAAATTACCATATCGCGTTCAAAAAGCCATTTTAGGTATATCTTTCTCCTTTACTCTCACTTGGTGATAACCTGACCTCAAGTCTATCTTTGAAAAACACTTAGCACCTTGTAACTGATCAAATAAATCATCAATTCTAGGAAGGGGATATTTGTTCTTAATTGTCACCTTATTCAATTATCGGTAATCAATACACATTCTTAACATTTCGTCTTTTTTTTTGTACAAATAACATGGGTGCGCCCCAAGGAGAAATACTAGGACTTATGAAACCTTTTATTGACAAATCATTTAGTTGTTCTTTTAATTCACATAATTCTACAAGGGCCATTCTATACGGGGGAATAGAAATTAGTTGAGTACCTGGGATCAAATCAATACCAAACTCTACTTCTCTTTCTAGAGGTAAACCCGGAAGCTCTTCAGGAAATACGTCAAAAAATTCATTAACTACTGAGATGGATTGAAGAGTCGGTGAATTCACCTCTATATTTTTCACCCTTACTTGATGAGACATGTATGTTTTGACATCATCTTCTTTGCCTTAATATAAGAAATAAACTTACCCCTTGGTTCCCCAATATTACCCCTCAAATCAAGTACTGTTTACTTTGGAAAATGGAAATGCACCCTCTTGGCTCAGCAATCCACTGTGGCATAACAAGAAGACAACTAATCCATACCCATTCCACAAGGTCAGCTAATGTATCACGATCATAAATAGTTACTATACAGTTTCGATAAACTCTTCTAGCTATAATAGGCTCTCCAATTGGTGTAAACACCTCGAATGGCTTAGCTAGTGACTCCGGTGTTTTATTAAACTTTCTAGCAATTAATGGAGTGACATATGATAATGTAGAGCCTGGATTAATTAATGCATATACCTTATGTGAAAAGATGGACAATGTACCTGTAACCATGTCAGGAGAAGCCTCCAAATTTTGCCGACCTTCTAGAGTATATGTACGATCCCAAACACCACTAGAACTAGCTCCCTTAATACCCCTACCGTGACCAGTAGGCATCTACTGACCCCTACCAAAGGAAGAAACCAAGAAGGATGATGCAATAATAGATCCAGTAGGTCATGCCATAGAAACTATGCTTCTTTTTGGGCAATCTCTCATTATGTGTCCCGGTATTCCACACCAACAATAAGCATCTATCCCAAAGCTACATTCACCTAAATAATTACTTCCACAATGCTTACAAAGATTTCTAGGAGGTATTTATTGGATTGTACTTTCCTACTCTCGATACCCTGATACTTGTGAACCTTGACTATCACTTCTTTGCCCGAATTAATTTCCCCTAAGCCCTTGGGATCGGGGTGGATCACTTATTGTGGAGTAGGAAGGTGATGGTCTAGGGGGCCTATTGAAAAATTGAGGCCTGAATTCACTTTGTGATGGAGAAATATGTCCCATAGATCTAGCCCTCTTGGAATTCTCTCTCTCCAGCTCTTGTGTCCTTCTTTGCCTTTCATCTTCTATTTTTTGTGAAAAAATTTGTATTCTTTCTATATCCATGTATTTATTCAAGGAAGTAATAGTACAATGTCTAACCAAATATGGGTTCAATCTATTGACATATCAATGAACTCTATCCTCCATAGTAGCCACTACATTAGGAGCATACCTGGCCAAAGAATTAAATTGAAGATTGTACTCCCTCAAACCCATGTTCCCTTGGCGAAGATTTAAGAACTGATCTGGACGGGTCTCTCAAATCTCAAATGGAAGATAATGATGAAGAAATGCTATTTTGAACTCTTCCCAACTAGCTAAAGGTGCACCTATACCCCTTGATTTTTCCAAGCTTCATACCACAATATGGACTCCCTCTTTAATCGATATGCTGCTAACTCAACTATCTTTTTACCAGATATATGTATAATATCTAAATACCTTTGAATCTGATCAATAAAGTCTTGTGGATATTCATTAGGATCTGAGCCAGTGAATTAAGAAGGGTCCAATTTAAGAAAATCCTGTGTCCGTAGGCTAGCTACCCTATCTACACCACTGGTACCTATAGTTGGACCAGCTTATCCTTGACCTTGTCCGGCAACTATACGTGTTAATAATTGCACCACATTCCTCAAATCTTGCTCAGTAGCATTAATAGGTAACTCTGGGGGCGCTCCTCTCCTCCTTAGCTCTTCTGGAGATAAAGGAGTAGAAGAAGTCCATGATGCAAACTCACCTTGATCCTCACTTTGATCAATATGCCTAGCTGGTGTTTTACTTGTCCCTTCTCCGGTATCCATATCTACTTGCTTACTCTTACTTCTTCTTGTAATTGGCATTTTTACTATATTGAGAATTTTTTTTTTAAGGTTAAATACAAATCAGCCTACATTATGGCGCTATAACATGATTTAAGGAATAAAGAAAAAAAACAACTCCTAAATGCCTCATAGCCTTCTACTTAGAGATGTGGTGCACAACACATCTATAAGAAAGACTCTACACAAACACGGCTGTACAGATAAATCCCTAGGATCACTGGCTACGATACCACTTTTGTCACACCCCAAATCCTATTGGGACGGACAGGCACCCGTAGCCGTAGTGGCCTGGGAGAACCAACTTGTAACCCTGAACTTTTCATGCATGTAACTAGGAAATTCAAAGGTCCTACTAGTATGGATATGATGCATTGATAAAAATAAACCACGTAAGTAAGTCAAAACCTACATATATAAGACTTGGCCGTTGGGGACGCAACGTTAAAAGAACACAATGCTACCAAACTTAACTTTACATTAGTCTACAAAACCTCTTAAAGCCATATGGACTTAGTTAAGGTTGGGACAAACCACCGCCTTGCTCATAACTATAAATCAATACCAAAATACATATAACAGACTCAGAAAGATCCGAATCAACTTGGAGCTCACCAATAGACGCTGGATGTCCTGTGCTCCTACTGGGGTGGCCTACTAGCTGGAGTACCTATACCTGTGGCATGAAACATAGTGTCCCCCTATGAGGGATGTCAATACAAGGAGTGTACTGAGTATGTACGGCATGAAGTGACTATAAATAAGACAAGAACTCAATAAAATCAGTTATAAATATATAACTATAAAGATAAGAATAGAATACCAACTTTTCTTGTACTTATAGGATCATGTACATTACATCCTTTACTTTGTTTTATTCCTCTTTACTTTATAAAATTATAAGGCGTGATGCAATGACCAGCTGATCAGTGGTATAAGAGGATGACCCATGCTAGGTATTTTAACACCTGGGATACGATCCTCACAAGTACATAAATCGAGATCGACCAATGCTAGGCTTTTCTTTCACCCCTGGGATACCCCCAAAAATATTAGGATCAACCTATGCTAGGTGTTTCTTCCACCCCTGGGATACCACCCAAGAATATATACAATCACTTTAGATCATTTTTTTCATCTTTAAAGTTGTTGTTTTGGTCATGAAATAGATTTGGAACTTTGGACTTGTAGCAAAAGGTATACAAATACGCACTAGATGCAGTAGCAATGAGGTAGGATACAAAAATAATAGGAATATAACACATAGGAGCTTAACTAACACCATAGGTCATGTTGAGTAATAAAACAACTCATAAAGCTTATTGCTTAAAACATCTATATAATACTAGTATTTAGAAGGGAAAATTGACAGATCTAGTAACAAACACATCTTTAGGAGCTTTAACAACCTAAAGAGTTGGAATAAGGTTGTTAGCCACCTTTGAGGTTGACGCTGCATTTAAGTATAATTTGAAAGGAAGAACACTTAGGAAGCTTACTTTGTAACAAGGGAGTTATATTCATGCCAAAGAGTATAGGATCGATGAATCATACATACCTTGCTGTACAACTGATCATACTCTTTCTTAACGTCCTCCTCTTTTAGATTATTAATCTACAATAGCATAAATCTAGTATTAGTAGATAATTAACACATTCACATCATTTAAATTTGAAAAAATAGTAACAAGGTAGTAACCCACAATTAACTAATCCAAGGGTGTTCTTTAAACCTCGTTCTTCTACAATTACATTCGCATGCAATGTAACTTCTTATAAGATCCCCCTTAATAGTTTTGTCTTTATTGTACTCTCAAAATAGTATATCAAGTAGTGTGGGCAGTAAAATTACACGACGTTTAATTCGGTGGTGTACCACTATACCCTTCTTCTACCTTTCAATGAAAACTATTTACACCTTTCCCCCAACATCAACCAAGCAGCCCCGTACATATATACTTAAAAAAGATCCAAAACAGCCCCAAATATCCCTTAATATGGCAACCAAAAATTGAACTCACCATTACTTGGGTTGTTAACGAAAATATATACACAATCCTCTACCAACATATGTATACAGGAAATGAAAAAAATGGACAGTAGCCATACCTTAATTTCTGTGGTAGTTTATTCTCTAATGTATACCTCTTCCATAGCCTGATTCCTTTAGCTTCAAAGAAAGGTATATTCCAAGATCCCTAGTGGAATTATAGGGATGTTGTATAGCTAAGATAGAACAAGAGAGAAAACCTAGAAAGCTATTTTTTTGTTTAAGTTAAAGTGAGCTAAAGAAGCTGGTTTTAATCTCTTTAAAAAGAGCTACTTTTGGCCGAATTTCTTGGCCATTTTTTAGGCCATAGTTTGTCAAGTAGGTGATGCACCTACTTGCTTATTATATTTGGACTTTGTGGATCAAAAACTATTGAGCCTTGGCTACCCATTCTCCTCCTTTTCTCTTCTTTAATTTGGGCCAAAATTAATTTAAGTAGGTGGTAGTGTATTTGGCCCAATAAGCTGGTCAAGGGAGCCTTAATAGGTGATGCACATACTTAGTTCTTAGGTTGGTCAAAAGGTCAAAGTAGGTGATGCACCTACTTACTTTATTCAAGTCTAAAATGGGCCTTTAATGTATTAGGCTTTTGGGATAGATTTGGTATTGGGTTGCTCATTCTATTCAATAATTATTTTACTTAGTTTGGGCCTTAAATTAGTCCTTTAATGTAGGCCCTAAATCTAGTCCATTGGTAACTTTATCTACATGGCTCAAGTAGGTGACTCACCTACTAGCTTAAATAAGCCAAGTAAGCACCTTAATATTTTATTCCCTTTTAAGATCAAAATACTTTTAGTTAAACTTAAATCTTATGTACATTGGATCACTTCATCCTTTATACTTAAATACTTACTTACGAACCCAAGTTTAAATATTCTTGTCGACGGTAACTTGATTGTACCACGTTTTAATATATGTGGGTTTTCCGAGCCCATTGCCTATCCGAAAGTCTATATCACATAGGATATCGAGCCCATTGCCTATCCCTTAAGTCTATATCAAATTCCACATAAGTAGAACTAGTACACGCAAAATATAGGGTGTTACATTGGCATTACATATTCCTTATGTTCAGTAGTCCCAGTTTTGAATATACTCTCATCCAGTCACTTCGCGATATTTAGTTATTATTATTCATGCACATGAACCCATGCATATTAGCCTAACCTCACCTCGCTTACCAGTACATTTAAAGTACTAACGCATACTCTCTCTTGAGCTATGATGTCTCATATCATAGGTTCGGATACTTGGTTTCCTGATCATACTTAGCCAGCTTAGTCGATCTGCCGTAGTCACAGTAGTGAGTTCTCATCCCTCGAGGACGCAATACTTACTTAGTCATTGCATTATTTTAGTATTTCAGTTATTTTAGACAACAGTTTTGAGTTAGTTGGGGCCCGTCCCATCAACTCTATTATTTTAGATGTGTTACAGGCTTTCAGACATTATAGGTTAGCAGTTTATCTACTGATGTAATAAGCATTGATTCAGTTTTATGAACCTTATGGTATTTTCAGTTTTACTTCCATATGTATTTTCATTATTATTACTTAGTTATTACTCAGTGCTCACATCAGGTACCAGTCATGGGTTAGCTTATGGTCCTTCGGGATTGTAGGCACCATGTGATGCCCAGGGTGTAGTCTCTAGGCGTTACAGAAACCCAAGTCCGACCAGGTCCGGAGATCACCCCCATTACCCAACCCAACCTCCAGCCGATTGCCTTGAGTTGGTGAATTTCAAGCATGTAACAAGATAGAGTAACAATTCACCTAAAGAATCTGGGATAAGATCACAACCTTGACCATCGTAACCAAGTCCAACCATCCCATACCAATAATTAAACCATACCAAACCATACCAAAATAAGGTCCATAAACTAGGCCATAACAAAGGATGTTTCAAAACATAATATAATCAATCCCAAAATGAAATATGACAGAACAGTGAAACATCATGTCCGATGATGCTAGCCTCCCAGATTATTCCAATGCTAAGGCTGACAACTATACCGATCCCGCCCATTCTAACCCATATAATTACCACAAAGCCTCTAACCAAAAAATTAATGAAATTCGGTTGGGACATGCCCCCAACCATAGCCAAAACCAATATCCAAAATAAAATTAAAGTGTCTAGAAATATCCATAATATGAAATAGAACCTTAAAAAAAGATGGAAGCTCATCACTTCAGTCCAAATTGTGTCCCTGAGTCAATCACTATATAGAAGGAGAAGAACGACTGTTTTTTTATAGCATGGGTATACAGCCGCCAGTAGGCAGGGTTCGCGAGTGATTGCTAGCATGATCTCAGGGTAAGAATAAAATAATGTCATTTATAAAATCAAGTAAAACTATCCATATGCACACAACCATACATATATATATATATATATATATATATATTTAACCATTTCAAGAAAAGGGCCCGGGTTTAGCATGCCTTTAAAACACTTACATGGGCTGTGTAGCTTTGCCATCCTAAACCACCCATAGTCAATATGGGTTTAGCTCCCCCTGCTGAAAGGGACCCAGTACGTGTAGCCACATGACTAGGGAAGAAACCCTTAGGATGACTAGTACATCCCCAAATATAGTATGACATCATGCAAACAGTCACAAAGACCAACCTCATATTGGTAAATATGAGTTTTAAGTTTTGGTCCCCCCCTCGGGACCTCCACCTTCCACGGCTTTGCTACACACCCCACTATTATTTCCCAATTAAAACCAATTTCCAAATAACCAAACAAAATTCCATTTATTAACCAAGTCCATTGATATTGGTATCATCATACCAACCCTTACTTGCAAGTATCATCCACAGTCAACCATTTATAGGTTTAAGGGGACTTTCAAGTGCCCTTTCATTTACCATATTAAACCACTAGGGGGATTCTGTGTGCCCCTCAAGCATAACCATTATCCATTTACCATTCCAAGCCATTTAAACCATGCATAATTCCTTTACCAAGTTTTAAAACAAGCAAGAGTTCCTTTAAAAGTAGTTAATGCAATGAACATATCTTTATAAGCATTTTGTCAAACACATTGGGGGCATAATATGACCAAAACCAATTCCAATTACCACTAAACCATTCCCATGCAATTCAATTATCCAAGACCATCATTTATGCAGATAAAAGCATAATTAAAACCATGGAAAACCATAACCAACCATTTGATACCAAAAACCCCAAATCATATTTGAAAACCAAAATCATACAATCAATGAAATCATTGAAACATTCTTAAAACCCATACCTTTTGATAAAATTAACAATGAGGGAAGATAACATGCCTTAAAACAAGTTGATTACGGAAATAAATCACCAAGAAAAGCCCCAAATTGATCCTTTAGTTGAACCCTAGTTTCCCTTGCCCAAAAGCTTTTAAGAGAATTTTAGAGTGTCTAGAAGAGTTTCTAAGTGTTAATGAATGGAATAATAGGGTAAATAATCTTCCAAGTTCGTAAGAAGTCGTGGGGCCTTATTATGATAAGTGGGGAAATGTCCAAAATACCCCTACTTAAGTTGCACCAAAATCCCATCACTGGGGTAGGACTGACCCACATGAGTCATACCCTCCGATACAAGTGGTACCCTTCACTCATACCCTAAGACTCAACCTTTGGATCAAACACTGTCCAACATACAACTCATCCAACCAAGTCATATCCAAAACATACGTTTTGTACCCTTCATTCGTACCTCTGAAAGATTAAACAAAAGAAAGATTTAGATATTTTCCACTATACGAGTCCTAGGTACCACTCGTACCCTGACTTATGGTTCATGGTGAGCAACTCGTACTCAGATCCAACCTAAGTAAACAAGTATAAGGTTATGTTAAGGAACTAAACAATCTGTAACCACTAATACAACTCGTACCCCTAAGTTGTACCCATTTTAGTAACCAAAATTCACCCCACCAACTAATATTGGTTAGCATACAATAGGACTATACCATCCATACCCAAACATATGGATCATACCTATGAGTCGTATTAGGTTCAGAGACCAAAATTCTAAGAAATTTTCTAAGGGTCAAAACCCAGGTGTTTTAGTCTCCTCCCCTAGGAACATTCATCCCCAAATGACAGACAAGATAAGGGAAACTACACGTACAAGACATTTACATTATAAAACAAATTCACAATCTTTAATAAAGCTTGAAAAAAAAGAGGCAATGATATTAATATTTCCTTTAACAAACTCTAAAAAATTAATAAGTGTTGGAGACACATACCCTCTGCACGAATCGCATGAGCAGAAAATAAATGCAAATATTTGGACATTATGTCCTCCTCCGCTTTCCATGTAGCTTCTTCCACCTTATGGTTCCGCCAAAGAACCTTAACCAAAGCCACATCCTCGGTCCACAACCAATGAACCTGTAAATCCCTAAGAGTATACCCTGGACACCACACGGTGCCTACAACCCTAATGAACCACAAGCTAACCCATGTTGGTACTTGCTATGAGCACTGGATAAAATAGCGGAGAACATGTGCAGAATTCAACTTAAAATTCCATAAGGTCTTATATATGAAAACAAAACTAAATCAAAATACCAAAAACGTCCATCTGAAAAAAGTATTGTAAGACGGTCAATAACAACTGATAACTAAATAACTAACTAAAAGTGTTCGAAAGCCTCTAACTGACTGGCTGTGAAGTTGATGGGGCAAGTCCCGAAATAACTTTGACTAACTACTGAACTGAATTGAAATATACATAAATGGTCCTTGAAACATGAGGACTCACCACTGCTACTGCTGTAGATACACTGGGGAGGTCTAGGTATGGCCAGGAACCTAAGTGTCTGAACCTATAATATGAGACATCATAGCACAAGAAACGAGTATGCGATTAGTAATTTTAATGTATTGGTATGCTAAATGAGGTTAGAATGACGTGCATGGTTCATATGGATGAATGATACCGACTGAACACGTAGCATGAGATAATTGATGTATAGTATGCGAGAAATATTGTAAAATTTGAGAATGTATGACCAAGTATTTAACATGATACTTAAGTAGTCTATAAATGGAAATACTAAAATACTGATGCTGGACAACTAGTAACTGTATGCCATGGTCAAGCAAGTCTAAAAACTGAACTCTAAACTGAACACTAGACTGAGACAGTGGGAGCTATCATCTAACCGACATGCCCCAATAAGGTAAATTGGGGTCCAACCTGTAACCCTAGTTGGAAGAGCGTCAGTATCGTGCCACGGGTACTAACACTGGCTATGTGGATCCACTATAATGGTTTCCCGAAGGACTAAAACGTTACCCTCTACTGTCAAGTACTCTGGTAAGATATGTGTCTACCCTCAATTGGCAGGTTAACATCTCTAACTTACGCTAGCTACGTAGTTCTGGAATGGTGGGACTGCTACTAAAGGTCACACCCTCAGCTAATAGTCGATCCCCCATCCCTGGGTGCACTCGGTAATAAATCTTACTCCCAACTGAACTGACTCAAACTACTAAACTGGAACTGATCTAACTTGACTGATTGGACAACTGGTTGAATTGATAATACCTATTCATGCTTTGAAAACTATTCTGAAAGTATAATACTAAGTAAAAATCTAAATTTCAGGTATGAACAACCCCCAGGACTCGCTAACATCAAGAGTGGGAGCATACCAAAGTTTCAAATGCATAATAAATAGTCATTGTTCAAAATTCATCTCTTAGGCATTTCATCACACACTTGCAAGTCATGGGTTAAGCATGGAAGTAGTTTTTAAACATGGGGTAATATCATGATTGCAATACCAAAATCACAAATTAAGGTAATGACCAACAAATACACATCATTCAACATGTTGGGTTTAACTTCAACAACAACAACCTTGTCATCATGATTCGTACACACATACAATAAATTTTCATGATGGGGATTGGATATATCTCATAATATCATGTAAAGATCATAGATTTAAATTTTTTTTTAAACTTGAAAGTGGGTACTTGGACTCCTTGGGTAAGAGGAACCCATGAATGAACATCTAACATACCTGGGTTGAAGAAATTGTGAATGTTCTAGGAGGATTTCTTGAGAATTAAACTTGAATGTAAAAGGGGATAGGGTTTGTTCTTGAGAGAGAATTTGTTTCTTTGAGAGAAATTATGGCTAATAAGGCATATCATGATTATTTGGGGCTTTAATTCCATGTTTTGGATGAATTTGGGTGATGGAAAAGATCGAACTGCCCCTTGGGGATTTAATCCTTTAACTGGAATATGGATTAGAGATTTACCATAATTTGGTGACAGTCTCACCACTATACCCACCGCGATGCAGTGCAATCGTGGTGGATTAATAGAATTGACAATTGTGGATTTAGCCTCCACCGTGATGCGGTAAGGCTTCCACCGATATTTCCACTGCAATGCAGAGGAATAATGGTGACTGATAACGCTTAAACTACAGTTCTTTTACGAGAATGTAAGCAATCATTGTCAATATATAACCCAACTAGGTTGGGGTCGAATCCCACAAGGAATAGGGTGTGAATTTGAGTTATCTACGGGTTAATCAACTGATAGTTACCAGTTTTCTATGAATGGCTTTTTTGGAAGTGTAACAAATAATTACTTCTCAGTTCAGTGTTTGAAATCAATATGATAAGGAAAACCAGAGTTATGTTCACTATGGGTATTGGGATTTGACAGACGGTAGTAACAACTCAAGATTCTTGTGGTAGGTAGGAACAACAAACAATCCTTGTCAAAGTTATGTCTAAATGTTTCTCAACCTATTTAGACATTTAGTTACCTAATTCTCTCGAACTTAGGGAATTTATATTTCATAACAGGATATTATCCCAAGTTAATTAATCTTGTTACAACATTAATTATTAAATGGACGTTTAATGCTTCCAAGTCCCTGTTAATAATTCACTTCTTACTAGGGTTGATTTCTTATCTCAAGCAAATCACCCGTAAACAAAGTCTATTGTTTGCAACCAATAGTTAGCATGTAAAATAATGGAATTAATAAGAAGTTCCTACCACCATTAGAATCTTGAACACTTAGTTACGTTACAAACCCAAACCCATAGATCCCACAACTCGGGTTAAGGGAATTTAGCTACTCATAATAAAATAAGCAAGGCAACAAGTTGAATTCATACTTAGATAGATGATTTTACAGCAAGATGAATAGAAAAAAGTGTTTCTCAAATTTGATCCAGTAGAAAATCCCAAAACAATTGTAATAATCTCTCTAAAGAATTAAAGTCAGAAAATAGAGAGAAAAGTGCTCAAAACGTGAGTTCCAGATGTCCAAGATGCTGAATTAAACCCTAACATATGCTTTAAATACTTCAGTCTTAGGAATAGTTTTTCTTCTTTCAGTATTCATGTCATGCCAGTGAGCATAATCTCACGTCAATCACTCAGTCTAATCTATTTCTTCTCTTTATTGCAGAATATGCCTCCTAAGAGAAGAACTCATCCTGTCCAAGAAGATCCCTCGGACGAATATGTTTCTCATGCAGAGTTCAGAGTTGTATTCACTACTCTTGCTCAGTCAGTTTCTTCTCAGAATAAATAACCAAATGGCGTTCCAGCTAACCTACTGGCCATTTCAACTACAGCCAAGATTCGGTACTTTATCCGAATAAACCCTTAATCCTTTCTCGAGTCTAAGGCAGATAAGGACCCTAAAAAATTCCTAGATCAGGTCCAGAAGGTTATAGACATCATTGGGGTTACTTCTAGTGAGAGTTCTGAGCTAGCTACATAACAGTTGCAGGATGTTGCTCACACTTAGTTAAAGTAGTGGAAGTCAGAGTGGGCAGTTGATGCAGGGTCAGTTATGTGGGATGGGTTTGCTTCTGCTTTCGTTGATATATTATTTCCCCTAGATCTTAGAGAAGCTAAGGTGTTAGAATTCATCAATCTCTGACAGGTCAACATGACGGTGAAAGAGTATTCTCTTAAGTTTACTCAATTAGCCAGATATGCCCCTCATGTGGTTGCAGATAGCAGGACCAAGATGAGTAAGTTTGTTTCATAGGTAAATAATAGTGTGGTTAATGAGTGCAGATTCTCCATGTGGAAGAGTGACATGACTTTAGCCAGGCTTATGACTCATGCTCAACAGATAGAGGAGCAGAAAGATTAAGATGAGGGAGAAGTAGAATAAAAAAGCAAGGACAGGTAGTTTCAACTTTGCTCATCCTAAATCAGGAGAAAATCGTTCTGAATTTCATCCTAAGTCCTCAGTTCTAGCTCCTTCTTCAGATAGTTCTCCTGTGCCTAAGTTCAGAGATAGAACGCCAGGATCTAAGTCTCAGGGCAGTATTAGCAGTTCCCGCACCTATCCTCTTTGTCAGACTTATGGCAAGAACCATCAGGGTACTTGTAGAGATGGCAGTGATACCTGTTTTGGGTGTGGTAAGATAGGCTACAGAGATAGAGATTGCCCGCAGTTCGGGCCACAGGGTCAACAAAACCATTCTTCAGCTTAGCACAATCGCCCAAATCAGCAGAGTGTCACCTCCAGTGCTACTAGTGGGAAAAGCCCAAATAGACTCTATGCTCTCCAGTCCTGGAAAGATCAGGAAAAATCTCCTGATGTGGTTACTGGTGCGTTACAGATCTTTCATGTGCATTTGTATGCTTTTCTAGATCCAGGTGTTTCTTTGTCTTTTGTTACTCCCTCTATAGCAGTTGATAGCGAAGTCAGTCCTAAATTTTTAACAGAGCCCTTTTCAGTTTCTATCCTAGTGGGTAAAACTATCAGTGAGTATACAAGAACTACCTGGTTATGATATCTTTGAAAGTCACTACAACAGACTTAGTTGAATTAGTGATGACTTATTTTGATGCCATTCTCGACATAAATTAGCTTCATTCCTTTTATGCCATAGTCGACTATAGAAATAGAATAGTCTAATTCCAGTTTCTGAATGAACCCATCCTCGAGTGGGAGGGTAGTATATTCACTTTCAGGGGTCAGCTTATTTCCTACCTTCAGGCACAGAAAATGATATCTAAGGGATGTGTCTATAATCTTTTTTGTGTTAAGGACACTAGTTCCGAAACTCCCAGTATTAAATCAGTCCCTATCGTAAATGAATATTCAGATGTATTTCCCAAAGATCTTCCAGGAATTTCTCCCGAAAGAGAAATAGACTTCGACATTGATCTTCTTCCAGATACTCAGCCTATATCTTTTCTGCCATACAGAATGGCACCAGTAGAACTCAGAGAATTGAAAGAGAAGTTGAAGGATATCTTAGATAAGGGATTCATCATACCCAATGTGTCCCCGTGGGGCGCTCCAATATTATTCGTGCACAAGAAAAATGGTTCTCTCAAAATGTGTATAGACTACCGTCAACTTAATAAGGTCACGGTCAAGAACAAGTATCCTCTTTCCAGAATCGATGACTTATTTGACCAACTTCAGGGTGCTAGCTATTTCTCCAAGATAGACCTCAAATCTGGCTATCATCAACTTAGAGTCAGAGAATGTGATATTCTAAAAACAGCTTTTCATACTCGGTATGGTCAGTTCAAATTCCTAATCATGTACATTGGTCTCACCAATGCCCCAACAGCTTTCATAGACTTGATGAACCATGTGTTCAAGTAGTACTTGGATATGTTTGTCATAGTTTTCATAGATGATATTCTTGTCTATTCCTGCAGTGAGCGAGATCATGCAGACCATCTCAGAACAGTAGTTCAGACTCTCAAAGATCATCAACTATTTGCCAAATTTAGTAAGTGCGAATTTTATCTAAGGTCAGTATCATTCCTTGGCCATATCATTTCCGATTATGGCATTAGAGTAGTTCCTCAAAAGGCTAAAGCAGTAAGAAACTATCCTCGCCCTATCTCTCCATCAAATATCAGGAGTTTCTTGGGTTTGGCTGGCTATTATAGACGGTTTGTTGAGGGATTTTCTTCTATTGCATCCCCTATGTCCAGATTGACTCAGAAGAAAGTGAATTTTCAGTGGTCAAATCCTTGCGAGAAGAGTTTTTAGGAGTTGAAGACTCGACTCACCTCAGCTCTAGTTTTGCTCTTCCATATGGTTCAGATGGGTTCGTAGTGTATTGTGATGCATCTAGAGTAGGTTTGAGTTGTGTCCTCATGCAGTATGGTAAGGTCATAGCCTACGTCTCTAGATAGATTAAAACCCATGAGAAGATTTATCCTACTCAAGATCTTGAGTTAGCCGCCGTAGTATTTTCCTTGAAGATTTGGAGGCATTATCTATACGGTGTTCATGTAGATGTGTTCACGGATCATAAGAGCCTTCAGTATGTCTTTTCTCAGAAAGATCTCAATCTTTATTAGAGAAGGTAGTTAGAGCTCTTGAAATATTACGACATGGGTGTTCTTTATCATCTAGGCAAGGCTAACGTAGTGACCGATGCTCTTAGTAGACTGTCTATGGGAAGTGTTGCTCATGTCGAGGATAGTAAGAAAAAGTTAGCCCAGGAAGTCCATTAGCTTGCCATTCTAGGCGTTCTCTTAGTTGAATCAAGGGAGGGTGATATATGGGTTCAGAGTATTTCAAAATCATCTCTAGTTTTTGAGGTAAAAGAAAAGCAAGATAGGGATCCTATCCTTGTCAAGTTAAAAGAGTCAGTCAAGGATCAGAAAGTAGAGGTTTTCTCCCAAGGGAGAAATGGTGTTCTGCGTTGTCAGGGTAATTTGTGTGTTCTAGTTGTAGATGACTTAAGGCAGCCAATTCTTGCAAAAATGCATGGCGCACACTACTCTATTCATCTAGGGGCCACAAAGATGTACCACGATTTTTAGGAAATCTATTGGTGGAGTGGGATAAAGAGAGACATTGCAGAGTTTGTGGCTAAGTTCTCTATATGTCAGCAGGTTAAGATAGAGCATCAGATGCCTAGTGGGTCCATACAGGAGTTCAGTATTCCCACTTAGAAGTGGGAAGAAGTGAACATGGATTTCATAACGGGTTTGCCTAGAACGCATCATCAACATGATTCGGTTTGGTTCATTATAGACAGGATGACCAAATTAGCTTATTTCCTTCCAGTTCATACCTCTTTTATAGCCGAGGATTACGCCAAACTGTACATCAGAGAGTTGGTCAGATTGTACGGTGTTTTGTTATCTATTATCTCAGACAGAGGTACACAGTTTAACCCTAATTTTTGGAAAGCATTCCAAAAAGGTATTGGTACCCAAGTTCACTTAGTACAGTTTTTTATCCTCAGACAGATGGTCAATCAGAAAGGATCATTTAGAGTTTAGAAGATATGTTGCATACGTGTGCAATTGATGTCAAGGGAAGTTGGGATGACCACTTGCTTTTGATTGAATTTGCATTCAACAACAACTATCATTCCAGTATTCATATGGCTTCATTTGAAGCTCTCTATATTAGGAGATGTAGATCTCTAATTGGTTGGTTTGATGTTAGTGAGGCCTCAGTTATAGGGCCTGACTTGGTATTCGACACCATAGAGAAAGTCTTGTTGATCAGAGAAAGACTCCGGGCTGCTTAGAGCCGACAGAAGTCTTATGCAAATGTTTGTAGAAAATATCACTAGTTCTAGATTAGAGATCATGTTTATCTAAAGATCTCTCCTATGAAGGGAGTGAAGAGGTTCGTCAAGAAGGGAAAGCTCAGTCCCTGATATGTCAGTCTCTACAAGATTCTTAGTCACTTTGGCAAGGTAGCTTATGAGCTCGAATTGCCTTCAGATCTAGCTTCAGTTCATCCAGTCTTCTATGTCTCATTGCTCAAGAAGTCCATGGGTGACCCAACAGTTGTAGTCCCTATTCAGAGTATAGTTGTTCAAAATATCCTCTCTTATGAAGAGATTCCGATCGAAATCCTAGACTATCAGACTCATAGATTGAGGAACAAACAATTCCCTCTAGTTAAAGTTCTTTGGCGAAATCAGTCCGTTGAGGGAGCTACTTGGGAAGCAGAAGCAAACATGCGTATCAAGTATCCTCACCTCTTTTCCACCAACTCAGATCAAGCTCGAGGTAACATTTCTCCTTAAAATTAATCAGTTTCATGTTTAGTGTTCATCATAAAATTGGTACCAAGTACCATTGCATATTCAGACATGCATTCTCATTGTAAGAAATTTATTTCATCAGAACACCCAGTCATTCTTCCATGAATCAGTTACACATGCATCAGATATGCCTTTTCAGTATGATATATTCATTTATCTATCATGAAATCACGTGGGAAAATTAATAAGCTTTCCATCCATACCAATTTCATCAAAATTCGACATCGAAATAGAAAGTTATGGATGAAATACAGAAGGCAATAAAACCACCCAAGTGTGATGGTGAGACCGACGGACCGTCGGACTAGCAAAGAACCATTGCCTATGACCGTCACAGTAAGGTAGTGTGACTACCCTCTGCCCTGGATCGATGGCCCGGGCCAACGGAATATCGGACAAGCGACAGACCATCACAAGAGAAATAGTGAGGTCCTATTCTCCCTAAAAGAGACGGTCAGGACCGATAGACCATCGACCCAGTGAAGTATTGTCGCAACCCACCGTCGCATCAAGGCAGTAAGTTCCAATTCTGGTCTCAGTGAGATGGTCAGTCCGACGGACCGTCGACCCAGCGATGGACCGTCGCACCCACCATCGCATATTTCGTTCATTTATTTTAAAGCCACTTTAAAGGGACTTTTTGGTATTTTACCACCCGTTTATATATCTAGTTATATCCGACAGAAGCTCAGAAATTCATTATCTATCTACAACAACTAAATTAGAGTTTTCTCTCTAAGACTAATCCCCAAGAATAAAATCTAAATCTTCTTCAAGAACTAAGAGATTCAAAATCTTCAAGTTCAAGTACTTCAAGAAACTCAACCCAGGTATGCATAGTGTTCATTCATTGACTCATTTCACCCAAGAATCTCTTTTCGAAGTTCAATTATATAGATTTCTTTATGAATTTCATGTTGGGTTGCTTTTGTTCATGTTGATAATGACCAATTGATTTATAATCCACATTGGGTGATAAATTTTATCTGGAATTGGTTAGTATAAAAGTAGATTCATGTGGACCTATCATTAAACCCTTGGATGATGAAATTAGTGTTGAATCATGATGTTTATTTGTTATATAATGTTGTCTACATATACTATGCCTACCATGCGTTTGATTAAACGCCTATGTGAAGGGAATAAATGCCCAACTAGTATGATATTATGCAATCTCCATTTATGTACAAGCTTATGCATATCACATGTTTGATGAATTGCCCCAATAAATGAATTATGAATTGCGATATTGGTCATGTATTCAAGAAAGTTATGCTCTGTCAGTTTCTTTCCATCGAATCCTGGGGGTACTTGTACCGGACAATTTAATTATATGCCTGGAGCCAGTGTCATATTTCCACGATATCCTCGGTCAATCCATGATCCATAGAACTCAGTCAGTCATGTGACTCAGGAAAGCTCAGTAATTAAGTAACCTCAGTAATCTTACGAACTCCGTCAGTTGTCAGATATCAGTAGTATTCCATCAGTTAACGGAATTCAGTAAACTCAGTCCATGTTTAGATCAGTTAATCATGTTCATTTTATATTCAGATAGGTATATAAATTAGCACCTTTTGAACCCAAGGATGGGAAGTAACCTACCAGTAGAAGGTGTAATTCTTTGAAGTAATCCTTGCGTTCCAGAACTAGATAGCCAGAGTAGGTTGAGACATCATACCTAATAGTTGAGGGTAGATAAGGTGTATTAACCTACTAGTTGAGGGTTCCCACCGTTATCATTAGAGTAACCTGCTAGTCGAGGGTCACTCACATATTGTCCTTACCAGTGGTATGGTATTGACACTCTTCCAATCAGGGCACAGATTGGACCCCAATTCTGCTATAATGCATCATTTGGGGCATGTCGGTTAGATGACTACTTCCCACAGTTTCATGTTATAGAATTCTGGACTGTCAGATATAGTCAACTCAGATACAGTACGGAGCTCAACTAGTTTCATTAGATTCAGGACTATCAGATACAATCACCTATGTTATCAGTTATCAAAACTCAATTATTAGTAATGTTAGTTAATAGTAAACTAATGTTATCACGATTTTAGATATAGTTACTATGTATGCATGCATGTATTCTCACGTTCATATTAGTAAGTTAGCCAGTATTGTTCATAACTACGAACCCCATGCATTCATCCTACCTTGTATGCATACCAGTACATTCAAAAGTAGTGACGCATTTGCGCTATGGTGTCTTATACCATAGGGTCAGAGACACGAGCTCCAGAGCACTAGTAGATTCTAATATTAGCAGTCAGAGTTAGCAGTGAGTCCTCATCTTTCGAGGACATGATCATTACTTTATTATCTCATTAATTAATTTATTAGTTGGAGTTAGTTTGGGACATGTCCCATCAACTCCTTATTCAAGAAGTCCAGTCAGTTAGAGGTTTTTCAGACTATCTTGATCAGATAGATATTTCAGTGGTTTTGGGTATTTTATACCCTGTTCAAATGTTATATTTTTATCAATTATGTTATTATTTTGAACCTTATGGCCTTTTTCTTCATGTTTCCACATTATACAGTATATTATGCAGTATACAGGTACAAATATCAGTCATGGATTAGCTTGTGGTCCTTCGGGGTCATGAGCATCGTGTAGCGTTCTGAGTACCAGATTTGGGGCATTAAAAACTTGGTATCAAAGCCTAAGGTTCAATAGAGTCCTAGGAAGTCTGAAAGCCACATCTAGTAGAGTCTTGTGCATGGGTGTGCTGCGCGCCACATTTATGTGCAAAAGGCTATTAGATGTTTTAGGAACAGTTTCCCTTCTTTTAGTATTTATGTCGTGTAAGTGAGCATAATCTCAAGTAAATCTCTCAGTCTAATTAGTTTTTTCTATTAATTTTAGAACATACCTCCCAAGAGAAGAACTCAGCCTATCCAAGAAGATCCCTTGGACGATCATGTTTCTTATGCAGAGTTCAGAGCTGCATTCACTACTCTTGGTTAGTCAGTTGCTGCTCAGAATGAATGACTAGTTGTTATTTCGACCAACACAGTGACCAATTCATCTGCATCCAGGATTTGGTACTTCACCTAAATGAACCCTTTATCCTTTCTCGGGTCTTAGGCAGATAAGGACCCTAAAAAATTCCTAGATTGGGTCCAGAAGATTAGAGACATCATGGGGGTTACTTCTAGTGAGAGTGCTGATCAAGATGCATATTAGTTTGCTGGATGTTGCTCACACTTGGTTCAAGTAGTGGAAGTCAGAGAGAGCAGTTGATGCAGGGTCATTTGAGTGGGATGAGTTTGTTTCTCCTTTCCTTGATAGATTCTTTACCCTAGAGCATAGAGAAGCTAAGGTGTTAGAATTCATCAACCTCAGGCAGGGCAACATGATGGTGAAAGAGTATTCTCTTAAATTTACTTAATTATCTAGATATGCCCTTCATGTGGTTACAGATAGCAGGGCCATAATGAGTAATTTTTTTTCAGGGGTAAATAATAACATGGTTAATGAGTACAGATCCACCATGCTGAATAGTGACATGACTTTAGCCAGGCTTATGACTCATGCTCAGTAAATAGAAGAGCAGAAGATTAAGATGTAGGAGAAGTAGAATAAAAGAGCAAGGACAGGTAGTTTTAACTTTGATCAGCCTAAATCAGAAGGAGGAAATCATTCTTAGTTTCGTCCTGAGTCTTCAGTTCCAGCTCCTTCTTCAGCTAGTGCTCCTGTTCCTAAGTTCAGCCAGGATCTAAATCTCTGGGCAGTATTAGCAGTGCCCGCACCTATCCCCTTTGTCAGACTTGTGGCAAGAACCATCATGGTACTTGTAGAGCTGGCAGTGATACCTGTTTTGGGTGTGGAAATCCAGGACACAGAGTTAGAGATTGTCCACAATCCGGTCTACAAGGCAAACAAAATCATTTCTCAGCTCAGTCCGGTCGCTCGAATCAGCAGGGTGCCACCTCCAGTGCTACTAGTGGGCAACGATCAAATAGACTTTATGATCTCAAGTCCTGGAGAGATCAGGAAAATTCTCCTGATGTGGTTACTGGTACATCACAAATATTTCATGTGCATGTTTATGCTTTGCTAGATCCAGGTGCTTCTTTGTCTTTTGTTACTCCTTATATAGAAGTTGATTTTGGAGTCTGTCCCAAAATTTTAGCAGAGCCCTTTTCAGTTTCTATCCCAGTGGGTAAAACCATCATAGTTTGGCGGGTATACAGGAACTGCCCGATTATAATATCTCAGAAAGTCACTTTAATAGACTTAGTTGAATTAGAGATGACTGATTTTGATGTCATTCTTGCCATGGATTGATTTCACTCCTTCTATGCCACAGTCAACTGCAGAAATAGAATAGTCCAGTTTCAGTTTCCGAATGAACTCGTCCTAGAGTGGAAGGGTAGTGTATTCGCTTTTAGGGGTCAGCTTGTTTCCTACCTTCGGGCATGGAAAGTGATATCTAAGGGATGTGTCTATCATCTTATTCGTATTAAGGACACTAGTTTTGAAACTCCCAATCTTGAATCAGTCCCAGTTGTGAACGAATATTCATATGTCTTTTCCAAAGATCTTCCAGGAATTCCTCATGAAAGGGAAATAGACTTCAGTATTGATTTTCTTCCAGATACTCAGCCTATATCTGTTCCACCATACAGAATGGCACCAACAGAACTCGGAGAATTGAAAGAGCAGTTGAAGGATCTCTTAGATAAGGGATTCATCAGACCCAGTATGTCCCTGTGGGGTGCTCTAGTATTATTCATGTGCAAGAAAGACGGTTCTCTCAAAATGTATATAGACTACCATAAACTTAATAAGGTCACGGTCAAAACAAGTATACTCTTCCCAGAATCGATGACTTATTTGACCAACTTTAGGGTGCTAGCTATTTATCCAAGATAGATCTCTGATCCGGCCATCATTAGCTCAGAGTCAGAGAATGTGACTTTCTAAAAATAGCTTTCCGTTCTCGGTATGGTCCCTTCGACTTCCTAGTCATGTCCTTTGGTCTCACCAATGCCAAAGTAGCTTTCATAGACTTGATGAACCGTGTGTTCAAGCAGTACTTGGACATTTTTGTCATAGTCTTCATAGATGATATTCTGGTCTATTCCCTCAATGAGCAAGATCATGCAGACCATCTCAGAATAGTACTTCAGTCTCTCAGAGATCATCGGCTATTCACCAAATTCAATAAGTGCGAATTTTGGATAAGGTCAGTATCATTTATTGGCCATATCATTTCCGGTGATGGCATTGGAGTAGATCCTCAAAAGACCAAAGCAGTAAGAAACTGACCTTGCCCTATCTCTCCATCAGATATCAGAAGTTTCTTGGGTTTGGCTGGATATTATAGACGGTTTGATGAGGGATTTTCTTCTATTTCATCCCCTATGTCTAGATTGACTCAGAAGAAAGTCAAGTTTTAGTGGTCAGATTCTTGAGAAAAAAGTTTTCAGGAGTTAAAGACTCGACTCACCTCAGCTCCAGTTCTAGCTCTTCTAGTTGGTTCAGATGAGTTCATAGTGTTTTGTGATGTATCCAGAGTAGGTTTGGGTTGTGTACTCATGCAGCATGGTAAGGTCATAGCCTACGCCTCTAGACAACTTAAACCCCATGAGAAGAATTATCCTACTCATGATCTTTAGTTAGTCGCCATAGTATTTGCCTTGAAGATTTGGAGGCATTATCTATACGATGTTCATGTAAATGTGTTCACGGATCATAAGAACCTTCAGTGTATATTTTCTCAGAAAGATCTCAATCTTTGTCAGAGAAGGTGCTTAGAGCTTTTGAAAGATTATGACATGAGTGTCCTTGATCATCCGGGCAAGGCCAACGTAGTGGACGATTCTCTTAGTAGACTGTCTATAGGTAGTGTTGCTCATGTCGCGGACAGTAAGAAAAAGTTATCCCAGGAAGTCCATCAGCTTACCAGACTAGGCGTTCACTTAGTCGATGCAAACAGGGTGATATATGGATACAGAGTAGTTCAAAATCATCTCTTGTTTTCGAGGTGAAAGAAAAGGAAGATAGAAATCCTAGCCTTGTCAAGTTAAAAGAGTCAGTCAAGAATCAGAAAGTAGAGGTTTTCTCCCAAGGGAGAGATAGTTTTCTGCGTTGTTAGGGTCATCTGTGTGTTACAGTTGTAGATGACATAAGGCAGTGAATTCTTACAGAAGCACATGGTGCGCGCTACTCTATTCATCCAAGGGCCACAAAGATGTACTGCAATTTGAGAGAAATCTATTGGTAGAGTGGGATGAAGAGAAATATTACAGAGTTTGTACCTAAGTTCTCTACATGTCAGCAGGTTAAGATAGAGCATCAAAAGCCTAGTGGGTCCATGCAGGAGTTCAGTATTCCTACTTAGAAGTGGTAAGATATGAACATAGACTTCATGATGGGTTTGCCTCAAAATTGTTGTAAACATGATTCGGTTTGGGTCACTGTAGACAAGATGACCAAATCATCTTATTTTCTTCAAGTTTATACCTCTTATTCAGCCGAGGATTACGCCAAACTCTACATCAGAGAGTTGGTCAGATTGCACGGTGTTCCATTATCTATTATTTCAGATAGAGGTACCCAGTTCACCTCTCATTTTGGGAAAACATTCCAAAAGGGTCTTGGTACCCAAGTTCACTCAGTACACTCTTTCATTCTCAGACAGATGGTCAAGAAGAATAGACCATTCATACTTTAGAAGATATGCTGCATGCGTGTGCAATTGATGTCAGGGGAAGTTGGGATGACCACTTTCCTTTGATTGAATTTGCATACAACAACAACTATCATTCCAGTATTCATATGGCTTCATTCAAAGATTTCTACGATAGAAGATGTAGATCTCCAATTGGTTGGTTCAAAGTTAGTGAGGCCTTAGTTATGGGGCCTGACTTGGTATTCGACACCTTAGAGAAAGTTCAGTTGATCAGAGAAAGACTTCGGGCTACTAAGAGCCGACAGAAGTCTTATGCAGATATTCGTAGAAAGGATATCGAGTTTGATATTGGTGATTATGTCTATCAAAAGATCTCTCCCATGAAGGGAGTGAATAGGTTCGGCTAGAAGGTAAAGCTCATTCCCCGATATGTCGGTCCCTACAAGATTCTCAGTCACTTTGGCAAGGTAGATTATGAGCTCGAATTTCCTTCAGATTCTGCTTCAGTTCATCCATTCTTCCATGTATCCTTGTTCAAGAAGTGCATAGGTGACCCAGTAGTTGTAGTCCCTATTCAGAGCATAGATATTCAGAACAGCCTCTCTTATAAAGAGATTTTGGTCGAAATCCTAGACTATCAGACTCGTTGAATGAGGATAAAAAAAGTCCCGGTAGTTAAAGTTCTTTAGTGAAATCAGTCCGTTGAGGGAGATACTTGGGAAGCATAAGAATGCATGCGTACCAAGTATCCTCACCTCTTCTCCAACTACTCAGATCAAGCTCGAGGTAGCAGTTCTCCTTAATCTTACTCAGTTTCATGTTTAATGTTCATCATAAACTTGGTACCAAGTACCATTGAATATTCAGACATGCATTCTCATTGTGAGAAACCTAGTTCATCATAACACCCAGTCATGCATTCATGAATCAATTACACATACATCAGATACCCCTCACTCAGTCTCATTTGAGGATAAATGTTCTCAAGGGGGAGATATTGTAATACCCCGTACTTTTTCCTAGCTTGAAATTGTCCCAAGAATGTTAAAAGCTTTCTTTGAAATATGAATCCACTTTTGTACATATGGTATTTTTAATATTTTTACTTTTCATGTCGGAAATTGAATAAGCTTTCCATCGATACCAATTTCATCAAAATTCGACATCAGAAGAGAAAGTTATGGCCGAAATACAGAAGGCAGTAAAACCGTCCAAGTGCGATAGTGAGGCTGAAAGACCGTCAGAATAGAAACGGACCATCTCCCATGACCGTCACAACAAGGTAGTATGACTACTTTCTTCCCTGGATCGATGGCCCTGGCCGAAGGACTATCGGACAAGCGACAGACCGTCGCTCAAGCCATCGCAAGGGAAATAGTAAGGCCCTATTCTTCCTAGAAGTGACGGTCAGGACCGACGGACCGTTGACCCAGCGATGGAATTTCGCACCCCACCGTATCACCAAGGTAGTAAGTTCCAATTTTGGTCCCAGTACGACGGTCAGTCCGACGGACCGTCGACCCAGCGATAGACCGTCGCACTCACCGTTGCTTGTTCCATTCAGTCATTTTAATGTTATTTTTAAAGAGGATTTTTTGTATTTTACCACTCGTTTATATACCTAGTTATATCCGACCAAAGCTAAGAAATTCATTAACCATCTATAATAATAAAATTAGGATTTTCTCTCTAAGATTAATCCCCATGAACAAAATCCAAATTGTCTTCAAGAACTAAGGGATTCAAATTCTTCAAGTTCAAGAACTTCAAGAAACTCAACCAAGGTATGCATAGTGTTCATTCATTGACTCATTTCATCCTTGAAGCCCAAGGTAATCATAACCCAATGTTTTAACTCACTAATCAATTAATTATGCACAAGGAATGGAAGGTAGCATCAATAACATTATGATACTTATTCAAAAATATCCATTTTATTTCCATAACCATAATTTTCACGACCCAAAATAGGCATGTGACGGAATATGTGCACCCTCCAGTTTAGGTAAGCCTAACCCAACCTAAAAATACAATTTAAGAATAAAGAAGCCGCAGACTAGAAAAATAATCCCAAAATACAATCAAAGAAAAAATAATATTCATGATACATCCACGGGTCTGGTTGTCAATAATACAAAACTATAATATTGATTTGAAACAAGTAAACTAAGATATTGTGTAACAAAAAGTAAGCACAAGACAATAAGAAAGAGATTCGGGTTAGCTTAAAGTCCGTCTGTCACTACCTCAATCTCCATAAAGTCAAATATAGTAAGAAATGATCTATAAACTGCTACTCGATCCAATACATGTACGGAGTGTAGAAAATAAGAAAAAAGGAAAGAAAATCAAGGGTGAGTGTGAAAATCCATGTGTACTCAGCAAGCATTATCGATAACCGACCCTAATTCAAAGTAATGTCAAGAACTACCACACCGGCTACCCAAGATATCAAATTAATCTATAACCCTTCAAATCATAATACTTAATTCTAAGAGGGTAAACCAAAACAACAGTCAACAACCATATCTAGAATAGGGTAGGCACTATAACCTAGGTGAGTTAACACTAGGGACTTCATGATCCACAATTAGAGAGAAACACTTATACAAAAGACTCATTACACAATATATACATTTCAGGCTTAATCACATTATATTGACCAATAATTATGGTATCAAATAAGGAAATATTATATAAAGATTCAATATTTTGTCATCGAAGGTGCAATCCAATGATCTCTCAAATTAAGCCATAACCTCACCCCAAGTTTCATAATATCTTAACCCCAAATCTATATATGATGATGTAAAGTAATGCAATGAAGTGAAATAGATTCTATAAATACATATCACAAATAAGTTTCTAATAGGATAATACAGTACAAAAGTAAATGATAACACGGTATCAACCATACCAAGAAGGATAGTGCAATGCAAGTGATGCAATGCAATATAGTGATGATAATGATGATGGTGATGGTGTGATATGCTCGAGGATATCTCATAACCTCGGTATTCACCTATCGAGGACTACTTTTATGGTAGGACCCATGGTCGGTTAGCAACTCATATACAATCTCAATAACCAATCCAGTCTCAATATCCATATCTCATCTCTAGATTGTGAACTTCAACAGAAAGTTTTAATGGTGTCATATTTCTATAAGAAAAAATAGTATTTCTACAATAGTACCAATGTGGCATGAATGTATATATGCTATAAGGATGTAATTCTCACAACCAAACTAGTATAAAGTTCTCAAATATATTCATCAGATATACACATGAGCTTAGAATTCACTCAATATGTCAACCATCCATGATTTATAATAAGTAATGTACCATTGGAACAATCATGCAATAAAGGCATCATTAAAGTCATTTCAAACCTCCACTCAGGCATTATGTTAACTTCTAAGGCACAAAATGCAACTACAAGGCCAATAATATCAGATAAAGCCCCAATACTAGAAACACACAACGAATATCATCTCAAGTCACCACCAACAACAATATAAGCCCCTACACAAGTCACAACAGTAATAATAAATGATTAAGCCCCCACACGGTATACAAACCTAATTAATTACTAAAGTCTATATATATTTCATATAAGTTCCACATGTCAATAAAAAATAAATACAAAACCCAAAGACAAAATACTGAAAAACTATCCAACCTAGCTCGTTCATACAATAAGCCTCAACTACCAATGCGAGCTCATTTATACTCTAGGCATTATCAAATGCTCGATCATTCAATCATTTTAGTAATAACATAATTGTCCTCAAGAGTTTGCTGAACCCCAATCATCACAATAAATGTCGTTATACAAGTTCTAAATCCATAAAGTAAGCATCCAATAATAATAATCCAAACCTGAGTTATTAACTATAATCTATTCTAAGGTTAATTACAAGTAATAATACTAACTAAGGAAATAAACTAACTACAAATCATTATTAAGACTTTGATACACATGGAGATGCTTGCCATGTCATCTAACAGGGTCCCCCAACCTAAATGAATCACAACATAACGATAATCAAGTAAACAACACATAAACATAACGATAATCAAGTAAATAACACATAAACATAACGATAATCAAGTAAATAACACATAAACATAACGATAATCAAGTAAATAACACATAAACAATTTGGAAAAAAGATCAAGGTACATCTCAACTTGCCTTAACCGAAGATCCAGAAATATAAATACTTTATAAATCCACAATCGGAATCTCAACAGCTTTGAAACATCTCAAACAATGACCAAACCTTCAAATATGATATCTACACAATAAAAGAAAGCCAATGATATTCATATTGACTTTATTCAAGACGGGCCTGAAAACAGGCCCCGAAAATGGGTTTGAAAATAAAAAGGTTAAAATTGGAATTTTACTTTAGAAATATGTTTCCCATATTCATAGGAGTCTACTATTGAAAACCACATAAAAATAAGTTAAAATAGGGTTCAAATCAAAGAAAACTTGCCCATAAAAAGAAATCTCGAAATCCCCCATTGGAATCGCCCAAATTCGAGCTCCCAAGCCTGAAATGGTTAAAATAAGATTTTGATTCTTAACTTAGGTAGAAATCATGAAAAATAAAATAAATATTCTAAGTAAATGCAATAAATATAGTTATAATTGAATAGAAAATGATTATACGAGAAAAACGCATCGAGAATCATCAAAATCGAAGCTTCCTAGCTCTATATATATCAAAAATATAAAATATGTCTTTTTTGAGTTTCAAACATCAACGATGGAGGCGAATGCAACACAACGTTCACTTTCACAATTAGGTCAAATGGTTAAAGTGTCGTGATCGCGGCCAAAAGTTTGCTTTCGTGACCACGCCAGTAGCAATAATTTCAAAAACTTATTTTTGACCCCCGAAACTCATTTGAAACCTTATGAACATGATCCAATAGAGAAAATTGATTGTAAAACACGTTTCGGATCCAATAGAATCATCAAATTTACGAAAAAGATCATGATCACAAAATTGAACCCCAAAACTATATTTACACTACATTTGAACCAAGGGTCGAAATGGTATCTAAAAGCCACAAAACCAAACCAATCCCACTACTATACCAAATTTGACATTTCGGATCTGCTGGCACTTGGATTCGAAATGTTCAATTTTCTATTAGGCGCTCGAATCTCGATATGATGACCAGACTCATCTATTAGCTCATAAAGCCTCACAAGGACATCATACTCACCCGAAACCATTCTGAAAGCCTTCGAAATCATGCCAACAAATTTCGTAACTCATAAACCAAATAACACAACCACGGGGAGGGATAAAATGGACAAAACACATAAAAAGATAAATCATCCAAATTCAAATCATTACAACATCCACCACTAATATTCACGTTCATCATAGAAAGTACAAGCGGGAAATCCAAAAACAAGAAAAATAGAGGAAAAATACTTTTGAGAAACATCAATGAAGCATTCCCAGGAGGAGTCATAAGCAGAGAACTAGCAGTCATACCATGGAACCAGAAATTTATCATATAAGGACTCACTAGGTTATAACACAAGCATCCACAAGTTAAATCATCAATTAAATTGAATTTCTAATCTCTAAACTTTCTCTATATCAATGACTGAGTCTAACATAACAAAAGTCTAGATATGCGCTACTAATCTTAAACTTGACCGAGGCACCACTGGACACTAGCTACAACCACAAGACCAAAAATCATCCTCAGACCCACAAAAGCCAAGGGATCTATAAAACACAAAACTACCCACCAAAAAACTAGCTTAACCTATCTAAGGTCGATACTACCACATCAACTCACACAACTCTATAACTACAAGCTAAATTGCAAAGATGAAGTCCGATCTCAAAACTATACCAAAACTCAAAAGACCACACTTAACACTCATAGGTTAGTAATCCACCATCACACATTTATGCTCAATCCTTATGGCAGATGAGAACCACTAATTAAACTATTTATACCATGGATATGAAATCTCTAAAAGATATCAAATAAATAATCAACCTATCATGGTGGCACATGCAATCCTCAATATTTGAAAATGATCAAACAACCCAAAGTCCTCAAAAACTTGATTTCTATATACCATGTACACAAAATCTATAAAAAGACATAGAATGCTCAAGCAACACATCATAATATCCCAAGCAATCATTAATGATCAAGTGAAATCAGTCACTCCCTCAATGATCTGGTAGAATAAAAAGCTTATGCAACTACACACTCATAAGTAACCTATCATACTAGAGTGTATCAAATCGTGGAGAAAGTGCAACAACCACCATATCTCTATGATGAATGCTCAAATCTCAATTGAAACTTGGAAGGAATCACCACTACACTTTACACAGCTACTGATAACCCGCAATACAGAACCCCAAATTTTACCTCATGCCTATAGCTGAACTCTAAACATAACCAATTTAACTCTCTTTCCATTCCTTAATACGAAAGTCATAGACTAATAAAATACAACTTAAACTTTCTTAATTCCTATCAGCATTGTTTCGCACAACATCCATGAAGAATAACATACACACAAATTGAAGCTTATGAGAAAAATATTCTATCAAGCCACTTAGCTATGAGAGTAAGGAATGCTACACACTAGGTGCCTATTTCTATTTGAAAATCTTCCAAAGTCAAAAGCAAAAATCCTTCAACTCAAATCAAAGAGTGTCTCAATATCAAATAGGTTATCGAAGCAAGAAAAATCTAAGTACTAAGGAACTAGAAAATCGCAAGGCCCAAACTCTTGAAACATTTCCTTAACCAATGAAAATTCTTTACTCACCATCCTTTCAAATCAAGCATACCATATGTCTAGGCTATTAATAGGTTTAAACTAATGATTACCACTATGCATGCTATAATCCAAGATGCTAAAACTATAAGACTAATCCATTCTGCACTCTAAAGTACGCCAAAATTTGAGAATCAATCCACTACAGCTTCACAACATAACCATCAAAACACTAAACTCAAATCATTAAAATTTACAATACTAAATAAAATATCATAAAAATTAGTGATATACGCTAACTGAGTTTCCAACATAGGATTGGCACACCCGATCCACCACTAAGGAAACATCTACGAGTAGCAAATATCAACAGCTTCAGCAAAAGTCCACAAATTATACCAAAACTCAAATTCAAACAAATAAGAATGTAGGAGAATATAGAACCATAGTCAAACACCATTAAGGCATAACAAAGGTGTATCAAAAACCATACCTGTGGCTAACGTACCAAAAAACTTCTGTCTTGAGTCCATCCTATGGAATAGTGTACTAAGATCTAAAACCTCCTAGAGCAATTGGTGAAGCATCTCTTTGTCTATGTTGTGGGAAATCCCTCTTATAATGCCAAAAATTACCACATAAGAAACAACCCAAAGAAGTTAGAACCCACTGAGATAGTATTGAAGAATTCGAACGACCACTCTAATCTAATACTCTCCAAGCATAATCATGAAGATCCTGGCCTCCACCAGGCATATTACTATAATTACCACATCCTTGGGCCCCCTGACTAGAAAACTCTCATATCTCCACACAAACTCCTCTAAAAATACTCATGCAAACTGATCCCATGAAAGAGAAAGTGATCCACCTTCCCTACTCTCTACACAAGTCCTCTACCACTATCTAGTTGGGAAAAAAAACTAAAAGAAAGTGATGTCTACTCCATTAGAATCAACCAATCCCAACCTGTGCAACCTCTCACGACAACCAAGCAACAAGATATAAGCATCAAACCTAGGATATCTATCAAACCATTGAGGATCTGTCCTTATGAACTCTACATATCTACTATATCCTTCCATGGACATAAAGTGTATAGTCACTGGATGTGGAGTAATCCCTAATAATATCTCATCAACTCTGGAGAACCCATTGGAGTCAAAGGTGTATTTGGAGTATGAAGCCCTATCATAGCATGCTGAACCAGAATAGAAGCCACCCTATGAATGAAACCCATAACTCAAGAAAAAATAAATTCTAAAGCATAGGTCTGGCCATAGGTGGGGACTGAACTAGCCTCGACCCCTCTAACTCACTAGACCTACCGTCTCTAACAACTCAAGAACCTAAAAGGGAAACTCTAACCTGAGCTCTAAGTAATCTAGACATACCGATCTGAATACTACTCAAACCCTACTCCTACTACTCATTAAAGAAACAACCTTGGGATCTCTAGCCACGAACGAGTGTGTGCTCGCCATTTGTGAGAGATTGTGTAAATTATGAATGCATGAAATATAATGAAGAATGAAGAACCTCCAAAAGTCAAGTAGCCTCTCAAAGATAGATAGAGTATATCTCTGCACCTATCTAGAAGACTCTACTAAAATCTACTTGTACTAATGAGACCAATAAACCTAGGCTTAAATAGTAATTTTTCACGATCCAAAATAGGAACGTGATGGAACCTGTGCACCCTCCAGCACAGGAAAGCATAGCCTAACCCAAAAACATAATTAAAGAATAAAGAAGCATAAGATTAGAAAAATAAACCCAAAATATAAACATAGAAGAAATAATATTCACGATACATCCCAAAGCCTGGTTGTAACTAATACAAGACTCTAATACAAATTTGTAACAAGTATACTGAGGTATCTTATATAAGAAAGTAAGCACAAGACAATAAGGTAGAGATTTGGGGAAGTTTGAAGTTCGTCTATCACTACCTCGATCTTCACAACGTCAAATGCAGTAAGAAATGATCTACAAGCTTCTACTCAATCTAATACTTACAAAGAGTGTAAAAAATAAGAAAAAGGAAAGAAAAGAAAGGGTGAGTACATAACTCCACGTGTACTCAACAAGCATCATTAATAATCAACCCTAATCCAATGCGGTGGTGAGAGCCACCACACAGATTACCCAAGTTATTAAATTAATCTATAACTCACCAAATAATAATACTTAATCCTACCAGGGTAACCCAAAATAATGGTCAACAACCATAAAAAAAATAAGGTAGGCACTATAACCTACGTGAGTCAACACTAGCCATTTCATAATCTATAATAGAAAGAAACACTTATACAGAAGATCGACTACACATCATATACATTTCAGTCTTAACCACATGATATCAACCAATAATTATGAAATCAAATAAGGAGAGATTTTATAAAGATTTAATAATATGTCATCGAAGTTGCAATCCAATGATCTCTCAGATTAAGCCATAATCTTACCCCATGTCTCTTAATATCTCAACCCCAAATCAATATAAGATGATGTAAAGTAATACAACAAAGTTAAATGGATGCTCAAAACACAATATCACAAAAAAGTTTCTAACATGATAATATAGTACAAGAGTAAATGCTAACATAGTATCAACTATACCAAGAAGGATAACGTAATACAAGTTATGTAGTGCAATGAAGTAAGGATAATAATGATGATGATGGTGTCATATGCTCGATATTATACGACAATGTCCATAGTGAACTATCAAGCACTATTCTCAAGGTAGGACTCAGGGGAGGGGGCATTGCAACTCATATACAATCTCAATAACCAATTCTATCTCAATATCCATATCTCTTCTCTTGCTCATGAATTTTGGTAGAGGGTTGTTGAAGGTGCCATATTTCTATTTGAAAAAATAATATTTCCATATTGGTACCAATGTCTTAGTAATATATGTATGATATGAGGATGTAATGCTCATAACAAAACTAGTATGAAGATCTTGAACCCATTCATCATATATACACATGACCTTTGAATCCACTCAATGTTACCTTTGTCTTAGTAATATATGTATGATATGAGGATATAATGCTCATAACGAAACTAGTATGAAGATCTTGAATCCATTCATTACGTATACACATGACCTCTGAATCCACTCAATATGTCAAACATCCATGATTTAATATAAGTAATGTACCACTGGCACAAAATGCAACTACAAGGCTAATAATATTAGAAAAATCCTCCACATAGGCAACACAAAATGAATATCCTCTCAAGCCACCACCAATAATATAAGTCCCTACACAAAGTCACAACAGTAATAATCGATTATTAAGCCCCCATATGGCATGCAAATGTAATTAAAAACTCAAGTCCATAGATATTTCACATAAGTTCCATATGAAAACACAAAATTAATACAAAACCCAATGAAAAAAGTACTGCAAAACTACCCAAACCTAGCTCGCTTATACATTATGCCTCAACAACCAATACGAGCTTATTTATATTATAGGCATTATCTAAGGCTCGATTATTGTATTATTTTAGTAAAAACATAATTATCCCTTAGAGTTCGCTAAACCCCAATCATCATAATAAAGTCCTATATACAAGTTCTAAAGCCCCAAAGTAAGCATTCACTTATAATAATCTAGAGTTATTAACTACAATCGATTCTAAAGTTATCTGCTAGCAATACTACTAACTAACTAAGGCAATAAACAAACTAGAAACCATTATTAAGACTCCGTGTAATGCCCCAAATCTGGTATTTGGAATGCTACACGGTGCTTGTGACCCCGAAGGATCATAAGCTAACCTATGACTGATATCTGTAACTGAGCACTGAATAATATACTGTAATTATGTAGAAGATAAGTTGTAAGGCCATAAGGTTCAAAATTGAACTAATACTGAATATAAAACAACATCTATAATAGGGTATAACAATACCCAAAACTGAAATAAACTTTCTGAAATATGTTGTAGTCTGAAAGCCTCTAAACTGTCTGAAATCTGTAAAGTTAATAGGACATGTCCCCCACTAACTTTGAACTACTGAAATAATAAAGTAATAAAATAATCATGTTATCCTCGAATGATGAGGACTCACTGCTAGTCTAGCTGCTGAACGTCTGATCTACAAAGGATGCTCGGGAGATCGTGCTTCTAAACTTATGGTATAAAACACCTTAGCGCAAATACGTCAGTATGTTGAATATACTGGTATACGAGTGAGGTAGGATAAAAGTAATGGTTCATATGAAAGAATAATACTAACGACTAAATACCATGAACGTGAGAATATATGCATAAATACATAACTATAATTGAGATCGTGATAACACTGACTCATGAATTTTGATAACGTGGATTTTTCTGATATCTGAGTACCAATACAGGGATACTGAATGACTAAGTCTATTGAGTATTGAGGAACTGATGTCATATTACTAATAAAGGAATAACTATTTCTAACAGCTCTGATTATGAAAAACTGGTCTGATTGACTATATCTGATAGTCCTAAAATCTGAATACTGGTAACATAAATTTCATATAATTAATATACTATTAACTGGGTGAATATGTCTAACAGTCCTGAAATCTGATGGAACTAGCTGAGTTTCATACTGAGCTGAGTGACTGTATCTGACAGTCCTAATTTCTATAGAACTAGACTGAGTTCTATTCTAAAGAATGAATCTTAAAATAAGACTGTAGGAGGTAATCATCTAACCGACATACCTCGAATATGAACTGGTAGTGTCCAACCTGTAACCCCAGCTGGAAGGGTGTCAGTACTGTGTTGTGGGTAAAGACAAGCTATGAGTGAGCCCTCCCTAATAGGGAGCTCTTCTGTCAACCCCTCCTGTAAGGAAAACTCAAAGGAGATGTATAGTCCCTAGACTTATAGGGGTACATCTCAACCTACGCTGGCTATGTTGTTCTGGAATGCAGGGATTGCTACTAAGGATCACACCCTCTACTAGCTGACTGTGTGTGTCCTCATCCCTGGGTTCACTCGGTGCTGAATCCTACCACCAACTGAATAGACGCAGAACTGATTTCCTAGTTCATACTAGGATGGACTGATCTGTTACTGATTTTACTAATTAACTTGATTGAACTAAGTTCACTGGATTTTAGTTGACTGATAAAATACTACTGAATTTTGTTAACTGATAGAATGCTACTAAGTTCTGCAAGCTGACTGAGTTTAATAAGGTATGAACTGAATACTACTGAGACATGATAACTGATTAAAATCATTGAGATTCCTGAGATTACTGAATGGGACTGGACGATAATGAGTGTACAAAGTTTTCCTGAGTCATATGACTGACTGAATTCTACTAACCATGGATTGACTGAGAGTATCGTGAACACATTACACTGGCTCTAGGCACACAACTAAATTTTTGGGTACAAGTATCCCCAGGACTCGATAGCATGAAACTGACAAGACTTGACACTTCTTGAACACATGACCACAATCAACAATTCATAATTCAATAAGTTGGGAATTTCATGAAGTACTTGGTTATCATAATCTTGTATATGGAAGGAATGCATATAAACAATGTCATAATTCCATATTCTAGCATCATGAGTATTTCAACAACAGCTACATTGCACATCAATAGCATGGAAGTCATTTGAACATAAAGGTAAAACATGAACCCATCACTTAAATCACAATTGAGCTATATTACATAATTTCTAGTCTCTTAGGCATTTTGTCAAACACTCAAGGTGCATGACTTAGAGCATGGCATAATCACAAAATTAACATATCATAACCAACTAAAATCATGGTTTTCAACTCACATTCTAACATATTCTCAAAAAAACACTTGAATATTCAAACCTTGGAATCATACAACAACAACCACATGAACATAATCAATACATAGCATGAATATCATAATTCATAGTTTAATACTTGATTATTGGGCTTCATAGATGGAAGGAATCTATGAATGAACACTATGCATACCTGAGTTAATGAATTTGGAAGGATTGATGGAAAGTTCTTGTGATTTGGTCCTTGAAATTGAGAGCTAGGGCTCTTGTTATTGAGAGAGAAGGATTTTGTTATTGAGAGAAAGTGAGGAAAAGTGATGTAATAGGGTTTTTAGGGCATAATTTCGTGGTTAAAGGTTGATCTGGGTCATGTAAAAAGACCCAATTTCCCTCATAAGGTTTTTATTTTTTGTCACTGAAAACTCAATTTACGAACCTAGCACGATGCGATGCTATCGTGTCGTACCACGAGAAATTGCCAACTGGGAACTGGGCTGATGGCGCGACACGGTGAAATCGCATTGCAATACTGGATGGGACCTGAAATCTTACCGCTATGTGGTGGTATCATGTTGAAACACTGGAAATTGATAACTCTAGATTTAAGCCTTGGAATGATTTTGATGATTGTAATTTTGGCATGCTCCACGACGTATTGATGGCTCAGGTGGCTTACTGTCTTACTAAAATGGCTCTAACTCTTCACCCGGGTGTCGGATTTTGGAGAATTTGATATCGATGGAGAGCTTATTAAAATTCCCACACAAAAAAAGTCAAAATCTTGAAAATTCCACATGTATAAAAGTGGATTCATTTTTTAAAACAAGTCTTTAACATTTTTAGGATGAATTTAAGTTAGTAGAAGTACGGGGTATTACAATATCTCCCCCTTGGGAACATTCATCCTTGAATGGGACTTACTAAAATAGGAGAAACGATAATTTGAAGTACATAACTGAAAAAATGAACAACTGGAACATGACAACATGACTGACAATGCTGAGATTCATATTGAGCATGCATATCTGATGCATGATTTTATGACTAAACTAACTCATGAATACATGACTGAGATTTCTGATAACTGAGTTTGTCACAGGGAGAATGCATGATTGATGCATGAACACATGACTGATCTGATGCATAAGCATATGATTGAATACGTAATGCTAAATGGATACCAAGTTTAAAATTGGAATCGGAGCATGAAACTGGTTTGTAACTGAAATTTGAACATGAAACTGAATAAGCTTAAGGAAAGATATAATCTTGGGTTGAGTATGAATTAGCGGAGAAGAGGTCAGGATACTTTGTTCGCATATCTGCTTCTGCTTCCCAAATAGCTCCCTCAACAGACTGATTTTGCCAAAGAACTTTGACTAGAGAGACTTCTTTGTTCCTTAGTCTATGAGTCTTGTAGTCAAGGATTTTGACTGGAATCTCTTCATAATAGAGGTTTTTCTGAATGTCTACGCCCTTAACAAGGACTACGACTGTTGGGTCACCTATGCATTTCTTAGGCAATGATACATGAAAGACCAAATGTATTGAATCAAGATCTGCAGGCGACTCTAGATCATAAGCTACTTTGCCAAAGTGACTGAGAATTTTGAAGGGAACAACATATTGGGGACTGAGCTTTCCCTTCTTGTCGAACCTCTTCACTCCCTTCATGGGAGAAATTTTCAAACACATAAAATTTCTGACCTTATCTCGAGATCTTTTCTGAGCACACATGAACGGAAACATGAGAACATGGCTAAGTCTGTAACATATGACATGAAATGGGTATTGTGAATTGAACTAAGCCATTGAGTACATAAATTATGGCTGGTATTGGAGATAGAGGTTCAACTTATGGGTATCCATAACTCTAAACTAGATTTATTACGTGAAGATAAATTAGAGGGTTTAAGGCATAATAGCTCGGGCGTTATAGAGCATCTCCACCTTGGGAAATTATATCCCTAGAATAATACTGACTTGACTGAGATACTGAGGAAAATTGGGACGATGCACAGGGCACCTACGAATTGAATCATGATTGAATATCTAGGATCTAAAACTGAGACATAATACATGAACTGAGTTGATCTTACAACTACTGGGACTTTCTATCATGGAATAGTTACATTCCTGAGATTTCTTAAAGTAGGACTAGGTGGAAAGATTGGAAACCACACCATACGAACTTGTTGCCTGATTGCTAAACTGAATTACTGGTTGATCGATCTAACTCATACTGAAAACTTATGCTTAACTAAAGTACTTCTTCTTCACCTGAGACTACTAAAAATATTTTCATGAGCACAGAGCATGAATGCCTAAACATACTAACTTATCTGATTAGTTAAATGACTGATAGATGAATACTGGGTCTGCAAGACAGAACTATACTTAGTCTTGAATAACTAGACTGCAACTGCAGAGCATTATTCATAGGAGATAAGGACTGACTGAGTGACATGAGGTAACAGAGCATGAATTGAGGGTAACTGTATAATTTGAGAATTCAACACCAAAAGTACAACACAATTCTGGAATAGTCTTATAAACTGAGGTACTGGAAGACTGACAACTGAGTGATTGATAATTGTACGCTATGGTCGAGTAAACATAAAATTGAATTGAGTTACTGACCCGATTACTGGGCTAGGACTGGGTAGAGATTGTAGCAAAGACAATAATTGAGACTGTAACTATAACTATGACCGTAGCTGGGACTGAATACTGGTTTCTGATAACTAAGGTTTAGACTGGTACTGAAGTACTGAATTCTAATGGCTAAGTAACTGATAACTTAAAGCCATGCTTTTGTAGGACTATCTGAGTCCTTTACCGAATATTGATTACTAAACTTACTCCGTAACTGAGACTTGAGGTATAGAACATCATCCCAATGGATTTACCAAGGAATCTAAACTGAGGGTATACGTGACATAGTCTGAGTTTGCCTGATCATTAGGATTGAAGCATGAATCATGTGGGATAAACATACTATATGACAGGACACGAGTGCATAAGTTGTTGTTGTACTCATGGAACATGATTCGTAATACTGAGTAAGACAAAACTCCTCATACTAGGAACTTTAAACACACACTATTTAATGGAAAGCACGTGAATATAAGCTGGGTATATCGAATTGTGACGTGAAGCATGCGTAAGTATCGTGATAGTTGAAGTACAAAACTTTGCATTGAGATAGGAATGGGCCGAGAATCATCTTCCCTTACTGATTTCCTACACATACTAGTATTACTTCTAGAATCCTAAAGGCCCGACTTTCTGAGAAATCATAACCGGACAGTTCCTGTATAGCTTTCGGGATGTATTAGACTGACTCACTGGGGTAGAGACAAGAAAAGGTCCTGTTAACATTTGGTTTGACCTTAAAGTTATAAAAGAAAAAGAAGCTCCTGAATCTGAAAAAGCATAAACATGCAAGTGAAAGAACTGTAACATACCAGTGACTACACCAGGAGAACTTTCTTGATCTTGTCGGGACTGAAATGCATAAAGTCTGTTTGGGCGTTTCCCACTTATAGAACTGGAATTAGCACCCTGCTGATTTGAGTGACCGAACTAAGTAGAAGGACGATCGTGCTGACTTTGCGGATCGGGCTTAGGACAGTCTTGGACCTTTTGACCTAACTCGCCATAGCTAAAACACACATTACTTCTAGATATACACACACCCTTATGATACTTACCATATTCTTCGCAAAGCGAATAACTGCGAATAATGCTTGCACTATTTTGAGATTTGGAGCCTGGTGCCCTATGTTTGCTACCATTTCTAAACTTAGGAGCTGAAGCACTGGCTGAGGAAGGATCTGGAACTGAAATTTTTTGGCTATGCTGAGAAAGGTTACCGCCCTGCAACCTTGGATGAGGAGAACTATAACTACCTATTCTGGTTCTCTTATTCTCTCTCTCCTTTTTAAGTTTTTGCTCCTCAATCTATTAAGCATGGACCATAATCCTGGATATGTCCATATCATTAATAAACATCGCAGTCCTACACTCCTTAACCACTCTACCTGAAACACTAGACACAAACTTACTCATTCTGGATCTACTGTCTGCTACTACATGAGTCGCAAACCTAGCTAACTGGGTGAACTTGAGGGAGTATTATTTTACACTCATGCTACCTTGTTTGAGATTGATGAACTCTAACACTTTGGCTTCTTTCTGCTCTAGGGGAAAGAATATATCTAAGAAGGTTGTAGCAAACTCTTCCCATTCTATGGGCCCTGCATCTGTACCCCTGTCTACCTTCTACTAAACCATGTATGGGATACATCTTGTAGCTGATAAGTGGCTAACTCTGCACTCTCACTCACTCCATGATGTTTGTGACTTTCTAAACCTGGTCGAAGAATTCCTGTGGATACTCTTCGGACTTAGAACCTGAGAATAAGGGAGGATTCATTTGGGTGAAGTCCCAAATCCTGGCTTCAGCTGAATTGTCCACTGGGTTGGCCGAAATAGTAGTTGGCCGTTCATTCTAAGTTGTGACTGAATTGGCTAGAGTAATAAATATAGTCCTGAATTTTGCATGGGAAACATGTTCGTCCAGGGGATCTGCCTGAATGGACTGAGGTGCTGACTGATAACCAATTCTCCTTTCGCTAGCCTTTTTAGAAGTCATATTCTATAAGTAAGAGGAAGAAGCAGATTAGACTGAGAAATTAATTGGAGATTATGCTCACTGGCATAACATGAATACTGAAAGAAGGGAAACTATTCCTAAAACATCTCATAGTCTCCTACATATAAGTGTGGTGACCAATACATACATGCACAAGACTCTACTAGATACGGGTTTTCAGACATCCTAGGACATTTTTGAACCTTAGGCTCTGATACCAAGTTGGTAATGCTCTGAATCTAGTACCCAGAATGTTACACGGTGCTCATGACCCTGAAGGACTACAAGCTAACCCACGAATGATATCTATAACTGAGAACTGAATAATATACTGTAATTATGTAGAATAAGTTATAAGAAAATAAGGTTCAAAACTAAACTACTACTGAATATAAAACAATGTCTGTAATGGGGTATAATAATACCCAAAACTAAAATAAATTGGATGAAATATATTGTAGTCTGAAAGTCTCTAAACTGTTTGAAATCTATGGAGTTGATGGGACATGTCCCCAACTAACTCTGAACTACTAAAATAATAAAGTAATAAAATAATCATGCTATCCTCAAATGATGAGTACTCATTGCTAGTTTGGCTGCTAAAAGTCTGATCTACTAAGGATGCTCGGGAGCTCATTCTTCTAAACATATGGTATAAAACACCATAGCGCAAATCTGTCAGTACATTGAATGTACTAGTATGCAAGTAAGGTGGGCTGAATGCAATGGTTTATATGCATAAACAATACTAACTAACTTAATAACATGAACATGAGAATACATTTATGAATACATAACTATAACTGAGATCGAGATAACACTGACTCATGACTTCTGATAATATGGATTTTCTGATACCTGAATACTAATACTAGGATACTGAATGACTAAGTCTATTGAGTATTGAGGAACCGATGCCGTATTACTAATAAAGGAATGATTGTTTCTAACAGTTCTGATTATGAAGAACTGTTCTGATTGACTGGATATGACAGTCCTAAAATCTGAATACTGGTAACATGAATTTTGAATAATTAATATACTATTAACTGGGTGACTGTGTTTGACAGTCCTATAATCTGATGGAACTAGCTGAGTTCCATATTGAGCTGAGCAACTGTATCTGACAGTCCTGATTTCTATTGAACTGGACTGAGTTTTATTCTGAAGACTGAATCTGAAACTGAGACTTTTAAAAGTAATCATCTAACCGACATATCCCGAATATGAACTGGTGGGGTCCAACCTATAACCCCAGCTGGAAGGGTGTCAATACCTTCCCCCGAGTAAAGATAAGTTGTGATTAAACCCTCTCTAACAGGGAGCTCTTCCGTCAACCCCTCCTATAAGGAAAACTCAAAGGAGATGTATAGTCCCTAGACTCGTATGGGTACATCTCAAACTACACTGGCTACATAGTTCTGGAACGCAAGGATTGCTACTAAGGATCACAACCTCTACTAGCTGACAATGTGTGTCCTCATCCCTGGGCTCACTCGGTGTTGAATCCTACTCCCAACTGAATAGACACAAAACTGATTTCCTAGTTGATACTAGGCTGGATTGATCTGTTACTGATTTTACTGATTAATTTGATTAAACATAGTTCACTGGATTTCCGTTGACTGATGGAATACTACTGAATTCTATTAACTGACAGAATGATACTGAGCTCTACTAGATGACTGAGTTTAATAAGGTCTGAACTGAATACTACTGAGACATGATAACTGACTGGGATCTCTGAGATTCCTAAGATTACTGAGATTACTAAATGAGACTGGACTGATACTGAGTTTTCCTGAGTCTTATGACAGACTAAATTCTACTATTCATGGCTTGACTGAGAGTATCATGAAAACATAACACTGGCTCTAGGCACACATCTAAATTTTCAGGTATAAGTAACCCCAGGACTCGATAGCATGAAACTGACAAGACTTGACACTTCTTGAACACATGACCAATATCAACAATTCATAATATAATAAGTTGGGAATTTCATAAAGTACATGGTTATCATAATAATGTACATGGAAGGAATGCATATAATCAATGTCATAATTCCATATTCTAGCATCATGAGCATTTCAACAATATCTACATTGCACATCAATAACATGGGAGTCATTTGAATATAAGGGTAAAACATGAATCCATCACTTAAGTCACAATTGAGCTATATTACATTATTTTTAGTCTCTTAGGCATTTTTTCAAACACTCAGGGTGCATGACTTAGAACATGGCATAATCATCAAATTAACATAGCATAACCAACTAAAATTCATGGTTTTCAACTCATATGCTAACATATTCTCATAAAAACACATAAATATTCCAACTTAGAAATCATACAACAACAACCACATGAACATAATCAATACATAGCATGAATATCATAATTCATAGTTTAAAAATTAATTCTTGGGCTTCATGGATGGAAGGAATCCATGAATGAACACTATGCATACCTGAGTTAATGAATTTGAAAGGATTGATGGAAAGTTCTTGTGATTTAGCCCTTGAATTTTAGAGATAGGGTTCTTGTTCTTGAGAGAGAAGGATTTTGTTCTTGAGAGAAAGTGAGAAAAAGTGATGTAATATGATTTTTAGGGCATAATTGCATGGTTAAAAGTTGATCTGGGTTATGGAAAAAAACCCAATTGCCCTTAGAAGGTTTTTATTTTTCATCACAGAAAATTCGATTTGGGCACCTGGAGCAATGTAACGCTATCGCGTTGTGCCACTGGAAATTGCCAACTAGGAACTGGGCTGATGGCGCGACGCGGTGAAATTGCGTTTCAATACTGGATGGAACCTGGAATCTTACCGCAACGCGGTGGAATCGCGCTGAGACACTGGAAATTGACAACTCTAGATTTGAGCCTTGGTGCGATACGCCATAATCGCGTAGGCCCACTGGATTTTGATGATTTCCATTTTGGCATGCTCTGCGATGCGTGGATGGCTCAGGTGGCACACTGTCTTACTAAAATGGCTCTAACTCTTCGTCTGAGTGTCGAATTTGGGCGAATTTGATATCGATGGAGAGCATATTAAAATTTCCACACAATAAAAATTCAAAATCTTGAAAACTTCACATGTATAAAATTGGATTCATCTTTTAAAGCAAGTCTTTAATATTTTTGGGATGAATTTAAGTTAGGTAGAAGTACGGGGTATTACACTCCGGTACCCGCAAAGACGCTTGCAAGGAAATCTAAGTGGTACCCCCAACCTAAATGAATCTTAACATACTGACAATCAAGAAAATAACACATTAACACATTGGAGAAAAGATAAACGTACAACTCAACTAGCCTTAACCAAAGATCTTCAAATCAAAATGCTATACAAATCCCCGATCGGAAGCTCAAATCCTTCAAAAAAATTTCAACTATTACAAACCTTTGAATTTGATATCTGCACATCCTAAGAAAGCAAACGATACTCATATTAACTATATTCAAGTTGGGTCTAAAGTTGGATCCAAAAAATGGGTTCAAAAATAAAAGGGGTAAAAATAGAATTTTATTTTAGAAATGTATTCCTCATACTCATAGGAGTCTACAGCTGAAAATTCATGCGAAAAAGAGTTAAAAATGAGGTTCGAATCAAAGAAAAATTATTTTAAAGCTTTACCAGCAAAACCCCCAAAAATTATTTTTAAATCAAGAATTTAAAGTTTTTTTGAAGATAAAATCAAGTGAAAATGATAATTAAGAGATTAGAAAACTTACCCAAAAAATAAAACTCAGAAATCTCTGTGGAATCGCCCAAATTCGAGCCCCCAAGCATAAAAAATGGTGAAAATAGGATTTTTATTCTCAACTTGTATAGAAATTATGAAAAATAAAATAGTTCATGGTAAATGGAAGATATAGAGTTACCCTCGTGGATGCTCCATGTATATTTCTCGATGCAATTCTCCACTAATTGGATAGACAATGATTATATGAGAAAAACACATCAATAATCGTCAAATCAAAGCTTCCTAGCCCAAAAAATATCAAAAATACATAATAGATTTGTTTTGGGTATTAAAAATTGGTGATGGTCACGAACGTGGAATGAAATTCCCTTTCACTACCTGGTCAAACGGCGGTCAATGTGGTCAAAAATTCGCTTTCACCAGCATGCCATCACCAACAATTTCAAAAACTTATTTTTAACCCCCGAAACTCATTCAGAATCCTATGAACGTGATCCAATAGTTCAAATTGATTGTAAAACTTGTTCCGGATCCAATGAAATCATCAAATTTACACAAAAAGGTCATTATCATAAAATTATACCTAGGTCCCTATTTATGTTACTTTTAAACAAAGGTCAAAATAGGATCTCAAAATCATGAAATCGAACCAACCCCATTAAGAATCCAAATTCGATATTCTAGATTTGTTGGTGCAATTCATTTTGTGATCCGACAATTGGATCTCAATAAGTTGACCAGAGTCAACTATTAGCTCTAAAAGCCTCATAATGACATCAACCCCAAAACCTTTCTGAAGGCCTTGGGAACCATGCCAACCATTCCCATAACTCATAAACTAGATAATTATAATACCCCGTATTTTCCTAGCTTAAATTAACTCTCAGTCCATAAGTTAACCAATATAATTTTTTTGAAATACTCAGTAGTTTTTCAGTTTAGAGCTTGCCAATGCATATGAAATTCATCTAGCTTTCTAACGATATAAAATTTTCCCAAATCCGATACCCGGACAAAAAGTTAGAGCAATTTTTGTAATGCACTATACCAAAATGCATGTCAGCGTGTCACTGAGGCCAGCCAAATGACGATTGGCAAATTCCAGTGTTGCTCCGCAATATTGGCAAGTCGCGCCATAGGCTCAATTCAGAATTATCCTTTTACAGTGTTCCAACGTGATCCCACCGCGTCTCGGTGAACTTCCAGGTGGCATCCACTGTGGCAATGCGATACCACCATATCGCACCACCGTGTATTTTCCTAGTTGTCATTTTCCAGAGACATGACATGATAGCGCTGTGTCGCGCCAGGTACCCAAATCAGGTTTTTCAGTGACGAATTTTATATTATTCCTAGGGGTAGTTTGGTATTTTTCCACAGCCCTAATCAGTCCTAAACATAAAGTATAACCCTAAAGCAGCACTAATTGCTCATTATTTTATTATTTTCTTAAGATAAAAAAGCATTCTCTCCCAAATAGGAAAACACTAGCTCCAAGAAATCAAGGTCAATCTTAAGAATTTCTCTAAAAACTTAAAGAATTAACAACCCAAGGTATATTAGGTGTTCATCTATGGGTTCCTTTAACCCATAGAGTCCACGAATCCATTTTTAAAACTACAAGATTGTTGATTTATGAATTATATGCTTAAAACTGAATTGAATTCATGTTCATGTTATTGTTGGGATTCAGTCCATTATTGAATTACAAGTTTTCATGAAATTAATCATTATATGTATTGAATTACGTGATCTTCATAATAAACCCTTCAATTTGCAACTTGATTTATGTAACCATGATAATTATATGTGGTGATTATTGTATAACCTAAGCATGCTCGCCATGTGGTTGATAAAATACCGATGTGGATGAAATAGTGCCATTATAACATGATAGCATGTATTCCCTATTCATGTATAATTAAATGCATTACAAGTATTTTCTAAAATGTCTCAATGAATGGATCATGGTCAAGTAGCCATTATTATGTTTTCAAGATTGTGCCATGATTTACTTTTATGCTATCGAGTCCTGGGGGTATTTAATACCCAACAATTTAGTTGTATACTTAAAGCCAGTGTCAGTTATAGAATAGTATCAATCATGTCCCAATCAGTAGAATCCAATTATCTTATTCGAGGAATGTCGATTATATGATTACCACCCACAGTTTTAGTTTCAGTCTTCAGAATAGACTCAGTTCAGTTCTACAGAATCAAGACTATCATATATAGTCAATCAGTATTAGTAACTCAGTTATCAGTAACTTTAGATATCAGTTACTCAGTATCAAAACTCTAGACTTAGCTTCAGACAAGCTCAGTCACAATATTTAATTATATGCACAGTAGTATATACTCTGTTTTTACACCAATATCAGTTATCCATGTACTCTAATGTTCACTTACTCTATATCATTTAGTCAGTTATTGTTTATGCATATGAATCGTTGCATTCATCCTTACCTCATCTAGCATACCAATACATTCCACGTACTAACGCATACTTTTTATTTGAACTATGATGTCTCATATGATAGGTTTGTACGCTCAGGTTCCCGACCGCGCATAGAAAAATTCAGATTTAGCCAGCAGTGTTAGAGTTACTAGTGAGTCCTCATCTATCGAGGATATTTTATTATTTCAGTAGATAAAATATTCCAGTTGATGGAGTTATTTGGGGGATTGTCGCATCAACTCCACATTCAGATAGTTTAGTTTAGAGGCTTTTCAAACTAGACTTTCAGACAGTATTTAGTTTTACAGATTATTATTATAGTTGATATTCTGTATCAGTATTCCAAATGTTTTGAACCTTATGGAATTTCATCCTATATTCTGCATTTATTATAGTATTAATATCCAGTGCTCACAGAATATATCAGTCATAGGTTAGCTTTTGGTCCTTCGGGGTTGTAAGCACCGTGTAATGTCCGAGTAACAGACTCAGGTCGTTACAATAACACAACCACGGGAGGAGAGGGAGTAAAATGGTCAAAACAAATAAAGGGGAAAATTATTCAAATTCAGGTCATTATATTTATCTACCTGGTTTATCTAACCAAACACCTTGTTGTAAGCCTATGCATGGAATCTCTAATCAATCTATATTATGCACATGTTTTCTAACACAAGCCTTTGTTATTCAATTAAACCAAGCTTACTTGGGTGTCAAGAAGCTGATATGGAGACATGAACATGAACCTCAGGCTCTGTTCTAGTAATTCAATCATGACCCAAACCAGGTCCTAGTCGTGACGGGTATCTCAAAACCACCGTGGACCAAAAAACAACCCTTAGCCTAACCATCCAGGCACAATATAGATACACAGTGGAAGACCACCAGAGTATAAAGGTAAGGCAGTTAATGTAACTCAAATAAATCTAAGAGATCAAGACAACGACCAAATCATAATTTGTCCACAAAGCCTCTAAGAAAACCAAATATCATGTTAGGTTGGGACATGCCCCCGAATATAGCCAAAAAGGAATCCAAAATTAACCATTTAAGGAAACATGATGAAACTAAGAAATAACAGGCCTTTCAAAAGATGGAGACTCACCACTTCAAGTGGACCAATTGACGCATCAAATCACCTAACACTGCACAAAGCAACAGAAAAACTCCTAGGACCCTACATAATGAAATGATGCAGCGTCTGGGATGGTTAGTGGGATGAGCACTAGCATGTAACTCGGGGTAAGGGATAAAATAATGCCATTTCAAAATAATCCAATACTCCATGTACATGTTCATATACATACATATATATAGATATATAGATATATATATATGTATGTGTGTGTATATATATATATATAAATATTGGGATAGGGTACAGGGATTAAGCATGAAATTTAAAATCATTAACCTAAAATGTGTAGCTCTAACCATCGTAATTGCATCCACGGGCTATATAGGTTTAGCTCCCCCTGCTAAAAGGGCTCTAGTGCATGTTACCCGCACGAACTAGAGAAATTCGAGGAAGGGACAGGGAATCCATAACCCCCGTAATTCCAATATATACATATATAAAGCGTGAAATATGCACAAGGTAACCAAGACCCCCACGCTACCAAACGTGGTTTCCAGTGTCGGTCCCCCAGGACATCCACCTTTCACTGTGAGCTACACAACCTTCTTTAAGCCTAATTTAAAACCATTTACACAAATTGCCATCTGTTGACCAAGTAGTTTATTAATTCATCATTTACCGTTAGTATCACCATACCAAATAAAAAAGCTTGCAAGCTAATTCCAATTATGTCGTTCCAAAACCATTTAGCCAAATTGACTTTAAAGTTTCCAATTTAAAACTAATCTATGGCCACCAAGGCCTTTCAAAATTGATTCATGTTCCATTAACCTTTTATGCAATGCAAGGCTTTAAAAGTGAAGTAGATTATGCATATATCTATGTTTCAAACCAATTTCACAAGTTGGGTTGAGGTTAAAGACAATTTTAGACCATTAAACCATACAATTTTGGGAAAATCCACGCTCCCCATTCCAATTCCCATACCTATGCATTTATTTAGTTCAAAACCGTGATAATAAAGCATAGATAACCAATTCAAAACCATAAGAAATCAATTCAAGTATTAGTCATTCCAAATCTCTCAACCCATATTCAAAAAACAATAATTGAACCACATGGATAACAATTAAATATATTTTTTTATATAAAAATAATTTATGGAAGAGATACATGCCTAAAACACCAAGGAAGTTGGAAGAGAAACCACAATTTGAAGCTTAGATAATCAAGCCCTTGAAACCCTAGCTTTTCTCTTGCTTGTGAGTTTGAGAGGAGAGAATATGTGTTTTGATTTGTTAAATGATGGAAAAAGGATCTTTTAGGTGTTTTAAGGTCGTGGTGAAGGGTAAAGGAGGGAAAATACCAAATTACCTATAATGAAAAACGTGCAGAAAAATTGGTCCCAATCGTTATGAGTCAGGTAACGACTCATGGTGACTGATCATAAGTCATTACCTTGACTTATATCCTGAGTAGAACACTCCGGTCACCACACTATTATGGTCAGGAGTCCCTGACCATGACTCATGACCTTACCCTACGACCCATGGGGTCTTAGTCATAATCAAGATAGAATCTTAAGGCAACCTCACTAGTCAGACAATGAAAGGATCCCTACGACTCGTGACGAGTGGGTTTGACTCATCACCTGAGTATTTACCTGGGTAGTGATGGTGAAATCAAGAAATGTTTTAGTGGCCAAAACCTGGGGTATTACATTATCCCCCCCCCCCCTTCAAGGATTATTCATCCCCAAATAAGGAGTTAAGTTACTCATTCACACGATCATAAGAAAAGATTCACACATACCCAAACGACAAATTTATAAATGCCATGAGAAGGAAAATAAAAATCATACTTTAAGCATTCTCATCCAATGCAGGGAATAGGAATGGATATTTGGACATCATGTCCTCTTCAACTTCCTAAGTAGGTTCTTCCAATTTTTGGTTCCTCCAAAGAACCCTCATCAAAGGCACATCTTAAGTCCTCAACGTATGAACTTGCCTATCAAAAATTTCAACTGAAACTTCCTCATAAGACAAGCAATCCGAGATACTTCTATAGGAAGCACCAAAGAAGGATCACCCACACACTTTTTCAACATCGGCACATGGAAAATAGTATGAATAGATCCCAATTTCTAGGCAACTCCAATTTATAATCAATATTCCCAAATCTCCTCAAAATCTAATAAGATCAACATAATAGGGACATAAGACTTTTGATGACTCTGAGAAGTCTTATGTCTTTATCAAATCACCTTCACCTTCTCCATGCTTGGTGAACCAAGTCAGGTTTAAACAACCTAGTATAACCAACTTCGAACCAATAAATAGGAGACCTACACCTCCTACCATAAATAGCCTCAGAAAGAGCCATTCCAATTCTAGAGTGATAAGTATTATTATACGGAAAATCAATAAAAGGCAAATGATCAACCCAACTACCTTTAAAATCCATCGCATAAGCCCTTATCATATCCCCCAAGGTCTAAATAGTTTGTTCCTTTTATCCATTCGTATGAAAGTGGAAAGTGGTGCTAAGGTTCACCTCCGTACCTAAACCTTTTTGAAACGAACACTGGAAATGAATAGAGAATTGCTTACCTCGATCTGAGATGATAGATACCGGTGCACCATGCAACTTTACAATATCCTGAATAAATAGCTTAGCATAATTATCTCTAGAGTAAGTAGTCCTTATAGGAAATAAGTGAGAAAACTTAGTCATCCTATCCATAATGACCAAAATCAAATCATACTTATAATAATACAAAATGAAATCCATGTTGATTATCTCCCATTTCCACATAGGCAACTCTATCTCTTAAGACATACCACCAGGCTTCAAATGTTCTATCTGATCTTGTTGACATACCATATAACTAGCCAAAAAGTTTGCCACATCTCTCTTCATATTGTTCTACCAATAAAGTTCCTTCAGGTCATAGTATATCTTATATGAACCTAGATGAATCATATACCTAGACTCGTGAGCCTCAGTCAATATTCTTTCTCGCAGCTGACTGAACCCGACCTGGGGCCTTGTCATAATGGGCATCCCAAGTCTAACCAGGACTGAGTACCACCCCTGATATCCAACCAAAGCATCCAAATGCATACTCTGAGTAGGATGAATTCTGAACATATAATAAGATAACGTAGTTGCACAAACCCAGACTCTAGGATAGGTCTATGACCGTGACAAACCCAAACGAGTCCAACCGTCCGAAACCCAACCAATAACCAAATTACCGAACCAACACCATAAGTCAACAACTAAGTTCCTATCCATAACATAATATAAGAGGATGGAACAATCATAAATCTAATTCAATAGTATAAGACCCAATACCAATACCAATACTAAGGCTAACACCAATATCAATCCCGCTCATTCCAACTCGTAGTAGTCAAAAAAATCCTCTAATCAAAAGAAAAACAATATTCGGTTTGGACATGCTCCCAACCATAGCCAAAACCAATATAGGTTAGCGGGTGAATGCTAGCATGAACTTTGGATAAGGATGAAATAATAAAATCCAATAAATCCAAGTAAACCATCCATATACATAAAAACAATACATTTATATAACCATGCCAGGAAAGAGGATCGGGTTTAGCATGCCTTTATAACTATTAACCTGGGTATATGTAGCTTAACCACCCTAAAACCACCCATGGTATATATGGGTCCAGTGTAACCCCCTGAACGGGCCTCGATGCATGTAGATGCATGAACTTGTAACGCCCTAAATCTGGTGTACCCAAAATGCCACACGGTGCTTATGAACCCGAAGGACCATAAGTTAACCCATGACTGATATTTGTACTTGTACGCTGTATAATTTATTGTATAAATATGGAAATAAAGGTTGAAAGTCCATAAGGTTCAAAGATCTGATAAAACATAACATCTGGAGATATGGTATATCAATACCAAAATAACTAAAATAACTGTCTGAACTTGCTAGTCTGAAAGCCTCTAAACTGTCTGAATAAGGAGTTGATAGGACATGTCCCCAACTAACTCCAACTAATGAAATAAATTAATTAATGAGATAATAAAGTAATGGTTATTTCCTCGAAGGATGAGGGCTGACTGCTAACTCAGGCTGCTAAGACTGGAATACTACTGATGCTCTGGAGCTCGTGCTTATGAACCTATGGTATTAAATACCATAACATAAATGTGTCAGTATGTTTGAATGTACTGGTATGGATGTGAGGTAGGGTGAATGCAAAGGGTTCACATGCATGAACTATACTAACTGACTGAATAACATGAATATGAGAATACATGCATAAATACATAATAACTGTAACTGAGTTCATGATAACATGATTACTGAGCCAGAGTACTGATAACATGAGATACTGGTAACTATATAACTGAAAGAACTAATATTGAGTGACTATATCTAACAATTTAGTTTCTGATGGAACTAGCTGAGTTCTGTACTATTTTGAGTTGACTATATTTAACAGTCCGGAAATTCTAAAGAACTATCTGAGTTCTATTACTAAGACTGAATAACTGTATCTGACAGCCCTGATCTGTTACTAAAACTATGGTAATTACTCATCTAACCGACATGCCCTAGATAACGCAATATAGCTGAGTTACGGTCGAATCTGTAACCCCAATTAGAAGGGTGTCAATACAATATCACTGGTAAGGAAAATCTATGAGTAACCCTCATCTAACAGGTAACTCTAGTGAGAAAAGTGGGAACCTTCATATAACAGGTTAAGCTACCTCATCTACCCTCATATAACAGGCTATGATGTCTCAACCTATGCTGGCTACATAGTTTTGGAATACAAGAATTGCTTCTAAGAATCACACCCTCATATAATAAGTAGGTTCCCTAACTGATGACTGGACAGAGTTAACTGAGTTTCACTTACTGACAAAATACTACTGAGATTACTGAGTTTCCTAAGTCATGAGACTGACTGAATTCTATGGATCCTGGCTTGACTGAGAGTATCTTGAAAACATGATGCTGATTCTAGGCACACAACTAAATTTTTGGGTACAGGTACCTCCAGGACTCGATAGAAGGAAATTGACAAAGAATGACTTTCTTGAATACACGACCAACATCACAATCTATAATATAATAAGTTAGAGATTTCATGAAGTACATGCTCTACAGCACCACTATGGCTACACATATATCCAAAATTCATTGACTAAGACATTTCATCAAACACTGGACATGCATAAACTTGTACATAAATGGGGATTTCATATTATCATACTAGTATGGCACTTTTCCTTCACATAGGCATTTGATCGAACACATGAGGGACATACTTTGGTTATACAATTATCAACATATCTAATAATTATGGATACATCAATCAACATATAAATTTAAGGGTTTATCATGATTATTATGCAAATCACCACATCCTAGGGTCAATCATTGGAATATGTAATTTCAAACATGAATCAAAACCCCACAACATCATGAACATGAATTTCAATTCAATTTAAATCATGAACATTCATAAATACACAAATCTTGGATTTTGAAAAGAGATTCTTGAGCTTCATGGGTGAAAGGGACCCATGAATCAACACATGACATACCTGGGTGGATGATTTCTTGAAAACTGATGGAGGAAAACTTGAATTCTTGACTTGGAACTAAACACCTAGGGTTTCTTGTTCTTGGGGATTGATCTTTGAGAGAACCCTAATTTGATATTATAGATGAATAATAAAGTTATGGGCGATGGTCTGGTATAATTAGGGGTTAAAACGGGTGGGAAAAGACCCAAATACTCTTTTAAAAATCACTTTAAATTGCTAAATGGGATTTGCAATGGTCCGCCACTGGCTCGATGGTCCGTCGTTCTGACCATCGTACGTGGATCAGAATAGAGCCTCACTGCCTTAGTAGCAACAGCTTAGGCAATGATCCATTGCACGTTCGACGGTCCGTCAACCTGTCTGTCGCACCTTAGCCAGAATATTAACTTATTGCCTTATCTGCGATGGTCTAGGTGATGGTCCATTGCTAGATCGGCGGTCCGTCAACCTTCCTATTGCACCTGGGTAGTTCTAACAGCTCTCGGTAAAACATCTATAACTTTTTACTCTGATACTGAATTTGGACGAAATTGGTATCGTTGGAAAGATAATTCAATTTCCCACTCAACAAAAAGTGAAAATATTAAAAATTCCATATGTACACAAATGGATTCATCTTTCAAATTAAGTTTCTAACATTTTTAGGATGATTTCAAGGTAGGTAGTAGTACTGGGTATTACAATATCTCTCCCTTGATAACATTCATCCTCGAATGAGACTGAGTGAGAGGGGAGAAGATAAACTGACATACCTACTAAACATAAAAAACTGGAACATGATCTCATGACTGACATGACTGATAACTGAATATATCATACCAAATATGCATATATGATGCATGTGTAACTGATTCATGAATGTATGACTCAGTGTTCTGATGAACTAAGGCTCTCATAATGAGAATGAATGTATGATGCATGATTATATAACTAAACTAACATATGAATGCATGACTAAATATGCAATGGCATTTCCTACCAAGTTGCAATGGAATTCTGAACATGAAACTGAGTAAACTTAAGTAGAAGTGTTACTTTGAGCTTGATCTGAGTTGGTGGAGAAGAGGTGAGGATACTTGGTCCGCATATCTGCTTCTACTTCCCAAGTATCTCCCTCAATGGAATGATTTTTCCAAAGAACTTTGACTAGAGGGACTTCTTTATTCCTCAGTCTACGAGTCTGATAGTCTAGTATTTCGACTGGAATCTCTTCATAAGACAGGTCGTTCTGAACATCTATACTCTGAATAGGGACTACATCTGTTGGGTCACCTATGCACTTCTTGAGCAAAGAAACATGGAAGCCTCGATAAACTGAGGCTAGATCTAAAGGTAATTCGAGCTTATAAGCTACCTTGCCAAATCGACTGAGAATCTTGAAGGGATCGACTTATCGGGGACTGATCTTTTCCTTCTTATCAAATCTCTTCACTCCCTTCATGGGAGAGATCTTTAGATAGAAATAGTCACCAACCTCAAACTCAAGGTCCTTTCTACGTATATCTGCATAAGAATTTTGTCGGCTATGAGCAGCCCAGAGTCTTTCTCTGATCAACTGGACTTTCTGTAAGGAATCGAATACTAAGTCAGGCCCAATGACCGTGGCCTCAATAATTTCAAACCAACCAACTGGAGATCTTCACCTCTTACCATAGAGAGTTTCTAATGGAGCCATCTTAATACTGGAATGCTAACTATTATTGTATGTAAACTCAATCAAGGGCAAGTGGTCATCCCATCTACCCATGAAATCAGTTGCACACGCCCTTAGCATATTTTCTAACGTCTGAATGGTCCTTTCTGGTTGACCATAATTATGAGGATGGAAGGTTGTACTGAGATGACCTTGGTTACCAAGACCCTTTTGGAATGCTTTCCAGAAATAAGAGGTGAACCGGGTACCTTTGTCTGAGATAATTGATAATGGAACTCCGTGCAATCTGACCAACTCTCTGATGTAGATTTTGGCGTAATCCTCAGCTAAATAAGAGGTATGAACTGGAAGAAAATGAGCTGACTTTGTCATTTTGTCTACAATGACCCAGACTAAATTATGTTGGCGACGAGTACGAGGCAAACCCATCACAAAGTCCATGTTCATTTCTTCCCACCTCCAAGTAGGAATAATGAACTCCTGAATTGACCCACTAGGCTTCTGATGCTCTATCTTAACCTGCTGACATGTAGAGCATTTAGCCAAAAACTCTACAACATCTCTCTTCATCCCACTCCATTAATATATCTCTCCCAAGTCGTGGTACATCTTTGTGGCCCCTAGATGAATAGAGTAGCGCGCACCATGCGCTTCTGCAAGAATTTATTGCCTCAAGTCTTCTACACCTGGAACACACAGGTGACCCTGACAACGTAGGACACCATCTACCCCTTGGAAGAAAACCTCTACTTTTTGATCCTTGACTGAATTTTTCAACTTGACTAGACTGGGGTCTTCATCTTGCTTTTCTTTCACCTCTGAAACTAGAGATGATTCTGAACTACTCTGAACCCATATGTCACCTTCTTCTGTATCGACTAAGCGAACACCTAGTCTGGTAAGCTGATGGACTTCCTGAGCTAGCTTCTTCTTATTGTCCTCAACATGAGAAATACTACCCATAGAAAGTCTACTGAGAGCATCGGCCACAATGTTGGCCTTGCCCAGATGATAAAGGGCACTCATGTCATAATCTTTCTAGAGCTCTAACCACCTTCTCTGACGAAGATTGAGATCTTTATGAGAAAATATATACTGAAGTCTCTTATGATCTGTGAACACATCCACATGAACTCCATATAGATAATGCCTCCAAATCCAAGGCAAAAACTATGACTGCTAACTCAAGATCATGAGTAGGATAGTTCTTCTCATGGGGTTTAAGTTTCCTGGAGGCCTAGATTATGACCTTACCATGATGCATGAGGACACAACCCAAACCTACTCTGGATGCATCATAATACACTACGAACCCATCTGGACCATCTGGAAGAGCTAAGACTGGAGCTGAGGTGAGTCGAGTCTTTAACTCCAAAAATCTCTTCTCGCAAGGGTCTGACCACTAAAACTTAAATTTCTTCTGAGTCAATATGGACATAGGGGATTCAACAGAATAAAATCCCTCTACAAACCATCTATCATAGCCAACCAAACCCAAGAAACTACTGATATCTGATAGAGAGATAGGTCTGGGCCAGTTTCTTACCACTTCGATCTTCTGAGGATCTACTCTAATGCCATCACCAAAAATGATATGACTAAGGAATGCTACTGATCTTAGAGAAAATTCACACTTACTAAATTTGGCGAATAGATGATGATTTCTTAGGGTCTTAAGTACAATTATTAGATGGTCTGCATGATCACGCTCATTGCGGGAATAGACAAGGATATCATCTATGAAGACTATGATGAACATGTCCAAGTACTTCTTAAACACATGGCTCATCAAGTCCATGAAAGCTGTAGGGGCATTAGTAAGACCAAAGGACATGACTAGAAATTCGGAGTGACCATACCGAGTACGAGAAGCTATTTTTGGAATGTCACATTCTCTAACTCTAAGTTGATGGTAGCCTGATCTGAGGTCTATCTTAGAGAAATAGCTGGCACCCTAAAGTTGGTCGAACAAGTCATTGATTCTGGGAAGAGGATACTTGTTCTTGACTGTGACTTTATTGAGATGATGGTAATCAATTCACATTCTGAGAGAGCTATATTTCTTGCGCACGAATAAGACTGGTACTCCCCAAGGGGACACACTGGGTATGATGAATCCCTTATCTAAAAGATCCTTCAACTATTTTTTCAATTCTCTGAGTTTTGTTGGTGTCATTCGGTATGGCAGAATAGATATAGGCTGAGTATCTGGAAGAAGATCGATGATGAAGTCTATTTCCCTTTCAGGAGGAATTCCTGGAAGATCTCCGGGAAAGACATCTAGATATTCATTCACGACTGGGACTGAATCAAGACTGGGAGTTTTAGAACTAGTGTCCTTAACTCGAACAAGATGATAGACACATCCTCTAGATATAATTTTCCTTGCCCAAAGGTAGGAAATAAGCTGACCTCTAAAAGCTGAAGTACTACCCCTCCACTCTAAGATAGGTTCATTCAGAAACTGGAACTGGACTATTCTATTTTTGCAGTCAACTTTAGCATAGCATGAATGAATCCAATCCGTACCGAGAATGACATCTGTCATCTCTAATTTGACTAAGTCTGCTGAAGTGATTTTCTGAGATACCATAATCAGACAGTTCTTGTATACCCGTCAGGCTATGATAATTTTATCCACTGGGGTAGATACTGAGAAGGGCTCTGCTAGAATTTCAAGACTGACTCTAAAATCAACTACTATATAGGGAGTAACAAAATATAAAGAAGCTCCTGGATCTAGTAAAGTGTAAACATGCACATAAAATATTTGTAACGTACCAGTAACCACATCAAGAGAATTTTCCTGATCTTGCCAGGACTAGAGAGCTTATAGTCGATTTGGATGTTTCCCACTAGTAGGGATGGAGGTGGCACCCTGCTGGTTTGGGTGACCGAACTGAGCTGAGGAATGGTTCTACTGACCCTGAGGACCTGGCTGAGGATAGTCTCTGACTCTGTGGCCTGGCTTGCCATATCCGAAACAAATACCACTGCCATCTCAGCAAATACCCTGATGGTGCTTTCCATAAGTTTTGCAAAGAGGATAGGTGCGAGCACTGCTAACACTGCCCTGAGACTTAGAGCTTTATGCTCTATCTCTGTTACTATCTCTGAATCTAGGAGCTGGAGCGCTAGCTGTAGAAGGACTCACTGCCTTAGTAGAGACGGCTTAGGCGACGATCCGGCGCAAGTTTGACGGTCCATCAACCTGTCCATCATACCTTAGCCAGAAGATTGACTTACTACCTTAGCTGGGACGGTCTAGGCGACGGTCCATCGCTGTGGTTCTATCAGCTCTCAGGAAAACGTCCATAACCTTTTACTCCGATACTAGATTTGAACAAAATTTGAATTGTTGGAAAGTTAATTCAATTTCCCACTCAACAAAAGGTGAAAATCTTAAAAATTACACGTGTACACAAATGGATTCATCTTTCAAAGTAAGTTTCTAACATCCTTGGGATGATTTCAAGCTAGGTAGAAGTACGGGGTATTACAGAACTGGAGATACCATAAGAGTAAGGGATTCCTGAGTACCATTCGCTCTCCATGATACTTATGTACAATGTACTTAGAAGATTCCCAAGTACCTCATAGTATCATATATGGTTGATATAAACAACCGTCATGTCGGCAAACATGAGTTTCCAATGTCCGTCGATTGGACTTGCACCTTTACGGTTAGATATCATACCCCGCTATTATTGCCCAATTAAAATCATAACATATATTTGAAAAGCCCAAAACCATAAAATAATCATTCCATGGAAACATTGCATAAAACATGCCTTTAGTTGGAACTAACAATGAGAGAAGAGAACATGCCTTAGATTATGAAGATGATGGAGAGAAATCACTCAAACAAGCCCCAAATTGCTCCTCTAGATGAAACCCTAGCCTTCTTTTACCCAAGAGCCTTAGAGATAATTAGAGAGAGTTTCTATGTGTTTAAAATTAGAATAATAGGGTAAATAACCTCCTTAGTGTGTTAAAAGTTGTGGGGCCTAATGTGGCTAAGTGGGAAAATGTCCAAATTACCCTTACTTAAACTGCATAAAATCCCCGCCATAGGGACGACCATCCATACCGGTCATATCCACCAATATGAGTTGTACCCATCATTTGTACCCTAGGCCTCCCCCTTTGACCTAAAACTTCCCAATATACGACTTACCTAAACCAGGTCGTACCCAAACCATATGATTAGTACCCCCAAACTGTATCCCTAGTAGAATAGAACCAATGGAAATTTAAACACTGCCTACCTTATAGGTCAATGGTATGACTCGTACCCTATCTTATAGCTCATGGTGAGCCACTCGTACTCAGATTCAAGTTTAGTTACTAAGTCTCAAATTAGTGAAGGAAAAATCAAAAACATATAACCCATATCCAACCGTATGACTCGTACCCATCATGTCGTACCCATTCCAAAAATCAATCCAACCCACCAACCAATACTGGTTAACATAAGACCATCCCATACTAATCGTACCCCACCATCCAACTTGTACCCATAAGTCATATCCATTCCAGAAACCAGAAATCAAAGAAATTTTCTAAGGTTCCAAAACCCAGGGTGTTTCAGTCTCCCCCACTAGGATCATTCATCCTCGAATGACGGAAAAGGTTGGTCAAACACAAGCACGATTCATTTACATTATCAAATATCAATACAACCCTTAAATAACTTAGAAAATAAAGATGTCATCAAGAACACATACCTTCTACATGACTATCCGAAGAAAGAAACAAATACGGATATTTGGACTTTATGTTCGCTTCCACTTCCCATGTAGCCTCTTCCACCTTGTGGTTTTTCCATAGAACCTTATCTAAGGCCACATCCTTGGTTCGTAACCGATGAACCTGCCAATCCAATATCTTGACCCGGGTCTTTTCATAAGATAGAGAATTCATGATAACCAATCCTTCCAAAGAAACCACAGAATAAAGATCACTAAGACACTTTATCAACATAGAGACATGAAATACTGGATGAATGGAGCTCATACTCGAAGAAACTCCAATTCATACACCACGTTACCAACCCTTCGCAATACCATATAAGGACAAACATACCGAGGACTGAGCTTCCTATTTTTTACCCAACCCCATTACTCCTTTCATGGAATATACCTTTAGGAATACCTTATCCCCAACTTCAAACTGCAATTCTCTATGTCATATATCTGCATAGGACTTTTTGCAACTTTGGGCAGCCTTAAGCTTATACCGAATCACCTTCACCTCCTCCATAGACTGATAAACCAAATTCGGGCTAAACATATCTTCCTCACAAAGCTCAAATCATCCAATAGGAGATCTACACCTCCTACTATACAATGCCTCTAAAGAGGCCATACCAATGCTAGATAATAGTTATTGTTGTAAGAAAACTCTACCAAAGGTAGATGCTCAACCCAATTGCCACAATAATCAATCACACATGCATGAAGCATGTCCTCCAATGTATAAATAGACCTCTCTGCTTGCCCATCTGTCTGTGGGTGGAACACAGTACTCAGACTAACCTTAGTCCCAAACACTTTATGGAAAGACCACCAGAAATAAGACAAAAAATTCATACCAAGATCATAGAAAATCAAAATAGGTACCCCATGCAGCTTTATAATCTCATGAAGATAAAACCGCATATAGTCCTCAGTCGAAAAGTTAGTTCGCACCAGCAAGAATTAAACGGACTTCGTCATCCTATCTACGATGACCCAAATAGAATCAAATTGGTTTTGAGACTGAGGAAAATCAGTAATAAAATCCATAATGACTATCTCTTATTTCCATTTAGGTAATTCAATTTCTTGATACAACCCTCTAGGCCTCATGTGCTTAACTTTAACTTATTGTCACACCATACACTTGGCCACAAAAGTAGTCACATTCTTATTTATTCCTATCCATTAATACATCACCTTGAGATGATGATACATTTTTGTCGAATTGGGATGAATAACATAGCGTGATTCATGCACCTTAACCAAAACCTTTTGTCGCAAACCATCGATGTCAGGAACACATAATCACCCTTAGTACCTTAAAGTACCATCACCATCAATCTCAAATACCATTCTTTTTTTCCAACCAACATAACTCTTGATTTTCATCAAGATGGGATCTAGCATTTGCTTTTCCTTGATCTCTGCACCAAGAGATGACCGAACCACTTCTTGTACCATCACATCACCATCATTGGAGTCCAAGAGACTAACTCCAACATTAGCCAAATGGAAAATATCCTTCACCAATTCTTGCTTCTTATCCTCGTGAGCTAAAATCCTTATGGACAACCTGCTAAGAGAATTAATAGCCACGTTATCTTTACCTAGGTGGTAGTGAAAACTCCTATCATAGTCCTTGAAAATCTCCAACAATCTCCTCTGCCTAAGATTTAGATTCTTTTGAGTGAACACATGTTGTAGACTCTTATAATCAGAAAAATATCCACGTGCACTCCATACAAATAATCCCACCATATTTTCAAAGAAAAACCACCGCTAAAAGCTCTAAATTACGAGTTGGATAATTTCTCTCATGCACCTTCAACTGCTTGGAAGCATAGAAAATCACCTTATTATTCTACATCAAAATGCAACCGAGTCCTACTCGAGATGCATCACAATAAACCATAAACCCCTCATTACCTTTAGGCAATGTCAATGTTGGAGCCGAAGTTAGCTTATCCTTCAGCTTCTCAAAACTTCCCTGACAAGCATTTGACCAAGAAAACTTTACCTTCTTCTGAGTCAACTTAGTCAATGGGGCAGCTATCATCGAGAAACCTTACACAAATCATCTATACAACCCAGCCAAACCCAAGAAGATCCAAATTTAGGTTAGAGTCATCGGTCTAGGCCACATTTTAACCACTATGATCCCCTCACTAGAAATAATATGACCAAGAAAAGTTACAACGTTCAACCAAAACTCACACTTGGAGAATTTGTCATACAAATATTGCTCTTTCAAGGTCTGTAACACCATATGGAGGTGTTTGGCATGATCTATCTTACTCTTAGATAAACAAGATGTCATCAATGAACACAATGAACAAAAGATCCAAAAATTGCCTAAAAACCCTATTCATCAAATCCATAAATGTTGTCAGGGCATTAGTCAAACCGAATGACATAACCAATAAGTCAAAGTGCCCCTACCAAGTTCGAAAATTCATCTTAGGGATATCTGCCTCCATAATATTAAGCATATGATACCCAGACTGAAGAGCTATTGTAGAAAAGAATTTGGCACCTTTCAACTGGTCATACAATTCATCTATCCATAGAAGAGGATACTTGTTCTTAAATGTTACTTTATTCAACTATTGATAGTCAATGCACATCCATAGGGAACCATCCTTATTTTGCATGAATAACAACAATACACCCCAAGGGGACACACTAGAACGTATGAAACCCTTATCCAAAAGATCCTTAAGTTTCTCCTTAAGTTCTCTCAACTCAGCTAGAGCCATTCTATAAGGAGGAATAAATATTGGATGAGTTTCCAAAACTAAATCAATACCAAACTCTCTCTCTCTATCCGAAGGAACACCAGGAAGATCATCCAAAAAGTCCGCAAGAAACTTATTTACCACCATAATCAAATGTAAAGATGGACCTTTTGAGTTAAAATCTTTAACCTGGACCAAATAATAGAGACACCCTTTAGTGATTAACCTCTAAGATTTAAGAAAAGAAATAAAACTCCCCCAAGTAGCTAAGAAACCACCCTCCCACTCAATAACCGGTTCACCAGGAAACCTAAAGACAACCTTACGTATCCGATAACCTAAGGACGCGTAACAAGAGTGTAACTAATACATTCCCAGAATAATATTAGAATCCACCATATTAAGTTCAAACATATCCAACAAAGTCTACCTACTACCAACAGATACCACACACCCTATATAGACCCTTTTAGCAATCATCGAGTTACCTACCGGGGTAAGAACAGAATAAGGATCAAATAACCTCAGGATCAATACCAAAATACACAGCTATAAATAAGGTCACATAAGAGAGTGTGGACCCCAAATCAATAAACAAATATGTAAAATCCCACAAATTTCCCTCGTAGTCTGAGCCTTAGAGCGTGTCAAGTGAAGTATAATTTCGGCCCTAAAAGATTGATAAGAAACTTCTCAAGTGATTGGTATTTAAACCATATAGAATTTTCTTAAATTTGACTTTTTTTCATGTAGAGAATTTAGTTAGCTTTCCAATAATACCAATTTCATCCAAATCTGGTATCGGGGTGAGGAGCTATAGTCATTTTACTGAGAATTGTCGGAACCGCCCAAGTGTGACGGACGATCCGACGGACCATCGAGTCTACGACGGACCGTCGCTCATCCTGTCACAACCAAGGAAGTAACTTTCTTTCCTGGCCTAAGTACGATGGCCAAAATGGCGGGCCGTTAAAGATGCGATGGACCGTCGCTAGGACAGTTATGCTCAGGCAGTGTGGCCTCATCCTGGCTAACGTGCGATGAATCATCGCTTAGAACGTCACATCTAAGCAGTGTGTTCATTTTTTGTCCAACGTTCTATGGACAATTCGACGGACCGTTAGACTTGCGACGGACCATTGCTTCGACCGTCGTAGCCCCCGTTCAGTGTTTTTAACTCATTTTAACAAGGGGATTTTTGGTCTTTCCACTCTCTTATCAACCAGATATATTCCAAGAAAAGAAAATGGCTTCATTCTTCATCCAAAACACAAGAGATCTAGGGTTTCTTCCTCAAGATCAAATCTAAAACCCTTCTCCAAGAAATCCAAGAACTCACTATGGATTCTACAAATTGAGTTGAGATTTGAGTTCCTCAAGTTCAAAGGTTGTAAGAACTCTCTCTCAAGAGTAATAAGAAGATTTTAGATCAAGCTTATTCATCCAATTTTAGAATCTAAGGTATGTGGGGTTTTGAACAAGGGTAATCCTTTCATCCTTTTGCCCAAAGGCTTATTTAAACTATGATTTTCTGTAATCTATGAGATTTTACATGAATTTGAATTAGGGTTTTTCACCCATTATTATTGATTTCAATATTTTGAGGTTTCCCATGAGTTGAGAGTCTAATGGCATAATTTTCACATGTTTTCTTGAGAAATTGCAACTGGGTCTATACCTCATGATTTTAATCCTTGAGAAATTAATAGTTGAAATGGTTGAGATATTAAAGTATGTGAGTATGTTCAGATTTTGAGAGAAATTGCTGAAATTTCCCAATTTCTACATGAGTTATGAATCTACATGCTCTCTATTATGCTTTTGATGAGTTTTAACTTGAGATTTAATTATAGGTTATTGATCCCTACTTGAGATTTGCAATTTTATGAACTCTTATGTTATAAGCACCCATGATTTGAGTATTCTGAGATTATTGAGAAATGTTTTGACCTAATGGTCATGGAGTTTTGAAAGCCACTTCACTACATGAGATTACAGATTTGATTATTGGGTTCTTGATGAACCATGAGATTATTTTAAAGTGGGTTTCCATGAGATGAGCGAGATAAACTAAAGTGAGTAGTATTTAGCACCGAGTTGGGTAAGTTACTATGGTTTCTTACCCCTAAACTGCGTGCCACCATAGGTTTAAAATTTTGGGACTAAGGCCGAGATATCGGGCCCAAGGCTGAGATAAGTGATCACTGAATTGAGGTTATACTCCCTGCAAAGAGTATGACGCTCCTGCCCAATGTGGGGTCTCTTCCTTAGGAGGATAAAATGTTGGACTCCATGTAGCTCGCATGGTTTATGTCGGTTAAGAGAACCTCCCTTGATACAATTTATTTTCCTAATAGTACAGTTGCAGATTTACTCCCTAAGACTAAAGTATTTTCCCTTGATATAAATATTTTTCCCTAAAGCTTGAAATGAGATATTTTCTTAAAGTGAATGAAATGCCTTCAAGTATGTTTCAAAGTTATATGATTCCAAATTCCAAGTACTTGAGTTCAAAATAGTTATGAGTTCTTGGGCATTAAAGAAGTTTTGCTCTCCATGAGACATATGAATGAGTTGAAAGTATTATTTAAAGTTTACTTTAGCCTATGGGTAATGAGAATAAGAGAAGATTATTGATTTCAAAGTTAAACCATGATGACTCACGAGATTTATGTTACATGCTTCATTCTACATGATTCATGAGCTTTACATTTTATACTTATTCGAGCCATGTGAGTTATTACTTATTGCATGCATGATTTGATTACAAAGTATTGATGTTGTTTTATATAAATACATGCACCCCCACATACTCAGTACATTCCCAAGTGTTGATCCACATATACGTCTATGTTCTACATTGTGTTATAATGTAGGTTCAGGTGCTCAGTCCCAACCTCATCAGTGACTTCCGAGTACCTCTGTCTACATTCCTACAGTCGTGAGTCCTTATGGTTCGAGGACCCATCTTCAGACATTTTCATATTTAAGAGACTATGTTATTACTTTTAGTTCATTTTGAGTCAGTTGGGTACCTATCCCAATGGCTCTCTAGTTCATGGATTAGTAGAGGCTTTGTCAGGCTAGTTATCAGATTGTGATTGTGTTGAGAATTCCAATATTGTGGTCATTTGGAATAAGTATTTTCTGTGTATCTCCCTTTATATGATATGACTATGCTAGTATTTGAATTATTTCATCTTGAAATGAGTGTTATTAGTAGAAACATGCTCAAGGGTTAGCTTGGGGCTAATTGTAGCCTTAAGCACCGTGTGACGTCCCGGGAAGCGATTTTGGGTCGTTACACAATACACATCATGAAAAAAGAATTTTAATATACCAATCACGACATTAAGTGATGCCTCAGATTCCTGTGGAGTAATAAGAACATATAACCTATTCTGACCTGAGCGATACCAGAAGCAGAAACAGATGCAGAAGTATCCCCCTTTTGTGCAAGAGCAAAAGATGAAGCAACTGGAGCCTTTCTAGATACTGAAGCACCCTTACCAATCGAACAATTTCTGAGCATATGGCCTAGATGACTATATTTAAAACACTTGTACATCCCCTCATCAAAGAAATCCCTATGCAACCTACCACAGAACCGACAATGAGGGTATAATAAGGCCGACTGAGCCCCACTTTCCTGAGATTAAGCACCCTGTGTTTGAAAATTATTGCCACCCTGCTGACGCCTATCACCCGGCTATTTCGAGTAAGGAGAACTAGCTGTAGAGAGGGAACCGGAACTCCTCCACTTTTTCTTTGGCCACTTACCGCCATCCCGACAGCCTTGTTGTTACCCACCACCTTGTTCAGGAAACCTGAACTTCTTACCCTGCCATTCCCCAAACTTAGCATGTTTCCTTTTTTCATCGTCCACCAACTGCCTATGAACCACCAACCTATAAAGGTCCATATCCTTGATCAGCAATGTCTTCTTGCTTTCAAGGATCAAATCACCGGACAGTCCAGAAGTAAACTTTCTCATCTTTTCCCTAAAACCAGACACCAATTCAAGAGCATACCTTGACAGATTATGAAATTTCAAGGCATATTTCTTGACAGACATCTTCCTTTGTCTAAAGATTGACAAATTCCTCCGCCTTCGCTTCCCTTAACTCTTGAGGAAAAAACTGATCTAGAAAAGCATTGGAGAAAGTCTCCCACAAAGTCAACTCCGACTCCTCCACAACACCTGTCACCCTATCCCACTCCTTACGTCTTAGATCATCAAGGCATGATCTGAAAGTGAAGAAACCAGGATTAGAGAATATTCCAAGACTTACACTCCCATCTTGAAAATAGAATACCAATAAAGTGAAACATTCCTAAATACCTTATTGTCTCTCCCTTATGAGTGTGGTACACTACACACTCTTAAAAGAGACTCTACTCGATATGTCTTGGGGACTCCCAATTGACCATGAACCTAAAGCTCTAATACCAACTTGACCCGACCCATATTGAGGCCTTGTCATAATGGGCATCCCAAGTCTAAATAGGATTGGAGACCACCCCCAATATCCAACCCAACCATCCAAATGCATACCCTGAGTCGGATAAATTCTGAACATATAACAAGACAGCATAGTTGCACAAACCCAGACTCTGGGATAGGTCTATGATCGTGACCAACCCAAATGAGTCCAACCGTCGAAAACCCAACCAATAACCAAATTATTGAACCAACACCATAATCCAACAACCAAAACAATAACTAAGTTCATGTCCATAACATAATATAAGAGGGTGGAACAATCATAAATCCAGTTCAATGGTATCATCCCCAATACCAATGACAATACTAAGGGTGACACCAATACCGATTCCGCCCATTCCAACTCATAGTATTCACACAGAGCCTCTAACTAAAATAATAATAATATCCGGTTAGGACATGCCCCCAACCATATCAAAAACCACTATCCATAAAATAAACAAAGTATGTAAAGGCATCCATGATATGAAATAGAGCCTTCCAACAATCCAATAGCTTATCCCAAATCCAATCACTAAGGAAGAGGAGTAGAATGGCCAGTTTCTGCATCATGTGGGGATACAGCCTCCCGAGGATGGGTTAATGGGTAAACGCTAACATGAACTAAGGATAAGGATAAAATAATACAATCTAGTAAAACCATGTAAACTATCCATATAAGAACAAACCATACATATATATAACCATGCCGGGAAAGAGGATTAGGTTTAGCATTCCTTTAAAGCCATTAACCTGGGAATGTGTAGCTTAACTGTTCTAAAACTACCCATGGACTATATGGGTCCAGTGTAACACCCTGAACGGGCCTCGATGTATGTAGCCACATAAACCAGAGATACCATAAGAGTAGGGTATTCCCGAGTACTCTTCGCTCTCCATGATACATATATACAATATACTTAGAGGATTCCCAGGTACCTCATAGTATCATATATGGTCGCTATGACCAACCCTTATGTCGACAAATATGAGTTTCTCATTTCCATCTATTGGACTCACACCTTCACGATTATCTATCACACCCCGTCATTATTTCCCAATTAAAACCATTACCATCCAACCAAACCATTATTCCATTAATATTAACCAAGGCTTTAAGTAGTGGTATCATCATACCAACTATAGCTTGCAACCAATGCACTTATCCAACTTTTTATGTAAAGGGTTTCCCATCTATCCATAGATTACATTATCAAGTTAACTTGGGGGAATCCTTTGTACCCCACAGGTGTTCCATTATTAAGTTGGCTTGGGGGAATCCCAGTACCCCACAAGTTGTTCATTAACATATTTACTTGGGGGATTCCCTTGTACCCCACAAGGAAGTTTAATTAACTATTACCATAACCACTAAACCTTACCATTTAAACATTTAAACCATTTATGTCATTAAGGGTTCCATTACCAAGCCATGACATGCAATAGTTCCATTAAAATTCCAATAATATAGTAAAAGCATTATCATAGGCATTTTATCAAACATGTTGGGGGCATAGTTTTTTCAAAACCAATTCCAATTACCAATTAACCATTCCCATGCAACCAATTGTCCAAACCACAATTAAAGAATGCAAATACATAATTAAAACATAGGAAAACCATAACCAAGCATTTAATACCAAAACCCCAACATAAATTTGCAAACTCCAAAACCATACCATAATCATGCCATGAAAACATGCCTTTTAGATTATGAAGATGATGGAAAGAAGTCACCCAAACAAGTCCTAAATTACTCCTCTAGATAAGACCCTAGCCTTCCTTTACCCAAGAACCTTAGAGAGAATTAGAGAGAGTTTCTAAGTGTTTAAGATTAGAATAATAGGGTAAAAAACCTCCCAAGTGTGTTAAAAGTCATGGGGCCTTAAGTGGCTAAGTGTGGAAATATCCAGATTACCCCCCTTTAAACTGCACAAAATCCTTGCCATAAGGTATGACCATCCCATACTGGTCGTATCCACCAATACGAGAAGTACCCACTACTCTTAGCCTAGGCTTCTCCCTTGGACCCAACACTAGCCAACATATGGCTTACCTAAACCAAGTCGTACCCAAACTATATGATTAGTACCCCCAAACTATATTGCTGGCAGAATAAAACAAAAGAAAGCTTGAACACTACCTACCATACGAGTCAATGGTATGACTTGTACCCTATATTGTGGCTCATAGTGAGCCACTCATACTCAAATTCAAGTTGAGTTACTAAGTTCAGATTAAGTGATGGAAAAACCCAAATCGTACGACTCGTATCCAACCATATGACTCATACCCAACAAGTCATACCCATTCCAAAAACCAATCCAACCCACCAACCAACACTGGTTAACATGAGACCAGTCCATACTAACCGTACCCCACCATACGACTTATTCCCTTAAGTCGTATCTTGTCCAGAAACCAAAAATCCAGGAAATTTTCTATGATTTCAAAACCCAGGGTGTTTCAGCAGCCCATCAACATCAGGAACACATATCCTAGCTTGATACCTCAAGATACCATCCCCCTAATATCGAATTCCATAACCTTCTGCTGGCCTACATCTTCCTTAATCTGCATAAATAAATAATCCAAAACCTATTTCTCTTTTACCTCATCACCTAGAGATAATTTAACCACTTCTTGAACAATAACTCCTCCATCTATGGAGTCCAAAAGATGAACTCCTAAGTTAGCCAACCGGAGAATATCCTTCACCAATCCTCTCTTCTCCTCTTCCATATGCAATAAACTTCTCATAGACAACCTGCTAAGAGTATCAGCAAGTATATTAGTTTTACTAGGATGATATTGCATACTTATATTATAATTCTTAATAAATTCAAGCCACCGCCTCAGCCTAAGATTCAACTCTTTCTGAGTAAACACATACTATAAGCTCTTATTATCTGAATAAATATCAATATACACCCCATACAAATAATGGCACCAAATCTTCAAAGAAAAAACCACATCTTCTAACTCTAAATCGTGAGTTGGATAATTCCTCTCATGAACCTAGAGCTTCCTAGAAGTATAGGTCACAAACTATCAGGCTGTATTAACACGCAACCCAATCCTATATGAGATGCATCACAATAAATAACAAAACCATCGATACCCTCAAGTATGGTGGTACAAAAGTCAACTTATCCTTCAACTTCTCAAAACTACCCTCACAAGCATCGAACCGCAAGAGCTTTACATTTTTCTTGGTCAACCTACTCAATGAAGCAGTAGAAGAAGAGAAACTCTCCATAAACCTCCTATAATGCCCAGCCAAGCCTAAAAATTTACTAATGTCATTTGAAGTCATGGGTCTAGGCCACCTCTTAACCACCTCAACCATTTGTGGATCCACCATGATCCTCTCACTAGAAACAACGTGCCTAAGAAAAGTCAAAACGTTCAACCAGAACTTAAATTGAGAAAATTTTGCATACAACCTCTAATCATTAAGAGTCCTCAACATAATTCGGAGATGATAGGCATGATCTTCCTCACCCTTAGAAAACATCAAAATATTATCAATGAAAACTATCAAAAAATAGATCCAGAAACTATCTAAACACCCAGTTCATCAGATCCGTAAATGCATCCAGAGCATTAGCCAACCTAAATGATATAACTAGGAACTTATATGACTATATCAGCTATGGAAAGTAGTCTTGGGAGCATCATCCTACCTAATCTTCAACTAATGATACTTTGAGTAAAGATCAATCTTTGAGAAGCATCTAGTACCCTGAGTTGGTCAAAGAGATCATCAATCTTAGGAAGAGGATACTTATTCTTCACTATAACCTAATTCAGTTGATCAGAGTCAATACACATTCGAAGGGACCTATCTTTCTTATGCACAAAAAGCATAGGATTACCCCATGGAGAAATTCTAGGAAGGATGAAATCATTATCAAGAAGATCTTTTAACTTCTCATTTAGATTTTTTAAGTCTATCGGAGCCATTCTATAAGGAGGAATGGAAATAGAATGGGTATTCAATAGAAGGTCAATCCTAAAATCTATTTCCTTATTAGGAGGAATTTTAGAAAGATCGTTGGGAATACCTCAGGAAACTCATTAACCACAAGGACAGAATACAAAGAGAGACCCTCAAAACTAGAATTCTTAACCTAAACTAGATGATACAAACAGCCTTTAGAAATTAACTTCCAAGCTCTAATGTAGGAAATAAACCTCAGTTTGGGTACTAAGGAACTTCCCTCCTATTTGATTATTGGTTCATTAGGAAATTGGAAACTGACCTTTTGGGTCCAACAATCTAGAGAAGCATAGCACGAATGAAGCCAATCCATCCCCAAGTTAACATCAAAATCCACCATATCAAACTCTATCAGATCCATCAATGTCTCTATGTGAAAGATAGACATCATACAACCCTTATATACCTTTCTAGCAACTATAAAATCACCCACCAAGATAGAAACAGAAAAGGGGTCGAAAATATCTTCAGGACCAAAACCAAGATGTACATCTACATAAGGGGTCTCATAAAAGAGGGTAAACCCCGGATCAAGCAAACAATACACATCACAAGAGAAGAGATGCAACATACCAGTAAAAATATCAGGAGATGCCTTAGATTCCTGGTGAGTGGTAAGAGCATAGAGATGATTTTGTCCAGTGCCAGTACCTGAAGTATCACCCTTTGGTGTACGAGCTGAAGAAGTGGCTATCAGAAACTTATTAGAGTGGCTACCTTAGATATAGGACAACCTCTCTACATATAGCCAAGTTGACTGAAAAATCTACAAGAAAGATAAAGTGGGTTAACTAAGCTCTACTAGCGTGAGACTGGGCACCCTATGACTTAGGACCACTACTACACTAGAAATGACGATCACTAGATGGCTTAGGCTAAGGAGCACTAGCCAAAGAATATGAATTAGAATTCCCTTAAGTCTTCTTGTTAGCTCACTATTTACCATCCCTATCAATATTTTGTTGATTCACACCCTTCTTTATATACTCGAACTTTGTATTCTACCTTTGTCATATCTCTACCTATATCTTCTTCTCATACTCTACTTAATGTATCTAAACCATAAGTTTGGAGATATCTGTGTCATTGTTCAACATTACAGTCTTGCATTCTAATACTAAGTCACGGGACAACCCAAATGAAAACTTTCTTATCTTAGACCTCTGACTAGACACCAACTCTAGAGCATAGAGAGATAACTATTGAAATTTCAAATCATACTCTTTGACACTTAGCTTACCCTGCTTTAGATAAACAAAATCCTCAGTCTTAGCTTCCCTAAACTACTGAGGAAAGAAATGATCAAAAAAGGCACCAAAAAACTCATCTTATAATATTGGCTCTGTATCGTCACCCCTCAACTATTTCACTCCTCATACCACTGATAAGTTATATCTTTTAAATGATACGCAACAAATTCTACACCTATAAAATTAGTAGCATGCTTGACCCAAAAGATTTTCTCCATCTCATCAATAAACTCCTGAGGATCCTTCTCAATCTTTGAGCTAGTAAAGGTTGGGGGATTCAACCTTATGAACTGACCCACTCAAGTATACTCAAAAGAACTTACATCCGCACCAATAGGACTAGACTAACGATATTGAGATGCCACTAATTGAGTAAGAAAATGAATAGACCGCCAAAACTCGGCCTTAGAGATGTCCCTCTAAGGTGGTTGATCATAATCATTACCACCCCAAGAATCAGAAGAAGGACTAATAGGGACAGGTGAAACTCCATGTGGAGTGGCACATTTAAGAAAAGGGAACCTAGACTGGGTTTGCACTCCATACACAGGGTGTGTCGCCTCTGCATTGTCCTCGGATAGGATAGAGTTCCTAGTAGAGTTTTTATGAACATTAGATCTTCGGGGAGGCATGATCTGAAATGTGAGGAAGCTAGGAATTAGAGAATTTTCATAAAACTAGACTCTATATACCAAAAATAGAATACAAGAAAGAAAAACATTCTTAATTTCCTTGTAGCCTCCTCCTTATAAGTGTGGCGTGTTACACACCCATAAAAATAACTTTACCTAACACTTCTTTGTGGATGCCCAATGACTCTAAATCGTTCTCTTATACTAAGTTTGTCATGAACCACACCAGTTCCAAGTCGTAATGGCAATATCAAGCCCACCGTGGATCGAATACCACCCTCCTTAGCTTAAGCATCTGGGCACAATATAGACATATAGTGAAAGACAACCAGAGTATAAAGATAAGATGGTTAATGTAACTCAAATAGAACTAAGAGTTCAAAATAATGACCAACCCACAATCTGTCCACAAAGACACTAACAAAATATAATATCATGCTAGGTTGGGACATGCCCCTGATTATATCCAAAAAGAAATACAAAAGTGACAATCTAAGAAAATATAATGAAACTAAGAAGTAACTGGCCTTCTAGAAGATGGAGACTTACTACTTTAAGTAAAACAGCCATTGCACCAACTCACCTAACACTGCATAAAGAAACAGAAGAACCCCTAAGATCCTATATCATGAAATAATATAGCGTTCGGGAATGGTTAGTGGGATGAGAACCAACATGTAAATCTTGGTAAGGGATAAAATAATGTCATTTCAAAACAATCCAAAACACCATGTACATATTCATATACATATATATATATAATGTCGAGATAGGGTATAAGTTTTAAGCATAAGATTTCAAACCATTAACCAAGAATGTGGAGCTCTAACTATCCTAAGGGAATCCATAGGCTATATAAGTTCAGCTCCCCCTATTAAAAGGACCCTAGTGCGTGGTAGTCGCATGAATCAGAGAAATTTGAGAAAGATCCAAGGAATCCACAACCCCAGCCATTCCAAATATATATATATATATATATATATATATATATATATATATTAAGTATGAACTATGCACACAATCACAAAGTATGAACTATGCACACAATCACCAAGACCCCAATGCTAGTAAAAGATGCTTCTAGTGTTGGTCCCACTATACTCCACCTTCCATGATGTGCTACACAATCCCATTTAGCCCAACTTAAAACCATTTACACAAATTCACATATGTTAACCAAAGAGTGTTTTAATTCGTCACTTACCGTTGGTATCATCATACCAAACAAAAGAGATTGCAAGCCAATTCTAATTATGCCATTCCAAAACTATTTAGCCAAATTGACTCCAAAGTTTCCAATTTAAAACCAATCCATGTCCACTGAGGTCATTCAAAATTGATTATATTCCATTAACTTTTTATGCAATGCAAGGTTTCAAAAGTAAAGTAGATTAGGCATTTATCCATATTTCAAATCAATTTCACAAGCTGGGCTGAGGTTAAATCCAATTCCAAACCAATAAACCATACAATATGGGGGAAATACATATTCCTCATTCCAATTCCCATACCTATACATTTATTTAGTTCAAAACTATGAGAGTAAAGCATAGACAACCAATTTGAAACCATAGAAAATCAATTCAAGTATTAGTCATTCCAAATCTCACAACCCATATTCAAAATCCAATAATTAAACCATATGGATTACAATTAAATGAATGCTTCTACATAAAATAAATTTAGGTAATAGATACATGCCTGAAACATAAAGGAATTTTGAAGAGAAACCACAATTTGATTCTTACATAACCAAGCCCTTGAAGCCCTAGTTTTTCTCTTACTCTTAAGATTGAGAGGAGAGAATATATTTTTTGATTTTTTAAATAATGGAAAAGGGACCCTGTAGGTGTTTTAAGGTCATGGGTGAAGGATAAATAAGGGAAAATACCAAATTACCTATAGTGAAAAATGGGTAGGAAAATTACTTACAATCGCTACGGGTTAGGTAACGAATCTTGTTGACTAATCATGAATCATCACCTTATCTCATGGACTAATCATAACACACCTAGAAGCAAACTATAATGGTCATGAGTCCCACACCATGACTCATGATGTTACCCTATGACTCGTAGGGTCTTAGTCATGATCAAGACAGAATCCAAAGGCAACCTTATTGGTCCGACAATGAAAGGGGTCTTACGACTCGTGATGAGTGGGTATGACTCATCACCTGAGTCATTACCTGGGCAGTTATGGCTAAATCAAGAAATTTTTCAAAGGCTAAAAACCTGGGGTATTAGAGATTTTCATCATAAAATTTGCACGAAAACGTCTAATTTTACACCATTCGAGCATGCCCTTTATTCTCCAAGGCTTTAGACCCTTTATACAACTATAATGGTTTTATAAAATGAAGCCTCATTATGGTTTACAATGAAATTAGAGGGTTAAATTTTGGGTGTACTATTGTTGTTTCTTGGTGTCCCGATATAGTGGCCTATATATCGCTACCACGGTGCCGCTCTTGTGGAATGATGTCAGCCCACCCATAACTTTATACTCAAAATTTATTTAACAAAGTATTAATGAATCTACCTCGAGGATATTAACAAAATTTTCATACCCTAAACCCTTAAGACACGATGATTTTAGTAATGACTGAATGGGTTGTTACAATATTGATATGATTCCTCCGCAGGGGAGGATCTATTAAGGTCCATAGGGATGTCATGCCACCTACAAGCTTCAACCGAAATCCTATGTATTTAAAGATTTATATATACAAATATTTATAAATAATAAACATTGCATGCAGAGTGTAAACATAGCCCATTGAGCTAGTAATAAACGTCAATGGTTTCATATTGATTGCCCAAGATCAATTCCTAATTGATGCCATGCTTTGCTTATTTATTATTTAGTGTAACTTTGACTTTATACATCAACATGAAGTTATCTTACTACCTTATATCCTTTTTGTTTGTTTTCAATTGTTGAATTAACTTTAAATTTTAATTAACAATTATTATTGACTAATTTAGTTTATTAGTCTATGACTTTTTTAAATATAAAGTTTGTAAGTCTATCTGTATATATATATATAAATTTTGGAATGGTTGGGGTCATGGATTCTCTGGCCCTTCCTCAAATTTCTCCAGTTCGTGTAGCTAACACGCACTAAGGCCCTTTCAGCAGGGGGGCTGAACCCATATAGTCTGTGGGTACCCTTAGGATGATTAGAGCTACACATTTTAGTTTAATGATTTTTAATATCATGCTTAAACCCTATTCCTTATATCGGCATTTTATATATATGCATATATGTATGTGAACATGTACATAGAGTTTTGAATTATTTTAAAATAACATTATTTTATCCCTTACCCCGAGTTACATACTAGAATTCATCCCACTAACTATCTCGGATGCTGTATCATTTCATTATGTAGGGTCCTAGGAGTTCTTTTGTTTCTTTGTGCAGTATTAGGTGATTTGGTCTGTCGATCGATCCGCTTGAACTGGTGAGCCTCCATCTTCTAGAAGGCCTGTTACTTCTTGGTTTCATTATTTTTCTTTAAACTGTCACTTTTGGATTCCTTTTTGGCTATATTTGGCGGCATGTCCTGACCTAGCATGATATTCGGATTTGTTAGAGGCTTTGTGGACAGATTGTGAGTTAATTGTCTTATATTTATACTCTTGTTGTATTCCACTATGTATCTATATTTTTCCTGGATGGTTAGGCTAGGGGTTTTCTCCGATCCACAATTAATTTGAGATACCCTTCACGACTAGGCCCTGGTTTAGGTGATGATAGAATCACTAGAACAGACTCAGAGGTTCAAGTTCATGTTTCCATATAAGTTGTTTGATGCCCAAGTAATCTTGGTTTAATTAAATAGCAAAGGCTTGTGTTAGAAAACATGTGCATAATATAGATTGATTAGAGATTCCATGTATAGGCCTACGGGCAAGGTGTTTTGTTGGATACAACAAGTAGATTAATGTAATGACCTGAATTTGAATAATTTTCCCCTTTATATGTTTTGACCATTTTATTCCCCCCCCCCTCCTCCCGTGGTTATTCTATCTAGTTTATAAGTTGTGAAATGGTCGGCATAGTTCCCAAGGACTTCATAAAGGTTTTGGGTGAGTTTGATGTCATTGTGAGTCTTTTAGAGCTAATAGTTGACTTTGGTCAACATATCAAGATCCAATTGTCGAATAACAAAATGGATTACGCCAGTAAATCCGAAGTATCAAATTTCAATTCTTAATGGGGTTGGTTCAATTTCATGGATTTCATGGATTTTAGATCCTATTTTGATCTTGATTCAGAAGGAATGTAAATAGGGCCCTGGGGTTAATTTTGTGATAATGAACTTTTTTATAAATTTGATGATTTCATTGGATTCGGAACATGTTTTACAATCAATTTGAACTATTGGATCATGTTCATAGAATTCTGAATAAGTTTTGGGGGTTAAAAATAAGTTTTTGAAATTGTTGGTGTTGGCATAGTGGTGAAAGAGAACTTTTGACCACATTCGCGATACTTTGACCGTTTGACCAGGTCGTTAAAGCAAATTTTGTTCCACGTTCGTGACCACCACTGATGTGTGAGACCCAAAACAAAACTATTTCATATTTTTGATATTTTTGGAGCTAGGAAGCTTTGACTTGATGATTCTTGATGTGTTTCTCTCATATAATCATTGTCTATCAAATTATAACTCTATATCATCCATTTACCATAAACTATTTTATTTTTCATAATTTCTACACAAGTTGAGAATGAAAACCTTATTTTCACCATTTTTTAGGCTTGGGAGCTCGAATTTGGGCGATTCCATGGGAATTTTTGAGATTTCTTTCCTGGGTAAATTTTCTAATCTCTTAATTATCACTTTTCCTTGATTTCATCTTCAAAACAACTTCAAATTCTTGATTTCAGAATAATTTTTGGGGGGGTTTGCCGGTAAATCTTCAATATAATTTTTCTTTGATTCGAACCTCATTTTAAAAAAAAAAAATCGCATGAATTTTCAGGTGTAGACTCCTATGAGTATGGGGAACATATTTCTAAAATAAATTTTTTTTTTACCACTTTCATTTTCGAACCCATTTTTGGGGTTCAATTTTAGACTGTCTTGAATATAGTTAATCTGAGTATTGTTGTCTTTCATATGATGTGTAGATATCATATTTAAAGGTTTGTCATGCTTGAAAATTTTTTGAAGGCTTTGAGCTTCTGATTGGGGATTTGTACAGTATTTGGATTTGAAGATCTTCGGTTAAGGCCAGTTGGGTGTACCTTTATCTTTTCTCCAAAGTCTTTACCTTCGGTTAAGCCTTTGATACACTTACACGCATTTTGCCAAAAAATACACTTATAGACTTAAAAAAATATAAATTTTTTTCTCTCATCAATTGAAAATACCCTCGTCATCAATGTTCTTGGGTCTCTTTTTTTAATTTTTTATACTTTTGAACAATAATTAGTGTTTTGATGCATTCTTTTAAAGTGTGTATAAGTGTATTTTTTTTTTGCAAAAGTGCTTTCAAAAAAAGCATTTTTAGGAAAAAATAATTTTTTTAGATTCTCAAAAAATTAGATTCTTCTGGAAAGCTTGCCCTCTATTATGTGGTGAGCTTCTTCTTCTCTCTAGAAAGACTTACTTTCTCCAAAAAATTTGGCCGAACACATCGGTTTTTTTAAAAAAAGCATTTTGGCCTCCCAAAATCTTGGACAAATATGTTATTAATTGAATGGTCACTTGGCACCCAGAAACTTCAAATCTCGGATCCTCCTCTATTCCTCCGGATAAACTCTAGTACACACTGAACTATCAAAAGTAACGATTGGTTCCTTGCGAAGCCTAACTTGCCCTCATCCCTGTCCTCCTCTCCTTCCTCTAGGAATAGCGTAACAGGCATACACTAACAAACCCTGGGAGCTAGAAAGAGAAACCTCCAGATCTTATTAAAAACTTTTTAAAAAAAATTCAATCAAAGACAGTTCACTTACTAATTTATACTACTGCTAAATAAATTAACTACTACTTAATTAAAAATTATGAAAAATAAAATAAATGAAATTATTTCTGTTATTTTAGTTTAATGAAAAATAGAAAGGGACTGTAAAAAATATAATGCGGAAGAAACATATTCCTTATGTCCCTAAAAGGGGAAATTTGTTATGAAATATGAAGCAACAACAAGAAGAATGGAGAGATAGGGGAAAGTACTTATTTCTCTTGAGGAATTTCTTTAGGGGCTCATTAAAATGAAGGAAAACTCCTTTATTTATAGGGGAAAACTAACTTTGTGCCCAAAGTTGGGTTCTAACTTTTCAAAAAATAGACATTCACTATATATGGTAATACATTTATAACACCCCCCCCCCCTTGAATGTCTAATTGATAGATAGTATACCTCGTTAAAATTTTAGTAGAAAAAACTCGGTGAAAAAAATTTAGTGAAGAAAAAAGAGTACACATCTCTAATAATATGTATATAGGTTGCCTCATTAAAAACCTTACAAGAAAAACATATTGGGATAAAACCTCATTAGAAAAAAAGATTACAACACGTATTAACTCCCCCTGATTAAAATATCATTGAACCTTTGCATTTGAATCTTGTGAACCATTTTCTTGAAAGTTGCAATTAGAAGAGACTTGGTGGATAAATCAGTCATAGTATCACTTGCACGTTAATATCACCATTCTTTTGGAGATCATATATATAGAAAATTGTTGGCTAAAGTCTTCTCTCTATCTCCTTCTATGAATTCTACCTTAAGTTGTGTTATACATATTGCATTATCTTAGAATAAAATTGTAGGGACTTTGTCACATTACAAACCATATTTTTTCTCGAATGAGATGTATCATGGACCTCAACCACACTTTTGGCTTGATTCCTGAATAGCTATTATCTTAGTATGTGTTTAAACATGGGGGATTGTACCACACTATGAGGGACCAGGTCCCGTATAGTCAGACACAGGCAATAAAGCAATAAAGCAATAAGGAAACAACACTTTGCAGGTAATTAAAGAACACAATGGTTGTAAATAGAAACCTCCTTGCTCAAGGGATAAAAAACCATGGCTTGCCGTCACAAGCACTCATGAATCTACTATAATCAACCTCTTGATTATAGACTCGATTTGAACCTAACTCTAGGCTCAACTAGTTTGCAACAAGTCCATTACAAACTCTCCTTGACAACTCTGTCAAGATCTTACCTCCATATTGATTAACTCTAACCAATATCAAACTCAGGTAACTCTACCTAAGAACTCTCAAGAACACAAAGAAAAAAGCATTACTCTTATAACACGAGTAATTCAAACAGACCCGACTTGACTTAAGAACACACGCACTCTTTCAGCACACAAAGATTAGGAATTGAGCAATATTTGAGTTTTCACCGATTTCTCTCTTTGAATAATTAGGTTGCAAAAATAGATAATTTGAGGAGCATTCTTTTCTATTTATAGCTGGATAATGATTAGAGTAGAAATGCGATTGGCCAGGTGTCTTGAAAGGTATAGCTCACCTGAGCAGTTTGTTACACTAACAGTCAAAATTACACAGAATGGTGGCAGCTATACTTTTGAACTCATAAAGACCCAGGGAATTGGTCCCTAGATGTTAGCTGATCATCATCAAAATAAGATATAGCAATTTTCCCCCTTTTTGATGATGACAAACCACTCACAGATTTTTTGAGATTTTTTTAGCATAAATGTTCATTTATCTTATTTACTCAGAGTGATTGCCACTACTGTCGATGAATGTTACCCTATCATTATGCACCATGCCACCCCCTACCAATATGTCATCATGCATCACCAATATTTTTTCCTCAATCACTATGCCATCCTTTAAACAATCTTCCCCCTATCAATGTGCCATCATACTTCACCAATATTCATCACATATGCACCTAGTACCTAGTCCCTAACATATCATGCAACATACATCACCTGATCTCTACCCCATGAATTCAGTATTCCCTCTTTTGGCATCATTAAAAAGTGCTAACAGAAAACCAAGAGTAAAATAAGCACAAGTTAGTTAATTCATGGCCACTGGGGCAACACTAACATGAAAAACAACTTTCAAATTAAGGAAGAGACAGATGAAACACACAAACTAAGATTCATTCATATGCAAAAGGTAAGTATAATTGTAGTGTATAATTTAAATGTTCCAGAGAAAATTGACACAGGAATCAAGAAAGTTTAAACATGTAATGGACTTGGGAATAGGGTTTGGAGAAGTAGAGCCATGTTATTGTTTTTTGTAGCATTAATGTGTAACAATTCCTTGGTTAGATTCCTTACCTCTACATTCAAGCTAAGAATCTCATCAGTTAGAGTTGAAACTCTCTTATTTAGTACAATATTCTCATTATAGACACTAGGATCCTTATTAGAAAGTTGTTGAATTGTCATTTGCAATTTGCTAATCTCTTCATCCTTAGCAGCTGAGTTGAACTTCCATTATTCTGTTTCTTTGTTGAGTTCCTCTTGAGATATGTTACATGATTTCTATTCCACATACTCAATTTTGATTAGAGTCTCCATTCCAAATAGTTACATCACAGTTCCAGGAGTTTTATTTTCACAGACAATACCAAAATGATCAAACACTTTGTTCAACTAATATCCATAAGGCTTGCCATGTTTTCCATTTTTCCCATTAACAGCTTTATGCATATGCTCCATCATTAAAACAGGTAAACAAATGAACTCACAACTGCTAAGACATTATATCACATACGAATCAGCAACTGAAGTAATGTTCCTCTTTTGTGATCTAGGAAGAATCATTTTGTTACTAAAATCAAAGGCTAATTGAACCTCACTTTTGAGTGATTTCCTACTTACTGCAGCCACAGATTTTCCTTTAACCTTTAATGCAATTTCCATGAACTCTAGTGAGGGTTGTTATTTTGAGACAGTCCTTACGCCATTGATAGAAACATTCAGAACTTTCCCAAGTAACACAGCATCAAGATTAACTTCTTCCCTTGGACTACAGTAGTCATCTTCAGCTTGTCTTTAGAGAAATCCAATGTGGAATAGAATTCCTTGACTACCTCATCAAAGACTGATAGATTTTCTTTCCATACTTTTCTTTTATGTCTAGTTTTTCCCTTTTTATAAACAGTAATATGTTCTCTTTCAGTCACTTTCCTCTTTTCGGACAAAGTCCTTCAAAAATCTACTGCTTCTTGGTAGAACTTCCAGAAATCTCTCCAGGATTTCTTGTTATCTTACTGACATTTTATTCTTTAAAACGAAACACACTCTTTCATTGGCTATTTAATAGCAAGATGATATTTTAAGCAACCCAGACATCATCCATCAATGTACTACCAGAAAGGTCATAATGCTTTAGGAATGAATCTTTATCAATGAGTTGAGTGAAGAAGATGCCTACCTTTGGAAGGATAGGAGAAGAAAAGTGTTTTTCAAGAAGGTTTGAGAGACGATTTTTATCTACGCTAAGCTTAGAGTCCTTTGAAAGACATAAGAATGATGAATTAGTAGCCATTTAGAAATCCTTGTCACAAGAGGGCTATCTGTGGCTAGATTTGTTCTTTTGACAAGAGAAGGATTTGGGACAACAATATTTAAGGGAACGAATAAGCACAAGAAAGGGCTTTGAAAGAATAAGATGTGATTAATTTCCACTTTGTGGTGACTCATCAATTCTATTAGGATAAGAAAAAATTCTAACACGGAGAGAGATAAGACGTGACTTTTTCCGACAGAACAAAAAGTTATCCATATTCATGATACTAACTTGTAAGATGGGACCAGGTCCCTTTCTTTCTTGAGTGAATCCTCAACTTTATGAAAGTCACATTTGTCCTCCTCCAAAGTCGTTCCCATGGTTGTATACCTGCAAAGATATGGTACTGAGTTAGACCAACAAGTACATACTTTATTAAGGATACCTTTCTCCAGAGCATAGCTATTTTTGGGGAGAAAAACTAACTAATCTAGAAGGTTAGGTTATTTTTATCAAACCCAGCTTTAACTTGTTCTTCACAAATTGTTCCTTGTGGAGAGCTTTAGTGAATATGTCTGATATTTGATCTTCCTTCTTGCAAAACTTCATGCAAACTGCTCCCTTCTCAACATTGTCCCTCAGAAAATGATGTCTCACATCAATATGCTTAGTTCTCTTATGGTACATTGGATTCATAGCCATGTTGAGAGCATTTGTGTTGTCACACATCAGAGGGATAGTGTCTGAGAAAATCCCAAAGTCCTTTAGTTGTTGCTTAATCCATAAAAATTGAGCACAATATTAAGTTGTAGCCATATACTCAGCTTCAGTAGTAGATAAGGAACTGAATTCTACTTTTTAGAACCCCGGGAGATTAAAGAAGAACCTAGAAAATAAGTCATTCCTGAGGTACATTTTCTATCCACCAGATATCTAGCATAATCAGCATCAGCATACTCTACCAGATCAAAACTATCTCTAAAAGGGTAGTATAGGACCAGTGTCACGACCCAAACTAGGGCCTGGCTATGACGGGTATCTCAAGTCCAATGAGGACTAAATACCACCCCCTTAGCCTATTCTAACCTGACCAATATGTATATATCACAAGCGATGATTGGTGAATCCAAAAGTCTAAATGTCATCGATAATCAAATAAAATCTATAATACTACAGTCCGCAGCAGTCCAAAAGCCTCTAACAAAATAGAGTACCAATAAAGGATCGGGACATGCCTCCGACCATAGCCAAAACTAATCTAAAATAAAGTCTAAGACAAGAGAAACCAAACATGAAATAAAGACTTCCAAAGTATGGAAGCTCACCACTTAAAGTCAATGCACGAACAATCCACAAAATTACGGGGAAGGTAGATTTTCCTTCGTACCCTACATCGCGTGGGGATACATCATCTGAAAATGACTAGTGGTTGGAGTACTAGCATGTAACTCAAGGATAAGAGAGTAAGGTAATGCTAAAATCCATCATATGAAAACCAGCAAAACCAATGCACAATCTCATATGCACAACATAAATATATATTATATGCTGGGAAGAAGGGAACAAGGCTTAGCGTGAATTATTAAAACATAAACCTAGACTGTGTAGCTTAACCATTTTAAAACCACCCACGGGCTATATGGGTCCATCTCTCCCTGCTGAAAGGACCCTAGTATGTGTTAGCTACATGATCAGAGTAAAAAAACTAATATGACTAGTACATCCCTAAAATATAAAAATTGACATCATGCGCACGATCACCAAAACTACCCTCACATCAGCAAATACAAGTTTCCAGTGTTGGTCCCCCCGATACCTCTACCTTCCATGGCTTTGCTACATAACCTCCTTTAAACCCATATTAAAATCATTTACACATTCCTAACCATTTACCAAGGATTTTTTTAATTATGAATTAACCGTTGGTATCGTCATACAAAAATTAAAGCCTACAAGTCTATTACCTTATGTCATATAAACCATTAAACTAAATTAGACTCCACCATTTCAAATTAAACCAAAACCATTTATTATCAAACCATGGCCACCAAGGCATTTCCCAAAACCATATGAAACCAATCAAAACCAATTAATGTTTCTTTAACCATTTATACAATGCAAAGATTCAATAATAGTCAAACTATATGAAAAAAATTATATTGAATTGCAGTTTCACAAACAGATTGAGGGTATATAATTTCCAAGACCAAAACCAAGTAATTGGGGAATCCATGGAACCCCAAAATTCAATTTATCATTCCCATGCACCTCACTATGTTCCCAAACATTAATAAAGCATGATTATTTCATAATAAACTATGGAAAATCATGTTAAAGACCAATCAGGTCCAATGCCCTCTACTAAATCAAAACCTACATCAAAACCATGAATTTAATATCAATTTATGCCATTACAGAAATTATAAATTCAAGGGAAAGAGTTACATTCCTTAAACACAAGAGAATTGGAAAGACGTTTGAATCTTGGAACCCAAAAGTTGAACGTACGGTGGAATCTTTGGCCTTCTTGGGGTTTTATAGTTAAGAATGAATTTGGGGATATATTTCTTCTTAAAACTAAAGTAAAGGGGTTTTATAATGATTAAGGGTCATGTTTGAGTGGAAAGACCCTTTTGCCCCTCGTCCCTTTTAATAACCAACAAAACAGCCGTCAAGAATCAAGGATCAGTGGCAAGGACCTCATCGCAGAGACCCAACTTCCGTGTCGTAGAGCATAGCCTCCATGTCACAGATTCTAGTCTCCATGACAGCCTCTATGTCATGCCGCTATCACGGAGACTTGCTACCTCCGAGTTCTGAAATCACCCTGAACCCCATCCAAAAATTTCAAAACTCATTCGGGCTTCCCGTTTAACATCCCCGAACATAATTTGGGTCAAAATTGAAATTTCAAGCACGAGAAGGCCAAAATTAAATTGCTTAAAATTTGAGGGTGTTACATTATCCCCTCTCCCCTGAGATTATTTTTCCCTGAATGAGCTAGAACACGTTCTGCATGAGAATAACCATAATATACCAAAATCAAAATATAAACCCAAATAGTAATAAGAAGGAAGGGAATTCATACCTCGGGCTTCTTCTCCTGACTCGTGGAATAGAATTAGATACTTGGTCTTCATATCCCCTTTCGCTTCCCAAGTGGCTTCTTCCACTTTATGATTTCTCCAAAGGACTTTTACCAATGATACATCTTTAGTCCAAAACCTACAAACTTCTCTATCCAAGTTCTATTCCAGAACCTTTTTATAAGACAGGAAATCCGAGACATCAACATCCTCAATAGGCACCACCAAGGAAGGATCGCCTATGTATTTTCTTAACATGGACACATGAAACACCGGGTGAATAGAACCAAGACTTGCGGGCAATTCCAACTCATAGAGCAACATTTCCCAATCTCTTCAAACTCAAATAAGGACTAAAAGGGATTGAGTTTTCCCTTCTTCCCAAAATGCATCACTTTCTTCATAGGAGACACCTTCAAGAACACCTAATCACCTACATCAAATTCTAACTCTCTTCGCCTCATATCCATGTAGGACTTTGTCAACTTTGGTCCATCTTAAGCCTATCCCAAATCACTTTCACCTTTTTCATAGCTCGGTGAACTAAATCAACACCAAACAACCTTGCTTCACAAACTTCGAAACATCCGATAGGAAATCTATACCTCCTACCACACAATGCCTCAAACATGCCATGCCAATACAAGAATGATAATTATTATTGTACGCAAACTCTACAAGTGGAAAGTAGCCAACCCAACTACCTCCAAAATCAATCACACAAGCCTGAAGCATATCTTCTAAAGTATGGATGGTCCTTTCCACCTATCCATCCATCTGCGGATGGAAAGAGGTACTAAGGGTAACCTTAGTCCCCAAACCTTTTTAAAATGACCACCAAAAAAGAGATGAGAACTAATTACCACGATTCTAGGTAATGGAAATTGGAGCACCATTCAGCTTCACAATCTCCTGAATGAATAATCTTGCATAATCCTTAGCAGAATAATTAATCCTCACTGGCAAGAAGTGAGCAGACTTAGTCATCCTATTCACGATGACCCAAAATCCATAGTTATCACTTTCCATTTCCATACAAGTAACTCAGTCTCTTGGGAAAACCCAATTGGCCTCAAGTGTTACACTTTCACTTGTTGACACACATGTACTTAGCCACAAAATTAGCTTCATCCCTATTCATGTTATTACACTAATAAATCTCCTTAAGATCATGATACATCTTTGTCGAACCAGGGTAAACCGAATAATGCAACTCATGGGATTTATACAAGATTCTACCTCACAACCCATCTACATCGAGAACACATAACCTCCCTTGGTACCTCAAGACACCATCACCACCAATCTCAAAAACCATCACCTTCTGCTTACCCACATCATCCTTGATTTGCAATAAGATAGGATCCAACACCTGTTTCACCTCTACCTCAGCACTAAGAGACGACTTCGACACTTCTTGCACGAATACCCCACCATCCTCAGAATCTAGGATATAAACTTCAAGATTAGCCAAATAGTGAATATCCTTTGCCAAGTCCCACTTTTTATCATCTACATGAGACAAGCTCTCCATAGATAACCTGCTAAGGGTATCAACCATGTTAGCTTTACCTAGGTGATAGTGGAGACTCATGTCATAGTATTTGAGCAACTCAAGCCATTTTATTTGCCTGATATTCAACTCTTTCTAGGTGAACACATACTGTAGGCTCTTATGATTTGAAAAGATATCAACATGGACTCCATATAGATAATGCCACCAAATCTTCAATGCAAATACTACAGCCAACAACTCTAAATCATGAGTCAAATAATTTCTCTCATGAACTTTCAACTACCTAGAAGCATATGCTACCACCTTGTTATGATGCATCAAAACACAACCAAGTCCCACACGGGATGCATCACAGTAAACCAAGAAGCCATCACTACCCTCGGCAGGGTCACTACTGAAGCTGAAGTCAATTATCTTTAAGCTTTTCAAAACTCCACTCACAAAAAAAACACAAAAACTTCACCTTGTTTTGAGTCAACCTAGTAAAAGGTACAATAATAGATGAAAAACTCTCCACAAACCTCCTATAGTAAACTGCTAAACCCAAGAAACTCCAAATATCGATTGGAGTAGTGGGTCTAGGCCACTTCTTGACCACTACAACTTTTTGAGGATCTACCATGATCCCCTTACTATAAATGACATGACCCAGGAAAGTAACAAAATTCAACCAAAACTATCACTTCAAAAACATAGCATACAATTGTTGATCCTTTAGGGTCTACAACAAACCACGAAGGTAATTAGCATGATCTACCTCACTCTTTGAATACACCAAGATATCATTAATAAATAAAATCATAAATAAGTCCAGAAACTGATGGAATACCTGGTTCATGAGATCCATAAATGTTTTTGGGGTGTTGGTCAAACCAAAAGACATATCCAAGAACTCAAAATGCCTATACCGAGTACAAAAGGCAGTCTTAGGGATATCCTTCTCCTTAATCTTTAACTGATGTTATCCCGAACAAAGATCAATCTTAAAGAAATACTTAGCCCCCTAAAGTTGATAAAATAAATCATCAGTCCTAGGAAGAGGGTATTTATTCTTCACTTTCACCTTATTCAACTGACAGTAATCAATACACATTCGGAGAGAACCATCATGATTATGCACAAAAACCATAGGATCACCCCACAGAGACACACTAGGGTGAATAAAACCTTTGTCAAAAAAAATTCAACTATTCCTTAAGTTTCTTTAACTCAGTTGGAGCCATTCTATAAGGTGGAATAGAGATAGGACGAGTGTCCAAAATAAGATCAATCCCAAAATCAATTTCCCTATTGAGATGGATACCAGGAAGATCATCAGGTAAAACCTCAAGAAATTCACTAACCATGGGAATGGATTGTAATGAAGGATCTTCCAAATTAGAATCTTTAACACGAACCAAATAATAGAGACAACCCTTGGAAATAAATTTCTGAGCTCTAAGATATGATATGAACCTCTCCTTAGGTCCTAGGTAACTCCCTTCCTACTCAATAACTAGCTCATTAGGAAATTTAATGATGACCTTATGAGTCCGACAATCTAAAGAGGCGTAGCAGGAGCACAACAAATCTATCCCCAAAATAACATAAAAATCCATCATTTCTAATTCAAATAGATCCACTAAAGTTTCCCTACCACTAACAGATACCACACAACCCCTATGGACCCTCTTGACAACCACAGAGTCACCCACCTAGGTAGAAATAGAAAAAGGGTCTGAAATACACTTGGGGCCAAAATCAAAATGCACAGCCACAAATAGGGTCATATAAGAAAGAGTAGACCCTGGATTAAGCAAACAATACACATCTCAATAGAATAATTTTAACATATCAATGATGATATCAGGTGATACCTCAGACTCTTACGGGTAGTAAGAGCATATAGATAATTTTGGCCAGTGCCTGCACTAGAAGTGGCACCCCTAGGTACATAAGATGATAACGTGGCAACCAAAATATTATTAACCCCCGAAGAAAATTTCCCCCCAGGGTAATCCTTCAGCATATATCCCGACTAGCCATAATTAAAACACAGATTCTTTTTCTCCTCATAGAAACCATGATATAACCCACCATAAAATCAACAAAGTAGATATAATAGAGCTGATTGGGGCCTACTAGCCTAGTATTAGGCACCTTATGCCCTATAACAATCACCATTCTAAAAATAATAATTTTTGGACGGCTTCGGATAAGGAGCACTAGCCGTTGAATAGGAAATCGAGTTGCCCTACTTCTTCTTAGTCCATTTTATATTATCCATACCACCATGCTACTGACCTCTACCCTAATTTTAATACTAAAACTTCTTACTCTATCTTTCCCCCATCTCTGCCTACTTTTGCTTCTCCTCCTCAACCAATTGCATGTATACCACAAGTCTAGAGATGTCCATGTATTTGTTTAACAAGGCAGTTATGCTCTCTAAAATTAACTCACAAGACAAACCTAAAGTAAATTTCCTTATTTTATCCCTCATGCTAACACTAGCTCAGAAACATATCGAGACAACTGATGAAATATCAAAGAATACTCCTTCATTGTCATCCTTCCTTGCTTCAAATTCACAAACTGTTATGCTTTTACCTCTCTTAACTCCTGTGAAAAGAAGCGATCAAGAAAAGCGCTACAAAAATTATCCCACTAGGCAGACTCGACATCATCACCCCTAAGTTGTTTTCATTCTTCATACCATTGGTATACCACATCCTTCAACTATTAAGCAGCGAATTCCACACCCTCTATATTAGTTGCATGCATAACTCAAAATATACAACACAAAGGATCCTCTTTAACCTTAATACCAGTGAAAGTAGAAGGGCTCAACCTTATAAAAGGGCCAACTCTAGTAGCCTAAAAAAACTAACAATAATACCAGCAGAACCCATTTGACATGACTATGATGTCATAAACCATGTCAACAGATGAAAAGACTAGAAAAACTTGGCATTACTAATATCTCCCTTAGGTGGTTGAGTCTGAGTACCACCAGCTAGAAAGGGATCAGTGGGGTAGGTGGAATTCCATAAGAATAGTCAGAAATCACGACCCTAAATCATGTATACACCCTAGAATAGGACGAGCTCTATACCTATGGTCCCCAGATAAGAAAGAAGAGTCTCCATGAATATTAGATCATTTAGAAGGCATGATCTAAAAAGTGAACAAAAGAGAATTAGAAAGATTCAAGACCTTAGACTTTATATCTCAAATATAGACAACAAAAAAGGAAAGTATTCTTAAATTCCTCATAGCCTCTCCCTTATAAGTGTGGTATACTACAAACCCATAAAAGAGACTCTACTTGATAGGGCATGTGGATACCCCATGACACCGAAACATAGGCTATGATACCAACTTTATCACGACCAAAAAAGGGCCTAGCCATGATAGGTATTTCAAGTCCAATAAGGACCGAAGACCACCCCCTTAGACTATTCTAACCAGACTGATATGCATATATCATAGAAGATATAGGTAAATCCAAAAGTCTAAATGACATTATGAAATACCTTGGTTTCTGAACCTTAGAAAATTTCCTGGAATTCTAATTACAGGACCCAATATGACTCATTGGTATAAGCTATATATTGGGGTATAAATGGTATGGTCTAAATATATGTTGACTAGTGTTGGTTGGTGAGATGGATTTTGGTTACTGGAATGGGTATGACATAGGGGTATGAGTTGTATTGGTGGTTATGAATTGTTTATTTCCTTAACTTAATCTTATAGTTGGTTACTTAGGTTGGATATGAGTACGAGTGACTTACCAAGATCTATAATGCAGGGTATGAGTTGTACCCAAGACTCATATGGTGAATAGTTTCTAGATCTTTCTTGGGTTTAAATTTGCCAGGGGTATGGATAAAAGGTACAGATCGTATGTTTTGGATATGACTTGGTTGGATGAGTCAAATGTTGTACAGTATTTGATCCAAAGATTTAGGCTTAGGGTGTGAGTAGAGGGTACCACTCGTATCGAAAGGTACAACTCGTGTAGGTCAGTCGTACCACTATTATGGGAATTTGGTGCAACTTAAGTGGGGGTATTATGGGAATTTCTCCACTTATCCTAATAAGGCCCCATGACTTCTAACATACTTACAAGGTTATTTTCCCTATTATTCCATTCATTAACACTTAGAAACTCTTCTAAAACACTTTGTAATTCACTCAAAAGCATTTGGGGAAGGGAACCTAGGGTTTCAACTAGAGGATTAATTTAGGGCTTATTTTGGTGATTTGTTTCCATTATCATATTAGTTTAAGGCATGTTTTCTTCCCTCATTGTTAATTTTATCTAAAGGAATGGCTTTTATGAATGGTTCTACAATTTTATTAATTGTATGATTTTGGTTTTCAAATATGAATTAGGGGTTTTGATATTAAATAGTTACTTATGATTTTCCATGGTTTTAACTATGCTTTTATATGAATTAATGGTGGTTTTGGATAATTGGATTGCATGGGAATGGTTTAATGTTAATTGAAATTGGTTTTGGTCATATTATGCTCCCAATGTGTTTGACAAAATGCTTATAAAGATATGTTCATTACATTGACTACTTTTAATGGAACTCTTTCTTGTTTTAAAACTTGTTAAAGGAATTATACATGGTTTAAATAGCTTGGAATGGTAAATGGCTAAGGGTTATGCTTGAGGGGAACATTGAATCCCCTAAGTGGCTTAATATGGTAAATGAAAGGGCACTTGAAAGTCCCCTTAAACCTCTATATGATTTTCTATGGATAATACTTACAAGTAAGGGTTGGTATGATGATACTAAAATCAATGGTCTTTGTTAATAATTTGTTAATGGTTTGGTTATTTTGAAAATATTTGTAATTAGGAAATAATGAAAGGATGTGTAGCAAAGTCGTGGATGGTGGAGGTCCCGGGGGACCAAAACTGGAAACTTATAGTTGCCAATATAAGGTTGGACTTGGTAACTGTATGCATGATGTCACACTATATTTTGGTTGATAGACTAGTCATCCCAAGGTTTTCTTTCTTGGTCATGCGGCTACATGCACTGGGTCATTTTCAATAGGGGGAGTTGAGTCCATATAGGCCATGGGTAGTTTAGGACGGCAAAGTTACACAGCCCAAGTAAAGGTTTTAATGGCATGCTAAACCCAGTCCTTTTTCCCAGCATGGTTATATATATATATATATATGGATGGTTATGTGCATATGGATGGTTTTACTTGGTTTTATCAATGGCATTATTTTATCTTTATCCTGAGATCATACTAGCTTTCACCCACTAACCCGTCTACTGCTGTTGTATACCCACGTTATACAAGAATCAGCCGTTCTACTCCTCCTACATAGTGATTGACTCGGGGATCAATATTTGGAATGAAGTGGTGAGCTTCCATCCTTTTGGAAGGCTCATTTCATGTTATGAATATTTTTAGACACTTTAGTTTATTTTTGGATATTGGTTTTGGCTTGGGTTGGGGGCATTTCCCAACCAGATATTATTACTCTTTTGGTTAGAGGATTTTTGGTACTTCTATTAGTTAAAATGGGCGGGATCTGTATTGGTGTCAGCCTTGGCATTGGAATAAGTCAGTGGGATAACATCATTGGACAATATTATTGGTTGTTCTATCCTATTTTATTTCGGGATTAATTATATTATATTTTGGAACATCATTGGTTATGACCTGATTTATAGACCTTATCTTGGTATGGTTTGGTACAGTTGAATTATTGGAATGGGGTGGTTGGACTCGGTTGTGTCGGTCATGGTTGTGATATTATCCCAGACTCTTCATGTGGGTTGTTTCACTATCTTTCTATATGCTCAAAATTCATCCAACTCAAGGCAGGCAGATGGAGGTTGGGTTGGGTAACGAGAGTAATCTCCAGTCCTGGTCAGACTTGGGGCACCCATTATAACAAGGCCCCTGGTTGGGTCACGTTAAGTTGGTATCATAGCCTAGGTTCAGGGTCAATTAGGAGTCCATAAAGGCATGTCGAGTAGAGTCTCTTTTAGGGGTATATAGTGCGCCACACTCATAAGGGAGAGGCTACAAGACATTTAGGAATGTTTCACTTTCTTGGAATTCTATTTTCAAACTTGGAGTCTAGTCCTAGAATCTTCTTAATTCTTGTTTGTTCGTCTGTCAGATCATTCCTCATAGATCTGGAACATAAAAAAATTCTTCTATCCCATCTAAGGGTAATGCTGAAGGGGTGCATCCTACTTCTGGGGGTTCATCTTCGGTCTCACGGTCCTATTCCTGAGAGTTCTAGAGTTCAACCAATTGCTACTAGTTCTTCTCAAGGCGAGGTAACTAATGTGAAATTCTATTAGTCTATTCATGTTATTACTCAGATGGTCACTACTCAGGCTGAGTAGGGTGCGATGGGGGCTTTGTCTGCTAAGGACATAAGAGTTGGCCAATTTATGAAGATTGGTCCTTCCACTTTTTTTGGAGTGAAGGTGGAGGAGGATCCATAGGGCTTCTTGGATGAAATAGAAAAGATATTTTGGGCGATGCAGGCTACCAATGTAGAGGGGGTAAACTTTACAGCTTATCAACTCAAATAGGTTGAATATTAGTGGTATGAAGAGTGGGATTGGCATAGAGAAGATGTGGAGGAGTCATCCTTATGGGATACCTTCTCTGGTGCTTTTATGGATCATTTCTTTCCCTAAGAATTGAGGGAAGCAAATATGGAGAATTTATCAATCTCTAGCAAGAGAGGATGTCTATCAAGGAATATTCTTTAAAGTTTCAGCAATTGTCAAGGTATGTTCCTGATTTAGTGGCTGACAAGTGGGTAAGGATGATGAAGTTTTCTTCTAAGTTAAATCAATATTTAATTTCGGAGAGCAAGACTGCCTTGCTGATTAAAGATATAGATATCTCTAGGTTGATTGTTCATATACAGCAGGTAAAGGATGAGAAGAGAAAATAGGCATAGTTTGGAGATAGTCAGGGTAAGAAGAGTAGGTTTTTTTACCATGGAGGTGCTTAGTCTCAGTATGGTCGAGATGGTGGTAAATGGAAGAAAAAGAAATAGGGGAGTTCAGGTTCCTACTCTTCTGCTAGTGATCCTTATCACTCGGGCAATTAGCGTTATTATGGTGGTGACAATTTTCGAGCACAAGGTGCCCAATCTCAGGAAAGCAGAGGCCAATAAATTTCTCCATGCCCTTATTGTCAGTTTTATAGTTGTCCTTATCGAGGTTATTGCAATGAAGAAAGGGATAAATGTTTCAAATATGTCCAGGTATGTCATTGGCTCAGGGATTGTCTGATTAATAAGGTTGCTATGAGGGCGAATAATATTTATATTATTTCATCTTCTACTCTTACACCTGGTGGTCTGTCATCTACTTTTATTACTTCTTCTAGTTCTAGTGTTGGTCAGAACAAGTGTTATGCTTTGGTGCCATGACAAGAATCTGAGCATCACCTGATGTCTTTACTAGCATGTCACAGTTTTTTTCTTATGATGTATATTATTTTCTTGATCCAGGAGTTACTCTCTCTTATGTGTCTCCTTATATGGTTGTATCTTTTGGTTTTGATTCGAAAGTTATTTTGGAACCTTTTTCTATTTCTACCCTAGTAGGTGACTCGGTTACTACTAAGAGAGGCTTAGGGGGGTGTGGTATTTATTGGTGGAAAAAAGACCTTGGTGGATCTATTTGAGTTGGGTATGGTGGATTTTAATGTCATTCTAGGTATAGATTGTTTGCACTCTTGTTACACATCCTTAGATTGTCGGACCCGTTGGGTTATCTTTAGGTTCCCTGATGAATCGATTATAAAGTAGGAGGGTGTTTCTCTAGATCCTAAGGGGATATTTATTTCTTATCTTAGAGCTCATAGGTTGATCTCTAAAGGTTGTCTTTGTTACTTGGTTCGGGTTAAAAAGATTTTAATTCGGAAGGTCCTTCTTTCCATTTAGTTCTAGTGGTTAATGAGTTTCCATAGGTCTTTCCGAATGATCTTCCTGGAGTTCCTAAGGATAGGCAAATAGAATTTGGTATTGATTTAATTTTGAACACTCATCCAATTTCTATTCCTCTATATAGAATGGCTTCATCTGAGTTAAGGTAACTCAAGGAGCAACTTTAGGATCTTCTGGATAATAGGTTTATTCATCATAGTGTATCTCTGTGGGGCACACTGGAGATGTTTGTGCGCAAGAAGGATGGTTCCCTTCATATGTGCATTTCATTAGGCAGCTGAACAAGGTGACAGTTAAGAACAAGTATCCTCTTTTAAGGAAAGATGATCTAATTGACCATTTACAAGGTACCAAGTTCTTTTCTAAGATAGATTTTTGGTCTGGGTACCATCAGCTAAATATTAGGGAGGTGGATATCACTAAGACAACTTTTTGTATTTGGTATAGGCACTTTGAGCTTTTGGTAATGTCATTTGGGTTGACTAATGCTCCAGCGACACTTATGGATCTGATGAATGAGGTTTTTTATCAGTATTTGGATCTCTTCATCATTGTGTTTATTAATGACATTTTGGTCTATTCAAAGAGCAAGGTGGATCATGCTAACACCTCTGTGTGGTGTTGCAGACCTTAAAAAAACAAAAGTTGTATGCCAAGTTCTCTAAGTGTGAGTTTTAGTTGAACGTTGTAACTTTCTTAGGTCATATTATTTCTAGTGAGGGGATCACGGTGGATCCACAAAAGGGTGTTATGGTGAAGAAGTGGTCTAGACCCACAACTCCATCTGACATTCAGAGTTTTTTGTTTTAGCTGAGTATTATAGGCGGTTTGTGGAAACCTTTTCATCGATAGATTCTCCTTTGACTAAGTTAGCTCAGAATAAGGTTAAGTTTTCTTGGTTAGATGTTTGTGAAGGGAGTCTCGAGAAGATGAAGGATAATTTAACTTCTGTTGTAATTCTGACTTTGCCAGAAAGTAATGATGGGTTCGTGGTTTATTATGATGTATCTCGGGTAGGGCTTAGTTGTGTGTTGATGCAGCATAGAAAGGTAATTGCCTATACATTCAGGCAGTTAAAGGTGCATGAGAGGAATTATCCTACTCGTCATTTAGATCTATTGGCGGTTGTGTTTTCTTTGGAAAATATGGCGACATTATTTATATAGTGTGCACGTGGATATCTTTTCTGATCATAAGAGTCTATAGTATGTGTTCACTTAGAAAGAGCATAATCTCAGGCAGAGGAGATAGCTTGAGCTTCTCAAGGACTATGATATGAGTCTTCATTATCACCTAAATAAAGCTAACATAGTTGTTGATGCTCTTAACAGGTTATCCATGGGGAGTTTGACTCATGCAGAGAAAGAAAAATGTGAATTGGAGGAGGATATTCTCTGCTTGGATAATCTTAGAGTTCTCCTCTTGGACTCTAAAGATGATGATATGGTAGTGCAAGAAGTGGTGCGATCATCTCTTGGTGTGGAGGTTAAGGAGAGGTAGGTGCTAAATCCTATCTTGATAAAAATCAAGAGTGACAGTGGTGGGCAAAAGGTAGTGGTGTTTGAGATTAGTAGTGATGGTACTTTACGGTACCAAAAAAGGTTGTCTATTCCTAATGTCGATGATTGGCGACAAAGAATTCTAGCTATGGTGCATAAGTCAGGCTATGTTGTTCATCTCGGCTTAACTAAGATGTATCATTATATCAAGGAGATCCACTGCTGGATGTGGCCAAGTGTATAGTGTGTTAACTATTTAAGGTTGAGCACATGAGGTAAGGAGGGTTGTATCAAGAAAATGATTTTCCCGAATGAAAGTGGGAAGTGATCAATATAGACTTCACTACCATTCTTCCTTGGTCTTTAAATCAATATGATTTGATTTGGGTCATCATGGATAGGATGACTAATTCTACGCACTTTTTGCCAGTGTGGACTACCTTCTTGGTAGAGGATTATGCGAAGCTGTATCTTCAGAAGATTGTAAAGCTACATGGGATGCCTGTTTCAATTATTTTTTATTGTGGCACGCAGTTACATCTCACTTCTGGTGATCTTTTCAGAAAGTATTAGGGACTAAGGTTAGTCTGAGTACTGCTTTCCATCCGTAGATGGATGGGCAAGCAGAGAGAACTATTCATACACTTAAGGATATGTTTCGTACTTATGTGATTAGTTATGGTGGCAATTGGGTTGAACATCTTCCTTTGGTGGATTTTTCTTACAACAATAGCTATATTCTAGTATTAGTATGGCCCTTTTTAAGGCATTGTATCGTAGGAGGTACAGGTCTCCTATTGGTTGGTTCGTGCTTAGTGAGGCGGGCATGTTTTGTCCTGACTTGGTTTACTAAGCTATAGAGAAGGTCAAGGTGATTTGGGAGAGGATTAAGGCTTCCCAAAGTTGCCAAAAGTCCTATGCGGATGTTAGGCATAGAGACTTAGAGTTTGAGGTTGGGGATAAGGTTTTCCTTAAGGTATCTCCTATGAAGGGAGTAGTGTGGCTTAGTAGGAAAGGGAAGCTCAGTCCTCAGTATGTTGGTCCTTATGAGGTTTTGCGGAGAATTGATAATGTTTCTTATGAGTTGGAGTTACCTTCTAGCTTTATCTTAGTTCATCCGTTCTTTCATGTTTCCATGTTGAGGAAGTGCATTAGTGGTCCTTCTTTGGTTGTTCCTTTGGAAGGATTGGGTATCACTGATTCTTTTTCTTATGAAGAAATCCCAGTTGAGATCTTGGATAGGCAGGTTCATCAGTTACATACCCACAATGTGGCTTCGGTTAAAGTTTTTTGGCGAAACCATAAGGTGGAAGAAGTTACATGGGAAGTGGAGGTGGACATGAAGTACAAATATCTGAATTTGTTTCTGCTCCTAGGATTCTTGCAGAAGGTATGTGTCTTCAACACATTTATTTTCAGAGTTTGTTAAAGGAATGATTAATATCTTTTCCTTTTTTGTTTTCAATCTTTGTTAAAGATTGGCAATAAATTTGATAATGCAAATGACTCTTGCGTGTAGTTACCCCTACCTTATCTGTCATTCAGGAACGAATGTTCCTAGTGAAGGAGACTGAAAAACCTTCGTTTTTGGACCTTATAAAATTTACTAGAATTCTACTCTCTGGACCCAATACGACTTATGAGTACGATCCATATGTTGGGATATGGATGGTATGGTCTAGTCTTATGCTGACCAGTATTGGTTGGGGGGATGGATTTTGGTTACTGGAATGGGTACGACTTAGGGGTATGAGTTGTATTGGTGGTTACGGATCAATTGGATGCTTAACTTAATCTTAGACCCTGCTACTTTTGTTGGATTTGAGTATGAGTGGCTTGTCATGATCTGTAAGCTAGGGTAGGAGTTATACCCAGGACTCGTATTGTGTACAGTGTAAATATGCCAAGGGTACGGATGAAAGGTACGGATCGTATACTTTGGATACGACTTGGTTGGATGATTCATATGTTGGACAGTGTTTGATCTAAAGGTTGAGGCTTAGGGTACGAGTAGAGTGTACCACTCGTATCGGAGGGTACAACTCGTGTAGGTCAGTCGTACCCCTGTGAAGGGATTTTGGTGCAACTTAAGTGAGGGTATTCTGGATATTTCCCCACTTATCCTAATAAGGCCCCATGACTTCTAACCTACTTGGAAGGTTATTTACCCTATTATTCTATTTATTAACACTTATAAACTCTACTAAAATACTATAATTCTCTCAAAAGATTTTAGGCAAGGGAAGCTAGGGTTTCAACCAAAGGATCGATTTGGGGCTTGTCTAGGTGATTTCTTTCCATCATCATCTTGGTTTAAGACATTTTCTCTTCCCTCATTGTTAATTTTATCTAAATGCTTGGTTTTTATGAATGGTTCTATGATTTCATTGATTGTATGATTTTGGTTTTCAAATATGAATTAGGGTTTTGATATTAAATGGTTGGTTATGGTTTCCCATAGTTTTAATTATGCATTAATATGTATTGATGGGGGTTTTGGATAATTGGATTACATGGGAATAGTTTAATGGTAATTGGAATTGGTTTTGATCATATTATGCCCCAATGTGTTTGAAAAAATATTTATAAAGATATGTTCATTGCATTGAGTACTTTTAATGGAACTCTTTCTTGTTTTAAACATTGTAAAGGAATTATGCATGGTTTAAATGACTTGGAACGGTAAATGGCTAATGGTTATGCTTTAGGGTCACATGGAATCCCCCAAGTGGCTTAATAGGGTAAATGGAGGGGTACTTGAAAGTCTTCTTAAACCTCTATATGGTTGGCTATGGATAATACTTTCAAGTAAGGGTTGGTATGACGATACTAATATCAATTTCCTTTGTTAAAAATTGGTTAATAGTTTGGTTATTTAGAAAATGGTTTTAATAGGGTAATAATGGTAGGATGTGTAGCAAAACTGTGGAAGGTTGAGGTCTCGGGGAGACCAAAACTGGAAACTCATATTTTCCAATATGAGGTTGGTATTGGTGATCGTGTTCATGATGTCACACTATATTTTGGGGGATGTACTAGTAATGCCAAGGTTTTTGTGATGCCCCGAGACTACCCCCTGACGTCACACGGTGCTTAGGACCACAAGTGATCCCAAGCTAACCCATGAACTGGCAAACTGTTAATTAACTGATTTAAATATGTATAAAATAATTGAGTTTACTATGCAGAAACATAATCATGATTAAATCTGGGAGAAACACAATACGGATACAATATTACATTCTGATAAAACTGAAAAAGGGAACTGAAATTACATGAATGACTCTGACTGACATCCATGAAGCCCCTAGTATACTGACTATAGATAGCTGGGATGCGACTCCAACTACCACTAATCAATACATATGATTAACAAGGCAAAGTACATGAATAACATCTAATTGAAGTCCCCGAAGTAGGAGGACTCATCCCCTGCTGGCTAGAATCTGCATTTGTCTGATCATTATATATGGACTACAACTAAACTGGTACCTACATTATTAAAAAAGGTAGCACATAGATGTATATGCAGATTAGTACTTTAGAAATGTACTGATTATGTGGGTGAATGCATATGTAAAATAGTAATGCAATATTCAAACAAACTTTCAAAACTGCATGTTAAATATAAGTGACTCACCTTGGCTTGAATAATAAAAATTGTCAAATCATGTCATGAGTAATATAGCATAAAAGTAATTCTTTTGAGCCACCACACTTAGTTCTAAAACGTTGTACTCTTATTTTATTTCAAATCATGCAGGCTAAGTGAAAAGAGCTCACCTTTATCATCTGAAAACTAAAAGCTGAAATCTGATAACTGATGTCTTATATAGGACAATATCTGAGTAAATTTATGAACCTTTACGTTTATTTCTTAAAAACTATTTTGTTATTCTTTTCTGATAGAGAGGTTCTTCTAACCAAAAAAAACCATGTGAGATATTATAGAGTCCAACGTCTAGTTCCCCTAAGGAGTAAACCTCACATTAGGGAGAGGTGTCATACTCTTGCCAAGGAGTATAACCTGAGCTAAGTGATCACAATCTGTATCTGCATCCATATAAATAGGAATAATCTGAATTTGTACCTACGTTGGCTCATAGTTCTGGGGCATGTGAACTAGGACACATACCCAACTCGGTGCAAAATACTACTCCCAATAATTTGTATGCTCATTCTGTAGGAAATCTACTTTAAAACCAACATAAGGGTTTACAATGAAAACCAGTTATGCATATATTTACTTTAAATTGTAATCAAAAGTGAAATCAAAACTGTAAAGTGGATTCCATATCTTAGCTGAAGATCAAAAGATCAAATCTTGTTCAAAATCAGAATATAAACTAATCATATGATACTTAAATATCTTTTTCTTTGAAATATCAAGATTCAAGCTAGGGCTTAGTAACCCATGTTTCCAACTCATGTCAAATTATCATAAAGTCATGCTCAATAATCAAAAACTTGAAATTTTTGCACAATTTTAGTCAAGATAGTGAAATTCAACTCTCAATGTATGTAAAATCACACCACACGCAAAAACATGCAAGAGTAGAGATGCAATTCAACATTTAATCAATTGTAACATCAACATCTACAAATAATGATAGTTGGGTATGAACCCTAAACTGTAAATCATATAATTTCATGTAAATTTAACCTTAAAAACTAGTTTTGAGCACAAGGATGAAAGAAGTATCCTTGTTCATAACCCCATATACCTTATTTGGCTTGATTCTATGAAATAAGTTGAATTTAGAATCCTTGAGAGTGTTCTTGAAGTCTTTACTTAAAGTTCTTGTCTTAGGAACCTTAAGTTCTTGATTATTTTGAAGAGAATGTAATGGAATCTTGAAGTTCTTGGGAGATGACCTCAAGGAGAAACCCTAATCTTGTTCTTGAGGATAAAGAGGATTAAGGATTTTAAAAACTTGTTTATGATGGCTAAGTATGTGTTTTTGGTGATTTATCTTGTGGTAGGTGAGGGGAAAGACCAAAATACCCCTACAAAACTATTTAAGGGTGAGGTTGATCATGTCTGGTCATGGACGACAACTTGGTCTGATAAGTCATCACTTAGGTGATGGATTATTACCTCAAGTCATCACTTAGAAGCTGAATTTGATGAGTTTCTGTTTAAGGTGGACGACTTGGGCTGATAAGTCGTCACATAGTTAACGGCTTATCAACTCAGGTCATCACTTTTTCAATAGACGGAGTTGCTGAAGTAAAATGAGTATAATTTTCCACTCCAATATTAGATTAAGGTGAAACTAAGTGAATTGGAAAGAATACTCAAAGACCTTTCATTTTATATAATGTAGGACACCTGAATTGATATATGTTGGGAGATACACTCGTTTAAAGTTGACCCTAGATAGAGCATTTTTCAAAACTCTATCGATGAAAAAGTCCTCATCTCATCTATGAGTAAGTAGGGTATTATGACCTATATCAATATATGAAGACATTCCCGCATCATATACTTGCTAATCACATATGTACATACATAGAATAATTGGGTTCAAGTCCGCACGCATAGGAAGAACGATTTAAATTCTAGCTAAAAAATGTGGGGTGTTATAGTTTACTTCCCTAGTCATGCGTCTACATACACTGGGGTCATTTTAACAAGGGGATCTGAACTCATATAGACCGTGAGTGTTTAGGACGCCAAAGCTACACAACCCAGGTAAAGGTTTTAAGGGTATGCTAAACCTAGTCCTTTTTCTCGGCAAGGTTATATATAGTTATATATATATATATAGTCATGTGCATATGGATGGTTTTACTTGGTTTTATAAATGGAATTATTTTATCCTTATCCTAAGATCATGCTAGCGTTCACCCACTAACCCATCTACTGGAGGTTGTACACCCACTCTATGCAGAAATCAGTCGTTTTACTCCTCCTACATGGTGATTGACTTAGGGATCAGCATTTGGACTGAAGTGGTGAGCTTCCATCCTTTCGAGAGGCTTTATTTTTTGTTATGGATATTTTTAGACACTTTAGTTTATTTTTGGATATTGGTTTTGACTATGATTGGGGGCATGTCCCAACCGGATTTTATTACTCCTTTGTTTAGAGGCTTTGTGGTACTTCTATAGGTGTAATGGGCGGGATCAGTATAGCTTTCAGACTTGGCATTGGAATAAACCATTGGACTGACATCATTGGACGATATTATTAGTTGTTCTATCCTATTTCATTTTGAGATTAATCATATTATGTTTTGGAATATCTTTGGCTTTGGCCTAGTCTATGGCCCTTGTCTTGGTATGGTTGGATTATTAGTATGGGGTGGTTGGACTCGGTTAGGTCGGTCGCGGTTGTTATCTTATCCTAGAGTATTTATGTGGGCTATTGCACTAACTTGATACATGCTCAAAATTCTGCCAACTCAGGGCAGGCGGCTAGAGGTTGGGTTGGGTAATGGGGGTGGTCTCCGGTCCTGGTCAGAATTGGAATGTCCATTGCAAAAAGGATCCAGGTTGAGTTGCATCACAATTATATCCAGAACTAGTATCTAAAGACATCTATAAACCCCAAGTCCACGGTAGTCCAACAAGCCCTTAACAAAACCGACTACCAATAAAGGGTCGGGACATGCCCCCAACCATAGCCAAAACCAATCTATAATAGAGTATAAGACAAGTGAAACCAAACATGAAATGAAGACTTACAAAGGATGGAAGCTTACCACTTCAAATCAACGCCTGAACAATCCACGAACACGTAATCACTGGGAGGGAAAGGTAGACTTGCCTTTGGACCCTGCATTGCGTGGGGATACAGCATCTGAAGAAGGTTAGTGTTTAGAGTGCTAGCATGTAACTCAAAGGTAAGGGAGTAAATAAATAACAAAATCCATCATATGGAAACCATTAAAACCAATACAAAATCTCATATGCACAACATAAATATATATCATATACTGGGAAAAAAGGAACAAGGCTTTGGATGAATTTTTAAAACATTAATCTGGACTGTGTAGCTTGACCATACTAAAACAACCCATGGGCTATATAGGCTCAGCTCCCCCTGCTAAAAGGGCCCCAATGCGTGTTAGTCGCACGACTGGAGAAAAAGAACCTGGGATGACTAGTACATCCGTAAAATATAAAGTATGACATCATGCACATAGTCACAAAGACCACCCTCACATTGGCAAACATGAGTTTCCAGTGTTGGTCCCCTCGAGACCTCTACCTTCCACATATTTTCTACAGAACCCCTTTAAGCTCATATAATATAATTTAAAAATTTCCAACCATTTACCAAGGAGTCTTTCAATTAGGGATTAACTGTTGGTATCATCATACAAAATTTAGAGCTTGCAAGTATATTACCTCATTCTATATAAACCATTAAACCAAATTAGAATCCACCATTTCCAATTAAACTAAAATCATTTATAATCAAACCATGGACACCAAGGCCTTTCCCAAAATCATATGAAACAAACCAAAACCAAATCATGTTACTTTAACCATTTATGCAATGCAAAGATTAAAGAATAGTCAAACTATATAACAAAAGTATATTCAAAGGCAATTTTATAAACAATTTGAGGGCATATAATTTCCAAAACTGAAACCAAGTAATTGGAGAATCCATGGTACCCCAAAATTCAATTTACAATTCCCATGCACCCCACCATGTTCGCAAAAATTAATAAATCATGATTGTTTCATAATAAGCCATGAAAATTAAGTTAATGACCAATCATGTTGAATGCCCTTAACTAAACCAAAACCCACATCAAACCCATAAATTTAATATCAATTTATGCCATTAATGAAATTATAAATTCAAGGTAAAGAGGTACATGCCTTAAACATAAGAGAATTTGAACGATATTCAGAGCTTGGAACCCAAAATTTGAACGTACTGTGGAATCCTTGGCCTTCTTGGGGTGTTTGAGTTAAGAATGAATTTGGGGATATATTTCCTCTTAAAATTAAAGTAAAGAGATTTTATAATGTTAAGTGCCCTTCTTAAATGGAAATACCCTTTTACCCCTCGTCACTTTTAACAACCAATAAAACAGTTATTGAGAATCAAGTGTAAGTGGCACGCACCTCATCGTGGAGGACCAAACTCCATGTCATGGACCCTATCATGGAGCACAGTCTCCTATTCATGAAGGATAGTATCCATAATAGGATCCATCGTAGGCCACTATCGCAGAGGCTTACTGCCTTCGGGGTCTTAAACCACCCCCGAACCCCATCCAAAAATTCCAAAACTCATTCGGGCGACCCGTTTAACATCCTCGAAAATACTTTGGGTCAAAAATCGACATCTCAATCCCGAGAAGGCCAAAATTAAATTGCTCAAAGTTTGAGGTTGTTATAACCAAATCCCATATACCTTTCAGATACCTGAGAATTCTTTTTGTAGTTTCAAATAAGACTCCTTAGGATAGGCCTAAAATTTCTCACACATTCCCACACTACACATAATATTTTGCATGCTTACAGTGAGATATAGTAAGGATCCAATAATCACACTACACATGGTCCTATTAACTGAGGGACAAAATTCATCATTGTCCATCTTAGAACTAGTTCCACTAAGGTTTTTAATTGGCTTGGCATCTCCCATGTTGTATTTCTTTAGAAGCTCCTTGTTATACTTATCTTGACAGATCATTGTCCCTTGAGAGGTTTACTTAATCTGCAAACCTAGGAAGAAACTCAGTTCACCCATCATGCTTATTTCAAATTCACTCCCCATTATCTTTGCAAACTCTTCTCATAGGGATTCAAAAGTAGATCTAAAGATAATATCATCAACATATATCTGAACAATCAGCAAGCTGCTACCTCTGGACTTTAAAAAGAGTGTATTGTCCATTTTCCCTATTTTAATGATATTTTCCAGAAGAAACTTTGAAAGTCTCTCATACCAAGCCCTAGGTGCTTGCTTCAGCCTTGAGGTTGTTTGACATAGACTTTTTCCTTTAAGTTTCCATTTAGAATGCACTTTAGACATCATTTAGAAGATTTTGAACCCCATATAGGTAGCAAAAGTAATAAGAATCTTGATAGCCTCTATCTTTGCTACAGGGGTAAATGTCTCATCATAATCAATTCCTTCCTCCTGGTTATAGCCTTTAACAACCAGCCTTGCTTTATTTATGTTGGTAATTCGTTATTCATCCAATTTATTTTTGTACACCCACTTAGTCCCAATAATTATTCTATTAAAAGGTCTAGGGAGCAGGTGCTAGACTTTACTTTTTTCAAATTATTGAAGCTCCTCCTGTACTGCATTGATCTAGTCAGCATATTTTAGAGCTTTTTTCATATTTTTAGGCTTAATTTGGGACAGAAATGCTTAGAATGCCATGAAATTTTTGCCTTGAGCTCTTGTTTGTACTCCAGATTCCAAAGGTATGGTCAGATACTCAAGTGGATAAGAAGATTTGTGCCTCCATTTTGACCTTTTAAGATGAGTTCCATTGGTACCAGTTCCCTGAAGAGTTTCACTAGACTCTTCTTGTTGTTCTTCAACTAGAGATGGGTTTTGTAACTGTGATCCTGGATGGCCATTATTCTCATCTGCATCATTTAGTCCTATACCATCTTCTTCAGTACTGTCATCCCTTTGAATAGGAATGAGTTTTTCTATTTTTGAATCTTCACTATCACCTAGATTCATTAGCTTTATTGAATCAATAAAGACCACATGCACACTTTCTTTAACATACAAAGTTTTTTTTTTAAAAACTCTGTATGTTTTTCTTATTGAAGAATAGCCTACAAATACTGCTTCATCACATTTGGAGTCAAACTTTCCTATATCATTCTTTCCATTATTTAGAACAAAGAATTTGCACCCAAAAGATTTAAAATAGTCAAGCTTAATCTTTTTTTTGAAGCACCTATTTGTCACATAGCAGGAGGTAATAACATCTTCAGCCCAAAAGTTCTTTGGAAGCCTAAGATCAATCAGCATGGTCCTGGCAATCTCTACGAGGGTTCTGTTCTTTCTTTCAACAACTCTATTTTGTTGAGGAGTCCTTAGATAAGAGATGTTATGACTAATCCCATTTTTAGCACAGAATCCTGCAAATTGGAAGTTTTCAAATTGAGTTCCATGATCAGATTTAAATTCAACAATCTTACAATTCAGCTTCATTTGTATTTTCTTGGAAAAAGTAACAAGAACCACGTAGGTTTCATTCTTTGTTCTCAAGAACATTGTCCAGGTGAACCATGAGTAATCATCCAAAATCATAAATACATACTTCTTTTCACCTGTACTTTTGACTTTAACAGGTCCATATAGATCCATATGCAGTATCTCAAGGGGTCTAGAAGTTCGACTACTTCTTTAGCTTAAAGGAAGACTTAGTTTGTCTGCCCTTAACACAGGCATTAAAAAACTTGTTGTCTTGAAATTTTAGCTTTGGTATTCCATGGACCAGGTCCTTTGAGATCAACTTATTCAGTAAGGAGGAACTTACATGTCCTAATCTTCTATGCCATAAATCAGCATCTTCACTTTAAACACTTAAGCAAGTTAATTCTCCATCAGCAATAGACTCTAAATCAGCCACATATATATCTTTTATCCTATTGGCCTTGAGAATAACTTTCCTAGATTTCAAACTTGACACAGTACATCCATCAGCTAAGAATTTGACCGTATTACCTTATCACAAATTTGAGAAACAGTTAGAAAACTGTACTTGAGGCCATTCACATAGTACATATCTTCTATTGCTTGATCTGGATATCTTCCAATCTTTCCCACACCATGAATATAGCTCTTTTAAAATTTTCCAAAAGATAAACCTCCACCATGAAATTTCTTGAGAGAAATAAATAAGTCATTCCTCCCTGTGATATGCTTTGAACATCTACTATTCATGAACCAGTTCTGACTACATTCCCCTCCTCCTACCTTATTTCCTTCTTCATCTTCAATTTTTTCCATGAGAGTAAACAAGGAATCATAGGTAACTTCACACACCTCCACAGCCATCATAGATACATCTTCAGCCTTTTTAGCTTCATCAAATTTACTAGAGGAAACTCCTCACACTGCTAGGGCCTGGTTCACAGCATAGTCAAATGCAACCCTTCTTCTTAATTTTATAAGGATCTGGTCCTTACTCTTTCCTTTGTCACCTCCAGTTTTGAGATATTATTGGTAATCCAGTTTTTTCATTAGACAGTCCTTAATAAAATGCTCAGGACTTCCACATTTATGACAAACTTCAACAGTGCCTCCCTTTTTTTGCTACTTTCTTTTCTTTGAAACTGACTATTTTTCTTCATATCTCTAACAATTCTTTTTGCCAAATAGGAAACATCAGTGTTTTCTTTACTTGAATTAGATTTTGAAGCCTTTAATGCCAGAGATTTTTCCCTTTTGTTTCCTTCTTCTCTTATCCTTGCTGCTTCTCAAGCTTATGAGTCTTTAGATTATCAATAAGTTCATCCATAGTGAGAGTCTTTAGGTTTTTTGTCTTAGTAATAGCATCCACTTTTCTTTCCTAAGACTTAGGAAGAACACCTAGAATTTTTATCACTTGATTATACAAAAAGCACTTCTAAGCAATGCAACTCATTTGTGATAGAAGTGAATCTTGTATGCAATTCTTGAATTGTCTCTCTTTCCTTCATAGAAAAAGTTGCATATTGAGTAGTCAACATGTTAAACTTTGAATCCTTTGCATCAGTTGTTCCTTCATGAGTTATCTTCTGGAAATCCCATATTTCTTTAGCATTTTCATAAGAAGAAATCCTATTATACTCATCAGGTCCTATGCCACAAACAGGCAATTTCTTTGCCTTGCAATTCTTCTCAACTTTCTTTTAGTCTTCATCATCAAACTCCCTTCTATTTTTTACAACCATCCTTGTTATGCCTCTTTCTATGACCTCTATAATAATAACATGAGGGACATCAAGTATTATATCCATTAGCTCACTGTCCTCGGCCATAGTAAAGTCATACATCCTGGTTTTCCACCACCTATTGTATTTTCCATTAAATCAGGGTGGTCTAATGGTAGATGCCCTTCTTCCTGATTAGGTAGAGTATCCATGATCTATAAATCACTCTAGGTATGAACCTTTTAGAGTGCCCTATCTCTAATACCAATTGTAGAAACATGGGGGGTTGCACAACACTATGGAGAACTAGGTCCATTAAATTCAGACACCAACAATAAAGCAGTAAAGCAGTAAGGAAAGAATACTTTGTAGGAAATTAAGGAACACAATGGTTTTAAAGTGGAAACCTCCTTGCTCAAGGGAGGAAACCAGGGCTTGCCCTCACAATCACTCATGAATCTACTATAATCAAACTCATAATTACATATTAGATTTGGACCTAACTCTAGGCTCAACTAGTTTACAATAACTCTAGTATAAACTCTCCTTGGCAACTCTGTCAAGATCTCACCTCAATATTGATTAACTCTAACCAATATAAAACTCAAGTAACTCTACCTAAGCACTCTTAAGAACACAAAGAAAATTCATTACTTTTATAATAGGAGTAATTCAATTACAGACCCAAACTTGACTTAAGAATACACACACACTCTCAGCATACACAGAATGGGACTTGAGCAATATTTGAGTTTTCACCAATTTATCTCTTTAAATAATCAGATTGCAAAAAGTGATAATTTGAGGATCATTCTTTTTATTTATAGATGGATAATGATTAGGGTTGAAATGCAATTGGGTCAGATGTCTTGAAAGGTACAAGCTTACCTGCGCAGTTTGTTACACAAACAGACAAAACTGCATAGGATAGTAACAGTTGTACTAAACTCATGAAGACCCAGGGACCTGGTCTCTTTATGTTAGTTGATTATCATAAAAAAAAAGATATAGCATCATGGTTCAATGAAGTGTCGATGATAGAATGCATTGGTAAATCTCAAAGATATGGAAGTACCCCCATATATGAATGCATATCCTATTTGAGATCGAGTTGTATGTGGATCAACTAAATATCCAGCATCAACATAACCAACAAGATTAGGACTGCAATCTTTAGAATAAAATAAGTCCATATCGATAGTCTCTTTTAGGTACCATAATATGTGTTTGATCTCATTCCAATATCTACTAGTAGAAGCAAAACTATACCTTGCTAACAAATTAAATAAAAAGTCTAGATCGGGCCTTGTAGTATTTACAAAATACATTTGTACACTATTTTCACTAAGATATAATACTTTATAACTAATCCAATTTGGTATATTTCTCATTTCAGCAAATAATTTATTATTTTTGAAAACTCTACAAGAATTTTAATAATTTTAAGTTATAAATTTATGAAATATAAGGATTATAAATAAGTTTCCTAGAAAATTTTATATTCGTCAAACATTTTGAATCCTTAAAAGGTTTTCATGTAAATTTTGTTAAGTGATGTTATTATGCATTTCATGGGTGACATCTTCAAGCATCTGGACTGCAAATTAAATAATTTTTATTCTTACCAAAATGCATTTCTCTATGTCACTTGATAAATACTTCTAGTCAGAGTGCTTACAGAAACGCAGTATTTAGATCCTCATAATCTTTTATAATATAGCGCCAATATTGTATCAATGATATTGTCGATGATATATCATTTTGTATCGATTTATAATGTGGCATAATATTTAGAGATCTCATTACTTCATTATTTTTAGGTACCTGAATCTTTCATGAGGTTTCGTAAAGTGTTATGCCGTAGGCTCTTTAATAACACATTACCTTCTTATTATGATCATTTGCTCCTTATCCTTTTCAAGAATGATTTCATTTGGAGTCGATTGTCTACCATGCTTTACATATGCGTAGACCTTGTCATTTAATGACACACAATAGGAGCACTTATAGCTTAAATATAAGATTACATTTGAGTCAGCAAATGCCTTCGGCATTTGACTTGAATTATCTTTTGAATGAGGATCTGATAATAATTCCTAACATACTTCATAGCTTCTTATAATCTCTCTCCTATGTTAGGGAAACTAACATACATCATCCATCTTCTTTGAGAAATCCATCTTTGTGCATCATAGTATATCCATTAATCGAATACCGCACATTAAAACTATTAGATGAAAAATGTGTAGTTCCTGATCGTAAAACAACTTTGAGGAGAAACTAATCATAATTTATTGGTTTGCTGCATACAAGTACTTTTGTATCAAATATATCATATTTTATACCAACATATAAAGTTTTGTTCTCATAAGCAATGATTTAGCTAATTTTATGAAGGCATTTAATGTCAAACCAACATTATCAAGAAAAATTATCTTAATTACACAATCTAAAAATTATGTTCTTTTTCATTGAGCAAGCAATTTTATGAATGTCAAACTCCAGGTTGACAATAAACGTACATGTTATCATATTATTGATGCATCTTTTCAAAATATCACATAATAGATAAACGGTCTCATATTCGTCTTTTATACTTTTTATATTTTAAGGGATCTCATCTCAATATTAGTTAGTCCAACCAACTTATCATGAGAACAAACAATATAAATAATTTTTGAAGAATCTTCTATTTTTTATTACATGTCCAATACTCAATATGCACATCATCGGAATGTCATAATCATTCATGTCAACATATGAACTTATTTGTACTAGTAAACTCCAAGTTTACCATGACATGCGTTTTTTAACTTTCGTAAACTTTTTGTTTATTCTGACATAAATTTTGTATCAATAAATAATAAACTCTTAGTTTATTATGGCGTGTTATCTCATCATTCTTGGGTAACTTTTCATATTCGTGATTATTATCATGGTAATTTATTGATATTCAATCTTTCAATTTCTCTACCTCTTCTGAAGGTGGGTTGTGGTATCTTTACAACCAAGAACACGTTCGAATTTATAAGTTTTACTAAATACAATCATATTCACCCCAAGGTATAGATCAGTATTTATGACAATCAAAATTCTAGTTCCCTAGGAGTGGAACATAATCATGCCTTAAGCCTATCAAATTAGGATAGCTTATAGCCTGTTTCTTGAAATTGCTACTTCAGGAGCAAATCGAGGCATACATATGATGTAGAGAATTCTTCTCTAACATATCTTTCAAAATAGATCACACCTCAAAGAAATTATTGTTTTATATTTTGTTATGCCCGCTTACATTCATATAACCACAATAATTATTTTATCATATTTCAGATGTATCATATAGTACTACCACATTCTCTTTAGGAATGGAGCAAATTATCATCTTTTAGATTTACCACACATTACTACCATATTCACTTCATGAAATGAATCATATTCAATGGGACAAATTTCACGACCTTTTATCAAAAGCAAATTATTTTGCTTTAGGTATCATTATATTATTAATATGAAGCATTGATTTCAAACTCAACATCTTATAAATATAAAGACATCATAGGTCATAAATCTATGAGACTTGAACCCAATATCTTAACATACCTTTTTATTATCTCAAGAGGTAATCTTTTTTTACTTTTTATAAACCAAATAATTAATACAACATATAAAAATAAGTCATACCTTAAGTCACCAAAAAGATGCCTCATACCAGTGCTTTGTCAAAAAGTATTTGGCAATAGTTAAAAGTGAACAAGCTAAGCATTTGACTTTTCCAATGATGTAAATGGTCCTTTTATTTTAGAATTCATCATTTTCTTCCCTGCATTTATATTAATTAACAAAATAACTTTATCCGATGGATAGATAGGACGCATACCTTCACTGGTTTGGCTCCATCAATCTCATACAAGGAACTACTATAATGTTACTTAATTAAAAGAATAGAGACTCATGCTGATAATGTGTTATAAAATGTAATGCAAGAACAAGAAGAACGGAGAGAGAAGAGAGACTAATTCTTATTTCTCTTGAGGGATTTCTTGAGTGATTCATTACAATGAAGGAAAAGCTCTTGATTTATAGGGGAAAACTAACTTTGTCCCAAAAATTAAGAATTCTAATTTTTTCATAAATGGACATTCACTATATATGGTAATGCATTTATAATAAAACAAAACTTGTAGGTGGATAAATTTTGGGACTCAGTCATTAATTGATTTGCCGAAACTTTTCTGCCCAAACATAGCGGTAGCGCACATAAATAGTAGCTAGCTCTTGAATATTTCTAAAATACAAAGAGGTATCTGAGTATAAATATTTTAGATTTGTGGTTTATTTAGGGTGCTTTCTAGTTTATGTGATATATGTGGAATTTTAGGAGTCAACTAGATGTTTTATATGATTTTTAAAATATTTTAATTTGTTAACTATGTGATTTATAGTAATTTTTATATAAGTTGTAGAAATATAATATATTTTACTTCCTCTATTTTAATTTATGTGGTAGTGATAGAATTTATAATGTCAACCAATTTTTGGTGTTTCTTTTAAACATTTTAAGACCTTAATTAATGTGATTTATAGTCATTTTATGTTATTCTAAAATAATATATATTACTCTATTTGTTTATGTGTCACTCATAGAATTTCAAAATTCAACTAGATCTTTTATATGTTTTTTAATTACGTTAGATTGTTATTATTATAACTTATAGTATTTCTTTCATAATTTTTAAATATATAAAAGACTAAAACTAAAACAAACAAATTAAGATCGATAAAGTACTTACTGATTTTTCAAATCCCCCGTAGGTATTACGTTATATAACAAAAGAAATGAAAGAATAAAAATTCAGCGGTGTTTATTTCATTGCCTATTAAAAGCCAAATTAATTTTAAAATTTAAAAGACAGTAAAAGAAAATTTTAAATCCAGAAAAAGTGAAAAAATAAAGTGTAATAGAATAAGTCATTGAATGAATTGGCACATGTCATTAAGGAGTCGTTTGATGTAGTGTATAAGAATAACGTTGAATGAGGTGTATTAGTAATGCTTGCATCACTAATGCAAATATTAGTAATGTTGGTATTGGTTATGTACACATTATTTCTCACGCAGTGTTTGATTTGATGTATTGAAAATAATATGTATTTACATAATTTCATCAAAAAAAATTATTTACCAAAATACCCTTCTTTCCATTAAAAGCTTCACAGGTGTCTCGTGACAATTAAAAAAATGACAACATCCGTCTACAAATTCACTCCCCAAGAGGAACCGCCATCTCCAATTAATTAGGTGTTGCTTCTCCTCATATTTCACCCAACATTCCTTGAAAAAAATCATAACTTTCTAAAAATTTTCATAATCAATTCTAATAAAATAGGCAATGTTACGTCCAGATACAGATCAAGATTAGACTTGGGGTCTTAGTAGAGCAATTGATAGATTATTATCACCTCATATTTAATCTGCCTAATGCTACTGCCATAGAACCAATAAACACCTTAACACCATTCCACCTACGCCTTGCAGAAGACATAATTTGGTTATCAATCTATTCCTACTTCCGTGGTGGACTAATCCTTTGATATATGGTGAAATGGGTTTAACTAAATTCTCAAATTTTGGCAAAGTGGCTATTCTCAGAAGAAGTGGTAGATTTAGTTGAAAGAATAACATGAGATTTGAGGGGTAATTTTATAATTCATCAAGTTAGTGCATGTATTGAAGCCTTTATATTACTAATACATAAAAAATGAGTAGTATTAATAATACACACCTTAATACACAATAAAGTGTATAACTAATGCAAGCATTAGTTATCATTAGTTATACATAGACTAAAAAATATACCAAACAAGGTATTAATAATACGCATTAAATAATGCATGAAGTATTTTTGTCAATACACTCTACCAAACAACCCCTAAATGTAACTTCAGTGCACATCCAATACTAAGAAAAGAATTTTCAAATAGAACCCACATTCTAACTTCTTTATCCATTCAAACCAAAATAGTACAACAAAGCTCTATGAAGTACTGTGCAGTCATCCCTAAACTTAGATTTCCAAAAGTAGCCTCATCCTTAAATGACATAAATAACCAAGGAAAAATTCTGAAAATATACTTTGTTGTTATATGTTTTGATGATGACTAAGTAGTACATTCAGGGACTAGATATGTTATATACTGCTTCCTGAGGACAGCTAAGGGATAGTTGTATACTATTGTACTCTGCACAGTTTTATCTTATAGCATCACTACTGTGCGTAGTGTACAATGTGGAACACCTGACCCAATCTAATTCTCAATTAAATTCCATCACAACATATGTAAGTAAAGGAGATCAACTTGGTGACCTAGTTTTTGCGAAAATTATTTTGTCAAATATCAAGAAAAATTTGCTCTTGCTCAAGATCAAAAGGTTCTCTTAGAGACTTGATTGCTCTTTATCTTTAGTAATCTTGAGTCTTGTTCTAAAATAGAGTTTACTCTAGTGATCGTTAATAAATCCCCTTTTGATTATGTTGAGTGTTTCCTTAGGTAGAGTTACCTAAGCTTAATCGACTAGAGCTAGTTGATCTAGTGAAAGTGTGAAGGAGTTGTCTCATTGATTTGTAATAGAGGTATTGTAAGGAGTAGGACTGAGAGTTAAATCCTTAAAGTTTGTGGAAGTCTATCATCAAATGTTTGCTTGATTATTGTGAAGCTTGAGAAATCCTATGAGGGACAGGTCGTGGTTTTTCTCTATTGAACAAGGAGGTTTCCACTAAACTCTCTGGTATTGTTTTGTTTCTACATATTCAGTTTTATGTTCCTATTTTACTGTTATTAATATTATTATAAGGACCTGGTCCCTAGCTGCTGGTGAACCCCTATAATTCATCAATTGATATCAGAGTGGTATACTCTAAACGATTAACACCTAGAGTGGATCTTGAGTCATGGAGAACCACCAAATTTAGAGAAAGAACAATCAACCCCCAGAATACCTTATTTCAATGGACAATATTATGGTTGGTAGAAGACAAAGATACATGACTTTATAATGGCTGAGGATAGTGAGCTATGGGATATAATCTATGATAAACCATATGTTCTCATGAGAGAAGTTAATAAAGGAGAAATTACTAGGCTGGTTGCTAATTTTTGAAGGGAATACAATGAAAAGGATCACAAAAAAATTGTAAAGATTTTTAATGCTAAGAAACATCTGGTATGTGGAATAGGATTTGATGAGTACAATCGCATTTTTATTTGTGAGAGTGAAAAGGAAATTTGGAAATGTCTAATGACTGCTCATGAAGGAAACTGTCAGGTCAAAGAATCCAAGGTAGATATGTTTACTACCTAATATGAAGCCTTTATTACGAAGAAAAGTGAAACTAGTCAGGAGATGCACACCAAGTTCACCTCTATCACAAATGAATTACATTGTCTTGGTGAAGTAATTCCACCTAGAAAATAGGTGAGAAAGATATTGGGTGTACTTTCTAAGTCATGGAAGAGTAAGGTTAATGTCATTTATGAAGAAAGATATCTTACCACTCTCACGATGGATGAGTTAATTAGAAATCTAAAGACTTTTAAGGTGAAGAAGCAGTAGAACCAAGAGAAGAAAGAGACTAAGAAGGAAAAATCGTTGGCCCTGAAAGCTTCAAAATTTAATTCTAGTGAGGATGATGAGGATGTCGCCTACTTGGATCAAAAATTCATTAGGGCTATTAAGAGGAGTGGAAGATTTCAACAGAAAGGCAGCAACAGGAGGCCTTCAGGTGCAAATGATTTGTGCCACAAATGTGGTAAACCAGGTCATTTCACCAAGGATTTACCTTTACATAAGATGTCAAGAATATATGAAGTTTGAAGGAGAAAAAAGGAAGAAAAAAGACCGGGTCCCAAAAAAGTCCAAGAGAAAAGTTGATGCGAATTATTTAGTTAAGCAAGCCTTAGCTTCTTGGAGAGACTCATCAAGTGAATCAGATGAGTCATAAAAATCTTAAGATGCCTCTATGATAGCTGTAGAAAATGATGAAACAACCTACAATTTTCTTTTTTGCTTTCATGCCAAAATCAAATGATGAGGTAACTCCTCTTAATATTAAGTACAATTTGAATGACTATACTCCTTAGAAGCTAAGAAAACTTGCAAATATTTTGAATGATTCTCTACATGACCTCACTGTTGAGAAGGATCTTCTTGAAGAGAAGGTATAAAATCTTGAATGTGAAAAAGTAGCTCTAACCATTCAAATTTTTGAGCTAGGAGAACACTCTTTAAAACTAAATTCTGAAAATAGGGAGATATTTGAAAAACTGAAGAGATTAGCTAAATTTGATCATAAAGGGAAAAAATGAGGCTAGTAGTCTTGAACTTGAACTTTAGGAGAACCTAAATAAGTCTCAAAAGTTTCATATATCTTCTTAGGAGAAAAATAATGAATTAGAAAGGACTTGATCCGTATAAGAGAGGATATTAACAAGTCACTAAAATGTACTGCCTCCTAATAAATTCTAGCTCATCTGACAAATCAAGGAGTTAATAATGGTAGAGATCTTGGTTGCCAACACAACAATCCTCTCTTCTATCCTTAATCAAGTATGTTTCAGTGGATAACAATCTTCTATGCACTCCTTATGGAAGAAATGGTCATCAAAAGGATAATTATCAGTCAAGGCTTAGAGATGAAATGAACTCAGCTAAGTAGGTTTAGTGTATGCAGTCACCTAAAGAGGGACCTGGTCCCCTAACACAATTCAAGAAGGGTAGACTGCCTGGCTGGACCAAGAAAGTTATGATTACTCCTTTGTCCCCCTATTAGGAACTCAAACTAAAATAGGTTCTCGAATCTAAAAAGTGATCTCTGAATATAGGTGGGAGTAAGGAAAGGAAGTTAAAGTTGGTTCATAAATAGTAGATTTTCCAAGAACATAACAGGAAGAACTAATTATTTTCTCTTACTCAAGGAACTTCAAGGTAGATATGTCTCTTTTTCTATTGGTAAGAAAGATTACATTCATGGAGTTGGAAAAATTGAAAAGTCCTCAAGTTATGTTATTGAAGATGTGTACTATGTAAGTGGACTGAAGTACAACTTGTTGAGCATGTCAAATATGTGATAAAGGTAATAAAGTAAAGTTCCTCTCTAATTGGTACGCTGTAACTAGTCTAAAAATTGGAAAAGTAATTTTTAGAGCTAAAAGATGAAAAAATATGTACGTAACGGATCTAGATTCAGTTCCTGAAAGTGATCTGACTTGAATGAGTGTACGAACTGAAAGTGCATATCTATGATACAGAAGATTTGGTTATGTAAGCTCATATCTACTCAACAAATGGTCTCAAAGGACCTAGTTCGTGGTGTTCCAAAGTTACAGTACTCAAATTCTAGAGTTTATGATGCCTGTGTCAAAGAAAAACAAACCAGGTCATCTTTCAAACTAAAGAAGCAAGTAAGCACTACTAGACCTCTTGAGTTGTTGCACATAGACTAATGTGGACCTACCAAGGTCAAAAGTAGAGAAGGAAAGAAATATGGTTTTGTCATATTGGATGACAACTCTAGATTCACATGGACCATGCTCTTAAGAACAAAGGATAAGACATATAATGTCCTGGTGATCTTCGCTAAACAAATTTAAGTGAAGTTGAATAGCAAAATAGCAGGGATCAAATCTAATCTTGGAACAGAATTTGAAAATGCTAAAGTTGAGAAATTTGTGCTAAAAATGGAATCAATCAATCATTATTTTTAGCGCCAAAAACTGGTTAAAAGAATGGAGTTGTTGAAAGGAAGAATAGAACTGATTGATATTGCCAAAACCATGCCGATAGATGGTGGTCTTCCTAAAAGGTTTTTGACTGAATTACTAAACACTGACTATTATGTCACAAACAAATGTCTGATTAGATCTATTCTCAACAAGACTCCTTATGAGTTATTGTTCAACAAAAGGCCCAAAGTTTATTACTTCAAGCCTTTTGGTTGCAAGTTCTTTGTATTAAACAATGGCAAGGTTGAGTTGGGAAAGTTTGATTCTAAAATTGATGAAGCAATATTTATGGGTTAATCCTCAACCAGCAAATCGTACAGGTGCCACAACCCGAACAAAGGCCTGTCTATGATGGTTATCTCAAGTTTAACAAGGAACGAAGACCACCCCTTACTCCTAGCCAACAAAACACAATACCACCAATGTCGGATGAATTTCGAACATATAACAAGATAGCATAAGATAAGCTTAAAAAATTTAAGACATGTATATAACTGATGACCGATAATCGACCAAAAATAACCAACCAACATTACCCAAGTCTACAGTAATCCACAAAGCCTTTTAACAAAATCAAAATACATAAAGTGTCCGGACATGCCCTCGACCCTAACAATGACAATAACAATGTTAATGATAATGTGAACTCTTAATTCTAATCTATGAATAGAAATTGATTGTAATACCCCGCATGTTTCTAAGCTAGGAAGTGAATAAGTTTTCCTACGTATGAAAACTTATTCACTTCCTAGCTTAGAAACATGCAGGGTATTACAATGGACGACCATGGCCTCAAAGAGAAGAAACCAGCCAGCTCATCAGCCCGAAGATTCTTTGGGAGAACATGATTCCCATGCAGAGTTTAGAACCGCATTTACCATACTTGCTCAGTTCGTGGCTGCACAGAATGAACAACCACCAGTCATTCCGGCCAACCCAGTGGCCAATCCCATAGCAGCTAGGGTTCGGGAATTCACCCGGATGAACCCTCCATCTTTCCATGGGTCTAAGTCTGATGAGGACCCTCAGGAGTTCATTGACCAAGTCCAGAAGATCATTGACATTATGGTTGTTACTTCTATTGAGAGTGCCGAGTTAGCCGCCTACCAGTTACAAGATGTTTCTCATGATTGGTACAAACAGTGAAAGTCTGAGAGGTTAGATGATCCAGGCCCTATCGAGTGGGAGGAATTTGTCACGGCCTTCTTAGATAGATTCTTTCCCTAAGAATTGAAGGAAGCCAAAGTTCTTGAGTTCATCAACCTCAGGCAGGGTAATATGAAGGTTAGGGAGTATTCTCTCATATTTACTCAGCTATCCAGGTATGCTCCTCATGTGGTTGCAGACAATAGGGCTAAGATGAGCAAGTTTGTATCAGGGTGGTAAATAAGTGTAGGTCTACGATGCTAATCGGTGATATGACCTTATCCATACTCATGACCCATGCCCAGCAAGTAGAAGAGCAGAAGGTTAAGACTAGGGAGAGGCAGAATAAGAGAGCAAGGTCAGGTAACTTCAACTTTTCTCACCCCAAGTCATATGGAGGAAACTGTTCACAGTTTTTCTCTAAGTCAGCCATTCCAGACCCTTCTTCTGCCAGCTCTCCAGTTCCGAAGTTCAGAGATAGCAACAAAGACAAAGCACCAGGCTCTAAATCTCAGGGCAATGTTAGCAGTGCCCGAACAAATCCCCTTTGTCAGATTTGTGGTAAGAACCACAAGGGCATCTGCAGAGCTGGTAGTGATGTCTATTTTGGTTGTGGCAAGCCAAGACATAGGATTAGGGAGTGTCCGCAATCAATTCTTCAGGGTCAGTAAAATCATTATACAGCTCAGTCCGGTCGCCCGAACCAGCAGGGTACCGTTTCCAGTGCTACCAGTGGGCAACGCCCAAGCAGACTCTATGCTCTTCAGTCCCGGTAGGATCAAGAAAACTCTCCTGATGTCATTACCGGTACGTTATAGATTTTCCATGTTCATGTTTATGCTTTGCTAGACCTAGGTTCATCCTTGTCTTTTGTTACTCCATACATAGCAGGAGATTTCAGAATCAGTCCCGAAATTCTAGCAAAGCCCTTTTCAGTCTCTACCTAAGTGAGTAAAACCATCATAGCCCGGTGGGTATACAGGAACTGCCCGATTATGATATCTAAGAAATCCACGTCAATAAATTTAGTTGAGTTAGAGATGACTGATTTTGATGTCACTCTCAGCATGGATTGGGTTCATTCCTGCTATGCCACAGTCGACTGTAGACATAGGATAGTTCAGTTTCAGTTCCCGAATGATCCCGTCCTGGAGTAGAAGGGTAGCATTTCAGCGTTCAGGGGTCAACTTATTTCCTACCTTCGGGCAAGGAAAATGATTTCTAAGGGGTGTGTATATCATCTCGTGCATGTTAAAGATTCCAATTATGAATCTCCCAGTCTCGAAACAGTCCTAGTTGTTAATTAATACTCAAATATCTTTCCCAAAGATCTTCCAAGCATTCCTCCCGAAAGGGAAATAGACTTTGGCATAGACCTTCTTCCGGATACCCAACCTATTTCTATTCCGCCATATAGAATGGCACCAACAGAAATCAAAGAACTGAAAGATCATTTGAACGATCTCTTAGATAAGGGATTCATCAGACCCATCATTTCCCCATGAGGTGCGCCAGTATTATTCGTGTGCAAGAAAGATGGTTCTCTCAGGATGTGTATTAATTACCATCAACTCAACAAGGTCACGGTCAAAAACAGATATTCTCTTCCTAGGATTGATGATTTATTCGACCAACTTCAGGGTGCCAGTTACTTCTCCAAGATAGAACTCAGATCAGGCTATCATCATCGCAGAGTTAGAGAATGTGACATTCCGAAGACAGCTTTCCGTACTCCATATGGTCACTTTGAATTTTTAGTCATGTCATTTGGTATTACCAATACCCCTGTAGCTTTCATGGATTTGATGAACCGTGTGTTCAAGCAGTACTTGGACATGTTTATCATAGTCTTTATAGATGATGTTCTGGTTTATTCTCGCACAGAGCGTGATCATGCAGACCATCTCAGGATTGTTCTTCAGACTCTCAGGGATCACCAGTTATTCGCTAAGTTCAGCAAGTGTGAATTTTGGCTAAGATCAGTAGCATTCCTTGGACATATTATTTTTGTTAATGGAATTAGAGTAAATCCTCAAAAAACTGAGGCAGTAAGAAACTGGCCCAGACCCGTATCTCCATCAGATATCAGGAGTTTCTTGGGTTTGCTAGCTATTACAGATGGTTTATCGAGGTATTTTCTTCTATTGCATCTCCCATGTACAGATTGACTCAGAAGAAGATTATGTTTCAATGGTCAGATTTATGTGAGAAGATCTTTCAAGAGTTGAAGACTCGACTCACCTCAGCTTCAGTTCTAGCTCTTCCATATGGTTCAGATGGTTTTGTAGTCTATTGTGATGCATCCAGAGTGGGTTTAGGTTGTGTCCTCATGCAGAATGGTAAGGTCATAGCCTACGTCTCCAGACAGTTAAAGCCACTTGAGAAGAATTATCCTACTCATGATCTTGAGTTAGCAGCAATAGTTTTTGCCTTGAAGATTTGGAGGCATTATCTCTATGGAGTTCATGTAGATGTCTTCACAGACCATAAAATCCTCCAGTATGTATTTTCCCAGAAAGATCTCAATCATCGCCAGAGAAGGTGGTTAGAGCTCTTGAAGAATTATGACATGAGTGTTCTTTATCATTTGGGCAAGGCCAATGTTGTGGCCGATGCTCTCAGTAGACTCTCCATGGGTAGTATTTCTCACGTTGAGGGTAGCAAGAAAAAGATGGTTCAGGAGATCCATCAGCTTGCCAGACTAGGCATTCTCTTAGTCGATTCTTCAGAGGGTAGTGTATGTGTTCATAGTAGTTTAGAGTTATCTCTAGTTTCTGAGGTGAAAGAGAAGCAAGACAGGGATCCTAGCCTTGTCAAGATCAAAGAGTCAGTCCAGAATCAGAAAGTAGAGGTTTTCTCCCAAGGGGGAGATGGTGTTATTCGTTGTCAGGGTCATCTATGTGTTCCAGGTGTAGATGAATTGAGGCAGTGAATTCTTGAGAAAGTGCATGGTGCGCGATACTTTATTCATCCAGGGTCCACTAAGATGTACCGCAATATGTGGGAGATCTATTGGTGGAGTGGGATGAAGAGAGATATTGCAGAGTTTGTGGCTAAGTGCTCTACATGTCATCAGGTTAAGATAGAGCATCAGAAACCTAGTGGTTTCATACAAGAGTTCACCATTCCTACTTGGAAGTGGGAAGAAGTGAACATGGACTTCGTGATGGGTTTGCCTAGAACTCGTCATCTGCATGATTCAGTCTGGGTCATTATAGATAGAATGACCAAGTCAGCTCATTTCCTTCATGTTCGTATTTCTTATTCCACTGAGGATTATGCCAAACTTTATATCAATGAGTTAGTCAGGTTACACGGTGTTCCACTATCTATCATCTCAGACAGAGGTACCCAATTCACCTCTCACTTTTGGAAAGCATTCCAAAAGGGTCTCGGTACCCAAGTCCATCTCAGTACAACGTTTCATCCTCAGACAGATGGTCAAGAAGAGAGGACCATTCAGACTCTTGAAGATATGCTAAGGGCGTGTGCAATTTACTTTAAGGGAAGTTGGGATAACCACTTTTCTTTGATTGAGTTTGCATACAACAATAGCTATCATTCTAGTATTCAGATGGCTCCGTTCGAAGCTCTCTATGATAGGAGATGTAGATCTTCGATTGGTTGGTTCAAAGTTAGTGAGGCCTCATTCATAGGTCCTGACATAGTATTTGATGCCTTAGAGAAAGTTCAGTTGATCAGAGAGTGACTCTGGGGTGCTCAGAGCCGACAGAAGTCCTATGCAGATGTTTGTAGAAAGGATCTCAAGTTTGAGGTCAATGACTATGTCTATCTTAATATCTCTCCCATGAAGGGAGTGAAAGGGTTTCAAAAGAAAGAGAAACTCAGTCCCCGGTATGTCGGTCCCTTCAGAATTCACTGTCACTTTGGCAAGGTAGCTTATGAGCTTGAGTTGCCTTCAGATCTAGCCTCAGTCCATCCAATCTTCCATGTCTCTTTGTTAAAGAAGTGCATAGGTGACCCAGCAGTTGTTGTCCCTATTCAGAGCATAAACATTCAGAACAGCCTCTCTTATGAAGAGATTCCAGTCAAAATCTTAGATTATCAGACTCGTAGATTGAGGAACAAAGAATTCCCTCTAGTCAAGGTTCTTTGATGAAATCAGTATCATGAGGGAGCTACTTGGGAAGCAGAAGCAGATATGCATACCAAGTATCCTCACCTCTTCCCCGCCAATTCAGATCGAGCTCAAGGTAACAGTTCTCCTTAAGCTTATTCAGTTTCATGTTCATGTTTCCAGTATAATTTTGGTACCTATTAACCGTTGCATACTCAGTAATGCATTCATGTATCAGTTGTCTGTGCATCAGATATGAACGAGTTCAGTATGTTTAGCATGTCAGTCATGAGATCAAGTTTCAGTTTTTCATGTTCAGTTCAGGTTCTGTTGTCTTGAATCCCCTCTCAGTAAATTCTTATTCGAGGATGAATGTTCCCAAGAGGGAGATATTGTAACACCCCGCATGTTTCTAAGCTAGGAAGTGAATAAGTTTTCCTACGTATGAAACCTCTTATCCTATGAGTAGAATTTTAGTGCATGAATTACAATGAATATCCTAGCGATAGGATGTTTGCGATGTCTTAAGCATGCTCATATGAGTCGCTTAGAGTGATGCAAGATAAGAGTTTTTGAATCCATCAAGTCTTAGTGTTTGATTTTTCAAGGGTCATCTTTGAACAAGAATAACGTGATTGATATATGACATTTTGGAAGATTTAGACCCACCAAATTGTAGAGAATCAAATTAGCTTTCCAACGAAATCAATTTTATCAAAATCCGACACCCGAGCAAGGAGTTATGGCCTTTCAAAGTAGAATACGTCGCCTAACCAATCGTACATGGCCACTGAAAAGCATAGGCGATATCATATGCGGCGCTTATGTAAAGCATAGGCGATATCATATGCGGCGCCTATGTAAATATAGGTGATATCATATGCAGCGCCTATGTATGATTTCAGCCACGAAAACACTTAGTTTTTGAGTTATTTTGAGGGTAGTTAAGTCTTTTAACACTCCTTACATGTCCCTAAACCTAAACTCATGAAATTTATAGATTCTAAACACATTACAACCCTATTAACATCTCAAATCTCATTATCCAAGAGCACCATAGGAGAAAAACAACTAGGGTTGCACAATCAATCTTGAAGGTCAAATTTCAAGGAAATTCCTCCATCAATCATCAAGAACCTCCCTTCCAAGGTATGCATAGTGTTCATCCACGGATTTCTTTCATCCGTGGAGTTCAACAATCAATCTTTAAAATATAAAATCTTGGTTGGTTGTGGTGATATGATCATACCCATGTTGATGCTTGTTGTTTTGCTATATAATAGTATTGTGACTGTATATCTCATAAAAGTTATGCTGTTAGTTGAAAAACATGATCTTTAGATGGATTGATAGAATGCAAGTATGAAATCCACCTATGCCTCAAAGAATGCATGCAAGGTGTTCGATAAAATTCCTAGTATGTTAGAACTTCATATTTACATGATTTCATGAGATCTAAATAACAAGTTCATGTTAGCCATACACTCCAATATGAATTTCCATGCAAATTATTTGTTGTTATTGTTGTGGTATAAAGCATGTATGATAATGGAGATATAAATTATGTACACAAAATATATCCATGCTTTTCCTATCATGTTTGAAATGTTGAATGAATACATGAAGTATACTATCCCCTTCTTATGATATTGTGAATTGTGGACTCAAATCTTGTGATCAAGTCATGTCATGTGTGTCAGTTTCCTCCTCTTGAGTCCTGGGGGTATTTGTACCCGAAAAATATAGCTGTGTACCTAGAGCCATGTCATGTTTCATGATATCGAACTCAAGCTATGATTCCATAGACTTCAGTCAGTCATGTGACTCAGGAAAACCTCATGATCTCAATCAGTTGTCAGATATCAGTAATATTCCGCCAGTCAATGGAATTCAGTCAGATTAAGTCATGTTTAGTCAGTTATTCATGTCCAGTCCCTCCGGATGGGAGTAGAGGTTAGCACCGAGTAAACCCAAGGATGGGAACTCACCCGCCAGTTCAGGGTGAGATTCTTAGAAGCAATCCTTGTGCTCCAGAACTACGTAGCCAGCGTAGGTTGAGACATCTTAACCTATCAGATTAGGATTGATGAGGTGGTTTAACCTGTCATTTTAGGGTTCCCACCGTTATCATTGAGTACCTACCAGATAAGGGTCACTCACAAGCTGTCCTTACCCATGGCATGGTATTGACACCCCTTCAGTTGGGGCAGAGAATGGACCCCAGCTTAGCCATAACGGCATACATGGGGCATGTCAGTTAAACTCTACCTCCCACAGTTTTAGTATCAGTCTCAGTAAAAGAACTCAGGGCGTTCTTCAGATTTTCGTATATACAGGACTGTCAGAAGCAGTCGTTACGTTCTTTAGCTTTCAGTATATACAGGACTGTCAGATATAGTCGTCCATGTTATCAGCTTGCAGTATCAGTCATGATAGTTATCAGTAAACCATGTATTAGCTTACAGGTCTTGCTATTACGCATTCACGGTCCCAATTTCTATATATGCATGTTTGCACTCCCACGTTTATATTAGTCAGTCAGTGTTGTTCATGCATGAAACCCTTTATGTTCAGCCTACCTTCCTCGTATACTTAGTACTCCAGTTGTACTGACGCATTTGCACTATGGTGCTTTCTTTTCATATTATACCATAGGTTCTGAGACACGAGTTCCAGCTCAGAAGTAGCGGTAGCATTCCAGTCGCAGAGACACAGTGAGTCCTCATTAATTCGAGGACAATATGATTTGATACATTTATTTATTTCTTCAGTTCAGTGTTACGGAGTTAGTTGGAGACATGTTCCTTCAACTCCTTATTCAGATAGTTTAGAGGCTTTCAGATTTATGTTCAGATTTACGTTCAGACTTAGCTTTTAGATTGAGTTGTTTTGGGTATTTTCACCCACATGGACATTATGATTTTCAGTCATGGTTTTATTCAGTTGAACCTTATGGCCTTACAGTTTTATGTATTCCGCATTATTATGTCATGATTTGCAGTATACAAGTACAGATATCAGTCATGGGTTAGCTTGTGGTCCCTCGGGGTCATGAGCACCGTGTAGCGTTCTGATTCAGCAAATCGAGGCGTTATATTGATGAAATGTCCAAGTCTTTTAGAGAATGGAATCTCACTACTTCACCACAACGACCATCGAACTGAGCTGATCTACCTAACACTGTGCAGGAAAAGTAGAAGTATCTCTTGTGCCTACATCATATGGGGATACAACGTCCAGAGATAGTTAGTGGGTTGAGCACTAGCATGTAACTCTGGGATAGGGAATAAAATTATGTCAAGTCAAGATCCAATTCAAAACCATGTGAACATCATCATATACATACATAAATAATTTGTTGGGAAAGTGAACAAGGCTTAGCATGCACTTTAAAACATTAGCCTAGATTGTATAGATCAACCGTCATAAAAAGGCACCTACGGGTTATATTGGTCCAGCTCTTTCCTAGTAGGAAGGGCCTCAGTATGTGTATCTGCACAAACCAGAGAATATACATATACACCATGGTGGACTCGAACCTCCCAGAATACCAAGGTGACTTAAGCATCCAATCCGGTAATTTTATGGGGGACTCGAACCTCCCAATAATATAATAAGAGGCTCTCAAACTACCTGGTTATTTAGACCCCTGCATCAGCAAACACGGTGTCCAATATTGGTCCTTCACGACCTCCACCGTACCAACTCAAAGACACAACCCTCTTTTAAGCCCCATTAAAACGATTATCACACATTCCTAGTCATTGAACCATAATACACATTTAGGCATACACTGTTGGTATCATCATACAAACTACACTTGCAAGGTAACATCAACATGTCATCACAATTCCATTAACTTGGGAAATGAATCCCTTTGTTCATTAAATCAAACCACCATGTCTCAATAACCTCTTTATATCATGTGATTGTTTTGAAAATAGTTCAATGCAATTTTATTCGTACTCAAAACCACCTTCATAAAATTGGGTTAGGGTTATTACTAATTCAATTGTCAATATTTACAAAATTTGAGAGAAATCACAATTCCCTAGTCTATTCATCATACCCATGCATCAAATTGATTTCAAAACCACTATTTAAAACATAATCAATGCATATGTAAACATGAAACATCACATAAACAACAATCACTCAAAACCCTCAACCCTTGTTGAAAACCCACATTCAAAATGATCTACTTAAACCATTCAAATGCATGTTTTTCATAAATTAAGGATTAGGGAAGAGTAACATGCCTGAAACACCAAGTTTTATGGAGAGAGTTAAACCCTTGATCCCTTAAATAACTTACTTCTTGGAAACCCTAAGTAGCTTGCTTGAGGGAATTTAGAGAGAATATAGAGTCTCTTTGATGTGTTAAAGTGTGGAAAGAATGCCCCAAAGGTGTTTTATGGTCGTGGTTTTTAAGTAGGGAAAGGAGGAAAATGTCTAAAGTGCCCTCAACTTCAAAAATAAAAAAATTATCGACAGTGACCTCGGGTCACACTGTGACTCATAACGACTCATAACCATGAGTCGTAGCTAAGACAGTATCATTAGGCACACATACTGTTGACCCTACGACTTGCAGCATGCGACTCGTTAGGGGACCCTACGACTCATAGGGTCCTAGTCATCACTAGGATAGCAATATTTAGAACATACACTGATTTGATTATGGTTTGGACATCACGATTTGTAATGAGTCCATACGACTCATTGGGATCCACTCGTACTCAGAACAAAAAATTTGGCCACACATACTGGTTAGGCTACGATTTAGGTCCAACGACTCATCAAGACTCTCTACGACTTGTAATGGAAGTCGTACTCTGGACAGTGAGGATGAAATTTTAGAAATTTTCAAGGACCAAAAATTTGGGGTGTTACATTCTCCCCCTTTTAGGATCATTCATCCTCGAATGAAGGGATAAGGCATTTATTAGCATGATTTAACACAGTGTACAACCGCACTTACCTTTAATAAATACAGAAAACAAAGATATTAAGGACTTACACATACCTCAAGCACAACTATTCGAAGCAGGACACAAGAATGGGTACTTGGACTTTATGTCCTTTTTGGCTTTCCAAATAACTTCTTCACGCCTTTGGTTCCTCCTTAGAACCTTTATTTAAGCCACGTCCTTTGTTCACAACTGGCAATCTTGCCGATCCAAAATCTCAATCGGGACTTTCTCATAGGACAAAGAATTTGAGACACCCACACTTTCCAAAGGAACGACCAAAGAAGGATCTCCTATGCACTTTTTCAACATCGACACATCGAAGACCGAATAAATAGAACCCAAACTCGAAGGCAATTCTTATTCATAAGCCACCTTGCCTACTCACCCCAAAATACGAAAGGGGCCAATATACTTGGGACTAAGCCTCCCCTTGTTTCCAAAATGCATTACTCCCTTCATGGAAGATACCTTTAAGAACACCAAATCTTCCACATCAAACTCCAAGTCCCTTCGCCTTACATTCGCATAGGACCTTTGGTGACTTTGGGCAGTCTTAAGCCTATCCTTAATCACCTTTACCTTTTTCATAGTTTGGTGAACCAACTAGGGACCATACAATTTATTCTCACCAACCTCGAACCACCCAATAGGAGACCGATACCTCCAGCCAGACAAAGACTCAAATGGAGCCATCCCAATACTCAAGTGATAACTATCATTATACGTAACTCAATAAGAGGGAAATAGTCAACCTAACTACCACCAAAATCGATCACAAAAGACCTTAATATATCTTTCAAAGTCTATATCATCCTCTCTACTTTCCATCCATATGAGGGTGGAAAGCGGTGCTAAGGTTCACCTTAGTCCCCAAACCTCGCTGAAAGGAATGCCAAAAGTGAGATAAGAACTGGGTACCTCAATCAGATATGATGAAAATTGGAGTACCATACAACCTCACAATCTCTTCAATGAAAAGCTTAGTGTAATCCTCTGCCGAATAATTAGTCCTTACTTGCAAAAAGTGAGCGTACTTAGTCATCCTATCCACGATGACCCAAATGGAATCAAACTAATGATGGGACTGCAGAAGACCAGTAACGAAATCCATATTAATAACTTCTGATTTCCATACGCGAAATTCAATCTTGTGAGATAACCCACCAGGTCTCAAGTGTTTCACTTTCACTTGCTGATAAAAAAAACACTTAGCCACAAAATTGGCCGCGTCCCTCTTTAATTTATTCCACCAATAAATCTCTTAAGTCATGATACATCTTTGTCAAACCAGGATGAACAGTTACCTTAACTCATAAGAATCAGCCAAAATCCTCTCTCGCAGTCCATCAACATTTGGAACACATAACCTGCCTTGGTACCTCAAGATACCATAACCACCAATCTCAAAATGCATCACCTTATGGTAACCCACATTATCCTTCATATGCATCAAGATAGGGTCCAAGACCTATTTCTCCTTCACCTCAGCTCAAAGATATGATTTTTCCACCTCAGCACTACGAGACGGCTTTGCTAACTCTTGTAAAATCACACCACTATCCTCGGAGTCCAAGAGATGGACTCCAAGATTAGTCAAATGGTGAATATCCTTCACCAGTCCTCATTTTTCCTCATCTATATGAGATAAAATTCCCATGGAAAACCTGCTAAGAGCATTAGCAACCATGTTAGCTTTACCTGGATGGTAGTGGAGACTCATATCATAGTCTTTGAGAAACTTAAGCCATCTCTTTGGCCTAAGATTCAACTCCTTTTGGGTAAACACATATAGCAAACTCTTATGGTATAAGAAGATGTTAACATAGACTCCATACAAATAGTGACACCAAATCATCAAAGCAAAGACCACATCCAACAGCTCCAAATCATGAGTTGGATAGTTCTTCTTATGTACCTTTAACTGCCTAGAAGAATATGCAACCACCTTGACATGATGCATCAACACACAACCTAGTCCCACCCGGGGCATCACAATAAACAAAAAAACCACCGGTATCCATGGTTAGAGTCAAAACCAGAGTTTGAGTTACCTAATCATTTAACTTCTCAAAGATACCCTCATAAGCATCCAACAATAAAAACTTTAACTTTTTATGAGTCAGCTTAGTTAACGAGGCCTTAATAGAAGAGAAGTTTTCCACAAACCTTTTATAAAAACTGACTAAACCCAAGAAGCTCTGAATGTCAGTTGGAGTTGTGGATTTAGGCCACTTCTTAACCACCGCAACTTTTTGTGCATCTACCATGGCCCCTTCACTAGAAACAGCATGACCCAGATAGGTCACAATATTTAACCAGAACTCACACTTTGAGAACTTTGCATACAACCTCTGATCTTTCAAGGTTTGCAATACAAGTTAGAGGTGATCGATATGATCCGCCTCACTCTTTGAATACACCCAAATATCATCAATAAATACAATTATGAACAAATCCAAGAACTGATGGAATACCTAATTTATAAAATCCATACATGTCGTTGGGTCAATGGTCAAACCAAAGGACATTACCAAAAACTTAAAATGACTATGTCGGGTTCGAAAGGCAGTGTTAGGGATATCTACTTTCCTAATCTTCAACTGATGGTAAGCCGACCAAAGATTAATCTTGGAAAAGTACTTAGCACCTTAAAGCTGATCAAGAGATCATAAATCCAAGGAAGCGAATACTTATTCTTCACAATCACCTTATTCAACTGGTAGTAATCTATACTCATCTGAAAGGACCCATCCTTCTTATGCACAAATAGAATCGAAGCACCCCAAGAAGAAACGCTAGGGTGAATAAAACCTTTATCTTAAAGATCTTTCAACTACTCCTTAAGTTCTTTCAACTTAACCAGAGCTATGCTATAGAGAGGGATAGAAATAGGATGAGTGTTCGAAAGAAGATCAATGTCAAAATCAATTTCAGTATCGGGAGAAACACTACGAAGATCATCAGGGAATACCTCGAGAAATTCACAGACCACAGGGACAGACTGCAAAGAAGGACCTTTAGATCTAGAATACTTAGCATGAACTTGATGGTAAAGGCACCCCTTGGATATCAATTTTTAGGCTCTAAGATACAAAATGAACCTTCCCATAGGCACTAGGGAAATACCTTCATACTAAACATGTCCCTATAGATCCTTCCAGCCACATTAGAGCCACCCACCAGGGTAGACACAGAAAATGGATCCAATATACTCAAGATCAAAACCAAAATGAATAGCCATATAAGGGGTCACATAAGAGAGGGTAAACCCAGAATCAAGTAGATAATATACATCACAAGAGAAAAGTTTAAATGTACCAGTAACAATATAGGGGGACATATCAGAATATTGGCGGGTAGAAAGAGCGTGCACATAGTTCTGACCAGTGCTGAAGCCACAAGCAGAAGTAGCACCCTTTGCTGCACGAGATGATGAAGTGCAATAGGGATCTTATTTTCCCTAGAAGCAACACTAGAAAGACAATCCCACTGTATATGACCAATCTGACCATATTTGAAAGACAATCCCACTATATATGACCAATCTGACCATATTTGAAGCACTTATTCCTCCCCTCTTCACAAACACCACGATGCACCTGACCACAAAATCTATAAGGGGGTATGATAGAGCTAACTAAGTCCCATTGGCCTGAGGCTGGGCACCTGATGCCTTGAGACAAATACTATTCTAAAAAAACAATCACCCAATGGATTTGGATAAGGATCACTAGTCGTAGATAGGAACCAGAATTGCCCCATTTTTTTGTAGACCATTTTACACTATCTTTACCACTTTACTGCTGACCTCCACTCTGACCCGAATATGAAAACTTTCTATTTTGTCTTTCACTCATCTTTGTTTGCTTTTTATTTTCCTCTTCTACTTGTTGCATATACACTACAAGTCTAGAGATCTCCAAATCTTTGTTCAACAAGGCGGCCTTATTTTTTAAGATGAAATCATGGGATAACCCAAAAGCAAACTTTCTCATTCTTGCCCTCATACTAGGAACTAATCTGGAAAATATCACGGCAACTGATGAAACTTCAAGGCATACTTATTTATTGCATCATTTCTTGCTTCAAATTCACGAATTCCTCAACCTTCACCTCTCTCAACTCTTGAAAAAAGAAGTGATCCAGAAAATCACTAAAGAAGTCATCCCTTAAAGTGGACTCAGTATCATCACCCCTAGACTTGTCCCATTCCTCATACCACTAATATGCCACATCCTTCAACTGATAACCAAAGAACTCCACACCCTCCACATCAGTAGTATGCATTACATGAAACATCTTTTTCCATCTCATTAATAAAATTTTGAGGATCTTCCTTAACTTTAGAACTAGTGAAAGTTAAAGGACTCAACCTCATAAATTGGCCAACTCTAGTGACCTCAGAACATGGACAAATAGAAACAATATGCTTAGTCTGAGAGGACACCAACTAAGTAAGAAAATGGATCGACTGGAGAAACTCAGCATTAGACATATTAGTATGAGGTATCTAGGGAGGGAAAGGGGGAACCAATGGAACACCATGTAGGGTAATAAAATTGGGTGTTGGGGCTCTAGACCAGGTCTGAACTCCATAAGTAATGTAAGCTCCATCGACGTTGTCCTCAGATAGGACAGAAGAGTTTTCACGAGCATCAGATCTTCTGGAAGGCATGATCTGAAAAGCAAACATATGGGAATTAGAGGAGATTTCAAGATCATAGAATCTATAGCTCGAAATAGATCAACAAAAAAGGAAAACATTCCTAAATGCCTTGTAGCCCCTCCCTTATAAGTGTGGTGTGCTACATACCCATAAAAGAGATTTTAGTTGACACAACTTTGTAGACACCCAATGACGCCAAACCTAGGCTTCGATACCAATTTTATTACGACCTAAATCAGGGCCTGGCCATGACGGGTATCTCAAGTCCAACAAGAACCGGAGACCAACTCTTGCTCCTATCCAACAAAACATAATACCCCCAATGTCAGATGAATTCCAAATATATAACAAGATAGCATAAGATAAGCTCAAAAAATTTAAGACATGTCTATTACCGATGACCTATAACCAACCAAAAATAACCAACCAACATCACCCAAGTCCACAGTAATCTATAAAGCCTTTTAACAAAACCGAAATCAATAAAGTGTTGGGATATTCCCCCGACCCAGACAATAAAAATGGCAATGTTAATGATAATGTGAACTCTCAATTCTATTCTACAAATGGAAACTGATGAACTATCCAATTCTTCCACAGAATGGAAGTTCACCATTTCACCACAAAGATCGATAAACTGAGCCAATCCACCTAACAATGCGTAGGAAAAGTAGAAGTATCTTTGGTTCTTGCATTGCTTGGGAATATAGTGTCTAATGACGGTTAGTGGTTTGAGCACTAGCACGTAACTTAGCGATAGGAGATAAAATTATGTCAATTCATGATCCAATTCAAAACCATGTGAATGTCATCATATACACACTTAAATAATATGTTGAGAAAGGGAACAAGGCTTAGAAATGCACATTAAAACTTTAGCATAAATTGTGTAGCTCAATAATCATAAGAAGGAACCCACGGTCTATATGAGTCTAGCTCTTCCCTATCTGGAAGGGTCCTAATGTGTATAGCCGCACGAGCCAGAGGATATACATATACACCATAGGGGACTCGAACCTTCCAGCATACCAAAGTCACTTAAGCACCCAATACGTTAATTATATGGGGGACTCAAACCTTCTCATCATATAATAAGGGGGACTCAAACCACCCTGTTATTTAGACCCCTACATCGGCAACTGTGGTTTCTAGTATTAGTCCCTCGGGACCTCCACTTTTATGACTCAGCTACACAACTTTCTTTTAATCCCCATTAAAATATTTATCGCATATTCTAATTTATTGAATTATAATACATATTTAGGAATATGTTATTGGTATCGTCTTACAAGCTACACTTGCAAGGTAATATCAGCATGCCATCACAATTCCATTAACTTGGGAAACGACTCTCTTTGTTCATTAAATCAAACCCCCATGTTTTAATAACCTCTTTATATCATGTGATTGTTTTGAAATAGTTCAATGTAATTTTATTCGTACTCAAAACCACTTTCATGAAATTAGGTTAGGGTTATTACTAATTCAATTGTCAATTTCATAAAATTTGAGAGAAATCACAATCCCCTAGTTTATTCATCATACCCATGCATCAAATTGATTTCAAAACCACTATTTAAAACATAATCAATGCATATGTAAACATGAAACATCACATAAACAACAATCATTCAAAACCCTCAACCCTTATTGAAAACCCACATTCAAAACCATCTACTTAAACCATTCAAATGCATGTTTTTCATAAATTGGGGATTAGAGAAGAGTAACATGCCTGAAATACCAAGTTTTATAGAGAGAATTCAACTCTTGAGCCCTTAGATGACCTACTTCTTAGAAACCCTAAGTATCTTGTTTGAGGAAATTTTGAGAGAATAGAGTGTCTTTGATGTGTTAAAGTATGGAAAGAATGCCCCAAGGGTATTTTATGGTCATGGTTATTAAGTAGAGAAATGTGGGAAATATCTAAACTGCCTTCAAGTTAAAAACTGAAAAATTATCACTAGTGACTATGGGTCACACTATGACTCGTTACGACTAATTACGACTAATCACCACGAGTCATAGCCAAGAACATGTCATTAGGCACACATACTATTAACCCTATGAATTACATCATAAGATTATTAGGGGACCCTACGACTTGTAGGGTCCTAACTTTCACCAGGATAGCAACACTTGGAACATACACTAGTTTATCTACAGTTAGACATCATTAGTTGCAATGGGTTCATATGACTCATTGGGATCCACTCGTACTTAGAACAAAAAACTTGGCCACAAACACTGGTCAGACTATGATTTAGGTCCAACCACTTGTTAAGACTCCTTATAACTCGTAAGGTAGTCTAGATAGTGAAGATAAAATTTTAGAAATTTTCAAGGACCAAAAATATGAGGTGTTACAATAGGGTCTATAGTAAAAGAAACCTATGCGTAGAGGAGAGTGTTCATGTCATCTTACATAAGTCAAGAAACATGAAGAACTCTGCCGGTAGTGATGAAATAGATATGGAGGAACTTATTCCTATTAAAAGGGATAGCCCAGTAGAAATAGAGTCTGAGGGTCAAAATGCTTAGGATGATATGATTGGAAAAGGAGAAGAAGAAAAACCATGTCCTCAAGTGCAGGACATTAATTTTAATGGGTCTCAATAAGGGACTCAGGACCAAATCTCTGGGGAACCTGGTCCCAGCATTCCTAAATCAACTTCTAGAAGGTCTCACTAGAAGTATAAGTCATCTCATCCTCTTGAGAATCTGAATTTTCCCTTAGAATCAAGAATGCAGACAAGAGTACAAGCAAAAAAATTTATGGCCTTTTTAGCATTGTTATCCCAAATTGAGCCTAAAATATAAAGAAAGATCTCAAGGATGTTGACTAGGTAAATGCCATACAGAAAGAACTTCATCAATTTAAAAGGAGAAAAGTTTGGCACCTGGTTCCAAGACCTACTGACAGAACTATTATAGGGATAAAATGGGTGTACAGAAATAAGCATGATGAGCATGGTACTACCACTAGGAATAAAGAAAGACTTGTGGTGCAAGGATACAATCAGGGAGAAGGAATTGACTATGATGAGACCTTAAATCCTTTACAAGAATGGAATCAATTAGAATCCTCATTTCTTTTGATGCTTACATGGGGTTCAAGCTGTTTCAAATGGATGTGAAGATTGTATTTCTAAATAATTATCTAAAGGAAGAGGTTTATGTCAAACAACCTCCTAGTTTTGAAGATATCGATCAATCCCATCATGTTTTGAAGTTAGTAAAGACCTCTATGGATTGAAGCGTACTCATAGATCTTGGTATGAAAGATTATCAAAGTTTTTTCTTGAAAATAATTTTAAGAGAGGAAAAATTGACAACACTCTTTTTCTGAAGTCTAGAGAAAATAGCCTACTGAGTGTGCAGATTTATGTTAATGATATTATTTTTGGTGCAACTTTAGATTCTTTATTTTAAGAATTTGCAAAACTTATGGAAAGTAAGTTTTAAATAAGTATGACGAGTGAACTATGCTTTTTCCTTGGGCTGCAGATCAAGAAAACACCACAGGTCATTATGATTTGTCAAGAAAAATACATCAAAGAGTTTATGAAGAAATTTAGTATAAGTGGTGTCAAACTTATTGATACACTCATTGGAACAATCTTAAAAATAGATGTTGATAAACCTGATCCTTCAGTAAATGAGACTATGTATAGAGGAATGATTGAATCCCTACTATACCTGACCCCTAGCAAACCAGATATAATGTGCAGTGTGGGTATGTGTGCGAGGTTCTAGGCTTGTCCAATAGAGTCTCATTTGAAGACTGTTAAAATAATTCACAGATACATAAAAGGAATAAGAGACCTGGTCCTTATTTTATCCTGTAGGAGATAATTTTGATCTGATAGGGTATGTTAATGCTGACTATGTAGGATACCTGGTAGTTAGGAAGAGTACCTATGGAATGGCTCATTTTCTTAGTTTATCTATGATCTCTTAGGGTTCTAAAAAGTAAAATTCAGTTGCTCTCTCTACTACTGAAGGTGAATATGTAGAAGCTACTTCATGTTATGCTCAACTGCTGTAGATCAAGCAATAGCAGAAAGATTTTGAATTTATGACTGACACTATTTTCTTGATATGTGATAACACAGGTGCTCTAAATATGGAAAAAACCCTATGTAGCATAAAAGGATAGAACATATTGATGTGAGACACCACTTTCTTAGAGACAATATGAAAAAAGGAGCAATCTATATGAAGTTTTGCAAAATTGAAGATCAAGTGGTTGATATCTTCACAAAGTCCATTCACAAGGATCAACTTGTGAAAAATAGACTAAGATTGGTCCTAATTAAGATAAATTAAACTTCCCTAGTGGATACAATTCCTCAAAATCTTGGCTATGATTAGAGAGAAGGTATCCTAGTTTTAATTTGTTCAGTTGGTCTAACTCAGTACCATACTTTTGCTGGTATACATGCATGGTAAGAAAGCACATAAGGAGGTATGATGAGATAGACATCAAATGAAAAAATTCCTTTCAAGCTAGGAAGGGACCTGCTCCTATCCCATAGGTCAGTATCATGCATGCCTTTCTTAAAGCTGTATAAATTAACTGATCAAAATTACCATGTGTCTTTTCCTACCTCTTTGAATAGCTATAAAATCTTTTAAATCCAAAATGGCGTGCCAATAAGGACAACCAGACGCATCCCTTATCTTTTAAGCCCAAACATTACATCTTTTTAACGCTTCATAAACAAATCAAAATTGCATTTTCTTCCCATCAATTCTTAAATTCTCATTAACCTTGCCTTAAAGTTCATCAACCTTTCAAAATATTTTCCTTCTTCTTCTATTTTTCAAAATCAATATCACACAAAGCTTCCTCTTCAAATCCTTCTCCTTCAAATAAACCTGGAATTCCTTATTCACCCACACCGAGAGCAGAAAAATCCCTTCTTTATTAAACCTCCTATACCTTTGGGTATAATCGAACCCACCATATATACTACTTTAAAAAAATTATAACAACCCTAGAAATAAAAAATGTCAAAGAACATATTAGTGGAGATTTTAGGTCACCCATTGTGTCTGAATAACTGGTGACTCCTTTTTAGACATCAATTATTGATACTCCTTCTGAAACCCTCAAAGAACTAGGTTCCCTAACCCTCACTTATTCAAACCTAATTCTTGCACATCTGTTCAGAAAAAATCTCCCAGCTGAGAAGCCGAATTCATCGAGTAGTGCCTTGGTAAGGAAAGATTGGGTGACTAAAAGCCTGACTCTATTGGCTGGTGATCAAAGAGGTAGCTAAAGTACATTGTAAGAGCCCTTTTTTTTCTAAGTCTCTTTTTTCCAAAAATGATGGGACTCTTATAACTAATTAGAAAGCTAATGATCCTGTGCAACCTCCCATGAAAGATAGTTTACATGAGGATAATGATGAGCCCTTGAAGTGGACAAGACAAGGGCAAAGAGTAACTAAGTTTAATGAAAAAATTGAGAAAACTACAAAGGTGATCAAACCATACACCACGAGAAGTGTTAAAAATAAGTTGTTGGGAGATGCTATAAAAGATAGCAAAACAACAACACCAAAAAGGAAAAGGATGAAAAATACAACAGTAATAAAAGATAAAAATGTAGCTATTATGGATATAGTTGATGAGGAAAGAAACATTGATAGTGATGTTGCTACAACTGCCAAAAAATGAAGGAAATAAAAGAAGACAGGAAGTCCTCTAGGGCAAAACAAAAACCACCGCTCCTAAGAAACATATTATAGTGAAGATAAAAGTATCACAGGGACATGATCTTGTGCAAGCAAGATTGGAAGAAGAAGAATCCGGTGGTGTATCTAAGAGAATAAAAGTGTTGAAAGAAAAGAAGGTTTTGTCCAGGGAAGAAAGAAATGAGATATTGAAATCTCTGAAAGTATTGTTAAGATAAGTGTTTGACCCAAGGATTTTTTATCAACCAGGAATGGTTGAGTTGGTGGAATTTGTTAGGCACTAGGAGCTGATGAACTTGTTTGAATAATCAATTCCTTCAACATTTGAAAAAAAGGTGAAAGATTTCTTTTATACCATCAAGTTTGCAGAAGATAGGTTGAGTCTGATAGCAATGGTGCAGGGGATAAAAATGGAGTTGAATGAGAAAATTCTTAGAAATATTCTGGACATCCCTATTGTTCGGATTAAGTCGGTGAAAAATCAGGAACCATCTATTTAGTTTATGCAGACAATCTTTGAAGTGGGAGGGACCTCTACTACAGGGATTAGAAAGAAATTCTTGAAAAGAGGGTTCCAACTACTTTTTGAGTTTGCCAATAAGGTTTTACTGCCAATGTCTGAGAAGAGAATTATGGTCTCAATAGTAGAGTTATTCTTGATGGAGTGTCTGAGTATATTTAAGTTGATAAGTCTATCTGCCTTGATGATTGAGCATATGCACAAAATTATGTATGTTAAGGATGGAAACATGAAATGCCTTATGGTTATTTCTTCAACAGGGTATTCAATAATTTTAAGGTAGAGTGTGAGAGGTGTGTATAGTATTGTGAAACAGATGCTCACATTAAACACATTGATTGAGAATGAGTGTGTTGAGGAAAAGTTAGGACTAGGTCCCATGTGTCAGAGTTGATAGATGTGCAGGAAAAGCTGAATGTAGTGGTGGAAGAGTTGAGGCTGGCACTAGCAGACAAAAGATTTTTCATCTCAAGTTGAAGATTCAGCAGTTGTCAGTAGAGGGACCTAGTATTTTTGAGGAGTTGAAGACTAAAAATACAGAAATAAAAGCCTAGGTTATTGTTTTATCTGGTGAGGTTAAGGAACTAAATATTGAAGTAAAGGACCTTATGAAGCAGCTTCTGCACATTTATATTGCTGAAAGTATCGGTATGGAGATTCTTCTTAGATCACTTTTTCCCAAACCTCCACCATCTTAAGACCCCCTCCCCCCATCATCCTTGTGTCAGTTTTCTTTGTTGTCCTTGTCGTCTTTTGTTTTAGTTCTTTATGTTTTTTTTAGAATGTTATATATGGTAGTTCTCCTAATTGAAATGAATGGGAATTTTAAATTTGTATCTATCATTTATTTCTCTTAATAGTCTATTCATTCATGTTAGAATTTCCTCAGTGGTCATGAGTTAACCTATTGTACTTATTAATTATCTTGATTTACTGTCATTATTTTTTATGATGCAAAAAAAGAAAAGATTGGTCTCACTGAAGTAGTTCGTTCCAAGGGACCTGGGTTTTTTAGGTACTGTTGGATACAGAGGAAAGCGTTGTTGATAAAGGGAAGTCTGGTGAAAAGGTTGTTGATAGGGGAAAGTTTTGGTGAAAGGGTTGTTGATAGGGGGAAGTGCTAGTGAAAGGGGGAGTGGGGGAAATTCGAATGCTCTTATAATATAGTTTGTCATTATCAAAAAAGGGAAATTATTTTTCTATGTTTCGATGATGACTAACTAATACATTCAGGGGACAGGTCCATCATATGCTACTTCCTGAGGACTGCTGATGGACAGTTGTACACTATTGTACTCTGAACAGTTTTGTCCTGTAGCATCATTACTGTACAGGTGCGCAGTGTACAATGTAAGGCACCTGGTTCAATCGAATTCTCACTCAAATTCTCTCACAACATATATAAGCAAAGGAGATCTACTTGGTGACCTAGTTTTTGCGAAAATCGTCTTGTCAAATATCAAGCAAAAGTTGATCCTGCTCAAGATCAAAAGCTGCTCTTAGGGACCTGATTGCTCTTTATCTTTTGTAATCTTCAGTCTTGTTCTAATATATATTTTACTCTAGAGATTGTGAGTAAAACCCCTTTTGATTATATTGAGTGTTTGCTTAGGTAGAGTTACCTAAGATTAATCAACTAGAGCAAGTTGATTGAGTGGAAGTGTGATAGAGTTGTCTCATTATATTGATTTATAATAACGGTTTTGCGAGGAGTAGGATTTAGAGTTAAATCCTTGAAGTCTGTGGAAGTCTGTAATCAAACGTTTGCTTGATTGTAGTGAAGCTTGAAAAATCCTGTAAGGACAGGTCGTGGTTTTTCTCCCTTGAGCAAGAAGGTTTCCACATAAACATCTTTGATGTTGTTTTATTTTTTGTGTATTCAGATTCGTGTTCCTATTTTACTGCTATTAATATATCCTGAGGGACCTATTGCCTAGCTGGTAGTGAACCCCTATAATTCATCACACTTAGCTAAGCTCCTTTCAGATTCCCATTCACGGCTACAATCTTGACTCTGGTCATGGAACTGAGGCCACCAGATAGCTACAGTACATTATTCAAGTTGCAATCCAAAGACTTATACTTTCTGCATCTTAATTTGTTTATCTTATATATATATATATATATATATATTGATAATTCTTTAATTTTAACTTTTCACTTGACATGTTTTACTACTAAAAAATAATGTTTAGCGATGGACTATATTCCATCGCTATATAAAATTAAAAGACGTTTTGATACAATTTACTTAATTTTAACTAAGATCATAAAATTCAAAGAGTTCTCTTTGTTTTTTAAAATTTTGTGTTAAATTAAAATCAAACAAATGAATTAGAAATGGAAAAAATAACATTATTACCATTGACAGTTACGTGCTAACTCACCAATATGCTAACGTGCAGTACTTTACCAGAAATTAATTAGCTATGGTCCCTAATTTTGATAGCACATAATTTCACATAATTTTTTACTACATGAGCTGCACGTGCACGATAATATTTGTTTTCTTGTGTATAGTATAGTTTTTTTTGTTCTTTTGGTGAGAAAGTGAAATATCTTGCATTTTTACAATTTGAGTAGAATTAAATGGACTTTTCAGATTTATAAAAATAAAGATATCATAAAAAAGATACAGTATAGAAAATTAAAAAAAATTAAAAATCATCACTCCCGATATAGTAGATATGATTGTGGGAATATATTGGGTTTGTTGTTGTTGTTGTTGTTGTTGTGAGGATCCACTGATTGGAGTTTTGTGTAGCTGGGAAACGACTTCAATGCTAAACGTACTAGATTTTTTTTTTCTTTTATTTTTCTTGGTAATAGTATTGGGCCCGTATTTAATTAACTTTTTTTAACAAAAGATAAATGTGAGGACAAAATTCATAAATAGCATACTTATCCCCTTAATAATGAGTTTCATAGCAACAGTTCATAATTACATAATATAACAAGTTATATTTTGTATTTTTGCAAACTGTTGCTACAAAAATATAAATACATATGATTTTTACTGCCCTTATAATCGATATGTATTTTGTATTTTTGCAAACTGTTGCAACAAAAATACAAATACATATGCTACAAAATGTAATTTAATAAAAATGTTGCTATTTTTTGTAATTTAATATTTAAGTATGCTACTTTATGTATTTTTTTCATGTGAGAAAGTGCAAAAATATGAAGTAAATACTAATTACTTCCTTCGTTTTTAATTTTTGTGGCATTGTTTGAATTTCACGAGTCAGGTAAGTTTTTTTATTAAAATTTTTTATATATTTTTAAAATATTTTAAATTATCAAGTACCAATTACTTATAATAACTTATATCAAAATTTTTAAAAAAATAACAAAAGTAAACACAAAAAAATAGAAGATTCAACATGTAATATATGAGCATAAAAAAATAACCTTATATACAATATGCAATTTTCAACATAATTGTCGGTGAAGGATTTCAGATGAACCACTTTCTCCCCCCTAGTTTCGCCCATTGCTCATAAATGTTATGTCATATTTAAATTTACAAGTTTTAAATATTTTATAATAAAAAATACTCTCTCCATTTATTTTTAATTATCAGTATTTTAAAAATAAATATTTATTTTTACTTTTACTTATCATTTTTAACGTATCAAAAAAGACATAATTATATTTTCTATCTACCTCAACATTATTTCATATTTCCAAAATCATTTTACATGATCTTGAACTATACAACAATTAATATGGATATGATGCTAAAATACTAGTATTAATTATTGTATTTTAAGGATGTGTGAATTAAAAAAATGAATAAATAAAAATAAGAAAAAATTATTTAAAATTACACTTTAAGTTACTAATATTACTTAAAATTCCAACTCCCAACACTAATTACACAAATCACTTCTCATATTTTCTTTCTCCAACTATCAGACTCATAATTCACCTCTCCATACCTATCAAGCCCAAAAATACGGTCTACCTTTTTAGATTGGAGGCTAGTTCTGTTGATATAAAACATTGATCTTCAACTTCATATGCAGTTTGAAAAAAATACATAAAGTAGCATATTTAAGTATTTTAATTATAAAAAAATAACAACGTTTTTATCAAATTACATTTTGTAGTATATATATTTATATGTAATTGTATTTTTGTAGCAACAGTTTACAAAAATACAAAATACATATCGATCATAAGGGCAGTAAAAATTATATATATTTTTATTTTTGTAGCAACAGTTTGCCAAATTATAAAATACAACTTGCTATATTATGTAATTATGAAACTATTGTTATGAAACTCATAATTAAGGGGATAAATATGTTATTTCTGAATTTTGCCCATGCAGTTTTGATGCGGTGATGACAAAAATACATTCCTGGGGATAATTGTATATTTCTACAATTTTCATTATTTTGATGACATTTGTGCACGCAGCCTCTCCTTTGTTTTCTTTTGCTTTTCTATTTCTCCAAATTTTCCACATATCTGTTCTTCTTCTTCTTTTTTCGCTATTATTGTTAACTTTTTTGAAAAGGCAAAGAATAAAGAAATCATTTTTCGATTCCGATATAAAGATATCAACGTTATGTACATTTTCGTTGATCTATTTGTGCTTGTCTAAGCCTTTCTTTGTTTTATATTTGATCAATTTTGCTATTTGAGGAATTCACAGATCCAGAAATTGTGTTTCAATAATGGTTGTGAGTGATCGGAGAGAGGTCCACGGTGGTGTCCTCCACCATCAGATTTCTATTGTGTATACAAATTTCAAATGATTCGTACATAATACATATACAAATCTTGAATTCACGGCGTCCTGCACCATCACATCTCGATTCACGGCGGCGTACAAGACAGTTTAAGTCATGAGAAATTTTGGAGTTTGAAGGTTCGTCAATGAAAGTTAACGATGATGATGTTAATGAAAATACATAAGAATGTTGTATCTGTTAAGAGAGATCAAAGATACATAATAATGAAGTATCTGGTAGAAAGGGGAAAAAAGATACATAACGCGCTCCTCCATCAAATATACAAAAGCTATGCATCTTACTGAAATATGAAGTAAATACTAATTACTTCCTTCGTTTTTAATTTTTGTGGCATTGTTTGAATTTCACGAGTCAGGCAAGTTTTTTTATTAAAATTTTTTATATATTTTTAAAATATTTTAAATTATCAAGTACCAATTACTTATAATAACTTATATCAAAATTTTTTAAAAAATAACAAAAGTAAACGCAAAAAAATAGAAGATTCAACATGTAATATATGTGCATAAAAAAATAACCTTATATACAATATGCAATTTTCAACATAATTGTCGGTGAAGGATTTCAGATGAACCACATTCTCCCCCCTAGTTTCGCCCATTGCTCATAAATGTTATGTCATATTTAAATTTACAAGTTTTAAATATTTTATAATAAAAAATACTCTCTCCATTTATTTTTAATTATCAGTATTTTAAAAATAAATATTTATTTTTACTTTTACTTATCATTTTTAGCGTATCAAAAAAGACATAATTATATTTTCTATCTACCTCAACATTATTTCATATTTCCAAAATCATTTTACATGATCTTGAACTATACAACAATTAATATGGATATGATGCTAAAATACTAGTATTAATTATTGTATTTTAAGGATGTGTGAATTAAAAAAATAAATAAATAAAAATAAGAAAAAACTATTTAAAATTACACTTTAAGTTACTAATATTACTTAAAATTCCAACTCCCAACACTAATTACACAAATCACTTCTCATATTTTCTTTCTCCAACTATCAGACTCATAATTCACCTCTCCATACTTATCAAGCCCAAAAATACGGTCTACCTTTTTAGATTGGAGGCTAGTTCTGTTGATATAAAACATTGATCTTCAACTTCATATGCAGTTTGAAAAAAATACATAAAGTAGCATATTTAAGTATTTAATTATAAAAAAATAACAACGTTTTTATCAAATTACATTTTGTAGTATATATATTTATATGTAATTGTATTTTTGTAGCAACAGTTTACAAAAATACAAAATACATATCGATCATAAGGGCAGTAAAAATTATATATATTTGTATTTTTATAGCAACAGTTTGCCAAATTATAAAATACAACTTGCTATATTATGTAATTATGAAACTATTATTATGAAACTCATAATTAAGGGGATAAATATGCTATTTCTGAATTTTGCCCATGCAGTTTTGATGCGGTGATGACAAAAATACATTCCTGGGGATAATTGTATATTTCTACAATTTTCATTATTTTGATGACATTTGTGCACGCAGCCTCTCCTTTGTTTTCTTTTGCTTTTCTATTTCTCCAAATTTTCCACATATCTGTTCTTCTTCTTCTTTTTTCGCTATTATTGTTAACTTTTTTGAAAAGGCAAAGAATAAAGAAATCATTTTTCGATTCCGATATAAAGATATCAACGTTATGTACATTTTCGTTGATCTATTTGTGCTTGTCTAAGCCTTTCTTTGTTTTATATTTGATCAATTTTGCTATTTGAGGAATTCACAGATCCAGAAATTGTGTTTCAATAATGGTTGTGAGTGATCGGAGAGAGGTCCACGGTGGTGTCCTCCACCATCAGATTTCTATTGTGTATACAAATTTCAAATGATTCGTACATAATACATATACAAATCATGAATTCACGGCGTCCTGCACCATCACATCTCGATTCACGGCGGCGTACAAGACAGTTTAAGTCATGAGAAATTTTGGAGTTTGAAGGTTCGTCAATGAAAGTTAACGATGATGATGTTAATGAAAATACATAAGAATGTTGTATCTGTTAAGAGAGATCAAAGATACATAATAATGAAGTATCTGGTAGAAAGGGGAAAAAAGATACATAACGCGCTCCTCCATCAAATATACAAAAGCTATGCATCTTACTGAAATATGAAGTAAATACTAATTACTTCCTTCGTTTTTAATTTTTGTGGCATTGTTTGAATTTCACGAGTCAGGCAAGTTTTTTTATTAAAATTTTTTATATATTTTTAAAATATTTTAAATTATCAAGTACCAATTACTTATAATAACTTATATCAAAATTTTTTAAAAAATAACAAAAGTAAACGCAAAAAAATAGAAGATTCAACATGTAATATATGTGCATAAAAAAATAACCTTATATACAATATGCAATTTTCAACATAATTGTCGGTGAAGGATTTCAGATGAACCACATTCTCCCCCCTAGTTTCGCCCATTGCTCATAAATGTTATGTCATATTTAAATTTACAAGTTTTAAATATTTTATAATAAAAAATACTCTCTCCATTTATTTTTAATTATCAGTATTTTAAAAATAAATATTTATTTTTACTTTTACTTATCATTTTTAGCGTATCAAAAAAGACATAATTATATTTTCTATCTACCTCAACATTATTTCATATTTCCAAAATCATTTTACATGATCTTGAACTATACAACAATTAATATGGATATAATGCTAAAATACTAGTATTAATTATTGTATTTTAAGGATGTGTAAATTAAAAAAATGAACAAATAAAAATAAGAAAAAATTATTTAAAATTACACTTTAAGTTACTAATATTACTTAAAATTCCAACTCCCAACACTAATTACACAAATCACTTCTCATATTTTCTTTCTCCAACTATCAGACTCATAATTCACCTCTCCATACTTATCAAGCCCAAAAATACGGTCTACCTTTTTAGATTGGAGGCTAGTTCTGTTGATATAAAACATTGATCTTCAACTTCATATGCAGTTTGAAAAAAATACATAAAGTAGCATATTTAAGTATTTAATTATAAAAAAATAACAATGCTTTTATCAAATTACATTTTGTAGTATATATATTTATATGTAATTGTATTTTTGTAGCAACAGTTTACAAAAATACAAAATACATATCGATCATAAGGGCAGTAAAAAATATATATATTTGAATTTTTATAGCAACAGTTTGCCAAATTATAAAATACAACTTGCTATATTATGTAATTATGAAACTATTGTTATGAAACTCATAATTAAGGGGATAAATATGCTATTTCTGAATTTTGCCCATGCAGTTTTGATGCGGTGATGACAAAAATACATTCCTGGGGATAATTGTATATTTCTACAATTTTCATTATTTTGATGACATTTGTGCACGCAGCCTCTCCTTTGTTTTCTTTTGCTTTTCTATTTCTCCAAATTTTCCACATATCTGTTCTTCTTCTTCTTTTTTCGCTATTATTGTTAACTTTTTTGAAAAGGCAAAGAATAAAGAAATCATTTTTCGATTCCGATATAAAGATATCAACGTTATGTACATTTTCGTTGATCTATTTGTGCTTGTCTAAGCCTTTCTTTGTTTTATATTTGATCAATTTTGCTATTTGAGGAATTCACAGATCCAGAAATTGTGTTTCAATAATGGTTGTGAGTGATCGGAGAGAGGTCCACGGTGGTGTCCTCCACCATCAGATTTCTATTGTGTATACAAATTTCAAATGATTCGTACATAATACATATACAAATCTTGAATTCACGGCGTCCTGCACCATCACATCTCGATTCACGGCGGCGTACAAGACAGTTTAAGTCATGAGAAATTTTGGAGTTTGAAGGTTCGTCAATGAAAGTTAACGATGATGATGTTAATGAAAATACATAAGAATGTTGTATCTGTTAAGAGAGATCAAAGATACATAATAATGAAGTATCTGGTAGAAAGGGGAAAAAAGATACATAACGCGCTCCTCCATCAAATATACAAAAGCTATGCATCTTACTGAAATATGAAGTAAATACTAATTACTTCCTTCGTTTTTAATTTTTGTGGCATTGTTTGAATTTCACGAGTCAGGCAAGTTTTTTTATTAAAATTTTTTATATATTTTTAAAATATTTTAAATTATCAAGTACCAATTACTTATAATAACTTATATCAAAATTTTTTAAAAAATAACAAAAGTAAACGCAAAAAAATAGAAGATTCAACATGTAATATATGTGCATAAAAAAATAACCTTATATACAATATGCAATTTTCAACATAATTGTCGGTGAAGGATTTCAGATGAACCACATTCTCCCCCCTAGTTTCGCCCATTGCTCATAAATGTTATGTCATATTTAAATTTACAAGTTTTAAATATTTTATAATAAAAAATACTCTCTCCATTTATTTTTAATTATCAGTATTTTAAAAATAAATATTTATTTTTACTTTTACTTATCATTTTTAGCGTATCAAAAAAGACATAATTATATTTTCTATCTACCTCAACATTATTTCATATTTCCAAAATCATTTTACATGATCTTGAACTATACAACAATTAATATGGATATAATGCTAAAATACTAGTATTAATTATTGTATTTTAAGGATGTGTAAATTAAAAAAATGAACAAATAAAAATAAGAAAAAATTATTTAAAATTACACTTTAAGTTACTAATATTACTTAAAATTCCAACTCCCAACACTAATTACACAAATCACTTCTCATATTTTCTTTCTCCAACTATCAGACTCATAATTCACCTCTCCATACTTATCAAGCCCAAAAATACGGTCTACCTTTTTAGATTGGAGGCTAGTTCTGTTGATATAAAACATTGATCTTCAACTTCATATGCAGTTTGAAAAAAATACATAAAGTAGCATATTTAAGTATTTAATTATAAAAAATAACAATGTTTTTATCAAATTACATTTTGTAGTATATATATTTATATGTAATTGTATTTTTGTAGCATCAGTTTACAAAAATACAAAATACATATCGATCATAAGGGCAGTAAAAATTATATATATTTGTATTTTTATAGCAACAGTTTGCCAAAATATAAAATACAACTTGCTATATTATGTAATTATGAAACTATTGTTATGAAACTCATAATTAAGGGGATAAATATGCTATTTCTGAATTTTGCCCATGCAGTTTTGATGCGGTGATGACAAAAATACATTCCTGGGGATAATTGTATATTTCTACAATTTTCATTATTTTGATGACATTTGTGCACGCAGCCTCTCCTTTGTTTTCTTTTGCTTTTCTATTTCTCCAAATTTTCCACATATCTGTTCTTCTTCTTCTTTTTTCGCTATTATTGTTAATTTTTTTGAAAAGGCAAAGAATAAAGAAATCATTTTTCGATTCCGATATAAAGATATCAACGTTATGTACATTTTCGTTGATCTATTTGTGCTTGTCTAAGCCTTTCTTTGTTTTATATTTGATCAATTTTGCTATTTGAGGAATTCACAGATCCAGAAATTGTGTTTCAATAATGGTTGTGAGTGATCGGAGAGAGGTCCACGGTGGTGTCCTCCACCATCAGATTTCTATTGTGTATACAAATTTCAAATGATTCGTACATAATACATATACAAATCTTGAATTCACGGCGTCTTGCACCATCACATCTCGATTCACGGCGGCGTACAAGACAGTTTAAGTCATGAGGAATTTTGGAGTTTGAAGGTTCGTCAATGAAAGTTAACGATGATGATGTTAATGAAAAAACATAAGAATGTTGTATCTGTTAAGAGAGATCAGAGATACATAATAATGAAGTATCTGGTAGAAAGGGAAAAAAAGATACATAACGCGTTCCTCCATCAAATATACAAAAGCTATGCATCTTACTGAAATATTAGGTTACAGATACATAAAAAATATGTGTTTGGCTGAAAATCTACAAAAATCATGTATCAGAATGCTTTTTATGCTATCGATACATAAGACTTATGTATTTGCATGTATCTCAGTGATATAATCCCTAAGAGTTATGTATGTGATGGTGATGTATCGCGAAACTGAATGAAAAACTAAGATTTTACGTAAATATGAAAACAATCAGGATTTTATGTAATTACGTAATAGTTAAAATTTATGAAAATTGCCCAAAAAATAAGGAGAAGAATATAACATCATATTTATAACGACATGAATTATGAATTTAAAAAAACTTACTTTTGATTTATTTTTGTACTAAATTAAATTATAATAATAACATATTTAATATAAATTCATAAAATAAAATATTTTTGGAATATAAAATATACACATTTTTTACCCAATCTTTGTGGAAAGTGGTTACCTTTGCGCTTTAAGTTGAAACAACCAAAGAGGGCGTAAATTTTCTGAATGGTCATCTATGTTTGAGAATTATCTACAAATATCACTTTTGTTTTATTCAGAACAAGAATATCATTTAATTTTTTCCCCTTAAAATATACTTAATATCTCAAAATCTTTCTCTCTCCTACTTGGAATGTCATGTCATTAAATTTTTTTTTTTTTTTATAAATGTATAACTTATCAAATTTATTTAACTAAAGTTTTATCCAATATTTTTTTTATTAAAAAATTATAGATGATATATTAATCATTAAAGATTAATTTAATTACACTAAAAGCTTGGGTTATTTTAGTTGATATGTAATCTTCAAAGTTTCTTTTATTTACTTATTTATTTTGTCACCTAATAATAGTTTTAAAATACAAGTACTTATACAAATTGGTACAGTAATTTTTTTTGTCGTTTATTTTATATACTAAAAATTCTTAGAATGTAAAGAAAATAAAACGATGGATTTCATATTTTAGACATTAAGTTTGTTATTTTTATGAGAATAAAATAATAAAATCTCCTTTTTTGAAGGAAAGAAAAATTATGTAGTCTTGAAACAAATTAAATTTTTTAAGAAATATTAATTAAATGATACCTTCTTCAGTACTATTACAAATGGATTTTTAAAATATTACTCAATCAATTATTCTTTGCTTTTGATGGATTTAGAATGAAGTGTGGATATAAATTAGTGTTTAATTGTATAATAAAATAAAATATAAATATAGAGATCACAAAAATAATTGAAGAAACTAAACTAAAAATAATAACTTTTTTTCTAAATTTTTATGTCTTATCTTACGAATTTACTTAATTTATTTATGGATAATTACTTGTAAAAAAACTACAAGAAAAATAAATCATATTTTCACTATATATTTATCAAAAATTATCTTGCATAAAAAGTTGTATGTAATCTATGTCCAAATTAAATTTTTTAAGCAGTAATACATATTAAAATTTCCTTATTGAATTTTGTTTGGCAACAAAAAATATCGTAGGTTTGTCATCAATGCTTTTAAATAATAAATTATATTCTTTTATTCTCTATTACTCTATATTTGGACGTAATATAATATCTTTGGATTTTATTAATCCAAAAATTCTTTTGTATAATCCAAAAGGTGAATTTTATTCTTTTATTCTCATATAAATAACAAATTTAATGTCAAAACTATGAAATTTATCATTTTTATTTCTTTTACATTTTAAGAATCTTTAATCTATAAAATAAATAACAAAAAAATTAAATGAGTACCAATTTTTATAAGTACTTGAGTTTTAAATATTATTAAGTAGTGAAATAAATAAGTAAATAAAAGAAACTTTGAAAAGTACATATCAAATAAAATAATTCAAGCTTTTGATGTAATTAAATTAATCTTCAATGATCAGTATATCAAGTGTAATTTTTTTTTTTTAAAGATTTAGGATAAAACTTTAGTTAAATAACTTTGATAAGTTAAATAAATCTATTTATTAAAAAAAAAAGAATTTTTAATGACATGACATTCCAAGTAGGAGAGAGAAGATTTTTGAGGTGTTAAGTATATTGTAAGGAAAATAGAAAGAGTTGAGTGATATTCTTGTCCTAAATGAAACAAAAATAATATTTATAGATAATTTTTCAAACATAGGTGACCATCCAAAGAATTTTCTCTCAAAGTGGAGTGGAGTACAAAAAGTCTTTGGCACTCTATTTTTTTTCCTCAACTCCTACTCCCCTTCTTTGCAGACGTCCAAATTTGAAAAACGAATAAATTATATCTTATCTATAAAATTCTCTGTCTCCCGTTCTGTCGAAATCAATCACAATTATCTGATCTTTCTAGATAGCCTCTTAAATTTGACACTTTTAAGATAGCCATATAGGCTTATACAATGACCATCTCGACCCTTAAATTTGGTGAAAGTGGATCTTCTAAGCTCTTATAATTCTAAGACCAAGTGAGTAAAATTCACTTGCTAATAACACATAAAGTAAACCAATTGCGAAATGAGACATGTAATTTGATAGAGAAAAAATTTAAACAATTATAACTAAAAATAAAATTTTGACTTTAGGGCCGCCCTAAGTCTCTTCTGAGAAGGGCATTGGCCTTATGAAGAAATAGAATTATGCATTTTACTTATCGCGTTGTCTCATGTTTTGATGATGACTAGTTGATATTGGAGGACCAGGTCTCTTGCATATCTTGCCTTGGTACAACTGTCACATATCTGCACAATTTTATTTGCTAGTGCAACAAACTGTGAAGGTGCACAACGTACCTGCTTAGACACCTGGTCTAATCAAAATTCAACCCTTATTTCTACACTACTATAGATTCAAAGAGATGCTTCTCTTTCAATAGTTTTTGCAAATAAGAGAAATCCTTGGTTGTGGCAAAAAATCTCAAAGCGCATGTTCTAAATTGTTATTGCTTTAGTTAGGGGTTCTTGAGTTTAGCTTTGTAACTGATTTACTCATTAGATAAGAGTAAAACTTTCTTATTGTTGTAGAGTTCTTAGGTAGGATTACCTAAGGTGTATCGATTAGAGGTAATCGATTTTGAAGTGACAAAGTTGTCAAGAGGTGGTTGTAGTAGAGTTGTTACAAATTGAAGAACTTAGAGTTAAGTTCATTGGAGTCTGTAATCAATGAGTTTTCACTATAGTGGATATTGAGTGCTTGTGAAGACAAGCCGTGATTTTTTCTCCCTTAAGAAAGGAGGTTTTCATGTAAATCCTTGTGTTCTTTTATTTTTTGTAGACTCTTATGTGTTCATTGTTTTATTGCAATTCACCTCACCTCAGGGACCTGATCCCTTAGCGGTGGTGCACCCCCCAGGTTTCAACACATCGAAAGTGGAAAGGAGAAGGATTGAAATTATAAAAAGAGTATTTTCAAATATAATTCTATTTGAAAAAAAAAAACAGGCACGCACTTGAGACTGGTTTTATTTCACACAATTTGTCATGTTAAACATTTGTGTTCACAAGATTAGGGGTGTACATGCTAAATTTCTAAGTCAAATCGAACAGACAAGTCAAATCAAATTGAAAAAAAATTGTCTAATGCTTTGATTTGATTAGTTTTTTGTCGAAATAAAAATCGATTATTATTGATTTAATTTGACATAAGCAAAAAAATAATAGTTTGATAACAAAAAAAATAAATCGACTTCAAACCAAACCGACATAATACATATAATTTTAATTATTTAATACTTAAAAATATTAATTATAATTAACTTTAGACATATTTTTATAATTAATTTATAGTATTGAATGTTTAGATATGTTATTTTAGACTTTTAAATTTTCAATATTCAATACGCATATGATCCAAAACCCAAATAAAATCATTGCTTTATTTTAACTAAATTTGTATTGAAAATAGCTAGGGAACAAAATCTTTCACCCAAGGCATTTCCCAGAAGCTCTTGCCTCAAGTGATTGAATCTTATGCCACTCCAATTAAAAATCCACTTAGTCATTGTAGTACAAATTAAAGCTCAATACTGATGGATCGATCCGAGTTGGGCAAACCTAGGGAAGGTAGGTATAGGGGGAGGAATTAGGAATAGTAATAGGGATAAGATAATTTGATTTGAAAAGAGCTTCTTACTAGCTACTAATAATCAAATGGAACTCCTAGCCTTAAGAGAAGGACTTAACGTAGCTAAAGAAAACAACTGTCTCCCTTGAAGTCATTGTCGACTCTAAAGAAGTAATCTTTTTTTTTTATAATAGGATAGTTATATTAGCATCATATCAAAAGAACTCTACAGAAAAGAGTTTGGTGGCGCTGCCATTGTAGTATCTGCACATTGTGCAATATTTACAATCCATCCAGCATTATTAGTAGGCAAACTAGTAGTAGCAGTAGGAAAACTAGTATTAACAGTAGGTATATTAATAGTGACACTAGGCGGCAAGACTCCACAGGCCTTAACACGTCTAGTAGTAATGTCTCCCCATTCATCCACCTGCAAAATTTGTATAGAATATTGAGGAGGCAACCAAAAAGTAGTAATAGACATAACCAGAGAAATAACATCTAAGCTGGATGGTAGTGCAGTAATGATTTTCCTTCTTTCTAAGCTATCCACAAGTCTGTTATGCTCTCTGTAGTTATGGATAAGTGGTGGACTGCCCAAACACCAGGGGAGGGACCTACAATCAGCTAATAAAGCAGAGCTGTTAGAATTATATTCTGTATTACTAAGCAAATTAATTAGGTGCTCCGCATCCATGTTTATTTCTAGTAGGCCCGAGGTTATGCTCTAGTGCAAACTGCAAGCCTAAAAAAGAGCATGTAGTTCATGATGAAATATATCCTTTGTTATTGCATATGCAGTGAACCCCATTACCCATTTCCTGCTACTGTTTCGAAAAACACCCCTCAAACCAGCTATTTATAGGTTGAGAGATAAGGATGCGTCAGTGTTTATCATTAGGCATCCGCTCTTTGGAGGATTCTATTTTACATATAAAGTAAAAGGATTGCAATTATTCCTTGGTTCACCTGCTAAAACCCAACACTTGGTAGCCAAATTTTGTGCGAGACATGGTGATGTAGGTTCAAGATGGCCTTCAAATACATGTTTATTACGGTTGGTACAAATAACCCATAGGCAGTAGGGAATTAGGGCGTTAAAAGGTATTATGGGAGAGCAGTGGTCATGTCTTTGAAGGGCATATTTTAGCCAAACAGTAAAAGAATCATCAGAAATAGGGGGCTATAAAGAAGAGCCAGTATTTGACGATAATTTTTCCCAAAAGTTCTCAAGTTTCGGACAGTAGGAGAAAATATGTGATATAGTTTTAGGCACAAATATGTTATAATGCTTGCAATTCGGTGACTCCAGGCAGGATATATAGTGTAGATTTTTCGATGTTGGAAAACGATTAAGAACTAACAACTATAGAAAATGCTTGATTTTTGGAACTGCATTTTGCTTCCAAATGTAAGTAAAATCCCATGGAGCTACAGTGTACAAATTCTCTATAGCTATTTGACTATAACAACTACGAACTGTAAACTTTTGGTGTTAGTGAGACCCCAATTAATCCAATCATAGGTATTCGAGTATATAGAAAAGTAAGTAGACTGTATTTGTTAACAATTGGAGTGGGAATTTCAAAATGGGTGGTGCATAGGTTCCAAGTGTTCTTTGGTCAGTAGTTATAAAGAACTTTGAAATCCTCAAATTGAGGTAAAGGCCTATACATGAGGGATCTTAGAGGTGATCCCTGTCCTAACCAAGGTTGATACCAAAAATTAATGTATTTTCCGTTAGTTGGGTGCCATATAAGCGTTTTTTGGCAATACTTCCATCCTATTTGGATTTTTTTTTCCAGGTTTTGGATATGGATTTTAAGGTCGGAGTTAGTTTGAAATATTTATTCCATAATAGGGATGCCCAGATGGAATCTTTGGAGTGAAATAACCTCCAAGCCGAAGAGGCTAGTAAGGCGTAATTCTCCATTAGTAAGTTTTGAATACCTAGACCCCCATATCTTTTGGGCATGGTCACAGTAGTCCATTTTACAAGATTCACTTTTTTTATTGGACTCTGTCACTCCCCACAAGAAGTCTCATTCATTTTTTTCTATTTTTCGAATGACTTGTGCAGGCAGTTTATTAATTTGCATTATATGATTTGGTAAGCTATTGAGGACAAATTTGATAAGTTTCACTCGACCTGCAGTATTTAAGAACTTGCCTTTCCAGCACGCCAAACGACGCTTGAAGTTTTCTAAAATAAATTGATAGTCTCATAGGACAGGCTTGGATGTAGTTATAGGAAAACCTAGATATCGACAAAAAGTACTTCCTTCAACAATTCCAAATAGAGAACAAACATATTCCTTACTTCTAACAAAAGTGTTTGAAGAAAAGCATAATCGTGATTTGGCAAGATTTATTTTTGTCCCGATGCAACGCTAAATTGGGAGAGAGTTTGGGCTATGTTTTGGCAAGAATTTTAAGTGATTTTACTAGTTAAGATAATATCATCTATGAATAATAGATGGGATATTGGCGGAGACCTTGGGCAAGTTTTTGTAGGTGACCATAAGCCCGTATTCACCTGTGCATCTATTACTCTAGAAAATCTTTGCATACACAGGATAAAAATGTATGGAGACAAAGAATCTCCTTGTCGAATTTTTTTGGTTGGGTTAAAGAAGGGCAAACAATTCCCGTTAAGAATGATTAAGACAGTAGTTGTAGTAACACATGACATAATCAAACGTATTAGTTTATATGGGAATCTAAAGTATAGTAAAGTTTCACGAATGAAGGACCATTCTAAACGGTCAAAAGCTTTATCTAGATCTATTTTCATAAGGGCATAAGTTGTTGTACCTTTAGTTCATTTAAAATAATGCAGGATTTTCTGGACAACAATGGCATTATCAACAACACGTTTATTATTGAGAAAGCTAGACTACGTAGGATCTATTATTTCAGGTAGTAAAGGCTTAATTCTGTTCACTATGATTTTAGTCACTATTTTATAAATAGTATTACAAAGACTTATAGATCGAAAGAGAGAGATAGAGAAAGCTCCAGATACCTTTGGGATTAGTCATAAGTAGGTCTTATTTATTTCTTCAGGGATAGAGAAGTTAGTAAATATTTGATTGCAAAGGTTTATAACTGAATCACTCACTAAGTTGAAGTATTGCTAATAGAAAAAAGGGTGTAGGCCATCTAAGAGTAGAGCTTTTAGGAGTTAGAAGGAGAAGATTGCAGACACCAGTTCTTTATAATTTAATGGAGGTACTAATGTGAATACAGTCTCAACTGGGACAACGGGGTGGTTTCCTATTAAGAAACTGCATTTTGATGAACTTAATTCTATAGAGTATAGTGAGTGGTAGAAATCTATGATATGGATTTTAATGAGCTCTTCGTCAGTTAACCAATTTCCCACACCATCTTTAAGACAAGTGATACGGTTCTTACACCTTCGCTAGAGAGTAGTCATGTGAAAAAAATTTGTATTTGCATCCCTATTATTTAGCCATAGGATTCTAGATTTTAGTTTCTAAAAGTCTTCATCCATAACTAGTAGACTTTGATAGTCAGTTTGCAAGGTCTTCTCTAAATTCTGAAGGAAAACACTAGTTGGGTAATGAGGTGACCTTTGGAGGCCTTGGATCCGTACTAACAACTTTTGTTTTTTGGTAAATATACTACCAAAAATATGTGTATTCCATAGTTGCTTGTTTCATTTAAACAAATCAATTGCATAGAGAAAAAAGATAATTGGAGGCCTCTCATGCAGAAGAGATGACCTGAGGGAAATATAGATGTGAGGCCCAAATATTTTCAAATCTAAAAGGTTTACTAGGAATGCAATATATATTATTTAGTTTGAATAAAAGAGGAGTGTGGTCTGATTATATTCTAGGGAGATGATGGATTGTGTCTTCTGGAAATAAATTTAACCATTCATAATTACAAGTTATTCTATCTAGCCGTTCCAGGATAGTATGGCTTCCCTTAAGCTTGTTTTTCCAAGTATCTTTACTTCCCACATAACCCAAATCTAATATTCTGCAATAATTAAGGCAACATAAGAACCTATTTGATCTATTATTATTCAAATTATTTCCACCAAATTTTTCAAGGCTAAATAAAACTTTATCAAAGTCACCTCCTATGACCCAAGGTCCCTTATAACAGGCAGCTACTCTTTCAAGATTGTTCCACAAGCATTGCTAATCGGTAAAATTATTATTTACATAAATTGCTGAGAATAACCATTTAATAGTAGAAGGGATTACCAAGATTTTGCAGTAAATTTCCTGTGGTCTCAGTTCCACAGAAGTGACGTTGAGGATGTTCTCATGACAAAGTATGACAATTCCACTTGCACGAGTTATTCCAAGTACCGCTATAATATTTAAAAATTAAAACTCCTGAGGAATAGTCTGGTGGTTTTCCCCATGAGTTCCAAGAAAAACTACAAGGGCTGGTCTATGGTAGTGTAGCAGGTCCCTAAAGTTTCTTCTAAAGTCAGGTCTTCTAGACCTAAGACAGTTCCAGATTATGAAGTTCATGGTGACTTAAAACGTTGTTGTTGATACTGTTTCAGCCGTCTCTCTCAACGAAGGGTTTAGGACTAATGCATACCTCCCTACTATTGGGTTCATTGTTGGACGAATGGGAATAAAACATTTGTACATATTTAGGGGATAGTTTATACGAATCCTTTTTTTGGACCGTTATTTTAGGATAAAAATTTGTACCTGCCCCAGTAAAACTGATTCTGCTTTAGTTGCATGTATCCCTTTCACCACAGTTACCTCCCCTTCTCGGTTACCCTGTGGTGGTGGTTTCTGGAAAGGAGAAGTAGGAGGAGATAGGTGTACATGCATGGGGTTCGTCGGTAGTGTAGTTGTGTGTTACTGAATCAAAGATGGCAGACCTTGTTGCAGCTGAGGGTAAAATGAGAACTCTATCTGAGTGTTCAAAGGCAGAGGCAGTGGAGACTGGACCACTGACCAATGGTTCTGCATGAATGCATCTAGACCAAGTCTCATTTCCTCCATGATAATTATGCTAAATCCACTAGGTGTTGTATCATTATCTGAACCTTCTCCCCATTAATGTAAAGAATGCAGGTTAGAGCATGACCCATCAATCCTATCTCCATCCAGGAGCTGGGTGGTTGAGGTGGTTATGGGTTTATGGACGTGTAGACGACTAGATTTTGGGGAAAGTTTTCCATTGATACAGTGTTCTCCATGGAAACAAGGCATATTAGTTGGTGAAAGGCACCTAGAAGGGTATGGTGGATGTGAAGCCTCGTGTAAGGGCAAAGGGTCCTGTGGATTATCATCTAAGACCCCACAAAATCCTAGTCGTTTCAGTCATGTGTAGTATGCCAAAAGAGGTCCCAGACTCAGAAAAAAAATCAGCTAAATATTGACACTTAGTCACATTTTTGGCCATGAGATTTCAATGATTTTATTTTCGACACTTATGACCTTAAAATGTCAAATTTTGAGTCGATTCAGGACCAGGGAAGTCAATGGGTGTTTGATCTTGGATGTATTTATATGCCTAAGCACCATAATTTATCTATATTTTAGCTATGTTTAGAGAACAAAGTGTCTAGTTTCTTATGTTCTTACTCTACTTCTATGTAATTGAGATAACTGATGTAATTAGCATGATTTCAGGTATTAATGAGGTAGATGAAGATATTATGGGACTATGGAATGCTGATGGCATATGAAACAAGAGAGAGTAGCAATCTGGACCAAATGTGGCGCCTAGAAACTATGTCCAAGAGTAGTTTGTCATTTATAATTACTTCAGGGACTTAGAAGGCAATTATGTGATAAAAGATTATTAAAAGGTTTAATTCTGAATTTTTATTCATTATTCATTATTCATTATTCATTATTCATTATTCTGTATTATTCAGAGAGAGGAGAATAGCGGCTTAGGGTGGAGAGAGAGAAAAATGTTTCTTCTCTCTTACTTTCACTATTCGCACACCAAGATCGTCTTCTAGTTTTTGGTATGATGAATATATTTATGATGATTTTCATTTTATTCATGAGTAGCTAAGTTTATTAGTTAGGGTTATGGAAGCCTTGTAGCATACAGTCTATTACTTTGGGTTTTGAATTCATTATGCATTGACTTGTTTATATCATACTCTCTTCGCTTATCTTGAATTCTCATGGTTGCAAACATAGGAGATGTGCCTCAAAATGCGACTTGTTCGAAAGAAAGGTTGTTTTTCGAAAAAGAAAGTAGTGACAAAAAAATAGGATTACCAACCCCTATTTCATAAGTTAATGCCTTAGCAGGATTAACTACTTGGAGATTTCGTATTATTTTTGGTAAACGTTTTTTATTCGAGAGAACTAAAGAGAATTAGTCCTTGATGGTTGAGAAACACTAGGATTATGTTATTAAATACAATACGTTTCTCTGTAAACACAATGCATGTATGAATTCGTAAAGCCCATAGTTAGAAAGTATTGAAAACTACAAGGTGGACATAACCCTAGCTTGCTATTTCTCTGAATTTGAATACTACTACACATATTTCATCTTGTTAAACTGAAACCACTAAGTTGTGAACTAAATCAAATTCCCTCTATTTATTTTACGGAAACGAACGATTAAAAGTCAACTAATCTGCATACAACTTAATTAGCACCATATTCCCTGTGGGATTCGACCCCAGCTTAGTTGGATTATATATTTGACAATGACCGCTTACTCTCTCGTAAGAGAGGTGTAATTTGAGCGTTATCAGTGTTCTTGGACGAGTTTTGGATTTTTTTGACCTCGTTAGAAGCTTGTTTGGATGATGAAATCAGTGAGTCAATGTGATCTCGACGCGTCACATCGTCCATCGTGTCAACAAATAATTTTTTTTCTAGCAACAGAGTACAAATTCCAGTGACCCAATGCAAACTCGACGCGGCGCGCTGAGTATCGCGTCGATACTATCGACGCAGTGCGTCAGCCTGCGCCTCGCTAGGCATTTTTTCTGTCATTAAAAATCCATGTCCAAAGGGGTAATTGAGTCAATTTCCCCATTCTTATTTCACCCAAACCACATAATTTCCCTCCCCCCTCCCCTCCCTCTCTCCCCCCCCCAAAAAAAAAAGTAAAGATACCTCATTATTTATCTTTTTCATCTCAAATAGCAAAACCCTAGCTCATCAAACTTTCTCCCCGATAAATCTAAATTCCTCTATTAATTCTCCAAGGAATTTCGAGATTAGGGAATCCCAATACAAAAGTTCAAAGAATTCATCTCCAAAGCATCAATACGAATCCAAGATTCAAGCTTCTCATTAAAGATCATCAATTAAGGTATGTAGTGTTCTTCAACAAGCATAATCCTTTCATCCTTGTGCCCAAAATTTATTTAATTTATAAATTTACTGGATTTTATGTGATTTCCCATGAAATTGAAGCTAGGGTTTATATCCATCATTGTTATTTACAAGATTATGATGTTTCCAATAATTTAGAAGTTGAATCACAAGATTATGTTCATATTTTCATACATGGTGCAGAAATTTCTAGATTTTGAATTAATTTTTCAATGTTTACATTATCAAGCATTAATAATTTGATTTTTTAACATGAGATTTATGTATGGGGTATTATCCCAAGATTTAATAGTATTACTTCATGAAAGATGATGCTTTAAGCATCTTATGAGCAGATTATTTTTAGTTTTCAGAAAAAGCTTTGATCTTTTGATCATTGGTTTAGCTATGGAATCCACTTTACAGAATTTAGATCAGCTGTATATATAGATTTACTCAGATAAAAATATTATTGGTTTCATAATGAACCATTATCCTAGTTTAAAGTGGATTTTCAATAGAATGAGCACAAAGACTAAGAAGGGAGTAGTATTTAGCACCGAGCGAGAAGTGTGGGATTAGCATGCTCTATCTTCCACAGAACTACGTAGCCAACGTAGGTAAAGATTATCAAATCATTCTCATTTCATATGGATGACAGATTAAGCTTGTGATCAATCACATGGATTAGGTTATACTCCATGGCAAGAGTATGAAGCCTCTCTCCAACATGAGGTTTATTCCTTAGGAGGACGAGACGTTGGACTTCATGTAGCTCACATGGTTTATGTTGGTTAAGAGAACCTCCCTAACAGTAAAGATTTTCAGAATAGTTTTAAAAGCATTTTTCCCTACAGTTAAAAGTACATTTCCCTAAAGCATTAAGATAAAGTATTTTTCCCTTACAAAAAATTGTTTTTAAGTACATCCCTACTAGTAAAGAAAGACTTTAAAAGAATTACCTTCAGATAAAGTATTTTCCCATGCAGAGTGAGTTTTCAGATTCCAGTTAGCCTATATGATTTGAGAATACGAATAGAATACAGATTTCAGAACTAAGTGTAATTGCTCACAAGATTTATATTATGTTCTTTACTATTTATTATTTATAATCTTCAGATTTCAGATTACTCAAGCCTATGTGAGTCATTTACATTTAGCATGCATGATTTTATAAATTGTGATAATATTACTTACTTATTGCATTCGCCCCCATATACTTAGTACATCATCAAAGTACTGATCCACATATACGTCTATATGCTACATTGTCTCATAATGTAGGTTCAGGTGCTCAGTCTAAGCAACGCGAGTGGTTTTTGAGCATCTCATCTACATCCCTGCAGTTAATGAGTCCTCATAGTTCGGGGACTTAGCTATTCAGGTTTTCTATTTATTAGTAGATGTTTCGTTATTCATTTCAGACAGTTTGAGTCAGCTAGGGCCTATTCCAGTGACTCTCTAGATTCAGTCAGTAGAGGTTTGTCAGAATACTAGATTCAATTTTAGACTTTTGATTCAGTATTCAGATTTTTTTCAGTATTGTTTACCTAAACTTGTGAAATTAGTATGTCTCAGATAAGATTTTTGCATTTATTATGTTTTCATATTCATATTTTCTCTATGCTGAGATTTAGATTTAGTATAAAAGTAGCCAGGGTTAGCTTAAGACTACTTGTAGTTTGGAGAACTATGTGGCATCTCGGAAACCAGATTATGGGGCATTACAAACTTGGTATCAAAACCTAAGGTTTAGAGAGTCCTAAGGAGTCATACAAGCCGTGTTACGTAGAGTCTTGATCATCGGTGTGAAGCGCACCACATCTAAAAGAAAGAGGCTATGGAGGGTTTTAGGAAATCATCTCTTCTTTTATGATCTATCGTTCATTCAGGGTCTCCATCTACTTCTAACTCATGCTTTAATATGATAGAAAATTCCTCCTCATTGAGCTAACCCACGCAGAAATGATAACCAACCACCTCAGCCCGCAAATCCTTTGAATGAGAATATGTCACATGCAGAGTTTTGGGCTCCCTTTCAGGCTCTAGCCCAAGCTGTGACAACTAATGTTCAGGGAAATCGTCCGGCTGCAGCCCCACTTCAGCAAGATGGGGACTTAGCCGCAACCATAATTTAAGATTTTATTAGAATTAACCCACCAGAGTTCTTTGGGTCGAAGGCAGGTGAGGACCCATAACTTTATCTTGATGGGGTAAAGAAGATCACCCAAATTATTCATGTTTTTGAAGAGGCGGGTATTAAATTAGTATACTATAGACTGAAGGATATTGCATATGATTGAGTGGTGATGTGGAAGAAAAATAGAGGAGAGAATGCAGCTCCCATAACTTGGCAGATATTTCAGGAAGTGTTCTCAGACAAGTTTTTCCCATGTGAGATGAAGAAAGGTAAGATAAAAGAGTTCATGAACCCAAGGCAGGTCTCAATGACAGTGAAAGATTATCTCCTTAAGTTCAACCAGTTGTCTAAGTATGCCCCTGATCAGATGGTTGACCCTAGGTCAAGCAAGAGTAAGTTTGTGACCGGTGTGTCTGGGTTGGTAGTCAAAGAGTGTATGAATGCTATGCTCATTGGAGACATAGACCTTCCTAGATTGATGATGCCTGCTCAGCAGATTGAGGTAGAGAAGATGAAGAAAAGAGAGAGAATAAATAAAAAGGCTAGAATATGACAGTTTGATTATGGTCAGAATAGGTCTGGAGGAGGAAATCATTCGCAGTTTCAAAATCGATCATCTATTCCTGCACCTTCTTCAGCCAGTGCTCCTGCACCCAAAACAAGAAGAAACAGTAGGGTAAGTCTTCTATGTCCAAATCTCAGAATAGTATGAGTGGTAGGCCCACGTATCCACAATATTCTAGGTATGGTAAGAGTCATCCTGGTGAGTATTTAGCTGGACAGAAGGGTTGTTTTGGGTGTGGTAAGTTGGGTCACAATATTAGAGATTGTCCACATGCTAAGAAAGAAAACAGGGATGTTCGTCCCCAGACTCAGGCTAATAGTGCACTAGCTCCTCTAGGTCACCCAGCCCCTCCTCAGGGCGCATCATCCAGTATTGTTGGTGGTTAGCACCAGAATCGATTCTATGCCTTACCATCCCGCCAGGAGCAAGAAGATTCACCAGACGTTGTTACTGGTATGCTTCGTGTCTTTCATCTTGATGTTTATGTGTTGTTAGACCCTGGGTCGAGTTTCTCTTATGTGACCTCATTAGTTGCAGTAAATTTTGAGATAAGTTCTGAAAGGATCCCTGATATCTTTTTGGTTTCTACTCCAGTAGGTGAGTCAGTTATTGCTCAACAAATCGATAAAAAGTGTCCTATCACTGTCCTTCATAAAGTCATGTTAGCATACTTGATAGAGCTAGATATGGTTGATTTTGATCTTATTCTTGGTAAGGATTGGCTCCATTCCTGTTATACTTCTATATATTGTCGCATCCGAGTGGTGAAGTTTCAATTCCCATATGAGCCAATCTTTAAGTGTTCAGGTAATTCAATGTCTCCCAAGAGTCATTTCATATCTTACCTTAAAGCCAGAAAGTTGATATCAAAAGATTGCATTTATCACCCAGTTCGAGTCAACGACACTAAGTCTGAGACTCTAACAATTCAGTCTGTCCGAGTGGTCAATGAGTTTCCTAATGTTTTCCAGAAGATTTCCCAGGGGTACCTCCTGATAGAGAGATAGAATTTGGTATTGACCTTCTCCCAGATACTCAACCTATTTTTATCCCTCTTTATCGTATGGCTCCTGCAAATCTTAAGGAGTTGAAATAGCAACTCAAAGATCTTTTAGATAAAGATTTCATAAGGCCTAGTGTTTCTTCATGGGGCACTCCCATCCTATTCATGCAGAAGAAAGATGGTTCCGTGCGTATGTGCATTGACTATCATCAGCTGAATAAAGTTACAGTTAAGAACAAATACCCTCTTCCTAGAATTGATGACTTATTCGATCAACTCCAAGGTGCAAGTTATTTCTCAAAGATAGACCTTAGATCCAGCTATCATTATCTTAAAGTAAGGGAATGTGATATTCCAAAGACAGCTTTTACAACTCGTTATGGTCATTTTGAGTTTCTAGTCATGTCTTGCAGGCTAACCAATGCCCCAGTAGCTTTCATGGTCCTCATGAGCCGAGTGTTCAAACAGTATCTAGATAATTTTTTCATAGTATTCATAGATGATATCCTTATGTACTCTCATAGTGAGGATGACCATGTAGACCATCTTAGAATTATCTTGCAAACCCTTAGAGATCATCAATTGTTCGCCAAATTCAGCCAGTGTGAATTTTGGCTAAGATCGGTAGCCTTTCTCTGTCATATCATTTCCAGTGAGGGTATTAGAGTTGATCCTCAAAAGATAGAAGCCGTAAGAAATCGGCCTAGACCTATCTCTCCATCAGATATTAGAAGTTTCTTGGGTCTAGCTGGCTATTATCGCCGTTTTGTTAAAGGTTTCTCATCTATTGTATCTCCTATGTCTAGACTGGCCCAAAAGAAAATTTAGTTTTTGTGGTCAGATTCCTGTGAGAAGATTTTTTAGGAGTTGAAGACTCAACTCACTTCAACCCCAGTTCTAGTGTTACTAGATGGTAAAAATGGTTTTTTGATGTATTGTGATGCCTCTAGAGCTGGTTTGGGTTGTGTGTTGATGCAGAGAGGTATGGTCATAGCCTATGCCTCTAGAAAATTGAAGCCTCACGAAAAGAATTGCCCAACCTATGATCTTGAGTTAGCTGTTGTGGTGTTTGCTTTGAAAATCTGGAGACACTATCTGTATGGTGTACATGTTGATGTGTTCATGGACCATAAAAGCTTGCAGTATGTGTTTACCCAGAGGGAGTTGAATCTTCGTCAGAGAAGATGGTTAGAATTATTGAAAAACTATGATATGAGTGTGTTGTACCATCCGGGCAAGGCCAATGTAGTGGCAGACGCCCTTAGTAGAATATCTATGGGTAGTGTTTCTCATATGGAGAATGATAAGAAAGAGTTAGCTCGAGAAGTTCATTGTTTGGCTAGATTGGGTGTTAGAATGGTTGATTCAGCTGAAGGGAATGTTTGGGTTCAGAGTAGTTTGAATCTTCCCTAGTTTTGGAAGTGAAGGAAATGTAAGATAAGGATCCTAGTTTGGTAAAACTAAAGAAGTCAGTTAAAGACCAAAAGGTAGAGGTTTTCTCCCAAGGGGGAGATGTCGTGTTGATATAATAAAGTAGATTGTGTGTGCCATGTGTTGATGATTTGAGGCAGCAGATTATGGCGGAAATGCATGGTGTGTATTATTCTATTCATCCAGGTGCTACCAAGATGTATAGAGACTTACGGGAAATCCATTAGTGGAGTGGTATGAAAAGAGATATACCGAAGTTCATAGATAAGTGTGCAACTTGTCAAAAGGTTAAGGTAGAGAACCAAAGACCTGGTGGTACGTTGCAAAAGTTTGGTATCCCCACTTGAAAGTGAGAAGAGGTGAATATGGATTTTATGACTGGTTTACCCCATTTGCGTTGTCAGCATGATTTAGTTTGGGTTATTGTAGATAGACTGACTAAATCAGCCCATTTCTTGCCAGTTCACACATCCTATATAGATGAAGATTATCCTAAGCTGTACATCAGAGAGTTAGTCAGACTGCATGGAGTTCCCTTGTTTATAATTTCAGATAGGGGTACTCAGTTCACTTCCCAGTTTTGAAGAGCTTTTAAAAAGGGTCTTGGTACCTAAGTTCATCTTAGTTCAGCTTTTCACCCTTAAACAGATGGTCAAGCAAAGAGGACCATCCAAACTCTAGAAGATATGTTGAGGGCATGTGCTCTTGATTTCAAGGGTAGTTAGGATGAGCATTTTCCATTAATTGAGTTCGCTTATAATAATAGTTACCATTCTAGCATTCAGATGGCCCCATTTGAAGCTCTTTATGGGAGGAGATGTAGATCACCCATAGGTTAGTTTGAAGTGGATGAGGCTTCGTTACTTGGGCCTGATTCAGTGTTTGAATCCATGGAGAAAATTAAGTTGATTAGAGAAAGATTGAAATAGCCTAGAGTCATCAGAAATCCTATGCAGATGTGAGAAGAAGGGACCTCGAATTCGAGGTTGGTGATTTAGTGTATTTGAAGATTTCACTCATGAAAAGGGTGAAGAGATTTGGCAAGAAGGGGAAGCTTAGTCCCCGGTATGTTGGCCTTTTTAGAATTGTGAGTCATGTTGGGAAAGTAGCTTATGAGCTTGATTTGCCCGCAGACTTGTCGTTCGTTCATCCTGTATTCCACGTCTCTATGCTTAAGAAGTGTATTGGTGACTCCACTATTGTAGTTCCTTTAGAAAGATCAGATATTCAGAACAGCCTTTCGTACGAAGAGATTTCAATTGAGGTTTTAGATCATCAGATCCGTAGACTAAGGAACAAAGAAGTTCCCTTGGTCAAAGTTCTTTGGCGGAATCAGTCGGTTGAGGGTGCCACTTGGGAAGCAAAAATAGATATACGAGCCAAGTACCATCACCTCTTCTCTGCAAATTTAGATTTAGCCGAAGATAATACTCTTCCTTAATTTAATTCTTTTCTAATCACAGATTTAGCTATTTAGTTGTCCTCATGTAAGTTTATGCACTCACAGAATTACTCAGAAGCTCAGTATATTTTAGATTCAGTCGTACAGTTTATTTCAGTTGTGTATGATAGCTTACAGCCTCAGATTCCTCAATATTTTCAGCTTAACTAGCCATATTCAAGGATGAATGTTCCCAAGGGGGAGATATTGTATGACCCCACAAAATCCTAGTCGTTTCAGTCATATGTAGTATGCCAAAAGAGGTCCGAGACTTAGAAAAAATATTTCATCTAAATATTGACACTTAGTCACATTTTTGGCATTACGATTTCAATGATTTTATTTTCGACACTTAAGACCTTAAAATATCAAATTTAGAGTCGATTCAGGACCAGGGAAGTCAATGGGTGTTCTCAGGCGAGTTTTGGATTTTTTAGACCTTGTAGAAGCTTGTTTGGATGCTGAAAATAGTGAGTCGATGTGATCTCGATGCGTTGCATCGCCCATCACATCGACAAATAATTTTTTTTTCCAGCAACAGAGTGTAAATTTCAGTGATCCAACGCGAACTCAACGCGCCGCGCCTAGTATCGCGTCGATACCATCGACGCGGTGCATCGACCTGCGCGTCGCTGGGCACTTTTTCAATCATTAAAACTCCACGTACAAAGAGGTAATTGAGTCAATTTCCCCACTCTTATTCCGCCCAAAACACATAATTCTTCCCCCTCCCTAAAAGCAAAGATGCCTCATTATTTCTCTTTTTCATCTCAAATAGGAAAACCCTAGCTCATCAAACTTTCTCCCCAAGAAATTCAAATTCCTCCATTAATTCTCTAAGGAAATTCGAGATTAGGGATTTCCAATACAAAAGCTCCAACAATTCATCTCCAAAGCATCAATAGGAATCCAAGATTCAAGCTTCTCATAAAAAATCATCAATTAAGGTATGTGGGGTTCTTCAACAAGGATAATCCTTTCATCTTTGTGCCCAAAATTTGTTTAATTTACAAATTTACTGGCTTTTATGTGATTTCTCATGAAATTGAAGTTAGGGTTTATATCCATATGTTATTTACAAGCTTATGATGTTTTCAATGATTTAGAAGTTGAATCACATGATTATGTTCATATTTTCATACATGATGCATAAATTTCTAGATTTTGAATTAATTTCTCGATGTTTACATTATCAAGCATGAACAATTTGATGTTTTAAGGTGAGATTTATGCATGGGGTATTATCCTAAGATTTAATAGTATTACTTCATGAAAGATAATGATTTAAGCATCTTATGAGTAGATTATTTTTAGTTTTCAGAAAAAGCTTTGATCTTTTGATCATTGGTTTAGCTATGGAATCCACTTTACATAATTTAAATCAGTTGTATGTACAAATTTACTCAGATAAAAATATTTTTGGTTTTATAATGAACCATTATCCTAGTTTAAAGTGGATTTTCAATAGAATGAGCATAAAGACTAAGAAGGGAGTAGTATTTAGCACCGATCGGGAAGTGTGGAATTAGCGTACCATATTTTCCACAGAACTACGTAGCCAACGTAGGTACAGATTATCAGATCATTCCCATTTCTATATGAATGACAGATTTAGCTTGTGATCGATCGTATGGATTAAGTTATACTCCCTGGCAAGAGTATGACACCTCTCCCCAAAGTGAGGTTTCTTCCTTAGGAGGACAAGCCGTTGGACTCCATGTAGCTTACATGGTTTATGTCGGTTAAGAGAACCTCCCTAACAGTAAAGATTTTTAGAATAGTTTTTAAAGTATTTTTCCTACAATTAAAAGTACATTTCCCTAAAGCATTAAGATAAAGTATTTTTCCCTTACATAAAGTTGTTTTAAAGTACCTCCCTATTAGTAAAGAAAAGATTTGAAAAAATTCCCTTCAGATAAAGTATTTTCCCATGCATAATGAGTTTTCAGATTCCACTTAGCCTATATAATTTAATAATAAGAACAGAATACAGATTTCAGAACTAAGTGTAATGACTCACATGATTTATATTATGTGCTTTACTATTCATGATTTATGATCTTCAGATTTTAGATTACTCAAGCCTATGTGAGTCATTTACATTTAGCATGCATGATTTTATTAATTGTGATGATATTGCTTACTTATTGCATTCACCCCCATATACTTAGTACATCATCGGTGTACTAATCCATATATACGTCTATGTGCTACATTGTCTCATAATGTAGGTTCAAGTTCTCAGTCTCAGCAGCGTGAGTGATTTTCAAGCATCTCATCTATATCCCTACAGGTGGTGAGTCCTTATAGTTCGAGGACTTAGCTATTCAGATTTTCAATTTATTAGTAGATGTTTCATTATTCATTTCAAACATTTTGAGTCAGCTGGGGCCTGTCCCAGTGACTCTCTAGATTCAGTCAGTAGAGGCTTGTCGGACTACTAGATTCAGTTTTAGACTTTTGATTCAGTATTCAGATTTTTTTCAGTATTTTTTATCAAGATTTGTGAGATTAGTATGTCTCAGATAAGATTTCCGCATTTATTATGTTTTCATATTCATATTTCCCCTATGATGAGATTCAGATTTAGTAGAAAAGTAGGCAGGGTTAGCTCAGGACTACTTGTAGTTCAGAGCATCGTGTGGCTTCTCAAAAACCAAATTTCGGGGCGTTACGTGGCATTATATAATGTACCAGTGGTATTTAAGCCATGGTCATTTATGGAGGAAGTGGAGTTTATATTTGGAGAAGGTATGGCACTTGGCAGAGTATTTTGTATAATATTTAATTGCATAATTGTTGTCATTGGACTTACCCTATAAGGGTAATCATTAGCATGATTTTGAAGCATTAAAAAGGAGATATCTGCTGAAAAGTCAAAGGGTTGGGAATTGGGTTTATCATCCATACTACTACTAGAAGAGTAAGAAAACTCTTTCATGATAGCCACGTGTGATGGAGAGGTAGAAAAGGTTGATAATAACTATGTGTGAGTGGGTACAAACGTCTCTATTTTACTATCATCCTTATCCATTAAGGCACTAAGGGGGTTTTGAGCATTTATAAGATTATTGTGAAGTATATTTTTTATTTTATTATTTTGCACAGAGTTATCAGTAATTCTTTTTTTGGTGATGGGTTATCAGAAATATTAGGTAATAAAGAATTTATAGTATTTGAGGGGCCCACCTCATAGCCTTGAGATACTATTGGATGTTTTCACAAGGATGTGAATTAGAATTTGATCGTGATAACTTACCTAGGACTCCAGTAGCTGCCGCTGGTAGATCGGTTGGGTGAGCAATTGACTTACCATTGTTTCGTGCGTCTCTCTTTGTAGTTTTATTAGATTCCATTCATTTAGGTGAACAATGTCGTGCTTGTTGCCTGAATCCCACTAATTTCCATTCTGAATCCGTATTTGGAGCGGGTGTATTTGCCTTCTCTGTTTGGCATACTTTCTGAGTTAATTGGGTATGAGGACAAAACCTGTGTTGATGTCCAAGCCTGCCACAAGTAATGCACAAGAGGTTGAAGCCCTCATAATGTATAACTTGTTTGTGTGTTCCAATAAATACATAATGAACTAGGGGTTGCTCCATCGATACTTGGACACACAGTCAGACGTATCTCCCCCTAGATGTTATAGATGTACAGGTATCTATTTTTAGTAGTGAGCCCACTTTTTGTCCAACCCTATGCTGGATATCTAAATCATAAAATTTACTCGACAATTTCGAAAGACGGATCCAAATTGTCGATGTAAGAGATGTTTTCCCTTGAGGCAAAAAACTTTTGTTCCCATCACTGTACCAATAGATAGCTATTTAGGAAGAACCACGGTCCATCATGCAGCACATGGAGCATGTTTTGTTCCTTTGTGAATTTAATTAAGAAGTAGTCTTCTCCTAAGTCAACAAAATTGAGTTCTTCTGATGGTTTTCAGATACTAGTTAGCTTTTGTTAAGGATTTGATGGCTCATTTTTCGATCAATTAGCTTAATTATTATAGAGAACTTCCATGGCTTGTAAATGCGATTTTTATTCTTAGACATAAGGGGTATGAAATTTTGATCATCATTATCTAGAGATGTTTCATCTGCCATGTCTACTAGAGGCCTAGGGATAGAGGTATTTACAGTTTGTAGGTGGGGAGAGGCCATTAATTTTTTCAAGTAGGACAAGTTTCCTCCTGTTTGGGGTTCAGCGGGATTGGTAGATTCTATCTGCATGCTAGAGTTATTAATTGAAGCTTAAAGGAAAGGTATAGGTACAGTAGGAATGGAGAAGTAGTAGAGAGAAGGGAGAGGATTTCTCTATCTAACCCATTTTTTTCATAAACATATTTGGTTTTTTAAGAAGTAATCTCAATACTTAAATAAGGAGACCTTCATTGCAATTCTATTATTGATGATGTAAATGGCTGATAAGAGAGTTAGGAGGACCAGTGGTGCAGCATAACGACAGAAAATAAAGCAAGGTGCATGGTGAATGCTAGCTAAGGAAAGAACAAGAAAAGAAGTGTTTAACAAAACTTGTTATTTTGCAGTTCCTCCGATATATCGAAAGTTGTCTGGAATGACGTTGTAGGAACCAATTCTGAAAGAAAGATCAATCTAAGTAATGGCTCCCGAGTTGGGCAGGACCCTGACTCCTCCTGTTTTAAACCTTGCTGAATAGCCAGTTTTGTATTTAACATTTTATATATCCTATGTATTGCCTTGATTAATCCAAAAAATATATTATAATTACATTATAACAAATAAATAGCTTTTTATAATTACAATATTATTAAATTATGTAATCTCCCTCCGAATATAATTATGATTTGTCTTTCTAAACAGAACCTTATTAATCATCCTTATTCCACTTCCTTTTGGATCGTGTGGCTAAGGAACTCTCTCCGCCAGGGTGGAACCAACTTTGTTAGTCTGGATACGGGTTCGACAATTTAATATCTTAGGCTTAGGCTTTGTATTGTGCTTAAAAGTATACTAAATAATTTATTATAAGTAAAATAAATCATATTTTTTAAATTTAAAATTTATAAACTTTAGCAACTCCAACTTTAACTTCAACTCCGAAAAATTCTAATTATACCTTTATTCTCGGTGGATGCATTGTAATATCGATTTTCCATTGCCGAACAGAGAGTTTTTTTTTTTTTCTCAATTTAGTTGGATGTGAAAATGAGTTAACCGGTAATAATATACTTATCATTTGATAAGTGGTATTAGAGAAAATAATATATGTTTTAGCTTTAATATTATTTAATTCTTTGTTTGCTATATGGTGTTTTTAATTTATGTCTAACTAATATATGTATTTAATTATGTACCTTGTTCTTGGTGCGTGTACTAGTAGTTGTAGGACTACTCTAGTAGTTTCTTAGTTTTTTTATTTCTGTTACTACCTATGATTTCGTGTAGTTGAATTGTAGTATTATTTTATTGTAGTATTTTTTTGCTGTTATCTGTTGTTGTTACTATTTGGTGTCTCTTGTACTTTCATTATTTTTTTTAGAATTTTTTATCTTGAGCCGAGGGTTTGTCGAAAACAGCCTCTCTATCACACCTCTAAGCTACAGGTATGGCCCGCGTACAATCTATCCTCCCCATGCCTTACTTTGTGAGACTAAACTCGATATTGTTGTTGTATTGAGTACTATTTTAAAACTTAGCATAAATCATGATATTAACAACACGGGTAGCGTGAATTGTAGCCTAAATTATGTAGCATGTGTGATCTCTCCTTAAAAATAGAGAATTTTATGTATATATTTTTTAAAATTGGTATAATATTATATATTGACACCCATTCTATAAGAAGAGTTTTTTAATCTAGAGGGGTAAGGATGAAGTCTTAATAAAAATTTTTCTGTGTATCCATGTTTTAGAAATCATGAATTCAATGTAGAAACTTATTTCTATTATAAGGTAGTACACTGTATTCAATATTATCTATTTTAATATATTTTTAGCCAGTTAATACAACAAACTAAATGATCGATAAAAAAATAATATCAATACAACTAATCCTAATGTTGCTAATTTAATGTTGTTAGTTCAACATTTCAATATTATTTTTATGTACTCAATCAATAATAGTGAACAAGGGTCCCCGAGGGAAAACGCAATTTATTAAGTATATATAGTATTGACATTTTGCATGAAAGGCTCTCTTGTGAATACTGTCCCTCCTCCAACAGGCGTGCCTATATATAGAGATTAGAGACTCAAATGTGAGTTAATTGTAATTAGTATGACTTGCAAAATATTCGTGCAAAGAACAACTCAACCAGCTGGCCAACAGCTCGCAAAAGGTCCTCCCTAGTTGTGTTTTACTATTGGTTTTCTAATTTACGTGCCTTCCTTTTTATATTTGATAAGTTTTTAATTTTAATATGTTATGTTTATATTTAAACTAATAAGATTAAATGACAGTTTCAAATAAAAAAAAAGGGGTTTAAAATTTATGCCCTTCAACTGAGGAAAATAGAAGAAGTTCATCAACCACTTGAAATTTTGTTTGTAAATACTAACCCATATATATCGTTGGTGCACTAACGCAAAATTACCTCTTTACTTTGATAAATAAAACATGTTTGCTCTCTTTTTGAATACTTATATCTGAAATATACCTTGTACTTTTGAGATATAAATTTGAGCAAGTGTAAAAGTTAGGTTTCTGAAAAACTATTATTGATAAAAGACTATAGAGAAAATTAAATTTTAAAAATTAGCAATTTATGAAGATTTAATTAATCAATTTTTTTAAAAATTTACTTAGGAAATAAATTTGCTATCTTCTGCTTTTTTTTTTTTTTTGGGAATTGAATTCCAGGATGCAATACCTGGAGGATTTATAGGAGTATTATTTATGATGACTACTAAAAATAATACTCCATAGCAATCATAGAAAAAAAGAGAATGAATACATAAATCTAAGGGTTCTTTCTAATCAATTAAATATCTGGCTCTCTAAGACTTTTTTATTTTCTTTAAGTTACATATCCGATCAATCCAACACACATAAATTAAAATGATCAGAGTATATTGTAACTTCACATCACGTCCTTCGCCTAAAGCACTAAAAATCAATCATTGGAGATCTCTTTTTCCGTTTGGCGTCATTTGCAGTGTAACACGTATCATGAATACTCCTATCATATGTACGTCTTTGGGAGTGAGGAAAGGCGCATGGAATGAAGAAGAAGATTCTCATTTATCGTACTATTCTATTCTTTCAGCTTTAAAAATAATACTTCTTCCGTTTAAAAAAAATAACTTACTTTAACTTGACACAAAATTTAAAAAAATATAAAAAAATTTAAATCTTATGATCTTAAATTAAAGTTATATCAAATGTATTAAAATGCTCTTTAATCTTGTGATCCTAAACATGTCATGTGGAAAGTTGAAATTAAAGTATTGCAAAATAAAATAAAATTATTTTTTTTTAAACGGACTAAAAAAGTGTTTGAAAGAGATTATAAGTTGGTTAAAATGGCTTACAAGTCATTTTTTATTTTTAGAAGTGTTTGACAATTTAAAAATTGCTTTAAAAAAGTCAATTTTGACTTTAAAAAAAAGCCAAAAACTAAAAGCTCAAATTCCTAACTTTTTTTTTTTTTTGACTTTTAAGTCATTTTAGTTTGACCAATTAAAAGACATTTGTATCCCTCAAAATTCTCCCTTATTTCAAAATTACTCTCGTGTAGCACCAAAATAGATTTTAATGCTTGTATTAATTGAATATTTTCACTATTTGTATTTATGACGAACTTAACTTTAATTATATTAGTACTTCTTTTGTATGAAACTTCTAATTTATAAAATATGAATTTTTATATATTATTCTCCTTCTTTAATATATTCTTTTTAAATTTGAACAATTATTATTGTACAACATATGAATTTCTCTAATGAAAAAATAATTCACCAACCAAAATATATGGAGAATACTCATTGAAGAGATACAACTTCATGGACGATTAGTGAATGATCCATCTATATTTTACGACACAACATTCATATTCGCCAATGTTTTAATAGTGATAGTCATTACTCAATAGATGAGTAATATGTTTTCTAATTAAGAGTCATTTTATCAAACAAATAGTATCATTTGTGACCAACTATTTATCCATTAATGTAATTATAATGATTAGTAACATATATATTTTGCTTAATGATTTAAACTTTTTAACCATGAATTTTTTTTTTAGCGCACAAATTAATATTCATTCATGAAAATATTATATATATATATATATTAATTTTAATTTGAATCATTTTAGAAATAAAAATTAATAATAATCAACTCTATATATTGTTAACAACTTTAAGGGCATTTCAAATATTTTGACCAAAAAAGAGTGCTTAAAAGCATTTGTTTACCAAACACATCAATAACTTTTTTCAGTTTCACACTTTTATCCAAACACGTAACTGTTTATTTTTAAAATAAATTCAGCACTTTCAAAAGCACTTTTAAAGAATTTTTTAAAAGCCATTTTTTTCAGCTTATTCAAACGGACCCTGAAAAAGAAAGTAGGTCATTTTTATGAAACGGACGGAGTAATATATTTCATAAGTAATGGCAAATTTTTGAGTTTATGAATTCTAATTATTTTTTTTAATAGAATCTATCTATCTACTGTCACCTCTCGTGGTGGTGGGAGGTTTGGCCTGGCTCTGTACCTTGCAGGGGCGGTTCAACCCTTTCGGAGAAAGGCGGCCGTCTAAGGTCCCCAAATTTGAGGGGCCTCATCTTTTTTAATAATAATAAATTATAAATTTTAAGAAATATATTAAATACTATTTATAAAAAAAAATTTATCTAAAAAAATTTAGGAGTTTGATATTGTAAAAACTTTTTAATATATTGACTATATTATTAATTTAAAAAGAATTATTAAATATGATTATATAATTTTTAAAATAGATTATGAAAATAATTGTTTTTCCTTAAAAACGTAAGGTCTTCGTTTGATTTTTGCCTTAAGTCACTAATTTGCTTGAGTCGCCCCGGTATCTTGTATATTATTTAGGCAAAAAAATACAAGAGGAGATCGAATCTTACCTCTATTACCAGGGGATGCTAAGGGAAGGAGGGGGGGGGGGGGGGGGGAAGGGGACTTTAAGTTCCAATCTAAAGGTAGCTAAGATGGACAAAAAAGGCTACCGTTTACATGAGATAGCCGAAGCCTTTAAAGTTAAATTGCACGATGTATATTAAATTTCTAGAAGGCTAAGCAAACGCATCCCTGAGCCACAATAGAGTTTATGATCATGGGGGATCAAAAGTCCAGCGAGAATATTTCTTCACTATTCTCCTAAAGTTAGTCAGTTGTAGCTAGTTCATGCGTAAGGGGCATCTTGCCTCCAAAGGGAGTTTATTTTCATCAAGAAAAATTCTTTGCTCTTGTATGGTTGTAGCATACTTTAGCTAGAACATATCCACAACCTCATTGCTACCCCTGTAACAATGTGTAATAGTAATATTTCTCTGATGCATCTTCTTCCAAATGTCTTCAATGATCTTTTGGAGTCTCCATGGTACTTGAATCTGCCCTTGTATCATTTGAACCAAGAGCATCATGTCAAGCTCCATCTCGAGCCCTTGAACGTGTTGATTATAGCACCAAGTAATGCCAATTAACACAACTAGCTTCGCTAAATTTGCTAGTGTAGAATTGAGTGTTATATACTCGAAAGCCATAAGAATGTTCCCGTTTCTTTTCATAACAATTCCTCTGGCTCCTGCTTTGTTGATTAAAGGCATAAAATTTCCGTCTCTATTGAGCTTCCAACTGTTAGCCAAACGTTTGTTCCAGTTGACTAGCATACTGCTAATCAAGGGCCTGTAATTTTCAACTATCCAGCAAACATCCTTGCAGCTCCATGTCTTCTCAATGTTGCTGAATTTTTAATTTTTTTCACATTGCCACCTTGACTTGAAATAAAATCTGATTACAAGGTTTAGCAATAGAGATAACTTTATTTTAATACCATTTTGTACACCTAGCCTTCCATATTTCCCAACATGTAATGGTGGGAGGTAATATGGATGAGAATTGGTGCACTGTACTCTTTGGGGTAAAATTCCACCACTGCCAGAGTTCATTTAGCACATTTGTTCTGCTGAACCTCATTCCTAGCGGTTGTGGTACTCGCTTGGGCAAGTTTGCCAAAAAGATGGACTACAAAATTATTTTGCCAAATAGATAAAAGTTTGAAAAAATTGGCCATATACCCACTTAATTCCACATCACCACCAACTTTTTCAACTTAACAATTTCAGCTACAAGTTTTATAATAATTCACTTTAATCCAATACTTCCAACTTAATAAATTCACCCACAAGTTTCTAATAATACACTTCAACCCACTCCATCATTCATCATTATATATACAAAAATATCTAGGTTTTCCAAAAATATTAAAAAAAATAAAATTTTAAAAGCTAAAAATAGAAGGTGGCTGTTTTTCCCTCCCAAAAACTCCTATTCCGACCATTTTTCCGGCGTTATTTCCCGGCAATCAGCTGTAAATCAGTCCACAAGCATCATAAGCTTATCCATTGTTACCCCATTTGTTTCCTATCTTCTCAAACACACTTTCCACCATTGTTAAAAAGCTTTAAATCACTCGCGTTACTCAAAACCACTTTAGAAAGTGAATTACAGTAGCTCAGGCGACTCCAAGTTCATTTCTCTAGTCCATCAACCCAACAATCGTTGATTAGAAGCAATATTTGCAATTTTAATTTTTTGTACGGATATCTGCGCAGTCATCGACCTGTCATCGTCAGTCATCGACCACGCATACATCCCGACATAGACCCTAAGAATAATCTACCGTCGACCAAAGCTTAATTCTAGGATATCTATTGCAGAATTTTTTCTGGTTTCTGGTGATTTCATGGGAGAATGGGTGGAGACTCCCAAATATTGAAAATGGAGATCATTTACCAAAGTGAAAATTCCCATTCCTGTTCGCCGCAATAATTTGTATGATGAATTCGTTGCAAGCATAATGCAGAGCGGGAATCTAGATTGTGCACCGAGCAACGCGGTGATTAGTTATCTAATGCATTCGAGGGAAAAGGTGAATCCTACGATCATAAATAACAATGTACGTGTGGTAACGTACATAATGAATGCCGATGCAGATGGCTTTAGGCCTATTTTGAGGATAAATATGGTTGAGAGGTCCTTTGAAAGACTGCTGAATTCATCACCACCCCCACCACGGAGCTCGACAGTCGACGACGATTTGATCGACGATGATTTGAATGATTACAAGAACGATGACGATCATCCAATTAATATGGAAGATGATTCTATGCATATGAAAGACTTTTCATCGGACTCGCAAGATGATGAAGAAGACTGTGGAACGAGATCACAACCAGGATACTCCTTCACCGATGGAACCAATTTATATTGTGGTCAAACATTCGCCGATATAAAAGAGCTGAAAATACTACTAGACGTAGCAGCGACGAGGCAATTTTTTGATTATTATATGGAAAAGAGTTGCACCAAATTGAAAAAGGAGAAATTCTTATCTCATGGTTGTGGCTGGTTGTTGTGGGCAAAAAAGTATGACACCTCGAATAGATTTCACATATACAAGTATGTCGGGTTGTACGTGTGCGGTGTTGAGCACGCCACCCGCAGGCACTAGAAAATCTCATCCGAATTGATTGTTTCACTATGCGTAAATCATTTTTGAGATAGTAAGGGTCCAAGCATAAGAGAAATTCAAATGATTGTGTTTAAGGAGTTGCATTGCAACGCAAGGTATTAGATGTGTTGAAAAGGAAGTGTAATTACGAAGAACATCATTCGCGGGATATTGGAGCACGGATATTCTTGCTTGCTGGCTTTTTCCTACATGGTGGAGTTATTGAATCCCGGGTCTTCTTACTCTATCATGATAAACCGGGTGGATGGATCGTTCGTTTACTACTTCTTAGCATTCGGATCTTGCATACAGGGATATGCCCACATAAGAAAGGTAATTACCATTGATGGCACACATTTGTATGGCAAGTACAAGGGTATTCTGCTGAGTGCCATTGCATAGGACACTGAAAATCATATCTTTCCAGTTGCCTTTTGCGTCGTGGATAAAGAGAATGATGCTTCTTGGACCTTCTTCTTCAAGAAGCTGAAGTCTATAGTAGAAGATGAAATAGATCTATGTGTTATCTCCGATAGGTTATCTCCGACAGGTACATTAGCATCTCCAATGCCTTCTCCCGTGTATAAAGTCTTACACATCACGGACTTTGCATGAGGTACCTCGCTGAAAATCTTCGCGTAAAACAACACTGTGGAGAACATATTTATCTATTTTACGCCGCTGCAAAGGCTTATTCCTCTGATGAGTTTAGCAAAAATTTTGCAGAATTGAAGACTAATTTCCCTGAGGCAACACATGTTCCTGAAAATGTGCTTGGTTTTGAAAAATAGAGTAGAGCACACTTCCCGAGAAATAGGTACGACGTGATGACCACAAACATCGCCGAGTCGCTCAACTCAGTTTTTATGGATGGATGGGAGTACCCCATGTTGTACAAATTCAATTCAATTGCTAGAAAATTTGGTGAAAAGTTTGGGGAGCGGCATGCCTTTGTCGATGGTAAAAAGAACAAATTTGTGCCTTATACGGAAAGGATCATAAGGGATAATAAGAGTGAGAGTGATTCCTTATATGTGCCTAATCCAAACTCGACCAGTACATAGTGTTCGGCAATGACATTACTGCCAAGGTCAATCTCTTGGAGAGGAGTTATTCTTATTGTAAATTTGACTTGGTGAAAACATTGTGCGAACATGCGATGGAAGCTTTGCGAGCAAAGTATGGCGATAAAGTAGGTTATGGTAACTCCATCTATGAGTAATCTTTGCCAATTTATAAAGCTGAAAGTTACCTCCTCGCATACTCGGAAGCAATTAACATTGTCTCTCCGGAGGCTGAATGTACTGTGCCATAGGAATCGCTAGACACTAAAATTTCTCCACCCCCCTACGATCCCAAACTCAGAAGGAAGAAATTCAAACACACTAAGGGCGTCAGTGAGACATTTAAGTCCAAAAGGAGGAATAGGTATTCAATATGCTAGAAATTTGAGCACAAAAGAACTACGTGTAGAATGGCCAACAAATCATAGATAGGCTTTTTTTAGCTTCAGTTATAAAGCTACTATTTTGGGAGATTAATGTGCATTTCTGTAGATTTTAACGTTTAGTTATAATCGACTTAAAGCGTTGTCTACAATAGACTACGTAAAGTCTACAATATATATTTCACAAGGTCTACAAATATTATGCATTGGTTATACTATTGCTCATCAAACATGCTATGTTGGTCATTTTACTGCCTTATCTCTCCAATCGATGCAATGAATCATTGTTTCCTATTCCCATTTAATAAAAAGTTGCAAAAACGTCTGTTTACAAGAAAAACTGCTGGTATACGCAAACAAAGTATTTTCTCTTCTCACACACCTCGACTGACCATTGGGTAGATATATGAAAGGATTCCATCTATAGGTCTATAAGTACAATGCCTATTTCTATGTAACCCTTCACTTGTCCATAAACTCAAAACATCAGAAACCCTCTTCTTTTTCTTCACCCAAATAAAAAAACACGCCTCCTAGAAGGATACCCCTGCTCCCCATTAGACGTGTTCCCCCAAGACACTATGATCTCCTCCTTCTTAGGAATGATTTTGATATCCTGTTCTATGTCCTGGGTCAAGACCGCATCTACCTAGAGCGGAAACTCCGTCGAGTTGCTCATTTTTTAGGGCAATTCTGGAAAGGCTTGAAATGGATGACCCTGACTCCATCATCCCCTAGCTGATAACGCTCAAATTACACTCTTGAATGGGTGTAAGCGATCGTTGTCAATATAAAACCCAACTAGGTTAGGGTCGAATCCCACAGGGAATAAGGTGTGAACTCAAGTCGTTTACGATATAATTTACTGATAGTTTACTGTTTCCTGAAATGGGGGTTTAAGTTTTGCAGATAATTGTTTATCACTTTGAATTTAATGTTTGTAAGAAAGATTTTATGAGATAACCAGGATTATGTTTACTAGGGCTTACGGAACATGACAGATGCTACCATTAACTCAAGGTTCTCACGGTGGTTAGGATGACAAGCTATCTTTATCGAAGATATGCTCAAATGTCTCTAAACCTATTCGAGAGTCTAATTTCCTAATCCTCTTAGACTTAGGGAATCGCAACTCACTGCCCAGATTTTACCTCATGTTAATCAACCTTGTTACAACGCTGATTATTAAACGAAGCCTTTCTGAGTCCCTGTTGATAATTTATTTCCTACGGTTTATGATTTCTTTCTCAAGCAAACCAAAGTAGGTATGCCTATCGTTTGCAACCAATAGACATAAATTCTAATCTCAGAATTACCAAGAAATCCTAAAACCTATTAAACCTTGAGTAATTAATTATCATCTTATCATGACCTAACCCTAGATCCCATAATCCAGGTTAAGGGTGTTCAGCCACTCATGATGCAAGAAATAAGAACACAAATTGAATTCATAATTGAGAAGATTAACTTACAATAATGAAGAAAATCAAAAGTGAACTTGTAATTGAATCACAAAGCAAACAATGAAATATTGGTTTAGAAAGAGACAGAGAAAAGTCGTATATTGTCAATATGTCAATGATGATGGATAAAAAATCCTCGTAAAAACTCTAAAACAAGGTTTTAAATAGTTAACCCTAAATAAGGAAATAAAATTAAAGTTTCTGATTTTCTTCGGATTAGATGACGGCGCCCGTGATGGCCTATCATGATCTTGATGGCCTGTCATGAACGTCGTCAACTTCTCTGTAAATTCATCTCCTACTGCCTAAGGTTGACGACGATGGTGATGCCCTATTATCATCTTGACGGCATGTCATGATTACCGTCACAAAAACTTCCTGCAGCTTTATATCTTCTATTTAATATTGACGGCATCCATGACAGCCTATCACCAGGCTGACAGCGTGTAATGGATGTCGTCAGCCACACTTAGCTCTCTATTTGCTTCCGATTTCACGTTTTTTGCTTCTTTTATTTGTGGTTCCCCCTCTCCTCTACTTTTCCTGCCAAATTAAAGTAAAATAATTAAAAACGACTAAAGTTGCTCAAGACTTCACAATTACTTAAAGTTAAAAGCTTCAAATGTGTTAGTATGGGCTCACACATCAACACCCTCAACTTAAAAAATTGCTTGTCCTCAAGTAACCATAACATAACTAAGAGTATTCAAAGTACAATTTGGCAGCTAACTACTCATATCAGTTCAGAATACATGCACTATCTCCAAGGTCAGTCAAAATAAGAGCAACTGTGTCTATTATTAAAAACACCCATGCAACTTACAAGGATCAAGATATGGAAAAAATTCCAGCAATAACAACCCAGCACATACCCCAATCACACTTATCCGAACAAGACAGTGATTAGCAATATACCTAGTGTGCCCTCGCAACAAAGAAATCCCTTTTTTACTCATATCAAAATTTATAAACACAGGGATAAACACAAAACTCACTCTCAGAACAAAGTTCCAACATTGCGCATCAAATGCCATAGGCTTGCCCTTATAGTCAGTACCCAAGTCTTCAGACAGGTCAATTAGGATCACTATAGGGCTTTTCTTAAGCTTGTAACATAGGCTAGGGGCTGGTATGATATTCATGGATATTTCATAGTGACTATGCCTCTTTGACACTACATTAAACTCTCAGGGTTTCAACTCTTAACCCTTTCTTTTCTTCCCTCTGTTATTGATCATGCATGCTCAAGATGGATGCGTTCTTTTCAATTATCATATTATCTTTCTATCATTTTTCACACAGTTTTCTCTTTTCTTATTTCTTTTTCACCGAACCTAACTTTTTATTCATCCTTCTTATTCTACTTCTCTTCATACACAGATTGCATCACGTACCCCTATAATAGCCACCCTCAACTTAGGTTATTTGCCTAAGTCAAGGTGCATAGTTTCCAAGGAGGACCAGGGCCAAGACACATTCATTGTGATATAAACGGGAAGGTGAAAGAGGTTAAAGAAAGAAATAGGCTATTGAGGCTCAAACAGGGATCAAGGGATATTATTCACATTGGGAAGGTCATTTAGTCTAAAATAGGCTAACATGAAAAAATGGCCTATGATCCTTTCCTAACACCTACCCTATGACTATGGCACGACTAACAGGGAAAGTTCTAGATTCAACCACAATGGGAACTGAGTAAGACCTTACACACATGGCACACAAGTATTTTTCATATTACTACTTATCCGATTCATGCACTTGTTTAACATAGGTCATTTATTTGCCATACTAACGCCACAAAAAGATACACAGTGGTCACAATGGATGCAATTCACACAGTACACAATAGATCAGACCACTGGATAGGTACTAAAAAATCACAGAATAAGCTAACTGCCTCAAGTACTTGTACTACTCCTAATTATCAACAAAATATGTTACAACAACAATTTACCCTACACCCTCAACTTAAAATAAAAAATAATATGCACTAAGGGTTAGGGTATACCTGAAGACAGTCAAACATGTGGATCCTGGGTCTTCGACCCTGCTACTGCATCATCTGCTGTCTTCTCCCCATCAGGAGCATCTATCTTTGTGGTGGTTGGAACCTGGCTAGATGAAGCACCTACAACCCTATCTCTGATGGATGCCTCCCATTTCTCAGTATCAGCCATGGACTCCAATCTTTCTTTCTTCACCTCCTCCTTCTCAGCCTTCTTTTTTGCCTTCTTTTTTATTTTTCTTTCTTTCTTACTGTCCGTCTCTTCTCTCTTATTCTTGCCCTTTTTCCCCCTTTTTTATTCTTTTTCTTTGGGGAGTTTGCGGTGAGATCAAGTATAGGAATTTATTCCTCCAATTCTTCCACAGCCAGACCTGTTGGCATCATAATTTGGTGTTGCTGCAGCACCCCAACATTTGCCTTTACTTTATTCAACGCATTCCTGAATGAAGCAAGATCAACACCTATCATCTCCTTTGCCCGGGCATCGAATCTGTTCTCCAAATCTGTAACTCTCAGAGGCAATGTCACATAGGGCTCTAGTGCATCCTTGATTTTTTTTTCCACAACAACAATGAGATGTTTGGCGAAGGAATGTAGCTGTGCCTCGCACCACTTGGATTGCTTAGCCACCTACCTGATATCAATCGGCTGAAATGCAGAACCTATTGCTGCTGGAGGAACTGAGGGGCTGGCTTCAGTCTCAGGCACTGAAGTTGACTGTGCTAAAGAATCCTGTACATCTACATGATGTGCTGCTCCTGCATCTATAATCGGAGAGTCCACTGCTACCTCTGCACCCCTATCAAGCCTAAGTCTTGGATGCACCTCATTAAACCAAATGGGGTTGTGAGTCTTTGGGCACAAACGTTTTCATCAACTCCTATAATTTTTGGCACCCCAACAGCTCTGCACAATTCTGTAACAAAACAAGGAAAAAGATAAGTAGTGTCGGTCCTTGACATTCTTATCTTTATCTCATCCACAATGATTTTTCTGAAGTTCAAGGGAAGCTGTTGCACCAAGCTTGCTACCAAAATATCCCGGTCATCACCCAGAATATTATGTCTCTCAGTAGGCATTAGCCAGACTCGCACTATGCCCCACCAAAATTTTGCCTCCTGAGTCAACGAGGACTTACAGATTCTCTTATTTGGGTTTGTCATCCAAGTCGGTTCTCCGTCAGCTATGATATTGGCCAACCAAGGACGTTGTTTGTCCTTATTCTTTATCCGAGCATAAAATAATGGTGTGGTGGCCTGAGGAATGAAGTCGGGGTCGTGCAAGAATCTGTTGATGGTCCTGACCGAAACATCAACCATTATGCCCCTCACCCGAACTCTATCAAGAAAAGGCTGATCCGCTACTTTCTCACCTGGTTTGCATTTGTTCTCTAACCTAGCTTGGTAGTTCGCATAGAACTTCCGAACTAGTGCAAGACAAAATGAACCTCCCCCTTCTGTAGTCCGTCCTTAGCCATATTCCTTGAATTTCTTTTCCACTTCAGGGTATCTGCTCAACCCTTTCGTGATGATCATCTTTTCTTCTTGGATTGGACTCTTCGCATTCCTTTTATCAGTTCTTTACATCCCAGCAATATAGATGTCTTCAGCTCTAGGGATTTGCCATCTAGCATTGTTCCTCACTTTTGAGTTCTTACACTTGATATGAGTCCTCCGAGGTGGAGACTCTTTATTATTTTGTTGCTCAGTGGATCGGGACCCAGAAGTTGTTCCCTTAGACTCAGATTCTTCAGACTCTTCTTGATCCCCTTCATCAGAGTCAGTATATTCAGACTCATGCTATTCAGAATCACCCTTTTTAGACCCCTCTTGCTCAGAAGATGTGGTCGACTCAGTATCATCAGTGTCCTCCACCTAAATTGGTGGAGTTTTCTTTGGACTTTGCTTCTTTCGCTTCCTGAGCAAGGGTTCCTCCTTCTCATAGTCAGATTCCTCATCGATGAGCTTATGATGTACATCATCTTTGTCCGCTTTCTTTGGTTCTATGGGCTCTTTCTTTTTGGTGCCATTTTAAAGTACCTGGAGATGTTAAAAGAGCATTAGTCAACCCTAAAGATCACAAATACAAGTACATTAATCATTTAAGCTCATTTATGTTTTAGGCCCCAGGTGTGACGATAATTTATGACAAGCCTTCACGACCGTGATATCTTATCACGGTTGTCGTCAACCTCAGATAGAACCCAAAAAAAATTTACACTTTCTGACGACATTCATGATAGGCCGTCACACTTGTGATAGCCCGTCACGATTGTCGTCAGCTCTATCCAGAACCAACTTAAGTTTTGTCAGCTTTTGAGGAAATTTCTGATAAGCCATCATGATGGTGATAGCCTATCATGGATGTCGTCACACTTATCAGGACCTATTTTTGACTTTAACTAAATTTTTGGTCCCCATTCTTGCTCAAGATTTACTTGATATCGAATGTGAGCTATCTTTTCAACCCTTGGGCTTGTACAGCAAACCCTAGGTGCATTTTTAGCCAATTTCCAAGTTGAAATTGGTTCAAGAATCTTAGGGACATTGGGTTATCTTTCATTCATCATACATTATTAGAAAAAAGAAGAGTTAGATTAGAGTATACCTGATGGAGCTGTTAAACTAAAATCACTCACCAAAGGAAGAGTTTATCTTTCTTGGTATGTTTTTGCAAAGGATGGGAAATATTTTAACTAAGGAAATAAATACTAAAGAAAAAGAAGTTAAAATCAGTGGAAATTTGAAAAGGTTTGTGACTGGGCCAAGTCGGATCTGCTTAAATTTAGGCCTAGTTTTCGGATTTTAAGGCTCTGGGCTGACGACAATTCATGATGGCTTGCCACGATTGTGATAGCCTATCATGAACATCATCACCCTTAGGAAAAGAATTCCCCAAGCTTGGTCTAGCTGACAGCATTCGTGATAGCTTGTCACAATTGTGACGGCTTGTCACGAATGTCGTCATGACCTTCCAGCTGACCTTTCCACTTTTCCACCTTCTCTATACTAAATCCTAATTGTAAAAATTAAAAAAAATTGTTTAAACATAAAAAAACTTTGGGTTGCCTCCCAATAGCACCTGATTTACTATCGCGACACGACTTGGTTATCTTGACTACTCAAACTTTGCCAAGACAACCCTTTGATTCCCCTTTTCCATCATCATAGAAGACGTCAACGATCAAGAAGACATTCATATTATTTTGGTGCGACATGGGTTGATGCATTTTGAATTTTGCCTCTTTCTTACCAAGCCTAAATTTAAGCTCATTCAAATCCATATCGACTATTACTCTTCCTGTTTCTAAGAATGGCCTACCCAAAATAATAGGTACCTCAAAGTCCACATCACAATCCAATACCATAAAATCAGCAGGAATAATAAAGTCTGCTACTTTTACCAACACATCATGCAAAATTCCAAGAAACCTCTCTATCAACCTATCTGTCATCACCAGTTGTATGTTAGTGGGTTTCAAAGCTTCTAAATCGAGCTTCTTGTATATAGCCAGGGGCATCAGATTCACGCTGGCACCAAAATCACATAATGCCCTTGCAATATCCATAGACCCAAATTTGCACGGAATAGTGAATGCTCCAGGGTCAGCCTTCTTTTGTACTAAAAATCATGTGGAAACCGCGCTGCAATGGTAGAGATTTTCCACCTTCTTACTGCTGACCTTTCTCTTCTTTGTGATGAGGTCTTTCATGAACTTTGCATAACCTGGAATTTGCTCAAGTGCCTCAAGCAAAGGCACATTAATTGTCAATTGCTTGAGCATTGCTGTGAAATTGCCGAATTTAGCATCATCGACCTTTTTCTTCAATCATTGAGGAAAGAGAGGTGGTGTTCTAAGGATAGCCTTTAACACCACTTCCTCTTCCTTCTCGTTTTCCTTCTCTGGATCATCAGCAGAACTATCCAGCTTCTCAGACTCCACTGGATTACTTCATCGGGTTCATCAACCATTACCTCATATTCTACAGATTTTCCCATAGAAGGCCACGTAACCTCTTACCACTCTGAGTGGTAATCTCCATACATGAGCCCTCATTTCGTGGATTCTGAACCATATCACTAGGTAAAGTACCGTTTTTTCTCTGGTTCAGTGTAGCAAAAAGTTGACTCATCTGCTGCTCCAACTGCTTAATAGAAGCAAAGTGTGAGCTAACCAACTGACTGAGGGTAGAGAATTCACTCTTCATAGTATTTCCCCCCGAGTTGGTAGCATCCACTCCTTTCAACAACATTTTCATCATATCCTCTATGAACATTTTTCCCGAGCTAGTTGTTGCAGCATCCCGACTTCCAGGAGGAACATACAAACCACTTATGTCATTGTTGCTTCTCCAATGTCCCTTCTTTCTATCCTTGTAATCAGTCTTTTCATAAAAGTTCCGACCTTGGTTCCCTTGTCTATTGACTTGGAAACCCCCTGATTACTCACGTAGTTTGCTTTCGCATTAGCACTCGTAGCAACAGTACCCTGAGATTCCATAGCCTTAACTATTTTGGTCTTTTCTAACAGAAAGTGCTTGGTCAACAAGTCCATCTGTGTCTTTAAGTGGACCATGTCTTGGTCTCGCTCCTCATCCCTTCTACGCTGCTTCGAAGTCATACCACCAGAAATAGTCGGACTAGCCACTATAGAATCCCTGGTGTGCTAAGCCCGTCTTTGCTTAGTCATTCTATTCAGCATGTCTGAAGCATCCAGAAAAGAGAGGTGAATGAACGAACCAACTGCTGCATTTTCTACAATTGGCTTTGTCACAGATTTGAAAGCTCTTTACAAAGTCTCCATCAAGTGCAAGTTCGTCATGTTATGATTCAGACATTGAGCCAGCTTCTTCTTAAATCTCTCCCAGGTTTCGTGCAATGCTTCAGTTGGAAGCTATCTGAAATTACTGATTTTGTCCCTCAGTTGTACCCTACTGGAGGGTGGAAAGAACCGTTCTAGGAACACCTCTTTCAATTGTCTCTAGTTGGTTATAGAATCGGGTTGTAGTTCGTTTAAACACATTGTTGCCTCTCTAGATAGAGACAATGAAAATAATCTCAACCTGATCGCATTCTGGATCACTCCCGGATTGTCAAAAGATTTGCAAATGGTAATGAAGTTCACCAAATGCATGTTCGGATCATCACCAGGAAAGCCTCCAAAGAACCCCTTCAGATTCAGGAGTTGGATGTAACGCCCCGATTCCCATGAACCGGAATGCCACACGGTGCTCGTGATCCTGAGGGACCATAAGCTAACCCTTCACTGATATCCGTATTTGTTCACTGCATAATATAATACAATACATGTGTAAACTTGCCATAACATTTAAACATCTAAAAATATGCAATACTGGAAACCACACACTAATACATTTGTCTGAAAAGCCTCTACACTGCCTGAACTGTGGAGTTGAAGGGATAATTCCCCAACTAACTCCGTCTACTAAAATCAAATACTGTAATAACAACATCCTCGGATGATGAGGACTCACTGCTGCACCCATTGCTACAAAATCTGACAGCTAAATATACTATGAATCTCGCTCTTCTGAACCTATGGTGAGGAAAACACCATAGCGCAAATACATCAGTACAAAGAATGTACCGAGTATGCAAGGATAGGGTAAGGTGAAATATAAGGCTTATGAATAAACATAACAATCTGAATAATATGTATTCGCTGGAATAAACATATATAGAAACTCTGCAGTTACCAATTTTGAAACATGTCTGATCAATAATACACACATGGATGCATAAAGTACAACTGAAATCATCATGACACCGAATGTTACATTTTGAATGCTGACACCCGAAAATAATAATACTGACAATAAGATACTGAGTATCTGAAGCTACTAGAGCTGACATCTGTACTTATCCATACTGATAAATCGGATAACTATTATTACTGATATTTGATATTCAAATTCACCAACTCTGAAACACTGAACAACTGAATCTGAGATCAACCCTCATCTAGAAGGAAGTCTTTATACTCAATGATAATAATAATGGGTAAATAAGTTCGAGAGAAACCCTCATCTCACAGAAAGTCTCTCTACTCAATGATAATGATAGCAATACTGGGAGGCCTGTATCTGACAGCCTCAACTTCTGCATATTAACTGAGTTCTTTTCTGAGACTGTTACTGAAACTGTGGGAGTGATCATTTAACTGACATATCCCACTTACCACAAGTGGGATCCAACCTGTACCCCAGCTGGAAGGGTGTCAATACCGCACCACTAGTAAAGACAACTGCATAGGACCCTCTACTATCAGGACCTCAAACGAGAATGGTGAGACCCTCTACTCGCAGGACAACCACCTCATCTAACCCTCTACTCGCAGGATAGATGTCTCAACCTACACTGGTGACGTAGTTCTGAAACATAAGGATTGCTACCAGGAATCAAACCCTCTACTCGCAGGAATATTCCCATCCTTAGCTCGCTCGGTGATGAATCCTACTCCCAACTGAAAGACACTTAACCGGTTCTTAACTGTACTCAACTGAACTGAATTTGTTCTCACATTATGATACTTTATCAATATGACAGAGTTCGCTTGATTCCCTTCTCTGACGGAGTATTTCTAAATGCTACTTGCTTTTAAGATAAGCTTACTATCTCACAAAATGTACAGAGGTCTGTAACAGAGTGAATTGATATGTAAGATTTCAGAGCTTCATAGCCCGAGTATTTGATAAAGAATAATTTCCGAGATTACTGAGTTTTTCCCAAGTTTTGAAACTAACCTGGAGTTCATTGTTCATCGCTCGATTGAGATTACCGTGAAACTAACTCTTCTCTAGACCAGCAGACTATTTCGAGCATACGTACCCCCAACACACAATAGCATAAAGTAACACAAGATAGATAACTCATACACAACATGCCCATAGGCCATCATAAACAACACATAATTGAGGACTTCACACTTAGCAAATCAAATGGCCTCATTTCTTCATATAAGCATCCAATCGAACACGTGGGGAGCATGCTTTGGGTCCACACAAAATACTACGCACAAACATCATAGTTACCTCAATAATTCATCATGGCATTCCATCATACACCCACAACGCACCACAAATTCAAGAAAATCAACTATCCATAGGAACAAAGCATGAATTTATCTTTTAAGACCTAATGAACCACAATGCATAGTTTCTTATTCTCTTAAATATTTTTTCAAACATATGGTAGACATAAGTTAAGCATATGGATATGGCATGAAATCATAATTTGGATAACAAATATGTCAAATACTTAATTCTTCTTCACATAGTCATTTTAGCAATCACCTTACATGCACCATTTAGGGCATAGTTTAATGCTCAATTTCATACACCACAACATCATCATCCTTCAACTTCAACATCCACATTTCTCAATTCACAATCCAACTCACATTTAGAAAATATTTGACATATCAATCAATAGTAGGGATATATAATTCCCAATAACAATTATCAAGTCATAACAAGGAAATAATGGAATAATAGTATAAATCAAGGCTTAACAATTTAAATCATCATATATTCATAATCAATTAATTTTGAACCTATTATGTTATAAAAACAAAATCTCTAGTCTCTTAGGTATTTTCATAAATACCTTACATGCACTTCTTAGGCATAGGTGGATTCATCAAGATTACAAGTATTCAATCATCCATTTTATATATTTATACATCACACACCACCATAGTTTCCACAAACATACAAAGATCCCTTCTTGGACATCATCAACTTCAACAACATAATCACCAACCATCACACAAATACTACACACATATACTTCAACCAACACACATAATCATCCCACACATATATCTCAACCATCATGTGAATACTACACACATACACAATAAAAATTTAGAAAGTATAATCATATATATATATACAAATATATCTTGAGCCTTTGAAAAAGGATTTATGGGCTCTATGGACGAAAGGAGCCCATACATAAACACTTGCATACCTTAGATTCCGTAGCCGAAGAGATTGATGGAAGCAATTCGCGAAGCAAAGCCTTGAATCGATTTTTCCCCAATTGAAACCCTAACCCTAACTCCTCTTCTTCTATATATATATATATATATATATATATATATATATATATATATATATATATATGCATATATTTTGAGAGAGAGATATAAGAGAAATAAAAGAAAATGAATAAAAATTCTCAGCTCAAAGGGGGTATATATAGAGGGTTACCATAATGGGAAATGACCAAAATACCTTTAAAAATCAATTAATGTCAAATCTGTCCTTCAGTGATCTATCCGGTAGGCTGAAGTAAATTGACCATAACTTTTTACTCCGATGTATAAATTGGATGAAACTAATTTCATTGGAAAGAAGACTCTCAGGGATTTCCGTTGATATATAGCAGCTCACACAGTTCATTATGTACAAGGAGTTATGATCATTTGAAGTTGACCAAAAAAATTGCCTGGCTGCAGTATTTTTTTCCTGCACATTTTACTGTTCACAGTTTGATCGGAATGGTCGTAGTTTGATCGGAATGGTCGTAACTCATCCTTGGAGTGTCCATTTTAGGTGATACACATATAGTTGGAAATCTTATTCGATGCTCTACGAAATGGTGGGTCGAAATCCAAGAAATGACACACAGAAAAATTATAAATCATTCTCGAAGATAGGATCCCGACACGTTTACGCACAAAATTTCAACGAAAATATTTGCCGGGGTATTACATTGGATCATGATGCTTGGTATGCTGAATTTTGCACCTGGTACAAATGGTGGAGGAATGATAGCACCCGTTGCACCAGATCCATCCATTCTTTCATCATCTTCATCAGCCTTATATTGAATAGGATGTTGACCATACCTTCCTCAAACTGGACAGATTTGCTCATCTCGTTTTGGGTTTTGAGGATTCAGCAATTCCCCATCACCCAAGTCTTCATAATCAGAGTTTTGGTGACGTACTTTTTGACCCAAATTTTGTACGTTCACCTAAGACCTCGCCAAAGCGGCTAGTCTGCCCGCCTCCTGTTGTTCAGCCATTCTCCCTATCAGCTGAGGTTCTGGATTGATTGGTAATAACTGTTCTCCGGATCTTCTTATTTTTGGCATAAACAACGCAGTACCTACAATAGACAAAAACAACAAATAAACATAAATCAAGGAAACTTAACTAACAACAAATTAGCGCACACAAACTTTCAATTTACAACCGTATTCTCCGGCAATGGCTCCATTTTTGATAACACTCAAATTATACTCTTGAATGGGTGTAAGAGATCGTTGTCAATATAAAATCCAACTAGGTTGGGGTTGAATCCCACAGGGAATAAGGTGTGAACTCAAGTTTTTTAGGATATAGTTTACTGATAGTTTACTATTTCCTAAAATGGGGGTTTAAGTTTTGCAGATAATTGTTTATCACTTTGAATTTAATGTTTGTAACCAAGATTTTATGAGATAACTAGGATTATATTCACTAGGGCTTACGGAACATGACAGATGCTACCATTAACTCAAGGTTCTCATTGTGGTTAGGATGGAAAGCTATGTTTATCGATGATATGCTCAAATGTCTCTCGAACTATTCAAGCGTCTAATTTCCTAATCCTTTCAGACTTAGGGAATCGCAACTCACTGCCCAGATTTTACCTACGGTTAATCAACCTTGTTACAACGCTGATTATTAAATGAAGCCTTTCTGAGTCCCTGTTGATAATTCAGTTCCTACTGTTTATGATTTCTTTCTCAAGCAAACTGAAGTAGGTACGCCTATTGTTTGCAACCAACAGACATAAATTCTAATCTTAGAATTACAAAGAAATCCTAACACCTATTAAACCTTGATTAATTAATTACCACCTTATCATGACCTAACCCTAGATCCCATAATCCAGGTTAAGGGTGTTCAACCACTCATGATGCAAGAAATAAGCACACAAATTGAGAAGATTAACTTACAATAATGAAGGAAATCAAAAGTGAACTTGTAATTGAATCACAAAGCAAACACTGAAATATTGGTTTAGAGATAGAGGGAGAGAAAAGTCGTATATTGTCAATATGTCAATGATGATGGATAAAAAATCCCCCTAAAAGACGTAAAAAAAGGTTTTAAATAGTTAATCCTAAATAAGGAAATAAAATTAAAGTTTTTGATTTTCTTCGGATTAGATGACGACGCCTGTGACAGCCTATCATGATCTTAATGGCTTGTCACGGACATCGTCAACTCCTCTGCAAATTCATCTCCTGCTTCCTAAGGTTGACGATGATGGTTACATCTTCTATTTAAAGTTGACGGCATCCGTGACAGCCTATTACCAGGCTGACGGCGTGTCATAGATGTCGTCATCCACACTTAGCTCTCTATTTGCTTCCGATTTCATGCTTTTTACTTCCTTTATTTATGGCTTCCCTTCTCTACTTTTGCTACCAAAACAAAGTAAAATAATCAAAAACGACTAAAGTTGCTCAAGACTTCGCAATTATTTAGAGTTAAAAACTTCAAATGTGTTTGTATGGGCTTACACATCACCAGCATCCCCCTAAAATTAGTTTTTTATTTTTTTTATTTTTTTATGTTTATAAGTTTTTATTTTGTGTTCATTGCAGAAGAAGCTTTCATGTAGGATTGTTGTTAGAAGAAAGCTTCTTCAATTTTTGCTTATTTTGGTTGTTCTGGACGATGTGCTAATGTTATTCATGTAAAATTCGTATGGTTGTCCATCAACCCTCTTGGTCTACCATAGACTTACACCTTTAGGAGTGCATAGATTCGTCTCCTGATTATTCGTATACCACATAGTTCTATGTACACTTCTATAGACCAACACTTGGATGTTGTTTTAAAATGAATAAATAAATTAAAAATAAATATAGTGTGGATTTTTATACATATGAAGGAGTGTAAACAAGTCACATAATCATATTAGAACTTATACTAATTAGGGATGGTAAATTAAGAAGTATGTGGGTGGGTATTGGTCGAAACAAACAATATCCTAAGAGTAATGTTTGTTGAAGTACAAGTATATTTTGAGGATGTTGATTGTATTTGATGACTAGCCATTCCACATACTCTTTTAATCACCACTCTTCAATCACCACCCCCAAATTAGAAAAGTGTGGAATGGATAGTGGTTGAACAATCATCATCCTCAAAACATACTTGTTCTTTGACAACCATTACTTTTAGGATATTGTTTGTTCTACCAATACCTATCCACACACTCCTTAATTCACCACCCCTAATTTTTATAAGCTCTAATATGTTTATGTGACTTATTTACACTCCTTAATGTGTACAAACCCACAATATATTTATTTTTAAACAACGTCCAAGTGTTGGTATATAGTAGAGGTCTACGCATAATCAGGAGATCAATCGATGCACTCCTTAAGGCATAAGTCTATGATAGACCAACTGAATCGATGGACCCTTAAAGTACAAGAATATTTTTTACTATAATATTTTTTATTTAATATATTATTGAGGGTCCATCGATTACGAGTGTCTACGGTAGACTTTGATATCTCGTTGATGGCTGACATAGGTCATGATCTACGACAGTCTATTAAGTGTCACCACTAGTTTAAAAAAAATTACTATTCCAATGGTAATAAACGTCTACTTTTGTAATCCATCAGTGTTAACACTTCATTTTTACTTCATTTATAAGGTGTACATCCCTCATTATTTTATTTCATTCACTTTGTTTTATTTTTAAAAATTCTACAATGTGTCAAGCATCTCAAATATCATCATCAACAACAACAAACTCAGTATATTTCCACCAAGTGGGGTGCATCTCAAACATCCAATTCTAAAAATACTCTAATTTGTCATTGTCGGAATGCGGCTGTCTTGAGGACGTCACACACAGATTCAAATTCAGATCGCAAATTTTATAATTGTGCAATTGCGAAAGTGAGCTATGTTTTTTTTTTATAAAGTTAAGTAATTGTTATGTAATTATTATTTTTTTCCTAGGATAATGACGCATGCTCATTTTTTAAATGGCTTGATGAACTATCACCTCCAACTAGTCCATCAACGTTGAGTCCGGGACTCGAGACATTAAATTTTTAAGGCTTCGCAAAATTTAATCTACTACAAAGGCTCCAACAATGCGAAGAAAATAAAAATTTTCTCATGACTTTTTTCAAAGAAGTTGAAGAAAAGAGGGATCACTTTAAAGTATTGCTACATGACACCCAAATAGAGAGGGATCAACTAAAACAAAAATTAATTTTGGCCGAAGAAAGGGAAAATGGCCTAAAAATAATGTTATGTGTTATAATTCTAGTATTCGTTCTTTGAAAAAGTGTAACATGGATGTAGTGATATTGAATAAGTAATAATACTTCTATTTTTCTATAATGTTAATACTATTTTTGATAGAATCAAAGTCGATCAAATAACACGTCAACTTAAATTCGACCAGCAGGGTAATGATTGATTATGCATGCAGTATATGAAAGGTTAAGTATGCATTCTATGATATCAAGTATACACTGTACCAACTATGACCACACCCTGCTTATTCAAATTTCATGCCACAAATCAGTTTGATAGAAACATATTCAGTGCAGAATCACAACAAATTCATAAAATAAAAGAATAATTATCATATCCTACCACCAAATCCTTTAACTTACATATTTGTTAAATAAAAAAAATATCATATCCTAACAACTCATCATTCAACAACACATTAATTGTATTAGTATTCAAATATCTTTTTCCCTATGTTCCTCATCAACACAAATGTTACTGTTGATTTCACCAATGATATCCATGACCATATATTTTTGGTCAGCTTCAGCTTCTTTTTTCTCAACAGCTATATCTGTTTCTTCATTCTGGCCTTCTTCTCTTTCTTTTTCAGCATCTGCAGTAGCTGATGCTTCTCCAACTTCCTTTTCTTCATTAGCTTCTTCTCTTTCTTCACTTCTAGCAACTGTTTCTTCCTGAGCTTCTTCTTTTCCTTCACCTGTTGCTTCTTTCTCAGCTTCTTCTTAGTCAACTTCTTCTTCATCAACTTTTTTTTCCTTGCCTTCTTCTTCATCTACTGTTGTTTTTTTTCAACTTCTTCTTCTTCTTCTACAGCTGCTTCTTTTGTACTTTCTTCTTGGCTCTTATCTTCTTCTATTTTTTCTTCTTTATCCTTTTTTTCTCTTCTTTTTCCTCTTCTGCCACAACAGAGGCCAACTCATCAATTTTTCTCTGTTTTCTTCTTCTTCATCCCTCTCTAATTCACGAATGTCCACATGCATTGTATAATCATATTACAAAGTGTTATTGATATTTAAAGCTGAAAATTTGTTAACAACATCAATTATTGAATGAAGTTACCTTGCTCGTGTTGTCGCTCATCCTTTTCCTTTTTCTTCAGTTTTTTCTCTCTGATATAGACAACAATATCCAACAATGCTTTCTCGAGCACAACAACACACTTATGAAGATCCCCAGGGGATGAGGTGCCTGCTGCATCTTTGGAGGTGCTCGGAGAATCATCATCACCAATGTGTACTCCAACGGGGTTACCACCTAAATCCCTGTCATCATCATTGTCCTTATTTAAAGTAAGGACAGTTTCCCCTTCTTACTCTTTCTTCAAGCCATCAAGGACGTTATTCTTTACCTCATCCATAAATAGCTCAAACGTAATCATGTAATCCATCTTTGTCTCACGAACAGTAGGAATGATGTATGGGTGTATGTTCTACAAAATATCAATTAATAATTACATAACATTCAATACAATGGTAGTATTATTGCATAATAGAAAATAAGTTCATACCTCGATAACTTTTCCTTTATACTTGAATGGGTCGCCTTCGATTATCTTGTCACTTTTTATAATGTGCCATCTGAGGCTATGGGAAATGGGAAAGGGCTCATCCATTAATTTTTCAGCAAATTCTCCAAGAAACGAAACGCCTCATAGATCCAGATCTATTAGCAGTACAACAGTGAAAAAAAGAACTCAGAGTCTATGACAGAGTATAAATAAAATAAGAATCTAGGATAAACTCACTAAAGGGTTTATGGTAGATACCATGAATGCCTAGGGAAATCCAATAGAGCATAGGATGCCTTCTGTTTCTCATCAAATACTTTTCTCTGCTTCTTCAGGTCACTTTTCTTCTTCAGATAGTCCATGGTCAGTTGAAATGTCTCTTTCCCCCATGGATACTACTCGAAGAAACTCAAAGAATAGACCATTCGAATCAATTTTGTGTCGACAACCTTCGTCGAATCTTTTGGAAGCAACATGGTGTGCAAGAACCACAGTAGAAAACACTTAAACTTCTGGTCCTCATTCAGCTTATTCCCTCTGATCAGGTGTAACAAGTTGTCCTCCGTGATGTTTTTGTTTTTCTTCACCTTAAAGAAAATTGTCCCCCTTTGCCAACACCTTCTTCATTTTTGATTCACTGGGTATGATGAGCAGTTCGGCCCCATTATCAAACAAAACTCTTTCAAGCCAAAATAGGCAGACTTATTGTTAATGCAAAACCATATCTCATGACGCATCTTATCATTCTTGATGCGTTGCAACAACAAAGAATGGACCAAATGCCCATTGAACTAGAGATGTTCCGGGAGGTTTCTCAAGTGTCCAAAATAGGACCGTTTGAATCTTTTCTTCAATTCCTGGTCGACAAGAACTTGCTTAAATTTTTGATAAACAACCATTCTTGATCTGATCGATATCTTTGCTGGGAAAGATCCGACCTCATCGATTATCGTTCGAAGGTCATACCGTTCCACGGAAATAAACCTTGAACAAGATGGCACAGAAAAGGGATCATTATCCCCATCATTACTATTTCTCTCACTTCCCTCGCTCTCGTTACTGTGTAACATCTTCACCAGAATCAACGTAGAAGCTTATCTCCTATAACTTGGAATCTGATTCGAACACTGACTCTTTAATTTTCTTCCTTATTGAGACATTTCGAATTGCCTCAACCTTTCTTTTTCTACTACTACCAGCAGAATCAGAAGCGGTACCGTCTTTCCGTTTAGGAAGAATGATTTTTTTAACCATTTTCAACACAATCTAAACCTGTAGAACAAATCTCACATTTTCAGATCATAGACCACAAGTCTATCAACAGAAATAACTCAATGCTCAAATGACCCCCCCTCCCTTCCAAAAAAAATTATTAAGAAACACCCCACCATTAAACAGTTTACTACACAAACATACAATAACTGAACAAAAATCCAACATGCAGTATCAAAACATAACAATAGCTAGAAATCAAACTAGTGCACCTAATCAAACTAATTAGCTATTAATATTTTAATTTTCACTATTTCAGCAATCATCTTTTAAAAGAATTTCATACGTCTGAAAATTGATTTCAATCTAGGGCATTCTCATTTCATAGACCACGGATCTACGGACAGAAACAGGTCACTGTTCAGATCGAAATGCCAAAATAACTCTTCAAATAGCAATTATCCTACCATTTAACACTTCATTGCTAAAAAAATCACAACTAAACCAAAACACCTAAACAAAAGTTTCAAAATTCAACACCGTGATCGACGAAAAAATCTGTCAAAAAGGCCGCATAAAACCTCAACCTTTGCTTCAAAATCAAACTCATTACCTATAAAATTCTCATTTTTTACCTACTTAATCAACCAAATTCGAAAAAAAAATAATCCTACATCACTACGAATCGATTAGCAAAGAAAACCGTTTAAATGGATCTAGAAATGATCGAAACTTGATTTTAACTAAACTTGCGGAGGAACGACGAGCCCTTACCAGCTGGAGAAGAAGAAAAAAAGAAAATGACATTTTTGGGAGCAAGAGGTTTCAAAATCGGGAGTTGGGAGAGAATTGAAGAAGAGAGAGTTTTTTTTATATTGGAATAAGTGGAGGGTGTTAGGTGTATTATATTAAATTTGTAAAGTCATAAAAATGATGAATTGGTTCCTTGACCCACGTGTGGGCCTCATTTTTTTATTTTTCTCCACTTTTTACACCCTAAACCTAAAAATTAAATCAAAAATAAATTTAGTGGGCATTTGGCTAAATAGTTTTGGAAAGTGCCTTTTTTGCCAATTTTTCCCTACTCGCTTCCATACTTTGATGACAATATCACTTTTTGTTAGGATTTTTGCCCTGATTTTCTTACCAAAATTAAGTTTTATTTTTTTTGGAAGAAAAATAAAAGTAATCATAATTACTTTTAATTTTCCTAAAAGGAAAGTATAATTCTTTTTCATATTTGGCTAACCTCTTTCTTGGAAGAAAGGTCTTGGAACATCTATAAATAGAAGACCCCTTCTCATACCATAACACAATAACATCCATAATGTAGTCATCAAAGAGTCTGGTTTAGGGGGAGATTTCTCCTAATAGTTTTATGTTTTTTTAATAATAGGTATTATATGTAGGCCAATTGGCTAAATCATATAATAATATTATGTTTTCTTTGCAAAAAAAAAGTCTTCTATTTCATCTTTGGAAATCCCGCAACAAGAACAACTGGAATCCAAGTCAGAAGTAAATCTCTTAGGGGTCGTTTGATTGGAAAACAAGTTATTTCAGAATTAATTATCTCGGATTAGCTATTTCAGAATTAGTTATCCTACCCACAAGGTGGGATAAAAGTAATATTACAATCCATGATGAGTTATCCCATGCATTTTATCCCAACCAAACATGGGATAAACAAACGAGCTCTTAATATTATTGTCTAAAGGAAGTTTCTTTTACAAGTTTCTACATGAAAAAGGAATCTTTAAATGGGAGTTCCTTTATCTGGATTTTAGAAAAGAAAATAAAAAAGTTGTATTACTCTTTTATCTTAACAGGTCAAAAGATAAATTCTGGACTTTGCAATCAAATTCATAGCAATCGCCTCAGTAATTACGGTAGCAATTAAATATTTATACACATGTAATGAATTTTCTAATAGAGAAAAACAATAAATAAAGCAAAAGTTAATGGATTGGTCCAAATCCATCTTAGTACACTAGTTAGACCCTTTATATTTCTATACTTATAAACAACTGAATTTATATTCATTCTTAATAACATGATTTATGGTCACACATATTTATAATTCTTTTTAGATCACAATTCCTAAATATCTTTATTTTTTGAAAAAAAATTCTGAAATATCATCATATAAATTGAGAAGAAGTGGTGGTGTAAAGTAGTAACTAGTAATTGAGATTTTTATATTCCTTCACGTGAATAAGAGTATATGCATATATCTGATATATACGCTTGTTTGTATATATATGTGAAATGTGCAGGTTTGAATAGATGCAGAAAGAGCTGCAGACTTAGATGGCTAAATTATCTAAGGCCACATATTAAGGCTGATTTGTTTTTAACATTTAGACGTCTACCCTTGTTTGTATGTATATGTGAAATGTGCAGGTCTGAATAGATGCAGAAAGAGTTGCAGACTTAGATTGACTAAATTATCTAAGGCCACATACTAAGGCTGCATTTGTTTTTATTATTTAGACGTCTGAATCCGAATGCACATCTGAATGATTAAAATATTGTCTTTAGATCTGAAAACTGAATGATTAAGACTGTTTGTTTTTCAAAATCTGAATGTGCAATTTTTTTTTATTTGTATATATAATAAAATAAAAAATATAATTCAAATAAAAAATTAATTATATATTAGAAAAGTATGTAACTTAATACAACAAAATTATAATTTGATTGAGAAAAAATATTTCTGTTTGTTAGTGATAGTGGAGATGGTTTATAATGGTGGTTGCGGTGACAATGATTGATGTTAGTGATTAATAATGTTGGTGGTGATAGTTATGATGCTTGGTATTATAGTGATTGTTATGATGGCGATGATTGATGGTGGTGATGGTGGTTGTGATGTGACGTTGCTTGATGTTAGTAGTTTGAGGTGTTGATTATGTTGGCTGACACATGAATGCATAACGGTTGACGATGTGTTGGTCCTAGTTGGAGATGTTGTTTGTTGTGATGGCGGAGATGGTTGTTAGTAGAGATAAATCATGGAGATGGTAGTGGTTGAAGTGGTGGTAAAGGTGGCCTTACTAGTGACAATGATGGTGGCGGCCGAAGAATGTGTGGAGGTGTGATGTATTAGTCATAGTTAGTGGTGGTGCTAGTTGTGATAGATGAGTTGGTCGGTAGTAGAAATTGACCGGTGGTGGTTGATGATTGTGGTGCTGTTGACGACAGTGAATATAATTAGAATAATAGTTGTAGTAGGCATGGTAGCAGTTGACAATAGTGGTTGGTAGCGATATTTGTTATTGATGGTGGTTGTGACAGTGGAGGTGGTTATTGGTGGTGGGTGGTGGTTGACAGTAGTGGCGGTGGCAGAGGTGGTTAGTGGTAGTGACTACTAATTATGAATAGAGTGTGAATATTATCCAACACCAGAATATCTCTTCAAACCTATTAAGACATGGTTCTAGATCTGAATGATTAAGACCTATTTAGACCTATTAAGAGCTAAAATCTTAATAAAAAACAAATGCACTTAATGGTCCGAAGTCTGAATCATTTAGATTCAGATCTTCATTAAGTGCAAACAAATGAGGCCTAAGAGAGGTAGACTTCGATCCAGATGAGGTGAATCTCATTTTGAGGCTTCATAAGCTCTTACTCTCTTAGGCAATATGCAAGTTTATATTTTAGACTCACCCAAATTTGTACAATTATCTCATTACAAAGTTTATTATGTTAGAGACTTTTGAGGGATAAGGAAAATAATCTCAAAATAAAGTTTGAGATTAACTTTATCTCATATTTGGTACTCCCTCCATTTAAAAAAGAATGACCTACTTTCCCTTTTAGTTTGTTTAAAAAAGAATGACCCTTTCCTTTTTTGGCAATACTTTTAATTCAACTTTCCACATGACATGTTTAAGACCACAAGATTAAAGGACATTTTGGTACATTACTTGACATAACTTTAATTTAGAACCACAAGATTCAAAAGTCTTCTTTATTTTCTTAAACTCTGTGCCAAGTCAAACTAGGTTATTCTTTTTGAAATGGAGGGAGTATAAGGTATTACTTAGTTCTGAGAATATTTTATCCTACAATTTGTACTAAACTAGTGAGGTTACTATCCCATAATAATGGTGGAATAATGTTTTAACTAGTGATTCAAGCTCAAAGTGTGATCACTATACACTGTGCATAGTTACTGTTCCATTGGATTTAAGCTTCTCTATTGTATTAGCAAAGTAGTTAATTGGTTGGAAATGTAGTTGAGTTAGTTAGCAAAGTTGTTAGAAAAGTGGTTAGTTAGTTATGATGAGCTGTCAATGAGCTGAAAATGAGCTCACTATCTTAGCTCAAGTCTATAAATAGAAGCAATATTATAATGTACAATGAATAATGATGAAATTTCAGCTTCACTCTCTATCCTTTTTTCTTCCTTGTTCATGGATTATCAAGATGTAATGCTTGAATTTCACATGGTATCAGAGCCACGAGCTTAATACTGAGAGTATTTTGATCACTCCTCATCAAGTTCTCTGAGAATTTTAGGAACTCTGTGTGTTCTCTGTTTTTTCACTTCTTTTTCTTCGCAATTCTGATCTATTCTGTAGTTCAATCCCTTCACTCATGGCACCTAAAATTAATTAAAGTGATACACTCTTCATTGGTGCTTCTGATGGTTCCAGTGTTGTGCTCGTCCCAATCAAATTAACTGGCTTAGGAAACTATAGTCTGTGGAGTCGATCAATGCGAATTTCTCTCTTAGGGAAGAGAAAGTATGGTTTTGTCACTAGATCCTACAACAAGGAGTCATACAGAGAGGAAATCCATGAGCAGTGGGAAACATGCAATGCTATTGTCCTCTCCTGGATCATGAACACTGTGAGTGAAAACTTACTATCTGGTATCGTTTATGCCACAAATGCTTGTACTGTCTAGGAATATTTAAAGGAAAGATATGCCAACGTGAATCGTATGCACATATATCAATTGCATCGTGAAATTAATATGCACTCTCAAGGTATTGATTCAATCTCATCTTATTTTACCGAATTGAAAAATTTATGGAGTGAATATGATGTTCTGGTTCCTAATCTTAGTTGTGATTGCCCTAAGTCTAAAGAGTGCTCAAATCATATGTATCAACTGACACTATTATAGTTTTTGAGTGGACTGAATGAGTCATAAGATCAAGCTAGGAGACAGATCTTACTCAAGAGAGTGACTCCTACTCTTAATCAGTCTTATGCCATGCTCATAGAAGATGAGATCCAGCATTCAGCATGTATGCTTGCTGTACATGATAGATCATAATTACTTTCTATGCAAGTGAATCACAATTATGGTTATGGATAGGGAAACACCAATTACAAGGGCAAAAAGTGTGACTATTTTCACCTCTCAGGTCATACCAAAGAAACCTGTTATAAACTGATAGGGTATCCAAATGATTAGAAGAACAAGAAGAAACAAGGTTATAATCCTTCCAGCTTCAGATCACATAATGCTGGTGGTAATAATTTCTTATCATATAATAGTGGTAACAACTATAACAACAATGTTAGTAAGTCCTCTCAAACTACAAACATAGTAGCAGGACAAGTTGATGCTGCTAGTTCCAGTCATGATGTGAATCCTACACCACTGACAAAACCTCACACATTCATAGATGAAGAGTACACTCAAATTATGAACATGTTAAACAAGCATACCAAGGATATGAAACAAGTCAATATAATAGGTATTACCACTTGTTTTTTGTCCAAAGCTTGTTCTGACAGTTGGATTGTAGATTCAGGAGCTACACATTATGTGTCTGCACATAGACATTTTTTCAGAGTTAATACAAGCTTAGTTCCAAGACACTTGGACAAATTGCACCTTCTAACAGGTGATGAAGTTACAATTTCCCACACCGAAGAAGCCTATATGTTTGCTGATGTGTGATCAAAGATGTTCTCTTTGTTCCAGAATTCAGATTAAATCTATTATCTGTTGCTAAGATAACCAAGCAACTTTCCTGCTTTGTGTCTTTTTATCTTGATTTTGTGTCTTTCAGGATCTCTTCAATGGCAAGGTGAACGGGATTGGTAGACAAAAGAGTGGACTATATGTTCTTAAAGGAGAATGGAAATAAAATACTGACCATGCAGGACCATGGAACAATAGAATCATTGCAGAAGCTTCAGCTCCCATTTGCATAATGTGGCATCAAAGACTTGTGCATCCAGCTCCTCAGGTTTTAAGATGCTTAGAAATTCTGAAGAATCATAGTGATGTAAATATATTGAATAAATGCACTGTATGCCTACTAGCTAAACAGACAAGATTGTCATTTCCTACAACTACTAGTAGGTGATCTGCATGTTTTGAACTTGTACACATGGATTTATGGGGTCCTTATAGAACTTCTAACTTTGATAACAAGTGTTATTTCTTGACTATGGTAGATGAATATAGTAGATATACTTGTGTTCATCTGTTGTAGCTAAAATCTGAGACTATTATGGCTATTAAGACCTTCATATCCATGATTAAAACATAATTTAGAGTGGTTATAAAGGCTATCAGGTCTGGCAATGGGACTGAGTTTATCAATTCCCAATGTTATACATTATTTTATTCTCTAGGTATTCTATATCAAACCAGTTGTCCCCATACTCCACAAAAAAATGGAGTTGTGGAGAGGAAGTACAGACACATATTATATATTGCCAGAGCTCTCAAGTTTTAGTCTCACTTGCCCATTAAGTATTGGGGATTATGTGTGAAAGCTGAAGTATATATCATGAACAGGTTACCCACCTCTGTCTTGAGTGGTACGAATCCTTTTCAGTTGTTATTCTTTAAAGATCTTAAGTTGTCTCATCTGAAAGTGTTTGGATATCTGTGTTATGTAATTGTTATCCCTAGAGGTAATAGGTTCTCTGAAAGAGCTAAACCTCCATTGATAGGTGGCTACTCAGAGTCTTAAAAGGGATACTTGTTACTGGATATCCACTCAAAAATGCTATTGGTTAGTACGGATATTGTGTTTCATAAAGACACATTCCCTTTTGATCCATCACAAGTAAGGGTAAAACATACAAATGCTTCCAACAATGATGAAGACATCAATGACTTCTTGTCATCTACAGATGATGAAATTATTACTAATGTCCCTGCTGAGGATGCTCCCATTGAAGATGATTGTTTTTCTGATGCTGCACTACCTGGTATAGCTCCATCTGACACAAATACTAGAGCAGATTGTCAAGCTAAGCCTTCCCACTAGAACTAGTAGACCACCTGTATGGATGCACGATTATGTTGACACCTTAAAACACCAGAGATGCTAGCATCCCTTAGTTAATAGTCTATTTTACAGGAAACTAAGCCCTTTATATCAATGTTATTTGACAAAGTTCTCAACCTTGACTGAACGTCAACACTTTAAACAAGTTGTACAAGATGAAAGATAGGTGGAAGCCATGAAGTTATAAATCCAAGACTTGGAGGCCAAAAACACATAGACCATTGTTGACCTGCCAAAAGGGAAGAATAATGTTGGTTCCAAAGAGATATGAAAAATTAAATACCTTGCAAATGGTGAAGTGGAAAGGTTTAAAGCAAGATTAGTGGCCAAGGGATATAGTCAACAGAAATGGATAGATTATCATGAGACATATTCACCAATGGCTAAAATGGTTATAGTTAGGAGTGTGATTACTGTGGCAGTATCCAAAGGTTGGCCCCTTAATCAAATGGATATCTATAATGCATTTTTACAAGGGGATCTTACGGTGGAAGTGTACATGGAGCTGCTAGAATAATTCAAAAGACAAGGGGAGCAAAAGGTCTGCAAGTTGATTAAATCTTTGTATGGCCTCAAGTAGGCTTCTAGGTAGTGGAACCTGAAGCTCACTCATGTATTTCTTGATGCTGGATTCACTCAGAGTGCATATGATTATTCACTCTTTACTCTGCATCAAGGTGATGATACAGTGGTAGTTCTTGTATATGTTGATGATCTACTCCTTACTGGAAGCAATGCAACATTGATTGATGCAACCAAAGACAAGTTGCATCAACAGTTCAAGATGAAGGACTTGGGGGATGTATAATACTTCTTAGGTATTGAAGTCCTCAGATCAACCTCAGGGGTGATATTAAACCAAAGAATGTATATCCTTGAATTAATTTCAAATACAGGTTTTAGTGGTTCTAAACCTGCAATCACTCCATTAGAGTTCAATGTCAGGTTAACCACATAAGAATATGATCAAGCCACAGGTGCACAAGGTGATGAATTATTGTCTGATGTTTCTTCTTATCAAAGACTGGTGGGCAAACTCATGTATGCTACTATTACAAGACCAAATATCAGTTTTGCAGTCCAAACTCTCAGCCAGTTCATACAGCATCCCAAGAGATCATACTGGGATGCTTCTACCAGGGCAGTCAGGTACCTAAAAGGCTCTATTAGTTAAGGTATCTAGTTAAAGGCTGAGCATTCTACTACTCTAACTTATTGGTGTAACTCATATTGGGCTGCTTGTCCCAACACCAGACGATCAATTATGGATATGCAGTCCATTTTGGTGAATCATTGATATCCTAAAAGTCCAAGAAACAACACAGTTTCGAAAAGTTCTGCAGTAGCTGAGTACAGAAGCATGGCTTCATCAGTTGCAGAGATAACTTGGTTAGTTGGTTTGTTTCAGGAACTTAAGGTTCCATTACTATGCCCATATCAGTCTTTAGTGATAGCAATTCAGTCATTCAATTGGAAAATAACCCTGTGTTTCATGAGAGAAAAAACACATAAATATTGAATTCCACTTCATTAGGGACAAAATCAAAAGTGGATTGATACAAGTTGTACATGTTCACACACATGATCAGATTGCTAACCTTTTTACCAAGGGCCTAAGCCAAGATCTACATGCCCATTAATTAGGCAAGCTTGGTGTGCTCAACATACTACACCCTACAGCTTGAGGGGGCGTGTTTTAACTAGTGATTCAAGCTCAAAGTGTGATCACAACACACTGTTCATAGTTACTGTTCCATTGGATTTAGGCTTCTCGATTGTATTAGCAAAGTAGTTAATTGATTGGCAATGTAGTTGAGTTAGTTTGCAAAGTTGTTAGAGGTTGTTAGACAAGTGGATAGTTAGTTAGGATGAGCTGTCAATGAGCAGGAAATGAGCCCACTATCTTAGATCAAATCTATAAATAGAAGCAACATTGTAATGTACAGTGAATAATGATGATATTTCAGCGTCACTCTTTATCCTTTCTTCTTCCTTGTTCATGGATTATCAAGCTATAATGCTTGAATTTCACAGATAAATAGTCCCATGAAATATCTCACCTCATGAGATATCCCGACCTATTCTATTTGGTGTACCAAAAAATCCAGTAAGGTACAACTTATATATATATATATATATATATATATATATATATATATATATATATATATATATATATCAAAAGTGTGTAAACCCTTAGAAAAGTGATTTGAACTTTTTTCCCTTCATTAAAAGACCATTCTTTAGACAAAACAATTTTTTTACTATTTTCTTCAATTTACTATTTAATTATTTTTATTTTATTAACTAGACTCCTAAAATATATGGAAGGAGAATCAATTAATATTTTTCTTTGTACTTATCAATTAAAAAATTACTCCTAAAATAGGATAGAAAAATACTCCTAAAATAGGACTCTATTAAGGAAATACTTCTATAAATATTGAGATGCACGTTAAACTAGAGAAGAAACCAATTTACTTATTGAAAAAATATGATTGATGCTCATCTAACTTGATTCAGTTTTATGTCTAGATTGGTGGATGCTTAATTTTCTAACCCATAACTTCTTCACTGTTTTTGTCAACATAATAGAATTCAACATGTGTGTATATATGTATATCTCTTCTTTATTTTCATTCAAGTCATTATTTAGGGTCAAATTTTTTGCTCAGACAAGAATTATTTTCATCAAAATTGATGCTTTGTAATCACTATTATATTATTTTGTTGTAGTTTACAAGTCGTAGATGAATTTACAGGTGGTAGATGAATGAATGTCAGTCGGCTTTGAGAAATTTTTTAGATAAAGGTTAGGTTCAGTTATATTATATTTATATCTCTGTTTTGAGAATATTTTTGTGTAAAGGTTAAGTTTAGATGTATTAGTTTGATATCTCTATTATCGTATTGTTTTGTTATAGTTTACAGGTGGTAGATGAATGTCGATCGGCTTAACAAATTTTTGGTAAAGGTTAGGTTTAATTAAATAAATTCTCCAAAAGAAATGCCGAATTTAATTATTGTATTCATCTTTATTATTTAAGCAAATATCCTATTTAGTGTAACGTTTGAACTCAATAAAGTAAGGTGCACGCATGAGACGCATATATATATATGTATATATATATATATGCGTGTGTGTATATATATATCAACATGTCCTTTCATGCTTTGTGTGCAGGCATATATATAATTCCCTTATACTGTTAAACGAGTAATTATAAAAAGGCATGCACAAAAATATTTTGTTTCTTCATTTTTTGCATGGTTCTATAATTTAAACTCACGAGATCTTGTAGATTATGACATCATGTTAATTGAACATATGCCATCATTTCATTTAAAAATTATACTTTTAATTTATATATGTATGTACTTAGCGAATTGAAAGGTTGGGGTGGTTGCTCCTCAGCACAGGGAACTGTTCTCAGATATACTTATGCAACAAGGACTAGGACAAAAAGAAACAAGGAGTACAGGAATACAGAAGATAATAGACGCCGAGGTCTTACGTGTAAACTCCTTGCTTAAGGGAGAAAAACCACGACATGCCTTCAGGACTTTAAGCTCCATCATATTCTAGCAACTTTTTGAATACAGACTCCAAGGATTAACCTCTTAATCCTTTGTTTCCTAGAAAAATCCTATTACAAGAAAACCAAGCAGTAACTCTACCGCTTCCACCTCCAGCTAACTCTAACTGGACTTCACAAGCTAACTCTAGCTTGAACAATCACCTAGCTCTAGATGATTATAAAGAGAGATTACACCACAACACCTACAGTGATCTTAAGCAAGAATAGGATAAAGTTTAAGAATAATATTACAAAGTCTCAATTGCAACAAAGAAATAAAAATATAACTCTACGAGCAATCAGTTCCTTATCGCAGTTGTAGCCTTTGCTTTCCACTTTGGAGAGATATTTAATTGTAAGTATATGGAAGTGTTGGTATTCTTGTTGAGGAATATGGGCATTATATATTATGACACAAGAAAATCTAGTAGCAATCTCATTGTTTGAGGTAAAAAGGTGGCAGACAACTTTTCACCAAACTTTTGTACCTTGTGTCAGCTGGATTGTTGATTGTGATAGCGACATGTGAGCCCAACCTATTCCCTAATGCGTAGAATCCTTTGTCATCACAAAAAAAAAGGAAATAAGAAAGCTAAAAATACCCATGGGCTATATGGGTCCAGCTCTCCCTATCGAAAGGGCCCCAGTGCATGTTAGCCTTACAAATAAGGGATGTCAAGGGAATCCATGACCCCATGCCAATCCAAGGAACAAGTATTTTAAGTGTGAACTAAACACACAGTCAGGAAGACCCCCACACCAATAAATGTGGTTTCCAGTAGCGGTCCTCTCGGGACCTTAACCTTCCGCGGCGAGCTACACAACTCCCTTTAACACTAATTAAAACACTTGCACAAAAACCTATCCATTTAATCAAGGAATATCATCCATTAAGGCATTATCAATTATATCATCATACCAATAAAAAGTTTACAAGCCAGATTCATTATGCCATTCCGATTATTCATAAACTTGGGGGAATCCACGACCCTAAAGCTCTAATTTAAAACCATCTATATTCCATTTACCTTTTTTGCAATGCAATAGTTTAGAAGATGTAAGCAGCGCCATAGTATTATTCATATTTCAAAACCAATTATGCATGTAGTTTGAGGTCATTACCAATTAACATTATCAAAATATATTTATTTGGGGGAATCCACGACCCATCCCATGCCCATGCCCATGCCCATGCACCCCAATGGGTTTCAAAATTCATCAATAAAACATAAACAATGCATATAATTCATGTGAATACCATTTAAACAATAACCATCCAAAACCCTCAACCCAAATTCAAAATCCAATAACTAAATCACATGGATAACAATTAAATACATGCTTTTATATAAAAATCAATTTAGTGATGAGATACATGCCTTAAACACACTAGAATTTGTAGTCAATTTGAAGCTTGAAGCTCGGATGAATAATGCATAATGAAACCCTTGATTTTATTTTGGGTTTTGAGTTTGAGAGTGAAAGAAAGTAATTTGACCCATGAAAAATGAAGGAACTAAGCTTCTTTTATGTTTAAGAGTCATACAAGGGTGAAAAGACCCAAAATCTACTCACCCTAAGATAGAAAATTAAAAACTGCACGAAAATTATGCCTTGGCATTGCATGCCAATATCGCGGAGACTATCCTCCGTGCTTCATCAATATCACAGAAGGTAGCCTCCGTGACATGCAAAAGCGTTGAGGTTAATCTCAGTGGCACATTAATTTCGTGGACCCCTACTTCCTAGATGACCCAAAATGTCCCTGAACCCTTTACAAAAATTTTGAAACTTTCCCGAATTATTCTTTTAACATCCCTAAATATGATTCAAGTGAAAAATCTATATTCTTAACATAGAAAGATCAAAAATGAATTGATCAAAATTTTAAGGGTCTTATAGCTTCTTTCAATTTTATGGTCCGGTCGGGGGCTTTGTCCTGGCCTAGACAGTTATTTATTAGTAGAGGCTTCATAGACTGGATTATACAGATGCTTTGTTATAATTATGGGATAAAGTTTGTTGTTTAGACTTACTTGATTTTCATTATAATTTCTGCAATTTATATGAATTATGCTTTTGATGGAATGCTAAGGGGTTTTCTCATCCTTCGTGATTCGAGATGTCCGTCACAACCATGGCCTCGAATTGGGTTGTGACAAACTCAAAATTGGAAACCATAGCCAATATTGACGGAGTGAGGATAGTAGTGTCCAGGAGAGTGATAATGTTGAGTCTAGTGAAGGGAAAAGTTAAGGGGAAAGTGATAGTGGTGATGATGAGAGCAAGAGAGATACCTATAGTGAAATAAGGTTGATGAGCTCCTATCCTTGCCAATTTGTTCAGAAGATACTCCATTGAGTTGTATGAACTAACCACATGGATTGGAGATAGGATCTTTCTAGAAAAGCTTTTTGAAAGAGTGAGGATGATGGATTATCGTAACTTTAGAATAACTTTAGTTGATTAAAGGATTAATAGTGTCATTAAGGGTACCTATGAAATGTCAATAATAATAAAAATTGCATGAAATTTGATTTTTTTTAAATGATAAGCCAACATGTTTTGACTTAATGGAATTTTCTCTGATTACATGGTTGAATTGCTCAGCAGACCCCCTAATTAAAAATGAGCAGTCCTTTAAAAGGGGAAAATTTTCATTTCATGGTGAGAAAGAACAAGAACATCACTACTTCAAAGTTGATAAGCTTGATTAAAGGTAGTCAGTTGAATAAGGAGGAAAAGTTGTAGTGCTCTTTAGTTTGGTTCATCCACTAGATGTTGCTTGCAAGAGATCAGTCAAAGCTAGTGAATTCAAACTATATCAAGATGATGGATGGTTTAAATTTCTTTAAGAGTTACTCATGGAGGAAAGAGTCTTTTGAATTAACTTTGAGATATCAGAAGAAGAAAGTTGATTTGAAGAAGCAGCGGGAAGTGTATAGTGAGAAGAAGAAAGCATTGTACACTTTATACAACTTTTCTTGGGTATTTATGATTTTTATTATCAGTCATGTAGTCAGTTTATAATAGATTCTTTTTTATTTATGCAGTAATTATCGATTCTGTTTATTTATTTATTCTTTTATTGATTGTTGGTTTGGATATATGAGGTTTTTCCCTATCTTGGAAAGTATGTCAGAAAGTCATTGAATTCTCTTTTTTCTATTCTCCATTTAATTATATGGAACACAACTAATAACAATAACATAATGGAAGGCGGTCCATTTAAGTACAGAGGAAATACTACAAAGGTATAAATTTATTTGTTATTAGCTAGAAATATTCTTAAACTAGTGAATGTTGTGTAATTTCTATATTTTCTTATTTTGTAGATTATGTACCCATACCTTAACCTATTATTTGTGAGATGAAACAAACCTATGTAAAAACATTTAATCCATATGTGGACAAAGTGAAAGACACATTCCTCAATGCCTTGTTGAAAAACATGATTGTCCTTACTTCATCAATAGAGAACGTGGACGACGATGAAGATTTGGGAGGTCACAATCATGTTCTATCGCCAGCATGTGCTTGTGAGCATACTGGTTCGAGTGTGAACAATGTTGTACTAGACACTTCTAATAATGGGTATTTACGTGAGCGTTCCACTTTGCTTGAGCAATCTATGCTTGATATTGTTTCTTATGTTAGGGGGAGAAGTTGAGCATAATTAAAAAGATCAAGAAGAAGCAACAAGAGAAAGGAAAACTAATTTATATTTTGTAGGTGTTAATTAATTTACTTGTATAATTTTTTCTAATTCTTTCAAAATAATGCAGTGCATGTGGACAACCCCTATTTTATCCGATGTCAAGTGAATCTTGGAGAACTTGCAGTCGTAGTGAATGATCTTATAGTAGTAGATAAAGAAATGGCAAGAAATAAGAAGAGGAAAAAATAAGAGAAGGTAATAGATGAAGAGGAGAAGAAAGAAGAAAAAGAGGAGAAAAAAGCAGACGAAGAACAAGAGAAAGAAAAAGAAATGGGAAAGAATGCAGATGAAGAAGAAGAGAAAGAACTAGAGGGGGAGAACACAAAAGAGAAAGAAGAGGGGAATAAAGAATAAGAAGTGGAAAAAAATAATATTAGAGATGAATACTTGGTCACTGTGTGGCAGAAGGGGAGAAGAAAGATGCACAAAAGAAGATTAGAGATGAAGGCTTGGCCACTTATGTGGCAGAAGATGAGAATCAAAAAAATAAAATCTTTGACATTGATGTGCCAGATAAGGAGAAGAATGATGATAAAGAAGAGAAGGAAAAAAATGAAGGCGTTCTCCCAACAGTTGAAGAAAAGGAAAAAAAATGGAGAAGAAAATGGCGATGAAAATAAAGTGGACGTGATGGTTATTATTGTGAAATTCAATGATGAGATTATTAGTAGTATTCATACTTAAACTTACTCTCTTCAACATGGTTATAGTAACCTACTAGAGTCTTGTAGTACATTGTCCTAGCATGGTTTTTCAGGTGTTCTTAAAATGCACAAACAAAAAAAAAGTAGCACGATCAAGCTTTTTGAAAATACCTTGTTGTTCAGGGAGGAGGAGATCCACTTGTCACCTATGGAAGATGATGCTCGCAATTATCTCCCTCTGACATGAAAAAACACTACTACATAGTCATCATCTGCACCACGATGTACTAAAACAAGGCCTTGGGCTAATAATTTCATCCCCCAGAGACTCTGTAATTAATAAATGAAAAGAAGTTCAAAAATAGTGATCTGTTCTAGAGGCAAATCCAGGATTTTTAGTTTATGCGCTTTGACCATAATCCTTTTTGCTTACTAGAATCTCAATGGATTATCTACACATAGTAAATTATTTTTTATACAAAAATAAAGCTAAATCTAAAGCTATTAGTTCTGCTGAACACATAATTATAAATGTGACCTTACCTCTGGTGATTGAGCCTTCACAAATTAGAAAGGGAGATCAGTAATACTCCCTGTATTCACTTTTACTTGTCATATTTTTACTTGACACATTCATTAAGAAATAATTATTGACATGGTTATTTTACCATACTTGAAAAGGAGCCTTGGAGTAACTGGTAAAGTTGACTCTATATGCCCAGGATGTCACCGATTCAAACCTTGAAAGCAGCCTATGACAGTAATATAAAATAAGGTTGTGTATAATAGACCTTTAAGGTTTGGTCCTTCCCCATATCCTACACATAGTGGGAGCTTTAGTGCAATGGGCTTCCCTTTATATTCTATTTTATCTTATTACCCTTATTAATTGATGTTTTGGATAAGCAATTATTGTTAAGGGTAAAGTAGAAATTTTGTTGTCTTTCTTTGATATTGAAACAGTGAAAAGTAAATATAGAAATCTATTTTAGAAATAAGCAACAAGTAAAAATGAATGGTGGAAGTATACATCAAATAAACTATTATGCTTTCTACCCTCACCAAAGACAAAAATAACAAAAAATCCCAAAATTGGACATACGAAACTTTTGGATTGTATAAATACATCTAGTACAAACTATGCACAAGCGACATGAACACCAAAAAGAACCCGAACCTCTGGTATATTACTAGAACTCTGAAGTTGAGGACAGATTCACTGTGCGAAGCAAATTTTTTACAGTTCTGATGTTTGTGTCACATTAGGTTAGGCGATTCTTCTTAAGATTGAGAGTGGAATTTCACTTCCATTTCTAAATAATTTAATGGCTTTTCAAATAAGATGTGTCCCAGGTGATAACGCTCAAACTACAGCTCTCGTAAGAGTGTAAGCGGTTGTTGTCAAATATAGAACCCAACTGGGTTGGGTATCGATCCCACAGAGAATACTTAGTCACTAAGTAAGCAAAGATTATTAGACTTTTGGTGCAAGTCTCGAAAAAGGGGGGATTTTGTAGCGTGCAATACTGTAAACAAAATAATAGAGTAAAAACAGAAAAATAGCAAAGTAAAAAGAAAGAATATTTAGTAAGATGTTTAACCAATGAGGATTGAGAGTTGGGGTTATGTCCACCTTATGAGTTATACGTCTCTATTGGCTATGAGTTATGCGGAATTCAGACATGCATGTGCTTATAGAGAGTTGTATTCTATGGTAAATCCAGGCGTCTTTCGACCATCAAGGATTATTTCACTTTAACTCTTTCGAGCTTAAAGCGTGTCTAACGGTACGAACTCTCCAAGAGGTTAATCCAGTTACGGCACTAACATTTTAACAGGGGTTGGTGCCCTATTACCTTGACATTATCTCTTTTCCAGACATATAACTTTTCTTTCGAACAAGTTAATGCTATACTGGCGTATTCTATGCGTTTGAAACCACAATAATTTGCATTAAGATGAAGAGAATAATGATATAAGTAGCATACGTGTCAAGAATTCACAAAATCATAGCAATAGATAGTATCTCATAAGGCTTCCATAACCCCAACAGAGAAGTTTAGCTACGCATGAGTGCAACGGAAAACACAATAGACATTATCATCATAAAAATCTCACGTGAATTCCTTGCAAATAGATTTTCTCTTGTTGTAAAAATTAAAAGTCGAATATATGAAAAAATAATGTCAACAATGAATTAATGAAGAAAAAGGGGAAGGATAGAATAGAGATGAGGGTGGTGGAGAATTGTTTTGATGGATGGTGGATGGATGGGAATAATAAAAATCTCCAGCAAACTAGGGTATTTATAACACCCATATCTTATTCCTACTAAGCTACTGCATTACTTATCCTAGTCCTACTAGGTTACTGCATCATTATCCTAATCCTACTAAGTTACTGCTGATCCCCAAAGTCTTTAGAAATGCTGTTTTTGCCCGGGACAGATTTTCCATGCGTCACTTTTAGTCCCTAGGCGTCCAATCTCTCCTTTCCTTCTTTCGTGAAGCTTCCTTGGGCGTCAAGTTATCCATAAAATGCTGAAATCTTCATCATTTATACCTGAAAACTTGCTAATCACGTTTGTTAGCTCACTTACAGGAAAAAGGACTAAAAGTGCATGAATTATATATTTTGTCCTCAAAACTTAGCTAAAATATGGGTAAATTATAGTACTTTAGGCGTGTAAATACGCCTATCATCACCAGGTAGTCTAGATTTGTGTCCCCAACTTCTATAGAAATGACATGAGCTAGATGGAAAATTTAAAAGTATGTAAACACTAATATTTATCAAAACATCAGAGCTAGTAGAAGTAAGGTTCCACCATGGATTAGAACTGATTGACATAACTTGTTATCTCTGTCAATTCAATCTTGCCGAAGACTTACTCCATCAACTTTGTTTGCGACAAACATCTTGATAAAATCCTCATTACTACAATAAAGCTCCACATTTTTTGATCAAACATCAAATAGGTTTGTGAATGTGTCTCTCCTTGTCACATTCAGACAAGAGATAGTATTGGACTACAAATAAAGCAGGGAAATGTTTATTTTTCCACAAAGCTTAATTTCATTAACAAAAATTTGAAGGTTTTCCTAATACAATGAAATCCCATCATTCTAGATGTCATCATATGTTTCCATTGGGTGCTCGTAACAAACAATCAACATGAATATATGACGAAAAGGCTCATTTTTAGATGCTTTTTCAGTGTACTTATATTTAAAGAATTTCAACAAGGGTAAGATAGGAGAAAGAAATACCAATATCCGGGGGCTTAGAGTAATAAAAAATTCAAGTGTTCCAAAATCATCCACTGTAAACAAGGTAACACTTATCTTGGTATTAATAGTAGTTTAAAGACGTTGACATCCGCTTTAAAGAAAATCTATATGGAAAAAGGATCGATTTCACCGATATTATAACAAAACAACAAGTTTCTCTTTTCATAAGCAAGCTATGGACTGATACAATTAAAATTTTAATGGCTCTCACTCGAAACAACAAAACAGCATTAATAGTGGTATGTAGCCACTTTATCAGTCATGATATACCAAGAATGATCCCCTGAGCAACTCTGAAGTAGGAGCTTGTCAATGCCCTGAACTTCTCCCGTCCAGCTGTAGAAGATAAGTCTAAGAAAAGTTACGTCACGAAGACAATCACAAGAAACTTTATATTTGAATCACAAGAAAATATTAGGACATAATCCACTAGGCCAATTTAACAAGCTACCATTATATTTGCAATATTAAGCTTGATTCTGAAATCATGAAGGAAATATATTAAGGAATTTAAGCAGAGAAAAATGGCTTCCAGTCTACCTTAAAAAAGGAAAAAGGTTAGCTTTGTGGCCCATCTCATCATTTGGTACGTAGAATGGATTTGATCTTTCCGCCAACAAGCAGCCGGAAACAACAAAAAATGTACATAAGAGTTGTCTATGATCTTGTCATTGATTTATTTGCTTGTGTTGTTTTGTAGGAGTACTTCAATCATTCTTACTAATTTATAATACGAGAGAGGGTTAAGATATTTGAACATAGATAATGCTTTGTTGGAAGCTTGATGATAATGTGATTGTAGAAGCAGATAGATTATGCTGAACATAGGTAAAGCCTTATGTCATGACCCAAAATCCAAGGGTCCTGATGTCATTTGTCGCAAAAAACCTTGACAAGTAAGCCTATCACCCAAATTAAAATAAAATGAGGAAAAACAATACCAAACCACTGCAAAACCCCTATAACGGAGTCAAACCCCATATATATTTAGTAAAAGCGGAAATATAATCAAGCTACCAACCGAATCCCAAAACCTGGTGTCACACTGTAAGAACTAACTAGTACAACTCGAGGTTAAAACTACATAAGATATCCCAAAAAGGAATAAAACACTATCTCTAAATACAAGTAAGACATAGTCTAGATAAGAAAGGGAAGAAGTCAACTCCTGATGCATATATCTACCGCTACCTCGAATGGGCTCCAAATATCGCCTAAATCAAGAATCTATGTAGAGTTCTTAAACCTGGATTTACACCGAAAGGGTGCAGTGGGGATGTGTACGATCCACTTGTACTCAGTAGGTATCATAGGCCAACTGTGTAAAGTAAAAAATAACGAATATAAACACAAACTATGGGCACGTCTCGTGCAATCAGAAAATGTCCCAAACAGTAGCCCACACTGTCTCCACTAACAGTTCTACTATAAATACATAAAACAAATACGGGTAGGGAAAGAAGGGAAAGTATACACATACATCAAATACCAGTATAGGAAGGTAGAACAAATCGACATATATCAAGTCAAGGATAAAAGATACAATAAAAACATAAACACAATATATGAAGTGAAATAAAGATGATGATGATGTGATGCATGAGGTTGTCGCACAACCTTCATATACACCTACGGAGCTAAAGCTTCCCGCCTTAGGACCCATAGGGTTTTTTTATACTTGATACAACCAATATCCATATCTCCTCTCCGGTACATACATCAGTTTAGGATTTTTAAGATGTCACATTTTCTGTCAGAAAAAACTAGTATTTCTAGTATTTCCACTGTGCTACCAAAGTTTCATGAATGAGTATGATATGAGGATGTAATGCTCACAAACAACGAAATTGAGAGTATCAAAAATTCAACCAATATACCAACAACGTGAGCCAAAAATCCACTTTATCCCATGGAATTTGCTTGAGAACATTACTATGAGCCTTTTCTCATAGTTATCCCATAAGTTCTTGGTTTAATTTCATGTAATAATTGTAACTTAAGATGTATAGTTATGTAAATTTCAGATTTCATATTATGATTATTTCATAATTTGGATCATTTTAGCTCAGGTAGTTCAAACAGATAGATTGATGTACGACTAAGATCACATATAAATCTAAGGTAAAGACCTCCAATTTGAGCAAGTTACCTGATCATTAATTAAATGACCAACCATCCATGATCCAATATAGTCCAGAAAGTCATCAAGTGAAACAAGCAAGGAAATGTCATTGATACCATAGGATTTCTAAGATCAAAGATTTTTCCACCCAAAAAAGTGTAAGCAAATATACATTTATCAATACCAGGACAACAACATCTTACAAGACCCCACACGATCACACAAATAGCAATTAATGTTTTAAACTACCAAATATTATTCACATAGGCCTCCACACAGGCACATAAATCACCTAACACATTTTTTGTGATACAACCCCATATCCATAGCATGCTTTTTCTTCATTATTAACTACCCAACCCAGTCTGAAGAAAGTTAGGCCATAACCTACCCTGAATGCCGAAATTGGTCCCGTAAGCCTTCAATTAGGAGCTACCCCCTCATAAACGGATCCAAAATCAACTAAAACACACAAATATAGAATCTACGCATCAAAAGAAAATTGGATAACCATATTGACCACTTTTGAATTGGAGTCCAAATGGACCCCAAAATGAGTTTTTGAAAAAGAGGGGAAAAACTGAATTTTTTTATCCAAAAATATATTTTGCATGATTAAATAAATTCATAAAAGAAAACACAAGTAAAAATGGGTTGAAATTGGGGTTTAAATCAGAGAAATACTATTTTACGCCTCCCGAGCTAAAATTTCCAAATTTCACCTTTAGAATCCAAGTTTTAACGAAGTTTAAATGATAAGAATCGAAGAAAAGTAATTGAAATAGGGAATTGGAGCTTACCGAAGCTTAAAAATAGAAGAAATTGCTCAAAAGATCGAAACCCCAAGCTCCTAGTCTAAAAATAGTGAAGAAAGGGAGAAAAATTATTTATATCCAGGTCAAGTAGCCGCTCTAGTGGTCATCGCTAAAGCGATAGAGTACCGCTTTAGCGGTACCCGCCTAAGGAAGCCAGTCCACTAAAGCAGACAAGGGTCACTTTAGCTCCCTTTTCTAAAGCGGACAAGACCGCTAAAGCGCCTTTACCTACTGGAAGCTAGCTGCTTTAGCGGTGAAATAGCACTTTAGAGCCTGTCGCTAAAGCAGCCAAAGTGGCGCTTTAGCGGCTGCACCAGCTGGAAACTTGGAAAATTTCAAGTCTCCGTGAGCCCCTCACGATTCATTCAGAATCTCAAAAATGCGAATGAACTATGCTACCCTATCAAATTTAATGGCAATATCAAATTTTTGAAAAGATGTCATTTTCACAAAGTTGGCCCCCGAAATCCAATTTTACAACTTTTCAAACCGAGGATCAAAATGAGATGTAAAATCCATAAAACCAAACCAACCATGTTACCAACCTAAAATAAACATTTCAGACCTGCTGGCTTAGTCTATTTTTTTATCCAAAGCACAGATCAATAAATATTGATCGAAGTCAACTATAAGGCTTTTCAAGCTATCAAAACCCACAATTTTACATATTTTACACCAAAATGTATTGGGAATCATGCCAAGCATCTCCATACCCCAGAAATACCACAATGCAACCACTTTGATGGGTTAAGTGGTCTAATCAGAAAAAAATGAAAATTTCACAAAAACCACCAAAATCAAGTTACATCATCCACCACTAAAAATCTAGTTCATCCTCAAACTAAAGGTAAGGGAAATACCTGAACAATAGAAAAGATGGAGATAACTACTACGAATATCAGTCTCGGCCTCCCAAATAGACTCATATACAAGCCAAACCTCCACTGGACCTTAACCACTGGAATATCCCTAGAACACAACCATCTAACATCTCTGGCTAGGATGGAGATATGCTCATCAACAAAAGATAACCGTTCATCTAGCTAAAATGAGTCCCAACGAATGACATGAGACTCATCTGGAAATAATGCCTAAGCATGGAAACATGAAAAATTGAATGAATGGCTGATAAATCTAGAGGCACATCCAACTTATAAGCCACATCACCATTAGTTTGAAGGATCTCAAAAGGTCCAATATACCTGGGGATAAGATTTCCCCTCTTCCCTAACCTTAATAAGCCCTACATAGGTGACACGTGAAGGATGACATGATCACCAACACTGAACCTCAGACCATAAAGCCTATGATCCGTAAAGCACTTCTACCTACTCTGGGATGCTTAAAGTCTATCTTGAATGATTTGAACTCTATCCAAGGACTCATAATGTAAGTATATACCTCGAGGTTTAACCTCAAAAACATCAAACCAACCAACTGGAAAGAGGCAACGCCTGCCATACAAATCCTTAAAAGGATCCACCTCAATACTAGATTGATAGCTATTATTATATGCAAACTATGTGAAGGCTAGATATTTCTCCCATTGGCCTCCAATGTCTATCCCACAAGTGCAGAGCATATCCTTCAAAACCTGAATTGTTTGCTCTTATTGACCATTGGTCTGGGGTGAAACATCGTGCTAAGATCAACCTGAGTACCCAACTCCTCTTGAAAAGTCTACCAAAAGTGAGATGTGAACACTAAACCTCAATTCGAGATGATAGACACTGGCACCCCATAAAGATGAACTATCTCATGGATATAGAAACATGCAAACCTCTCAGCACTGAAGAAAACCTAAACTGGAATAGAATGAGTTAATTGGTTAATCGATCCATGATGACCCAAACACTATCAGAACCACGAGAAGTATGAGGCAAAATAGTCACAAAGTCCATAGTGATCCATTCCCATTTTTACTTGAGAATGGATAACCTCTGAAACAAACCACCAGTTCTCAAATGCTCAGCCTTCACCTACTAGAGATATAAGAAATGAGCTGCAAAATATGATACATCCTTCCTCATACCACCCCAACAATAATGCTTTCTTAAATCACGATTCATCTTAGTCACTCCCGGATAGATGTAATAGCCTAAACAATGAGCCTCCTTTAAAAGCAATCTAATCCAATCACCAACTCTTTATATATAAAAACGGCCACAAATCCTCAAGACACCATCAGGATCAACCAAGGCTTCTCTAGCCTCACCACTCAGCACCTTATCTTAAATCAGTATCAACCTAACATTATCAAATAGATGAGCCTAAATCTGCTCCATCAAAGAAGACCTAGCCTCCAAGAATGCCAAAATACTCCCAGGTGTCGAAGCATTAAGCCTAACTATCTGATTAGCCAAAGGCCTCTCTTGGGTCAAAAGATGCACCAAGCTACCCATGCTAGTCGATGTCCAGCTCAAGGTATCCTCAACCACATTAGGTTTGTCCTTATGATAGAGAATAGTTAAGTTATAATCATTTAGAAAATCAAGCCAATAAAGCTGCCTAATATTAAGATCTCATTGGGTGAAGAACTACTAAAGGCTATGATGATTTGAGAAAATCTCAGAACGGACTCCATACAAGTAGTGCCACCACAATTTCAAAGCAAAAACAACTACACACAGCTCCAAACATGGGTAGGGTAATTCCTCTCATGGGGATTCAACTGATGAGAAGCATAAGTAATCACCTTACCTTATTCATCAATACAAAACCTAGCCCAACACTAGAAGCATCACAAAAGATGTAAACCCCACACCCTCATTGGCAAAGTCAGGATAGGAGCTATAGTCAACAAGTTTTTTAGCTTTTGAAAGATCATCTCACAAACATCAAGCCACTGAAAGGAAATCTTATTCTGAGTCAACTTGGTCAATGGAGTTCGGATAGATGAAAACTCCTCAACAAAACATCGATAGTAAACTGCTAAATCAACAAAACTTTGAATCTCGGTAGGAGAAATAGTTCTATCCCAATCATGAACCAATGTATTCTTGGCCAAATTGACCATAATACCATCCTTCGTCACCACATAATCCAAGAAAGAGATAGAATCTAACCAAAACTCACACTTAGAAAACTTAGCATACAATCTCTTGAGCATAATTCACAAATGCTCCTCATGATCAACCTCACTCTTGGAATAAACCAAGATATCATGTATAAATACAATGATAAAAGAATTAAGATATAGTTGAAATACCCTATTTATCAACTCCATGAATGCAGTTGGGGCATTGGCCAACCCAAAAGACATGACCAAGAACTCATAATGACTATACTGAGTCTAAAAAATTATTTTTGTAATATCTAAATATCTAATCTTCAACTGGTGATACCCGGACCTTGAATCAATCTTTGAAAATACCAAAGCACCCTGAACTTGATTAAATAAATCATTAATACAAGGAAAATGATACTTATTATTAACTGTCACCTTGTTTAACTATCGATAATCAATACATAAATGCATAGACCCATCCTTTTTCTTCATAAATAATATAGGTGCACCTCAAGGTGATACACTAGGTTGGATAAATCCCTTTTCCAATAACTCCTGCAATTGATCCTGTAATTCTTTTAACTCTGTTGGGGCCATCCTATACAGAGGAATTTAAATGGGCTTAGTGCCTAGCTTAACATCAATACTGAAATAAATATCATGATTCGGAGGCATACCAAACAAATTAATGGGAAAAACATCCATGAACTCATGGATAACACGAACAAAATCTAAAGAACGAGGTAAAGTAACACTAGTATCACAAATATGAGCCAATTAAGATAAAAATCCCCTCTTAACCAAACAACGAGCCTGAAGGAAAGATAAACTCTCTTGGGTCCCAAATGAAGCACACCTTTTCAAGATATCCTTAGCACACCCAGAAGAGCTAAAGTCACGGTCTTAGCATAACAATCTAGGACTACATGATAAGGGGCTAACTAGTCCATACCCAAGATAACATAAAAATCTACCATCTCTAACATAATTAGATCTACCCAAATCTTATACCTAGCAAAAGTCATGAAACAAGATCGGTACACCCAATTCACCACTAAAGAGTTTTCTACGAGGGTAGATTCATGAATAGGCATATCAAGAGGCTCACAAGTAGAATCAAAACTTAAAGCAAAGTATGCAAACATATAGGAGAAAGTCGACCCCGAATCAAATAACACAAATGCAGATTTGAAATAAATAGTGATGATACTTGTGATGACACATCAAAGGCCTCTAACTCTAGAATGGAAAGTATATAGAATAGCACTGACCACATAAACCACCTAGATAAGTAGCCTCATGACCACCACCATGAGCACCATTACCTTTACCTATTATACCTCTAGTAGGACCTCCACCTCTCATAGCTGATATAATGGTAGATCTGAAAATATAATGGGGATAGTCTTTAGCGACATGGCCAGTCTCATCACACACATAGAAAACCCTATGGCCCGACTTAGAGAAAAGAGGTACGACTGAACTAGGACAACCACCTAAAGCTGCTGGACCAAAAGACCCACTACCTGAACTCTACAAGTTTTCCTGCATTGGTCTACCGTGATACTCACTAAAGATTTAAGAATCTCTACCTCGAGAGATGCGAGCTCTGAATTTATCCAAATGGTGTACCTTCTTGGCGCGTCCTTGAGATATTCTAAGAATAGACTCAGTCATCTTATAATGATCCACTATGCTCTAAAATAATGCTACATATACTACCATCTGATTCATCGCAAGCTAAAGAGAAACATCAAACCTTTCATGAACTTCTGAATCTTCTGAGATTTACTGGAATTACTAGAATAATAATATCTATATAAGGCAAGGAATCATACCTCAGACTCTTCCATAATCATGAAGCCCAGCTCCAAACAATCAAACTTATATCTTATTTGATACATCAAACTGAAAGGCACAAATATGTCCAAAAGTCCTATCTATGGAAAACTAAGAGGTCGGCAACTGATGTGTCACGGTTTCATGGAACTTTTGATGCTTAAAATAGTGATATGCACTTACTTGGGCCATTTTGTTAGATATGATATATATTTTTTGTGTATTGTAGGTAAATTAGGTTAGAAGTGGCATGGGTTTGAAAAGGATGAAAAAGCTCCAGAATAATGAAAGTACTAACTGAATCATGAATTGTTTATTCACCTAATGACTTGTGACCTCAGTCGTGATGATACCAATGAGTGCGACTGATTTCAGGAGTTAAGAAAAGGCTAACCAAGACTCATAATGTTTGATAATGAGTCATATTGTGAGTCGTGTTGAGTATATGAGGAAAACGTCCTAAAAGTTGATAATGTAAGGCCCCATAGGATACGAGTAAAGTCTACGAGTTATGATAACAGCCTACAACTCATGGTGAGGAGTCATTCTAAGCATGGAGCAGAAGTGCTGAAAGGTGAAATCTCACTAGAGTGATAAAGAGTCGTAGCTAACCACTCGTGATGTGTTATAACAAGTCATGGCCACTGAATAAAAAAGAGAGATACTATAGCAGGCAATGATTCGTTGCTAGTCCAAATGACTCATTACTAGAGGCTTGACCATGTCGACTTAATTTTTCTATTTTGTTTTAATTAGGTTTCCTTTATTATTTTGAGATATTATAAATACCCTTGGGTTATTCTTGTATTAGGTTACACACTTTAAGATATTCTCACGTACTTTGACATATTTGATTCTCTTGTTCTTGGTTTTTGGTTTTGTAACTAATTAGAGACTTTTGATTTTATTCTTTCATCATTGTGAAATTAGTTCTAGATTTTTATCTATTGAATTTCATAGATTGTTGCATAACCATGAGCAACTAATTTCCTTAGATAGGGTTGAGGAACCTTGGAAAATTAACAAAGAAGAGGAAGTATGAGGTTTTTGTTAGATCATTCTTGCGCCATATATTATGATCTACTTTGTATTGACTATTCCCTATCTACTACTGAAGCTAAGGACTTGTTTGTATTTATGATCACCCTCACAAAAGAGTTCAATATTGGTAGAATAAGATTACAATAGTGATAGGATATCAACCCTCATTTAATAAATTTATACCCACATGGTGATAATTAAACTGGGATAGACGATAAGGATTAGTAAAGATACACCCTGAGACTCACAAGGTGAAGGGTGATATTTACCAATGAATGCACTAAATAGTTGGTGATGCATATCTTGTTAGATTTTACATGCATATCCTTAAAGTATTCAAAATGAGTATGAGAAACTTACGAAGTTAAGAAGCCAGGGGGAGTACAACCCTAGTCTTCTTTTTAGATTATTTTACAACCAAAGACATCTAAAGCTTGTTACTTTTTGTTGTTTGATACAAATCCCCCAATTTACTTTTATGCATTGCCCAACTATTTTAGTAAGTTTGAGATACAATTTCGACTTATTTCCCGTGAGATCTACCCCAACCCAGTTGGGTTACTATATTTGACTTTGACTGCCTTATATTTCTTAGAGGTGCAAGTTTGGGGAATATTTAATTTTGGCACCATTGCTGGGTAATACGGTTACAGAGTTGTTTATTAAAGTTGTTCCAATTTTTGGGTTTTATTTATTGATTCTTCATTGGGTGTACACCGGTATCAGGACAACATTGATTCTTTATTTATTGATTCTTCATTGCCTAACTAGGAGTCAAGAAAATTAATTACTCCCACAAAATTCCAACCCAAAGAGTATCCTAAATCTAGAACATATGATGATAGAATATGTACGTGAAGGCCATTTTGAAGGGGTTTTGGGATGACCAAAATGTTGTGCCTCTCCTATCTCTTGGAGTGCAGGACATTATTGATCAAAAAATAGAGAAATTATTAGCAGAAGCAATTAACCAGAGGAGGGAAGTAGATACCCAACTTATAGCTCAGTAGATAGAGCTGGCGAGGAAAAGACCAATAGTTGATCATTGAGCAGCACTCAATGAGGACTGAGATAGATAGGGAAGGGGTAGATCTCAAGTAATCCCTATATATCAGTACATGCAACCATATGATGATCCAAAGAAGGATATAGAGTATGTTGAGCTTACCGAGACTGGAGTTATCATTCCTCTTATATTGCCACCAAGTGTGAAGTTCAACATTACTAGTGTTATAATCTAGCTGTTGAACCTGAAAGGTATGTTTGTAGGCTTGCCGATCAATGATGCAAACATGCACTTTACAAACTTCATTAGGATTTACACTTCATATGCTATACCTAGGGTGTATTAGGAAGCATTGAGGCTCAGTTTGTTTCCTTTTTCTTTGACTGGTGAAGCTACATTGTGGTTAGGGCAACTTCCTTGAGGATTGATTACTACTTGGAATGAGTTGTGAAGGCAGTTTTTAAACTGTTTCTTTATGCCAACTAGGATATTGCAGTTGAAAGATAAGATATATAACTTCAAGTAGTTACATTCTGAGTCGTGTATGAGGCATGGTTTCGGTTTAAGAAAAAGCTAATGATGGTACCTAATCATATAATTTTAGGGATAAATTTGCTAGAGATATTCTATCGAGCCTTGATTTCCAGTTCAAGAGCTATAGAAGATATGATTACTGGTAGAGCATTCATGCATCTGCATTGGGAGGTAGCGTTAATATATTAGGTCAAATCATGCTCGCCAACCAAGGATGGAATACTCGGGTGGCTAAAAGAAGCGCTATTACTTATGCTATTGGGGCTTACAGTGAGCATAGAGTGGTTGATGATTTAGTGGTGCAAAAAGTTGAACAACTTATGTAACGCCCCGAGTCTGTACCCCGGACGCTACACGGTGCTTACGACCCCAAAGGACCACAAGCTAACCTATGCTGATATCTGTTGTGAGCACTAAAACATGATACTGTAATAAATACAGAAAAATAGGCTGAAATGCCATAAGGTTCAAAATCTATAAATACTGATAAAGTGTATCAACTGAAATAACAATTTATAAACCTGAACACTGTCTAAAAACTAGTCTAAAAAGCCTCTAACTAAAACAGTCTAAAAGTGGAGTTGATCTAAAAATTCCCCAACTAACTCCATCTATTGAAATACTGAGTCTACTAAAATAATGAAATAAAAGAATATCCTTGAATAATGAGGACTCACTGCCAATCTACTGCTGCTGGCTAAGTCTGAATCTATCTATACGCGGTTGGGAACCTGACCATCCAAACTTATGATATAAAACATCATAGCGCAAAGAAAGAGTATGCGTCAGTATGTAGAATGTACTAGTATGCTAGATGAAGTAAGACAAAATGCAAGGGTTCATATGCATGAACAATAACTGACTGTATAATATTGAGTAACTGAATATGAGACTACATGGATAACTGATACTGCTGTAACTACTGAGTATGCACTAATGTGCATATAAATAAATGTTATGACTAAGCTTGTCTGAAGCTAAGTCCTGAATTCTGATACTGAGTAACTGATATCTGAAGTTACTGATACTGGTTGATTGTATCTGACAGTCCTAATTCTGTAGAACTAAACTGAGTTCTATTCTGAAGACTAAAACTGAGACTATAGGAGGTAATCATCTAACCGACATTCCCCAAATAACATAACTGAGTTGGGGTCCAACCTGTAACCCCAGTTGGAAGGGTGCCAGTACCGTGCCATGGGTAAAGACACTAAAGAGTTACCCTCATCTGGCAGGTACTCTAATGAGAATAGTGGAACCCTCATCTGGCAGGTTAAAAATCCTCATCAACCCTCAACTGAAAGGTTTGATGTCTCAACCTACGCTGGCTACGTAGTTCTGGAATGCAAGGATTGCTTCTAAGGATCACCCTCTCTACTGGCAGGTGAGCCCCCATCCTTGGGTTCACTCGGTGCTAAATCCTTCTCCCAACTAAAAGACACTAAACTAAGTATACTGAACTGAACTGAACTGATACTGAGTTTACTGAATTTTCCTGAGTTTTATAATTGACTGAGTTCTACTGAGTTCTGTAACTAATTGAGAGTACTATTGATCATGACAGGACTAAAACTATTCTGTAACTGACACTGGCTCTAGGTAAGTATCTAAATTATTGGGTATTAAATCCCCCAGGACTCAATAGCATGAAAAATAAAGCATATCATGATCTTGAGGTACACAACAATGTACACTTGTCCATAATTCATTCATAAGACATTTCATCAAACACTTGTAAGGCATGAATTGTACATGATTGGGACCACATAATGACATGTCAAGATTCCACTATCTACTTCACATAGGCATTTTAGCAAATACTTGGGGAGCATGGAGTATTTCACATGATGATTGTCAACACATGTAATCATGAATACAACATTCAATTTCAAAATCTAGGGTTAAGCATGCAATTCATATAATTCACCACATAACTATCTTAATTTCATGGAAACTTATAATTAAACATGAATTGGATCCCAATTACTATCATGAATACGAATACAATCAATTTCAAGCATGGAAATCATAAATCATAAATCTTGAAGTTTTAAAAATGGATTATTGGACTCTATGGGTGAAAGGGACCCATAGATGAACACCTAACATACCTTAATTGTTAATTCTTGAAGGTTCTTGGAGAGACTCTTAATTTTTGCTCTTGTTTCTTGAAGCTAGGGTTTAGACCCTTTTGAGAGAGAATGACTTAATCTTTGAATAAAAGTGAATAAATGATGAGATAATGGGTTATTTAGGGGTAAATTTTGTGTTTAGACTGATTAGGGCCATAAAAAATACCTATTTACCCCTAAGAACAACTTAAAAATTCGTACTAAAAAAACTTAACTTTGGGCCCTGGCTCAACGCGCCGCTATCGCGCCAAGCCACTGAAAAATGGTAATTGGGAATGTGGTTGGTGGTGAGAAGCGGTGGAATCACGTTACAATACTGGATGCGACCTAGAAGCCTGGCACGATGTGGTACAATTGCATTGGTTCACTGGAAATTGAAAAATATGAAAATGAGCTTTGGTGCGATGCACCGGTATCGCGGTACCTCACTGAAAATTGACATTTTGACATACTCCGTGATGCGTTACTGGCCTGAATGACGGTGTTTATCGACTAAAACTTAAAATAGCCATAACTTCTTACCCGATTATTAGATTTAGGCAAATTTTATATCGTTGGAAAGCTAATTCAATTTCCTATGCAATGGCAGGCTCTAAAATGAAAAATACTGAGTGCTTAAATTTTTTTATATTAGATAACTCACGAACTGAGAGTTAAGTTAAGCTTGAGAAATACGGGGTATTACAATATCTCCCCTTTGGGAACATTCATCCTCGAATTAGACTGATTAAGCTGAGACACTGATAGACTAATCTTACACACTGAACATGCATATTTGATACATGACTTCATGACTGAACTACTGACAAATTGAGCTCTTACACTGAACATGCATATTTGATACATGGAATTTATGATTAAAGCTACTGACAAGCTGGGTTTTAATATTGAACATGCATATCTGATGCATGAGTACATGACTAAACTGATTCATGAATACATGATTGAATATGCAATGGTAATAGATACGAAGTTATAATTATAGCCAAACATGGGACTGAGTAAAGCTAAGGAAAATTGTTACCTTAAGCTGGATCTGAGGTTGCGGAGAAGAGGTAAGGATACTTGGTCCACATATCTTCTTCTGCTTCTTCTTCCCAAGTATCTCCCTCAACAGACTAATTTCACCAAAGAACTTTGGCCAAGGAAACTTCTTTGTTCCTCAGTCTGCAAATCAAATGATCGAGGATCTAGACTGGAACCTCTTCGAAAGAGACATCATTCTGAATATTTACATCCTCTAAAGGAACTATGACTGTTGGGTCAGTAATGCATTTCTTTAGCAAGGAGACGTGGAATACTTAATGCACTGAGGCTAGATCTGAAGGTAACTCAAGATCAAAAGCTACCTTTTCAAAATGATTAAGAATTCTGTAAGGACCGACATATCGGGGACTGAGCTTTCCCTTCTTGCCGAACCTCTTTACCCCCTTCATGGGAGAGATTTTTAAGAACACAAAATCATCAATCTCAAACTCAAGATCCATTCTTTGTATATCTGCATATAATTTCTATCGACTCTGGGCAGCCCTAAGTCTCTCTCTTATTAACTGAACCTTCTCTAAGGCATCGAACACTAGGTCGGGCCCTACTACTATGGCCTTACCTACCTCAAACTAACTAATTGGAGATCTGCATCTCCTACCATAGAGAGCCTCAAATGGAGCCATCTGAATACTGAAATGATAGATATTATTGTATGCAAACTCGATCAAAGGCAAGTGGTCATCCCAACTACCCTTAAAATTGACAATGCATGATCTTAGCATATATTCTAGAGTTTGAATGGTCCTTTCTACTTGACAATCCATCTGAGGGTGGAAGGCTGTACTAAGGTAAACTCAGGTACCAAGACCCCTTTGGAATGCTTTCCATAAATGAGAGGTAAACTGGGTACCTCTATCTGAGATAATGGATACTGGAACTTCATGAACCTGGCCAACTCTCTAATATATAGTTTGGCATAGTCCTAACCTGAATAGAAAGTATGAACTGGTAAGAAATAAGCTGATTTGGTCATCCTGTCTATGATAAACCAAATAGAATCATGCTGATGACGAGTACGAGGAAAACCCATCATAAAATCCATGTTCACTTCTTCCCACTTCCATGTAGGAGTACTAAACTCCTGCATGGACCCACTAGGCTTATGGTGCTTAATTTTAACTTGCTGATATTTAAAGAACTTAGCTACAAACTCTGCAATGTCTCTCTTCATCCCACTCTACCAATAGATCTCCTGCAAATCGTGGTACATGTTAGTGGCCCCTGGATGAATAGAGTAACGCACACCATGTGCTTTTGTAAGAATTTGTTGCCTCAAGTAGTCTATACCTGGCACACATAGGCAACCCTGGCAATGCAATACACCATCTTCCCCTTGGGAGAAAACCTCTACTTTTTGATCTCTAACTGACTCTTTCAACTTACCAAGACTGGGATCTCTATCCTGCTTTTCCTTCACCTCAAAACTAGAGAGGATTCAAAACTATTCTGCATCCATACACTACCTTCTACTGAATTGACTAAGAGGACACCTTGTCGAGCAAGTTGATGAACTTCCTAAATTAACTTCTTCTTCTCATCCTCAACATGAGCAACACCACCCATAGACAATCTACTGAGAGCATCAGCCACTACATTGGCCTTGCTCGGATGATAAAGAACACTCATATCATAATCTTTTAATAACTCTAACCACCTTCTCTGATGTAAATTAAAATCTTTCTAAGAGAACACATACTGAAGGCTTTTATGATCTGTAAACACATCAACATTCACCCCATACAAGTAATGCCTCTAAATCTTTAAGGAAAACACTACAGCTGCTAACTTAAGATCATGAGTTAGATAATTCTTCTCATGGGGTTTAAGCTGTATGGAGGCGTAGGCTATGACCTTACCTCTATGCATGAGTACACAACCCAAATCTACTCTAGATGTATCACAATACATAATAAAACCATCTGAATCATTGATTAGAGTCAAAACTGGGATGAGGTGAGTCGAGTCTTCAACTCCTGAAAACTCTTCTCATAGGAATCTGACCACTAAAGCTAGACTTTATTCTTAGTCAATCTAGACATGGGGGATGCTATAGAGTTTTGACAAATGATCCATCTAGTGTCAAATTTAACTGAGTGTATCTCCCATCATATATCAATTTAGTTGTCCTACATTATATTAAATGAAAGGCATTTTAGTATTTTTTTCAATGCACTTGGTTTCACCTTAATCCCATATCGGAGTGAAAAGTTATACTTATTTTACCTCAGCATGTCCGTCTGTCAACAAAGTGACGACCTGAGTTGATAAGACATCAACTAAGTGATGACTTATCAGCCCAAGTCGTCAGCCTTAAGCAGAAACTCATCAAATTCAGCTTCTAAGTTATGACTTCAGGTGAAAAGCCGTCACCTAAGTGACGACTTATCAGACCAAGTCGTCACCCATGAATAGGCTTTATCAACCTCACCCTTAAATAGTTTTGGAGGGTTATTTTCATCTTTACCCTCACCTCCCACGACATAAATTACCAAAAATATGTACTTAGCCATCATAAAAAAGTTTTAAAAACCCTTAATCCTCTTTATCCTTAAGAACAAGATTAGGGTTTCTCCTTGAGGTCATCTCCCAAGAATTTCAAGATTCCATTATGTTCTCTTCAAGACAATCAAGAACTTAAGGCTCCTAAGCCAAGAACTTCAATAAAAGACTTTTAGAATGCTCTCAAGACTTCTAAATTCAACTTGTTTCATCGAATCAAGCCAAATAAGGTGTGTGGGGTTATGAACAAGGATACTTCTTTAATCCTTGTGCCCAAAACTAGTTTTTAAAGTTGAATTTACATGATTTGCAAATAGGTTTTATACCCAATTATTATTATTTGATGTTTATGAAGTTACAAATGATTTGATGTTGAATTGTATCTCAGTTTTCACATGTTCATATGTTTGGTTTAGTTTTTGCATATATTGAGAATTGAGCTTCATGCTTGCTAAAGAATCTTGAGTTTTTTACTATTGAACATGAACCTTGTGATGTTTTGACATGAGTTTAAGTATAAGTTTGGAAGCCCTAGTTTTGAATATTGATATTTCACGAACTTGTGCTTTTAAGAACCCTATGATTACTATATCTTCAGACTTTTAAACAGTATTTGATCTTTTGATCCTCAACTTAGATATTGAATCCACAATACAGTTTTATTATAGTTTACAGTTTAGAACAAATAGATGCATAAATGGGTTTCATTAGAAACCATTATGCTAGTTTTAAAGTGGATTTCCTACCGAATGAGTATACAGATTAAAGGGAGTAGTATTTAACACCGAGTTGGGTATTGATACAAGCATGAAGAGCACAAAAGATTACAAGGCATTTTCAAAGGTTCAAGCTTCAAAATTGGCAAATGTTTGGAGCCTTTCCAAGCCTTGTCAAGTTGAATGAGGGGAAGGGGAACCATTACACTCAAGATGTGCCTCACTTGAAGGACAAGATGGAATTTATACACTATAATTTGACACTCAAGAGATGCCCCATTTTAGGGCTATTGTTCTCTTTTAACACTCCCTTTTTACACTCCAAAGAAGCACCCTTCATTAAGGGTATTTTAGTCTTTGCTTGATATAAGTATAAATAGACAAATAGGCTTCTATTTTCCTTAGCTTTTGACATAATGAATTGTGTGACTTTTTAGATTGTAATTGTAGTCTTAGCTTGTAGTCTTCTCCTTCTCCTTGAGAGAGAGAAACCAAAACTTGAAGGTTCTATGCAAGTGAGGTGGTTCTTCACTTGTGTTGACCATTTGGCAAGAAAAATTGGTTTAAGGAGTGTGAATTCCCATGATCCACCTAAGAATGAAGTGTTATCCATCCATGGTGAAGTGTGTATAGTTGTTTGATACACAATTAGGTGCTAATCATTAAAGGTGGTGTATGTTCCATTATCTATCCTTACATTTATGCAATCTTCTTCTTCATTTCCTTTCTATGTGCTATTTTTCTTCTAGTGTGGTTGCTGATTTTTGTTCAGTGAGTCCTTAATTTCAGTTTTTAGGTTTATTTTTGTATCATTTGGTATCAAGAGCCATGTATTGGAGTTTTTCCCACAACTCTAAGCCTAGGATCTAAGAAAATCTCCACAAAAAAAAGAGTCTAGAGTCAAGAGAAAAAAAAGAAAAAAAAAAGAAAAAAAAAAGGGTGTTTCACATTTTTTTGTACTTGGACAGATTTTTGAAAGTTAGATCTACAAAATTTTATTGTGTTTTGTTGGTTTCAAGTGCTAGATCCTGGCTCCCTAGCACCTAAGGAGTCTAGATCTACTCTTGGAATAAGATTTGGGCAATTTTAAGCTAGATCCACCATTGTTGTGGCTTGTTTGAAGCTTTTGGAGGTGAGATCCATTTTGGGTTTGAGTTGGTGGCGTGATTTGTGGCTGATATTGTGTTGGTTGTGCTTGTCTTAGCAAAAAGAACCTAGATCTAAAAGAAAAATTGAATTCGGGGTTCATTTGCCTAGTGGTCAAACGGTGGTCAACTCTTGAATATTCATCTTGTTCATCCATCATCTTCAAATCTTGTTGAAGAAGAATATAATCAAGAAGCTTGTTTGATCCAAAAATGGAGAAGAAATAAAGTGTACTAAGTGTTTGTACAAGAATATTCCCAAGCATATTCTAAGTCTTTCAAAAAGGAAGAGGGGACAAGTGGACAAACAAGTATAATTGAAAGTATTCTTGAGGGGACCAATCCATTTCAAATTCAAATTGAAGCTCAAAAAGGCTCCAAACTTGCATATTTCCCCCTCAAAACCGAAATTCTTCTTCTCCTTAAGTGTTGCTTGGCCGAGACAAGAATTTGGGAATTGAAAATTTTGAAAAAGTGACGTCCAATCACAAGCTGCCACATCATCGCTTTTATGAACAACCAAATTGAGTTCCTAAGTAATTTTCCTAGTTTCTAATTTTTGTTTCTAGTTTCTTTGTGTTGTTTCTATCACTAATTAGCAAACTAGTAAGTACCTACTAGGTTGATAATTAGTCTAGAGTTCGTTTACTTTGTGTCTTCGATTTTTTTGTGCTTTTCTCATTTTTAATTCGTAGTAGTTTGTTGGTTCAAGTCCGTGCATTATTTTATTTGAGTCTTATCAAACAAAAATCAATTCTGGACCAATGCATATTCACCACTCAATTCACTGGCCAATTAATTCCAAGTTTTCAACACTTGTGAGACCAAGTATGAGGTGAGATCCGAGTGTGAGTATGGTGAGGCTTTTGAACTAACGTGTTTGTTCGTTTTGTAGGTTTTCCTCTTTGCTATTTTTTTGTCTTTTTGTTAGGTACAATTGAGATGGAATCTGAGGGTAACACATCTGAGCCCTTGGGTAATCATGTTTTGGGAGCCTTGATGGCTCAGTTTGATTCACTATCCTTAGAATTGAAGGGTGGTTTGGACAATGTGTAAGGTGAAATTGGTTCTTTGAAAGGTTATATGGATTCTTTGAAGGGTGGTGTGATTAGAATGAAAGAGGGGGTTGATATACTATGTCCACCAAACCCTCCACAAGTTCAAACTCCTCAATACTAAAGATCCTACACTCCACAAAATCCAAGGCCACTAATTTAAATCTTCTTTCAACCAAATCTGGTTTCCCCTATCCAAACTTCCCAAAACTGAATACCCTTCATCCAAATAGAAGAGGAGAAAGATTTATAACCCAAGAAAGGTGAGGCCGAGCCTCAAGATGGAGAGGAAATTGATGGTAAGGTACATGAAGAATGTGAGAAAAGAAAGAAGAAAATGGAAGGGGAGTTCTCAGAATGTGAGCTTAAAAAGGGAAAAACAAATTTGATTGTGGGACTTGCCCACAAATGTGCCTTGTTACTTCCTAACCCAAAAGTTAGCATTCTGCCTAGATTTGATTCTTCTTACGTGCAGGTACAAGATAAAATAATATCCAAGAAGGATCCAAAAGGATTTCCACATGAAAGCAGGGGAAATGAACTAGTGACTACCTTGACCGAGAGCTCTAAAAGGGTGGACTTCCCAAGCCTAACCCGAGGTGACTTTGCTATTCTCAACACTTTCTTGAACTCAAAATGTTGTGATTTAGTATCTTGTGAAGTGGTTTTGGGTTTACAAGTGCATACCTCCTTCCTTAGTAACTCTTTTTTGTGAATAATGGTCAACTTTCTCTTAAAACTAGTTCACTACTTGAACATGAGAATGGTATGCTTGAGAATTTCCAAGTCAGTGTTGATGATTGTAATGTTGATCTTGATATTGAACATGGTCCTTTGAACTTTTGTAATGGAAGCCATGAAGTTAAAATTGTTCAAGGTGACCATATGTATGTCAAAATTGTGTGTGATGTTTTGGGAAGTCATGATTTTGATCCTCAAGTAAAAGGGGTAGGTAATTACGGCCTTGACCCATGTCTACTACTTCCCTTTGACCCCGAGGTACTTATGAGGTATTGGAAGTGTAGTTTCAGTTCATGCTCATTATCTTTTTATATTGATTCTATCCACTTCCTTGTTACCCTTTATACTAAGTCTTTTATACTGAATACCATAGATGTGTGGGTGTATGTCAAGTCCGAACAACCAAAGATTGATGATATGAGTGTGGTACTAATGGTGATTCCTTCTGAAGTGATCTCAGTTTTTCTTGATATAGATGTGCATGTTTCTCCCATTATTATCTCTCTTGATGTGTATAATGAACCATGTGCTCCTAAGGATAGCTCACTACTTGATCATCAGAATAGTGTGATTGAAAACTTTCAAGTTAGTGTAGATGCTTATAATGTTGGTCTTGATGATGAATATGGTCCTTTGATTTTGTTTGAGTAAGCCCTGGATAGTAGTATGGTTCATAGTGATCATGTTCATAGAAATGTGGTGAGTTATGGAATATGTGTTGTTAAGGGAACCTTCCTAACCCGTAGATGCCCAATTTTGAATGTTTGTCTTTCCTTGAAAACAAGTGACAAATGTGTTTATTTTGGGTTATATTCTTCACTCATTGATGATTGCCTTGGTTGTGTCCTTTGTGATGCTTGTGTTTGATGTTTCTTACTCATAACAAAGGATCGTTGGGTGTATTCCAAGAGTGTACCACCTTGGCATGATTATATCACTTGTTGTGCTAATGCTAACCCTCATACTATGAGAAATGTGTGCTTGTTTTCCCTCTCTTTGATTTTGCAAGGTGCGAATTTGAGGACAAATTCCTTTTAAGATAAAGAGGATGATACAAGCATGAAGAGCATAAAAGAGTACAAGGCAAGGTTCAAACTTAGAAATTGGCAAACGTTTGGAGCCTTTCCAAGCCTTGTCAAGTTGAATGAGGGGAAGGGGAACCATTACACTCAAGATGTGCCTCACTTGAAGGACAAGATAGAATTTATACACTATAATTTGACACTCAAGAGATGCCCCATTTTAGGGCTATTGTTCTCTTTTAACACTCCCTTTTTACACTCCAAAGAAGCACCCTTCATTAAGGGTATTTTAGTCTTTGCTTGATATAAGTATAAATAGACAAATAGGCTTCTATTTTCCTTAGCTTTTGACATAATGAATTGTGTGACTTTTTAGATTGTAATTGTAGTCTTAGCTTGTAGTCTTCTCCTTCTCCTTGAGAGAGAGAAACCGAAACTTGAAGGTTCTATTTAAGTGACGTGGTTCTTCACTTGTGTTGACCATTGGGAAAGAAATGTGGGTTTTGAAGAGTGTGAATTCCCTTGGTCCACCTAAGAATGAAGTGTTATCCATCCATGGTGAAGTGTGTATAGTTGTTTGATACACAATTAGGTGCTAATCATTAAAAGTGGTGTATGTTTCATTATCTATCTTTACATTTATGCAATCTTCTTCTTCATCTCCTTCCTATGTGTTGTTTTCCTTCTAGTGTGGTTGCTGATTTTTGTTCATTGAGTCCTTAATTTCGGTTTTAGGTTTATTTTGTATCAAGTATGATTCCAAGGTCTCATGCCCCAGAACTACGAGCTAACGTAGGTACAGATTTTCCCCATTTATATGGATGCAAGATTGTGATCACTTAGCTTAGGTTTTATTCCTTGGAAAGAGTATGACACCTCTCCCCAACATGAGGTTTTTCCCTTAAGGGAACATGACATTGGACATCATGATAGCTCATTTAGTGTATGTCAGTTAGAAAAATCTTCCTAAGCCTAAGTCCTAAAACAGAATACCAGTACAGCTTTTAGAATTTAAATGTAAAGGCTCGTGATTTTATTCAGCTATTGTTTTACATATGTCATTAGCCATGCGATTGTAACTTTTAGTTTACAGATACAAAGGTGGGTCCTATTACACTTAGCCTACATGATTTGAAAACAGACTTAACTTCAGTTCTACTTATTCCAATAGCAGAAAGAGTAAAAGTATAAGTTTTACAACTAAGTGTTATGAATCACAAGATTTATACAGTATGCTTTATTATTCATGATTTATGATTTTCAGCTTTCAGTTATTCAAGCCAATGTAAGTCATTTACACTTTGCAAGCATCCTTTTATAAGTTTATATAAACATTAAGATATTATTTTACTTATGCATTCACCCCACATTCTTAGTACATTCCAAAAGTACTGATCCACATATATGTCTATGTGCTACATTGTTTAATAATGTAGGTACCAATTCAGTTGTAGTCCATATATCATGATCAGACAGTTGCAGATTCCAGATAGCAGATAATGAGTCCTCCTACTTTGGGGACTTTAGTTAGAAGTTATTTATGTACTTTATTTTCTTACTCATGTGTATGATTAGTGGTAGTTGGAGTTACGTCCCATCTACCTATAGTCAGTATAGTAGAGGCTTTATAGACTCTCAGTAGAACTAATGTATTTGATTTCAATTTTGTTTTGTATAAGTAGAGTTGTAATCATTTTTATATAGATTTGTACTGATCGAATTCAGAAAAGATTGATCTTCTATTTATTTTGTTTAGATTTATGTATTCTATTCAGTTGCTCATGATTTATGCCAGTACAAGGGCTAGCTTGGGATCACATATTATCCTAAGCACCGTGTGATGACGAGTGGGTAGTCTCGAGTAGTTACACCACCAGGTAATTGTACCCATAAAATACAACTTGAGTTGGATTGCATTACCAGTATTGAGCATCAACGTTCCTTGAATCTGCCTATGTAGGAGGTTGTGAAGAAAGAAATTATTAATTGGTTAGTTGATGGAGTGGTTTACCCCATTGGGGACAACAAGTGGGTCAGCCCAGTTCAATGCATTCCTAAGAAGGGTCGGATCACTGTAGTCCAAAATGAGAAGAATGAAATTATGCCCATAAGACCTGTTATTGGATGGCGAGTGTGCATAGAATACAAAATGTTGAGCACTTGGACTCAAAAGGACTACTTCACCATGCCTTTTATGGATAAGATACTGTATAGGTTAGCAGAAAGGGCTTGGTACTGTTTTCTCGATAGGTACATGAGTTATAATCAGATTTTGATTAGTCTCGAGGACCAAGAAAAGACTACCTTTCCTTATGGGACTTTTGCATTCAAGAGGATATCGTTCAGATTATGCAATGCTCTTGCCATCTTTAAAAAATATATGATATCTATATTTTCTGACATGGTGGTAGACATAATCGAGGTCTTTATGAATGATTTTTCAATAGTTGGGGACTCTTTTGATGATTGCTTGCCTATTTATCTAATTCACTCTAAAGGTGTAAGGAGTGCAACCTGATGTTAAATTGGAAGAACTGCCACTTTATGGTGAAGGAGAGTTTTGTCCTTAGGTACAAAATCTCAAAATAGGGTATTGAGATGAATAGAGTGAAGATTGAGGTGATTGAAACATTACCTCCTCCAGTCTTAGTTAAAAGTATCCAAAGTTTTTGGGGTCATGATGGCTTCTATAGGCGGTTCATCAAGGAAATCTCTAAGATTGCTAATCCTGTTTGCCAGCTTTTAGAGAATGAGGTGAAATTTATTTTTGATGATGCGTGTCTCGAGGCCATTGAGAGTCTTAAGGAGTGGTTGATTTTGAATCCTATTATTGTATACCCTAATTGGTCTATACTATTTGAGGTGGTGTGCGATGTAAGTGGAGTGGCCTTGGGTGTTGTCCTTAGCCAGTGGCGTGAAAAGATCCTTCACCCGATCTATTATGTCAGTAAGGCATTAAACCCCGCATAGATGAATTATACAGTTACTGAGCATGATTTTTTTGTGGTGGTTTTTTCCTTTAAGATGTTTCAATCTTACTTGATTGGGACCAAAGTCATAGTCCATACAAATCATGCAATATTGAGGTATCTTATGTCGAAAAAGGATGCCTAGATGTGATTGATACGTTGGGTCCTCTTGCTGCAATAATATGACTTTGAGGTAAAATATCAAAATGGCATGGAGAACCAGGTTACATATCTCTTATCTCGCCTTGATGATGAGGAAATGTAGAAATTAGGAGATGAGCTTGACATAGATGATACTTTTCTAGATGAGCAGGCCTTGACATCATCCCAAGACTTAATCCCTTGGTTTGATAATTTTACCAATTATTTGGCAAGTGATCATGTTCCAAAAGACTTATCCTTCCAACAGTACAAGAGGCTTATGCATGAGGTGAGGGAGTTTTTCTAGGATGAGCCTTACCTTTTCTAGATTTATGCAGATGGTGTAGTTCGTAGATGTATTCCTGAGGTAGAGATGATGAGCATCCTTGAGGCTTGACATTCATCACCAATTGGGGGTCATCATGGTGGAACCCATACAACTAACAAGATTCTGCAGTGTGGGTATTATTGGCCTATGATATTTAAGGATATTCATGACTATGCACAAGCATGTGACCAGTGTCAGTGTCAAGGCAATATTTCACGATGCCATGAACTCCCTATGACACTTATTTTGGAGTTACATCTATTTGATGTATGGGGGGTCATTTTCATGGGGATATTCATTATCTCCTACAGAATTAAGTATATTTTGGTGGAGGTTGACTAAGTTTCTAAATAAGTGGAAGCGGTAGTGCTCCCCAACAATAAAGCTAGAAGTATCACCACCTTTCTAAAGAAAAACATCTTTTTCAATTTGGCACTCCACGTGCAATCATTATTGATGGTGGGTCTCACTTATACAACCGTTTGTTTAAGTCCCTTCTTGAGAAATATGGTGTAAAGCATAAGGTGGAAATACTTTACCATCCTTAGACAAGTAGGTAGGTTGAGGTCTCCAATAGAGAGATAAAGTCCATATTGGTGAAGACTGTGAATACCAATAGAAATGACTGATATAGGAAGTTAGATGATGTATTGTGGGCCTACCGAATAGATTTAATACTCCCATAGGATCCTCCCTATATAAACTTTTGTAAGTCGAGGCATGCCACTTGCCGGTTGAACTTGAGCATAAAGCATTATGGGCATTGAAAAAGTTGAATTTGGAGTGGCATGATGCAGATACATTGAAGTTGAGCAAGGTGAATGAGTTGGATGAATTCCAACTCCGTTCTTATAAGATTTCTACTGTGACAACGAGAGGATGAAGCTATATCATGACAAGAAAATTGATAAAAAGGTTTTTAAGCCCGATGGTTTGGTCTTGTTGTGTAATTCAAGACTTTGCTTATTTTCTGGCAAGATAAAGTCTAGGTGGTATGAACCATTCACCATAGTTTAGGTATTCCCATATGGTTCTATCGATATGGAGTGTATTGGTGAGCCTCATTTAAGGTGAAAGGGCAGTGGGTTAATATTTATATGGGAAACCCAGACAATGTGAAAGTATATGATGATATGGACCTTGGTGAAATTTGAGTAAACTAATGCAATTATGTAATGCCACGACATTAAATCAGGCATTTCATAGGAGGCAACCCATAGGTTGGTTGGTGAAATCTAAGTATCCAACCTAGACATGTCATGCCGCGACATTATATGAAGTATTGTGTGGGAGGCAACTCATGTTTTATACTTATTTTACTATAGGGTAACTTATGTGTTCAATGTGCATGGATGGAGATTACATAAAAGGAACAAAAATAGTTTTTGGTGCTAGGCCCAATGACTCACCTAATGAGTCGTTATCATTCCTTATGAATCATTACCAGAGTCATAGGGAGATGGAGCCCAGACCACTCTCAGGTAATTGGTCTCTGGAGTCATAACAACTCTCAAAAATAAGTCATTGTCACAGAAACGGCTCGTTATATTGAGTCATTATGACTATAAACCTAGGTAAGGTTCCAAGCATCACGGGAGGAGTCAATGACTAGTTACTAGTGGTAATGAGTCGTTATGAAATACTCATTATCAGGCCTGACATTGCAGTCCTGTTAGGTCAACCCGATTTGAAATAGACTTTTTAAATGAGAATTAACTCCCATTATTGATCCTCATTCCATTTGAAATGTCAAAGACTCCCTCTATTCTCAAAACTGACCAACTACACCATACCAAGACTCCAAATTTATTCCCTATCATTACAACAAAAGAATCAAACAAACTCCCAAAAATTAAGCTCTCAGGAACTAGGGCAACTGTCTATTAATTTTCAAGGAATCCAAAGCACGAATCAAGTAAGTGTACACATTAAATTGTTTATCGCTTAAAGTGATCCTTAAAGTTACTAGAAATTTTGTGAATTCATTGTTATTAGTTATTTTCATAATGACTAAAATCCTTTATTTTTTGATAAAAATGACAAGCATGCCTAAAAAATGGGAGTATAAGGAATTTTGTGCTAAAATAATATTTGTGGGAATGAATTTGGAGTTGTTGAAGTTGATATGACCATGTCTATGTGTTGGGATTATATAAATCAAAGTTTAACCCTTCGAACACTCATTATCCTAGTGACTATGGTACTCATAACAAGTCGTAGTGTGACTTAATGAGTCATTTTGTAATTCGTAGTCACTAAGAACATGGGTACACAAAGAAGTTGAGACTCTGTTAACATAACGACTCACGCCATGAGTCATTGTATTACTATATAACTCGTGATGAGGAAGTCGTGATGACTTGAAAAGATAATGCATGTAATACCCCGTATTTTTGTAGCTTAATTTAAGTCTTAGCACATGAGTAATCCCATATAAAATTTTTGAAATGCTCAGTATTTTTCAGTTTAGAGCCTGCCATTGCGTAGTAAATTCAATTAGATTTCCAACGATATAAAATTTTCCAAAATCCGATACCCGGGCGAAGAGTTAGAGCCATTTTTGTGAAACAGTATACCACCTGGTACTTCAGCGCGGCGCGGAGGTAGTCCAAATGGCAATTGTCATTTTCCAGTTAGCCAACGCGATACCACCGTGTTTCGCCACCAACTAATTTCCCAATTTTCACTTTTCCAGTGTTGCTCCGCGATAATGGTGTGTCGCGCCAAGGCTCAATTTCCCATTCAGTAAGGCACCGTGTCGCGCCATCAGCCCAGTTCCCAATTGTCCACTTTCCAGTGAGCCGGCGCGATTATACCATATCGCGCCGGGGTGAAAAATTGGGATTTTCAACTTCCGTTATTTAATTTTAGGGGTTGTTTGGTCAATTCTAAAAACCCCTAATCAGTCTAAACACGGGATTTATACACTAAATAACCTAATATATCATTATTCACTCACTTTTCTCAAGATTTAAAACATTCTCTCTCAAGAGGAAAAAAACCCTAGCTTCATGAATCAAGGTCAATCCTTAAGAAATCCTCCAAGAACTTTTAAGAACTCTTCTTCTCAGGTATGTTAGGTGTTCATTCAATGGCTCCTTTCACCCATGAAGTCAAAGAACCCTTTTTAAACATACAAGATCTCAGATTTATATTTTCCATGTTTGAATTAGATTGAATTCATGTTGATGATATTAGTTGGGTTTCAATCCATGATTTAATTTCAAGTTTCATGTCAATTGAATAACATATGTGATGAATATGTGATTATCTTGACAAAACCTTGAATTTACAAATTGATTAATGTATCATGATGTTAATGTGTCGGCCATTATCATGTAAATAATCCATGCTCCCCAAGTTTTTGTTAAATTGCCTATGTAAAGTAAATAATGGAATCATGACATGTTATTATGTGATCCCATTTATGAACAAGTTCATGTATATCAAGTGTTTGACAAAATGTCTAAATGAGTGCATTGTTAGCAAACAAGTATTGTTATGCCTTTATGATCATGTTACGTCTTTCTTTTTATGCTATCAAGTCCTGAGGGTAATTAATACCCAACAATTTAGTTGTTTACCTAGAGCAAGTTTCAGTTACAAAATAGTATCAGTCATGTCATGACCAGTAGTACTCTCAGTCAGTTACAGAACTCAGTCAGTTACAAAACTCAGGAAAACTCAGTAAATTTAGTATCAGTCCAACTCAGTTTTAGTATAATCAGTTTAGTGTCTTTCAATTAGGAGTAGGATTCAGCACCAAGCGAGCCTAGGGATGGGGGCTTACCCGTTAGTTAGGAATGAGTCCCTAGAAGTAATACCTAAGTTCTAGAACTATGTAGCTAGTGTTGGTTATGAGATGTCACCCGTTAGATAGGACTGACATACTCAGGGATCACCTGCTAGTTTAGGACTGGTCTAAGGGGTCACCCGTTAGTTAGGACTAACCCCACAGCCATTGTCTTTACCCATGGCACGGTACTGATACCCTTCAAGCTAGGGTTACAAGTTAGACCCCAAATCTATTTAGAAAAGGGGCATGTCGGTTAGATGATTACCTCCCACAGTTTCAGTTTCAGTTTCAGTCTTCAGTTTAGAACTCATTTCAATTTTATAAAATCAGGACTGTCAGACACAGTCAATTTGTATCAGTAAATTAGTTATCAGTAACTTCAGCTATCAGTTACTCAATTATCAGAACTCAATGTTCAGCTTCAGAAAAGCTCAGTTATAGTCTATATGTATATGTAAAATATTACATACTCAGTGATTTTCGTAGTATCAGTTATCCATGTACTCTTATATTCAGTGACTTTATATTATTTAGTCAGTGATTGTTCATGCATATGAACCCTTGCATTCAGCCTTACCTCATCTAGCATACCAGTACATTTCACGTACTGACCGCATACTCTTTCTTTGCGCTATGATGTCTCATATCATAGGTTCAAACGCTCAGGATCCTGACCGCGTTTAGACAGATCCATTCAGTAGTTGCAGATTTAGTAGTGAATTCTCATCTATTAGGGATATGATTTGTTTTAGTTTATCAGCAGTTCAGTAGTTGGAGTTAGTTAGGTGTTTGTCCCATCAACTCCATATTCAGACAGTTTAGTTAGAGGCTTTCAGACTAGACCAGTTCAGACAGTGTTTAGTTTTTAGATGTTTTTACTAAATATTATTATTTATCAATATTTAGATTTTGAACCTTATGGAAATTCAACCTAATTCCGCATTTATTTCAGTATTACTATTCATTGCTCACAACAAATATCGTTCATGGGTTAGCTTCTGGTCCTTCGGGGTTGTAAGCATCGTGTGATGCCCAGGGTGTACTCTTAGGGCATTACAATGCACTAGAAAAATATTTGGTACGACAATGAGTGCTGGTAACGAGTTGTTTTCTAACATAACGACTCGTTAGGAGGACTCGTTAGCTGACAAGTGAATAATATGTATGCACCTTTCCACCCTTCGAGTCTTGTGATGACTTATGACCAGTGGTATCGAGTTGTACCTTGATGTGTAGGGTACCCAAACCCTAAAACACTTATGTTATTTTTTCTTGTATTTTTTTATTTTCCTAGGATTTACTAACGTATGTTTTTCCAGGTACCTATGGCACCAAAGAATGACTCCATAAAAAAGAAAACTCTAAAAAAAAAGTCCCACTCTCCCACTCATAATCTCAAGAATTAACCCACTGACGATGAATCATCAAGTGGGTCAGTTAAGTAATACCCTATTCGAGGGGCAGTGGATCCAAGGAAGAAATTACCCAGAGGTGCCAAAGAAATTACAGAGGATGAAAAATCCTAGCCAGTCACCATCTTACTCACTATCCTTGTCTAAAGATGACGCTGAAGATAAGGAAGGTAAAGATGATAATGATGATGAGTGGCTGGACCCAAGGAGGAAAATAGGGTTAAAGATGATGGGTATGAAAATTAGAGGTCTAAAAATATAGAGGAGGAAGAGAGTAAGTTGAGTGATACTCCAGTTGATATACGCCCCCCTCCACCACTACTACCTGGTACACCACTATAGATAGAGCCTGCTCTGGTGCCCATTATTGAATAGTGGGGGTACCCCAGAATGCAGGCCTTATATGATCAAGACACTGCCATCAACACTTCCACGACAAAACTATAGAGAGGGATCTATTTAGAGTGTAAGATGATCACCATAGGCATGTCTGAGATACCTAACTTTGACGCCTGGTTCTGACAATACCACTTGGAGTGGATGACCACAGCTCTAGGATAGTACAACCAGGCATTAGTACGTTAGTTCTATGTTGTTGCATATCAGATGGATCTTAGGAGGTTGTATCGGCAGGGGAGACTATAAAAGGGTGGTGATCCATTGTTGGATGTTATGATTAGAGGTGTTTGGGTCAAAAGCTCTACCCAGATGATTTCTAGATTCCTTTATGGGTCAAAATTTCAATTACCGACCAATACTACTAAGATTGACTATTTTGTGGAGGAGAGGTAGAAGGTAGAGGTAAAATAGATTGGGTTAGAGGACAAGCTTACTCACTTTCAGTGGATGGTCGGTATTACTGTTGTGGATGGGAGGAGGATCCTTGGGAAGCTTGAGGTGTTGGCTCTTCATCCTAGATTACGAAGGGAAATTTTAGTTTTATGGTGAAGGCTTGGTGGACACTTATGCATTATAAGTTGAGTCCCACATATGGGGATAATGTATTGAGACCAAACCAAGCAGCCTTGATCATGGGCATCATGAAGGGCTATGAGCTAGATATATCCAAGTGGATAGCGAGGTAGATCCACAATCAGGCAATGGGATCCGACATAGCCATGGCATTCCCATGATTGTTGACATGGATATGTTTAGATACGGGAGTGCCAGAGATTCCAGGGGCTGACCAGTTCATCCAGTCATAAGGTAATATAGACTTAGGGTTGATTGATGATATTGCAAACCCCATCTCTAAGTCTACAAAGGTTGGAGATGCAATTCTTAGAGAGGAATTCCAAGATAAAGGGCCTAGTATTGATAGACTGGGCTCACCAATATGGGTGATACACCCGTACAGATGATCCAGTCTGAGCCCCAAGTATCCAAGGTAGAAGGCACATCCCAAACTCCGATTCTACCCCTTGGGGATAGACCATTCACTTCTACATCGGCCCCTACCATCTATGCCTTAGTTCCACAGATGTTCCTGAATGAGGTGCTAAAAAACTAAGCACTATTAAGAAGAAAGTGAAGAACATAAAGAGTGGGGTAAAGCCATGGGTGCAGTGAGAGATTAAGAGTAAGTTGTGAGGCATGCAGACCCAGTTAGACGAGTTTGAGAGGTAGATCAAACAAAAGCTATCATATGTACATTCGTAAGATCTGAAGGGGATACATAAGGACCTAGCTTCACTTCAAGCTTCTATTAAGGATATACATGCCTACCCCTTTCCCTTGATGCCTATTATTAAGAAAAATGTTAAGGAGGTGGAGATACCCATTATATAGGCAGTTGGAGGCTATGACACTGCTGAGGAGAGATCTAAGAATAAGAAAAAGATAAAGAGAATTGAAGCACAAAAGATTGAGGCTGCAAAAGCAACAAATGTACTGGATGAATTGGACCAACAGATTAGGGTTTGTGAGATAAAAGCAGTAGCCGGTAGCTCCCAAGTTGTTGATACTGCAGATGTGAGTGGTAGAATTTATCCACCACTAAAGGAACCATTTAGCGCACCATCCACATCCAGTGCCACTTTTGATGTGAGCATCCCGATTACCATTGGGACCACTACTACTGATAAGAGTAGGGCCCGCTTTAAGGCTCCCTATACTGACACTGCATGAGTTGGTGCCTTAAGAACCCAAGTATGTATTCACCCCTTGTATTTACATTATAGACGCACCAGGGACAGTGCATAAAAAAATTTTGGGTGGTGAGGATGTATCTTGCCACTATGGATTTTTGTTGTCGTGCTTCTTTTCTTGTCTGTCATGGTATAAATATAGAACCAGCATGTCTAGAATATAATTGTTTCACATTGTGTTTTTATTTTTTGTTGTTCTTTGTTTTTTGTTAACTAGGAAAAATAAGTACCTAAGGCATTTAATATATTTTGTTTGATTGTGCTTAAATGAATTTTGTTTGAGAAAAAGGGCACCCCTCCAAAAAATGTTTTAAACTGTGTGTAATAAAGATATGTGATTACTATGAATCTAGTTATGGCATTAGGATTAGGAACATGATAAGCGTAGCTAATAATTGCATGAACCAGATAGATAGTAGTGTGTGATATAACCCTGTTCTAATTGTGTGTGAGATACTACTTAGTTCCCTATATATATGGAATCCAGAACTTGCCTGGTTAGTCTTTCCTTGGTTGTAGGATAGTCAGTTAGGAAAGAATAATAGGTCATTCTTCAAAGTAGTCCACTTTTAGCCTAAATGACCAATCAAATGTGAATTAGAATCCCTTGATACCAATTTTGAGCCTTACAGGCCTATTTTCTTATTTACACTGCCTCACTTTCCCATCTTTTCATAATGAACTTATTTTGGCCCTGGTCCACCTTGGATATTGTGCACCTCAACTCAGGTAAACCATTTAAGTTGAGGGTGGTCATCATAGGGGTGTATGATTTAAGGTGGGTATGAAGAATGAATGCGCATAAGAGAAAAAAATTAGGGTCAAGTGTGGGAAAAAGAAAGAAAAAAAGGAAAGGAAGAGAAAATCAAAAGGATCAAAAGAAACCACACCCATCCTGAATGTGAAATAAAAGAAGATAGAAATAAGGGTGGAATAAAATAAAATTAGTTAAGAAGTGGACCCCAAAAAGTAATTGTAGTGGAAAAGAGGCATAGTCACTTAATTCCAAATGTACTATACCAGCCCCCAAGCCTACATTACAAGCCGAGTAAAAGTCCTAAAGTGATCCTAACCTGACTATCCAAAAACTAAGGTAAAGAAAATAAGGGAAAGCCTATGGTATTATGCACACATTGTGGAACTTATTTATGAGTGTGAGTATGAGTGTCTAGTAACTATCCTCGCATTAACATGTATACTGTATCTGAGTGAGTGGTACTTCTTTGATATAAGGGTGCATAGGTTATGTTGCTAACTGCTTGTTTGTTTGGGTAATGTAATTTGTAAATAATGTGTGGTTGTTTGTTGCTAATGAAATTCCATAGCCTAATTCCTTTGTGCCTCATTGTTGTGCTTCATAAATTCACACAGTGTTAGTTTTGAAAGGTAAAAATAGGAGGGGGTAATGTTTTTGAGCTTAAAAGTGAAATTGACTACCATTCATATCTTGGGTTCTTCCTGGTTAAGTATCGTGTTTGTGTTGTTTTGTTTTTTTTCCCTGAGTACATGCAAATATTATAAGTTGAGGGCGTTGATGTGTCATGGTTTTATGTCACTTTTGATGCTTAAAATGGTGAAAATATGCATGCACTTAGGACATTTTGTTGGATATGATGTGTATTTTGTGTCTTTTCTAGGTAAATTAGGTTGGAAGTAGCATGGGTCTAAAGAGGATGAAAAAGCTTTGGAATAATTGAAGTACTGACTGAATCACAAGACGTTTAGTCACCTAACGACTCGCGAACTCAGTCGTAATGATACCAGTAAGTGAGGCTAATTTCATGAGTTAAGTGAAGGTTGACCATGACTCGTGGCGTCCAACAATGAGTCATGATGATATTTGTGCTAAGCATAAGATGAAAAAGTCTTGAAAGTTGACAAGTTGAGGCCCCAGTGGAAATGAGTAAAGGCTACGAATTATGATGACCGCCTACTGTAAGACCCCACAAAGTTCTAGTTCAATTCAGTCCCATATATCTTATAATAAGAGGTTCCAAACTTAGATAAATTTATCTAATTATTAAGACTAAGAATGATTTTTAGAATTCGTAATTGGATGATCTTATTTTCAATCCTTGCACCCTTAGAATGTTGATTTTTAAATTGATTCGTAATCAGGAATGTCAATAGGTCATCTTGGGTTAGTTTCGGAAATTTTGAACATCATTTGAGTCACGTTTGGATGACCAAAAGAGCAAGATAATGATGTTCGACATTATCACATTGACAGCATTGACGCGATGCATCGGCAATCGACTCGACATTATCGATGCAGCGCATCGACTGCCGCATCACTGGCATATTTTACTCACTTAATTATGACTTTTCCAGGGCATTTAAGTCCTTTTCCACTCACCTAATTCATCCAAAACAAGAAATTAAGCTTCTAAAAAGGCAAAATACATTCATTCTTCACAAAACCCTAGGTTCATCAAATTCAAGTCCAAGTCCTAAGAATTCACCAACAAGTCCCACAAATTCAACAATCAAGGTATGTTAGGTGTTCATCCTTGGGTCTTCTTCCACCCTTGGAGTTCAAGAATTCTTTTTAAAACTTGAATTATGATTCCCATGTTAAGAATTGAATTATGCTCATGTTTGTGTTATTTTATGGGTTTCAAGTAAGATCTTTTATGAATTCCATGAAATTAAGTTAGCATGTGAGTTGAATTATGAATCTCTCATGTCAAAACCCTTGAATTTGCAAATTGCATGTTGTAGTTATAATGCCCTATGTGGTTAGTTCTCATGTATAGCAATCATGCTCCCCAAGTGTTTGATAAAATGTCCATATGAGTAAATTATGCATGGTAACTTATTGTTGTGTTGCTAAAGTTGTGCTATGAGTTTATCAAATATGCTATCGAGTCCTGGGGGTATTTAATTACCCGAAATCTAGTTGTTTACTTAGTTGCAGTAGTTATAGAATATTCCCAGTAAAGGTCAAGAACCATAGTACTCAGTTAGTTAACAAAACTCACTGAACTCATTCCAGTTTAGTCAAATAACATGCTCAGGGCTAGTTCAGTCAATCTTAGTACAGTCTAGTGATCAGTGTCTTTCAGTTGGGAGTAGGATTCAACACCGATCTAACCTAGGGATGGGGACATTCTTTCCAGTTAGGGTTTGACCCTTAGTAGAAACCCCTGAGTTACAGTACTACGAAGCCAGCGTAGGGTAAGTTGTCCTCCAGCCAGACCAGCGTTGACGCAATCATATATATATTTCATGAATCTTCTTTCCAGATTTGGGTTGACACAGCATTGTTAGTATCCCATGGCTAGGTGCTAACACCCTTCCAATTGGTGTCACAGGTTGGACCCCAAATCAGTCTATATCGGGGTATGTCGGTTAGATGAACAGTCCCACAGTTACAGTTTCAGTCTCAGTATTCAGTAAAGAACTCAGTCAGTTCTACAGAACCATGGCTATCAGTTATCAATTACTCAGCCATCAAAATTCAGTACTCAATTTCAGTATAATCTCAGCTACACGATGTATCCCTATATGTGCAGTGTTGCATGTTCAGTATAATCAGTAGTTAAAGTTTTGCATGTACTCTTATCTAGTTACTTCATGATGTTCATTCACTCAGTTATCATCTCATGCATATGAACCCATGTATATTAGCCTTACCTCACTTAGCACACCAGAATATTCCACGTACAGACTACATACTTTTTTTTGTGCTATGATGTCTCATATCATAGGTTCGGATGCCCAAGTTACTAACCGTACTTAGAAGCTCAGGCTATCAGTAGAAGTTATAGTGGTGAGTCCTTATATTTCGAGGATAGAGTTTATCTATTTTAATATTTTAGCAGTTCAGTAGTTATTTCAGTCTGAGTTAGTTAGGGGTTTGTCCCATCAACTTCATATTCAGAAAGTTAGAGGCTCTCAGACTAGCATAGTCAGTTATTCAGTTTTCAGATGCTATTATCAGTTATACTCAATTGTTATTTTAGTATTTTGAAAACCATATGGAAATTTCAGATTTTTCTATATATATATATATTCCAGTATTATATTTAGTGCTCATAGCAGGTACGAGTCATGGGTTAGCTTGTGGTCCTTCAAGGTCGTAAACACCATGTGATGCCTAGGGTGTACTCTCGGGGTATTACAAACTTGGTATTAGAGCCCAAGGTTCTAAAAAGTCCTATGAAGTCTTAAAGATGCGTCAAATAGAGTCTTGTACATGGGTGTGTAGCGCGCCACACTTATAGACAAGAGGCCATGAGGCATTTTTAGGAAAAAGATCCCCTTTTCAGTGTTCATATCGTGCGAGTGAGCATAAGCTCAAGTTAAACTCTCTATCTAATCAACCTTTTCCTTCCGTTTACAAAACATGCCTCCCATAAAGACCAACGAAAGAAGAACTGGGAACCATCCATCACCTCCGTCCGTTCAGGAAGATCCCCCGAATGAGCACATTTCTCACGCAGAATTTAGAGCAACTTTTACTACTCTAGCCCATTCTGTGGCATCTCAGAATGTTCGAATAGCTATTGTTCAGTCCAACCCAGTGGCCAATACTACTGCATCTAGAATTTGGGACTTCACCCGAATGAACCCTCTTTCATTTTTAGGGTCCAAGTCTGAAGAGGACCCACAGGAATTCCTTGACATAGTGCAAAAGGTAATAGACATTATGGGTAACCACTAGTGAGAGTGATGAGTTAGCTGCCTAGCAGTTGGAGGATGTGGGTCATACATTGTTTAAGCAGTGGAAAGTAGATAGGGGTGCAGATATAGGGCCTATAGAATGGGAGGAGTTTGCTACTGCCTTTCTAGATAGTTTCTCTCCATTAGAGTAGAGGGAGGCTAAGGTGTTAGAGTTCATCAATCTGAAGCAGGGTAACATAATTGTAAAAAAAGTATTCCCTCAAGTTTACTTAGTTGGATAGGTATGCTCCTTTTGTGGAAGCTAATAGCAGGTCTAATATGAGTAAGTTTGTGTCAGAAGGTTAAGATTTAACATCAGAAGCCTAGTGGGTCTATACAGGAGTCCAGTATTCCCACTTAGAAGTGGGAGGAAGTGAACATGGATTTTGTGATAGGTTTTCCTCGTACACGTCGTCAGCATGATTCGATTTGGGTCATTGTAGACAAGATGACCAAATCAGCCTATTTCTTGCTAGTTCATACTTTTTATTCAGCTGAGGACTATGCCAGGCTCTATATCAGAGAGTTGGTTAGGTTATATAGTGTCTCATTGTCCATTATTTCAGATATAGGTATACAGTTCACCTCTTACTTTTGGAAAGCCTTCCAAAAGGGTCATGGTACCCAAGTCCACCTCATTAAAGCCTTTCACCCTCAGAAAGATGGTCAAGCACAAAGGACTATTCATACTTTAAAAGGTATGTTGAGAGTGTATGTCATTGACTTTAAGGGCAGTTGGGATGACCACTTACTTTAATTGAGTTAGCGTATAATAACAGCTATCATTCCAGTATCCAGATGGCTCTATTTGAGGTTCTTTATGGGAGAAGATGTAGATCTCCCATTGGTTGGTTTGAGGTAGGTGAGGCCGGGGTAGTGGGGCCATACTTGGTGTTTGATACCTTAGAGAAAGTACAGTTGATCAGGGAGAGGCATAAGACAGCCCAGAGCCGATAGAAATCTTGTGCAGATATGAGAAGGAAAGATCTTGAATTTAAGATTAGTGATTATGTGTATTTGAAAATCTCACCCATGAAGGAGGTGAAGAGATTTGGTAAGAAAGAAAAACTTAGTCCCCGATATGTTGGTCCTTATAGGATTTTGATTCGTTTTGATAAGGTAGCTTATGAGCTTGAGTTACCCGCAGACTTAGCATCAGTACACCCAGTGCTTTATGTCTCCTTGCTAAAGAAGTGCATTGGTGACCCAGCAGTTGTAGTCCCTATAGAGAGTGTGGATGTTCAGAACAGTCTCTCTTATAAAGAAGTCCCAGTCAAAATCCTTGATTGTCAGATTGACAGACTAAGGAACAAAGAAGTTCCTTTGGTTAAAGTTCTTTGGCAGAATCAGTTCATTAAGGGAGATACTTGGGAAGCACATGCAGACATGTGAACTAAGTATCCTCACCTCTTCTCTGCAAACTCATACTCAGCCTATGGTAACAGCCTTCCTTAGATTTACTATATTCTATACTCAATTACAGCTGCATAACATTCTCACATCATTCATGCATTCATAAAATAGATCACTCATGTGTCATGTCTCCTGAATTCAGTTATGCTTCAGTTATGCATGTCATTGTAAGTACAATTCCTCTTCAATCAGTCTCATTCGATGACAAATGTTCCCAAAAGTGAGATATTATAAGACCCCACTAAGTTCTAGTTTAATTCAGTCCCATATAGCTTGTAATAAGGGGTCCCAGACTTAGAAAAATTAAGCTAAGTGTTAAGACTTAGAATAATTTTTAGCCTTCATAATTGGATGATCTTATTTTCGATCCTTATGACCTTAGAATGTCGATTTTTAAGTTGATTCATGATCAGGAATGTCAATAGATCATCTTGGGTGGGTTTTGAAATTTTAGGACATCATTTGAGTCACGTTTGGATGACCGAAAGAGAAAGTCAACGCGATCTCGATAGGTCGCATTAGCTATCGCATCGACGCAGCACGTTGGTAATTATGTCAACACCATCGTTGCAACGCGTCGCATGCCGCATCACTGGGCATATTTTTCTCACTTAACTACGACTTTCAAAGGGTATTTAGGTCCTTTTCCCCTCACCCAATTCAGCCAAAACATGAAATCAAGCTTCCAAAAGGGCAAAATACATTCATTCTTCACAAAAACAAAACCCTAGGTTCATCAAATTCAAGTCCAAGTCTCAAGAATTCACCAAAAATTCCCACGAATTCAACAATCAAGGTATGTTAGGTGTTCATCCTTAGGTATTCTACCACCCTTGGAGTTCAAGAACTCTTTTCAAAACTTGAATTATGATTCCCATGTTATGAATTGAATTATGCTCATATTTGTGTTGTTGTACGGGTTTCAAGTAAGATCTTTTATGAATTCCATGAAATTAAGTTATCATATGCGTTGAATTATGAATCTCTCATGTCAAAATCGTTGAATTTGTTAGTTGCATGTTGTAGTTATAATTCCCTATGAGGTTAGTTCTCATGTATAGTAATCATGCTCCCCAAGTGTTTGATAAAATGTTCATATGAGTAAATTATGCATGGTAACATATTATTATGTTGCTAAAGTTATGATATGAGTATCAATTATGCTATCGAGTCCTAGGGGTATTTAATTACCTAAAATCTAGTTGTTTACTTAGTTGTAGTAGTTATAGAATAGACCCAGTAAAGGTCAAGAACCGTAGTACTCAGTCAGTTAACAAAACTCACTGAACTCAGTCTAGTTCAGTCAGTCAACATGATCAGGGCCAGTTCAGTCAACCTTAGTACAGTCTAGTGATCAATGTCTTTCAGTTGGGAGTAGGATTCAGCATCGAGCGAACCTAGGGATGGGGGCATTCCTTCTAGTTAGGGTTTGACCCTTAGTAGTAATTCCTGAGTTACAGAACTACATAGCCAGAGTAGGGTAAGTCATCCTCCTGTCAGACTAGGGTTGACATAATCATATATATATTTCATGAGTTTTCCTGCCAAATTAGGGTTGACACAATATTATTAGTATCCCGTGGCAAGGTGCTAACACCCTTCCAATTGGGGTCACAGTTTAGACCCCAAATCAGTCTATATTGGCGTATATCGGTTAGATGAACACTCCCACAGTTACAGTTTCAGTCTCAGTATTTAGTAAAGAACTCAGTCAGTTCTACAAAACCATGGCTATCAGTTATCAATTACTCAGTCATCATAATTCAATACTCAGTTTCAGTATAATCTCAGATACACGATGTATACCTATATGTACAGTATTGCATGTTCAGTATGATCAGTAGTTAAAGTTTTGCATGTACTCTCATCCAGTTACTTCATGATGTTCATTCACATAGTTATCATCTCATGTATATGAACCCATGTATATCAATCTTACGTCACTTAGCATACCAGTATATTCCATGTACTGATCGCATACTTTATTTTGCGCTATGATTTCTCATATCATAAGTTCGGACGCTCAGGTTCCTGACCGTACTTAGCAGCTCAGGCTATCAACAATAGTTATAATGGTGAGTCCTCATATTTTGAGGACAGAGTTTATTTAGCTCAGCATTTCAGCAGTTCTGTAGTTATTTCAGTCAGAGTTAGTTGGGGGTTTATCCCATCAACTCTATAGTCAGACAGTTAGAGGCTCTCAGACTACCATAGTCAGTTATTTAGTTTTTAGGTGTTATTATCATTTATACTCAATTGTTATTTTAGTATTTTGTGAACCTTATGGAAATTTCAGATTTCTTCTGCATATATATTCTAGTATTATATTAGTTCTCATAATAGGTACCAGTCATGGGTTAGCTTGTGGTCCTTCGGGGTCGTAAACACCGTGTGACGCTCAGGGTGTACTCTCGAGGTGTTACACCTATGACTCGTGGTGAGGAGTTTTTCTGAGCATGGAGAAGAAGTACTGAAAGCTGAAATCTCACTGGAATAATAATAAGTCCCAGCTAATGACTCATGATATTTTATAATGAGTCATGACCACAGAAGATAGAAAAGAGCTACAATAGGAGGAAATGAGTCATTGCCAGTCTTAACAACTCATTTCCATAGACGTGACCACTGCCAACTTAATATTTCTGTTTTGTTTTAATTAGGTTTCCTTAATTATTTTGTTATACTATAAATATCCTTGGGTTATTCTTGTATTAGGTTACACACTTTGAGATATTTTCACGTACTTTGACATATTTGATAGTCTTGCTCTTGGTTTTTGGTTTCATAATTAATCGGAGACTTTGGATTTTATTCTTTCAGCATTGTGCAACTAATTCTATGTTTTCTCTATTGAATTTCATGGATTGTTGCATAAAAATGAGAGGATTATTTTCTTAGCTAGGGTTGTTGGAAACTTGGCGGATTAACAAAGTAGGGGAAGTACGAGGTTTGGTTAGATCATTATTGCCGCCTATATTGTTATCTTCTTCGTATTGACTTCTTTCTTAACTACTATAGAAGCTAAAGACTTGCCTATATTCACGATCATCCTCACAAGGGATTTCAAGATTGGGATAAGAAAATTAAAATAGTGATTCAAGGAAATCAACCCTCGTCTAATAAATAAGACCCACAAGGTGATAGTTAAACTAGAATCGACGACAAGGGTTAGTAAGGTGACACCCTGAGACTCATAAGGTAAAGGGTAATATTTACCAATGAGTCCATAAGAGTTGGTGATACATATATTGTCAGATCGAGAAACTTACGGAGTTAAGAAGCCAAGGAAAACACAGTCCTAGTGTTTGTTTTAGATTGTTTTAAACCAAAGACATCCAAAGCTTGTTACCTTTTGTTGTTTGATAGAAATCCCCCCATTTAATTTTCTGTACTTCCTGACTATTTCATTAAGTTTAAGATATAAGTTCAACCTATTTCCTGTGGGATCGACCCCAACCTATTTGGGTTACTATATCTAACTTCGATCGCTTTATACTTCGTAGAGGTGTAAGTTTGTGCAACATCTAACTTTGACCTCCACTAATCCCTAGTTGCATTTCTCAAATAGTAAGCAATATCAGCAATCCCATGCGACTCGACTGAACAAAGGTTATGCAACTTCTCTCGACAATCCATCAAGAACTCATAGGCATCCTCTCCTAACACCACCGAACCTAGGAGGACCCAAATGAGTAAATCTCTCAAACCATTTTTTATCCTCAGAAGACATAGTTATACTCGTAATAATAGGAGGCATAGTAAATATGGATGACTGAGAACCCATCCGAGGAGGCATAATAAAAAAAGTTAAACTCAAATCTCAAAACACCATACTCGAATGCAGACGCTGGGGAGGAACTGCACTCGGAGTCTATAAAGTACCATAAGAAGGTATTGGTCCATATGATGATCCATACATGAAATCAAAGGAATACCATATGTAGACTCTGGCACAGATGGAGGTACTACACTCGAAGTTGGAGGAACACTAAGTGCACTCAAAGGAGCACCCTCTAAATGGGTCAATAAGTGAACCAGTAACCTCCCAAGAAGAATGGGGTATAAGAACTCGGTAGAATCGAAGTATGACTGATATCTCCAACATGCTCATCATGAAGCTTAGGGGAGGGTACCCTAGTGCTATCTCTGGATAAGGAAGATCCTCATGTCCGTCCTCTTTGTCGAACCTAACCACGACTGGTTTCTCACCTTCTAGACTAGCACTCTCCTCAGATAAAGGATCTAAATCTCTAGCCTCACTAGATCTAGTCCTCACTATCTGTGCAGAAAGAATGAAATATGACTTAGAACACATGATATGAAAAATCTGCATAATATAGGGTGAAATAAGGAAAGTTTCCTAAAGATATGTCATAGCCTCTCAAAGATAGATACGAAAGTCTATATACTGATCCATGAGATTCTATTAGATAACTCATTCTTACACTGTTGAGACTAATGAAAACCTAGCTCTAATATTAATTTTTCATGGCCCAAAACCCAAGAGTCATGATGGCACTTGTCACAGCAAGCCTATAACCCAAACTGATATAAAATGAGAAAAATCAATACCAAACCAAGGCAAGAACCCTAGAATAATGTCAAACCATATATATTTATATATAGTATAATCAGAAATATAATCAAGATACCAACTGAATTCCAAAACCTGATGTCACAATGTAAGAACTAACTAGTACAACTCAAGGTAAAAAAATACATAAGATATCCAAATAGGAACATAACTCTATCTCTTAATACAAGTAAGAGATAATCTAGATAAGAAAAGGTGGAAGTCATATCCGGATGCATATATCAATTGCTACCTCTAATGGGCTCCAAATATCACATGAATCAACTAATTGTGTGGCTCAATTGTACCTGGATAAGCACAAAAAGGGTGCATTAGGGATAAGTACAATCCACTTATACTCAGTAGGTATCATTGACCGACTGAGTAAAGTAGAAAATAAAGTATATAAGCACAAACTATGGGCACATCACCTACAATCAAAAAATGTCCCAAACAATAGCCCACACTATCTCCACTAATAGTTCTACTATAAATATATAAAACAAATACAGGTAGGGAAAGTAGGATAAGTATACACATACATCAAATTCAAGTATAGAAAGGTAGAAAAAATGGAAAAATATCATGTCGAGGATAGAAAATACAATCACAACATAAACATAATATATGAAGTGAATAAAGATGATGAAAATAATGATGATGATGTGATGCACGAGGTTGTCGCACAACCTTAGTGTACACGTATGGAGATAAAGCATCCCAACGTAGGACCATGGGGGATTTATCAACCCATATACAACCAATATCTAATATCAATATCAATATCTCCTCTCAGGAACATACATCAGTAGAGGGTTTTCAAGATGTCACACTTTCTGTCAGAAAAAACTAGTATCTCCAGTATTTCTACGATGGTACCAATGTTTCATAAATGAATATGATATGAGGATGTAATGATCACTAACACCCAAAATTAGAGTATCTAAAATCCAACCAATATACCAACCACATAAGCCAAAAACCCACTTATATCAACTAACCATCCATGATCCAATATAATGTAGAAAATCATCACGTGAAACATGCAAGAAAATTTCATTGATACCATAGGATTTCTAAGATCTAATATTTTTCCAACCAAAAAGAGTGTAATCAAACATACATATACCAGGATAACAACATCATACAAGATTCTACACAGTCATACATAGCAACTAATGTCTCAAACTACCAAATATTATTCACAGAGGCATCCACATGGGCACATAAATCACCTAACACATTTTTTGTCATGCAACCCCATACCCGTAGCATACTTTTACATTATTATTAACTACCCAACCTAGTCTAAAGAAATGTAAACCATAACCTACCTCAAATGCAAAAATTGATCCCAAAAGCCGTCAATCATGAGTTATCCCCTCATGAACGTACCTAAAATCAACTAAACAACACAAATATAAAACCTATGTATCAAAAGAAAACCATTGATACCCATATTGACCACTTTTGAATTGGGGTGAAACCAGACCCCCAAAATAAATTTTTTTAAAAATGGGTAAAATCTGAATTTTTGTTTAGACATATATTTTCCATGATTAAAGGAACTCATAGAAGAAAATCCAAGTGAAAACAGGTTGAAATTGAGGTTTAAAGTAGAGAAATACTATATTAGGCCTCCTAGGCTAAAATCCCCAAATTTCACCTGTAAAATCAAAGTTTTAATAAAGTATAGAAGATAAAATCAAAGAAAAATAATTGAAATAGGGATTTGGATCTTACCCAATCTTAAAAATATAAGTCATTACTCAGAAGCTCGAAACTCAAAGCCCCAAGTCTCAAAAATGGTGAAGAAAATGAGAGAGGATTATTTATACTCAGGTCAGGTGCTGCTAAATCAGTCAATAACCGCTTTACCAGAACCCACCTAAGGCAACCAGTCCGCTAAAGCAAACAAGAACCGCTAAAGCTCCCTTACCCTTTAGCGGCTACACCAGTAAAAGATTTGGAGAATATCATGTCTACGCAGACCCCTCGTTATTCATCTTGAATCTCGAGAACGCAAACAAACTATGCTACCCTATAAAATTTGGTTCTCTGAATTCAATGGCAATATCAGATTTGACATCATTTTTACAAAGTTGACCTCCAAAATTTAATTTTACAACTTTTCAAACAGAGGGTCAAAATGAGATGTAAAAGCCATAAAACCAAACCAACAATGTTACTAACCTAAAATCAACGTTTCGGACTTGCTAGCATCGTTTGTTTTTCATATGAGGCACAGATTTGTAAATATTAACAGAAGTCAACTATAAGGCTTTTCAAGTCATCAAAACCCATACTTTCACATATGTCACACCGAAATACATTAGGAATCATGCCAAACATTTCTACACCCCAAAAATACCACAAACAATAACAAAGAGGGTAAAATGGTCAAATCATACAAAAATTAATATTTCATTAAACCACTAAAATCAAGTCATTACACTGTACCTATTAGAGAAATAGAAAAATCTTACTTGTATCTCAAATGGTAAGCTTCAATCTTTTCCCACAAACAGTAAGTATCTTAAATTTAAAATTGACAGCTAGTCATTGGAAAGTTAAGTTAGAAAAAAAACTATCCTATGGACCTACAACAACAACATACCCAATGTAGTCCTACAAAGTGATGAGGTCTGGGAAGGGTCAAGTGTATGCAAATCTTAGCTCTACCTCAGAGCTAGGAAGTCTTTCTTTGATAGACTTAAGAAAAAATAGTCCAGAGCATTATAGAGAAAAAAAAGTAATGGAAATACAGAACAGACAAAAAAGAAAAATAATTCTTAGAAGTGTTAATATACCAACAGTAAGAATAGACAGAGAAGAAACATGATTAAATTCAGTTAGTTTTAACTTCTGGTTTGCTTCTCCTTACTTTTTCTTTTTGATATTTATTTATTCATATATTCTTTCACTAACAGAGGTTCCTCTGAGAGGATTTTGATACTTAAGCATACTAAATCCAAACTTATGTTGTATACAACTTAATATATTGTTGCTTCCATATGTAAAACAAATTAGTATTTTGAATTTATTTTATAGCACATGACATATTTCGAGGGTCGATTCAACTCAAAGAAAGCTAAAATTGACACTTAGTACAGTTAGATGGACTAAAAACTTTAACAGAGAAAGTTATGTCCTGATGTTCAAAGTCATGAAGCAAAGCAACAAGAAGAAATCACATATAATGGAAAAGCTTGAATTCTCCATGAAGAATATAATGAAAATTTGGGGCAGTAAGAACCAAAAGTTAAATCTTGATCACTTATACAAGGAAAGATGTGTAAAACAACTATAAATAACTCAAGTAAAACGTATAACTGACATTAATCACAACCATTTTTCCTAAGTTTAATTTAGATGCTTAAAAATAACTATCATAAATCCTGAAAACTCCATAATAATACAAGCATAGGATGCAAATAAATTAGTTTTTTCGTAAGATCTTGAAGTGTCTGATTTCACAAATGGAATGCGGTTTTTGCGCAATTTAGATTAATATTAAGATTAATGATCAAAAAATAAACAGTTGACCAAAAAATTATACAATTAGATAATTGTCTCCTAATTCAAACTCCTAACTTTTATGCACCCTTAATAATCGAAGATCATAAAAAATAAAATGCAACAACAAATCATGCAGTTGAAAGGGAGTCTTGGTTCTTGCACTTTCCGACCCTACTAACTCAGAATGCTTTGTGTGTGGAGCTGACATTTTTTATCAAATCATAAAGCTAGATAAGATATGTTTATAGGGGTTTGGGCGGCTTGGATCTGGACAGGTTGATAAGGAAAGCTGTCCACATATATTTTTCCTACATTTTTTGATATGATTAAAAAATTGCATTATTGTGGAATAAATTAACAGTAATAAAAACTAAGTTTATTCATCTCTGTCTTCTCTTTTCCTCTTATTCATGATTCTCCTAATTTTTTTCTAGATTCACATAATCTATAACTATCATCAAATCATCCTCAACCGTCGACAAACGTTGACGCAGTTCCACATACACTGATATGCCCTTATGTGTTGGCAGCTTCACATCCACTAATTCTCTCTTGAGCCAAAACAACCATCGAAATGTCTTGAGACTGCATTTCTACCAATATCCAGATCATCACATGACTCTTTTTTTTACCTCTTTGTTGGTGAATTAAGGACAGCGACACCTTTCAATTTAGCCTTCAAACCATCAATGAATTGATTGTTCACCTTATTTGTATATGGAATGAGTGTTTTCTTATAATCTTTCTCCAACTCACGCATAGTAGGGACAAGGTAAGGGCTCACAATCTACAAATAAGCAAAACATTAACTATTAAAAACTAGTTTTGCAAAACAATTAATAAAAAATACAATTCCCTACCTTTGAATTTCCACATTAAGACCTGAATGGACTACCTTCAGCAAATACGATAATTTTTTGGTGTGATATCTAAAGGATCCAAGGGATAGGAAAAGGAACATCTTGTGACTTTCCAGCATGCTTCCTAATATTGGGAAAAGTTTCATATATCCTAAAATAATTAAAAATAATTGTCAAACAATGTCTATAATCTATTGTCTAGGTAGTCAATAATATACCATAAATTCCCAGGGGAATCCATATAGAGCATAAGATTCAATCTCCTTTTCAAGATGTGTTTTTGCTACTTTTTCGTGTCTATTTTCTTCTTCGAATAGTCTAATGTCAATTCATAGGATTCCTTTTTCCATGGGTATGTCTCAAAGAAATCCAAAGAATCCACTATTTTTATGAAGTTTGGATCCACAACCTTAGACACATCTCTTTCAAGCAACATCACGTGCAAGAACTACACCAAACGATATTTGTTTCCTCCTTGTTTAGCCTACTATCTTTAATCAGGGCCAATAAGCTTTGTCCTGCCACTTTCTTTTGCAGTTAGCCAACATAAAATAGTAACCATTTTGTACAATTACATAGAACATAAAATAGTTGTTAGCCAACAATGATATAAAACAACAATAATATACCATAATCTTATTGAGAAACAATGAATCAGTACAAATATGAACTGAAAATGCATAGACTCCACAAGAAAAATAAGTTTACATTCTCCACATAGTCTAATAAATAGGATACACAACAATTTAGATGAACAATAATTCAAAAAAAATCACAAACTTCTATCGGCATGAATAAACAAAAAATAAAAGGAAAAAAAGATCTAAAGAACCAGTAAATTTGGTGTAAATAACACAGGCTTCTATAAAAAATAGGATAAGTTCTACAAAAATAAAAAAATTATCTTTATGAATACTGGGATTACTAAAAAATAAATACGACAATAAACGCTTCAAGATGATTAGAAGCAAAAGTTTACATATCTGAGGACAAAGACTTTGAAGATTGAAGGTCGGGGGAGAAGAAAAATAAAAAATAGAGAGCTATTAACCTTTAAACAGTTCCAAAAGAGAGAGAGAGTGAGAGAGAGAGAGTGGAAAAAGTTAAGAAAGTGGGGATTGTGCATATTTTAGGAAAATTGAAAACAACCAAGATAGATTTAACTATACTTAAAGTTTGCTCAACACTTTTCAACTGGTTAGCAAAACTCTTACCCTTACTTGTTCAAACCTTAGAAGAAAAATTATATCAAAAAGAAATTGAGTTGTTATTTGGCTAAATAAGTATTTAGGATGGTTAATGTAACACCCCACATTTTTAAAATACAAATCGAACTGTTGTTCCTACGTGTGTAAGCTCTAATAGAAATTATTTCTAAGTAAAAATAAGTGTTATGATCTATATCCTCGTGTTTGAACTGCTTTCGAGGTGAAAAATCTTCATAGGGATCACTTAGAGAAGTTGAGCTAAGAACCTTTGATTCGGCTAAATCTTTATTTTTGATGTTACAAGGATCTACTTTGAATGTATATAACTTTGAGTCATATTATATATACTTGAGTCAGCTTTTCAACGATACCAAATTTGCCTTAAACTGATACCCGAGCGAAAAGTTATGATTATTTTTGTAAGAAAGAATAGCTTCGTGTGATTAGCATACGATGCACGCTCCATTTTAGAGCTCTAGAGTATGCGATGCACGCTCTATTTCACCCCTTATTTTTCAGCTTCTGAATCCGCGTAATTAGGGGCAATTAGGTCATTTATCTCACCCCAAAACCATCTAAAACACAAGATTTAAACCCCCAAAGAGTATTCATTACATCATTAGTCTCTCTTCCTTTTCAAGAAAACCCTAAGCCTCCAAATATCAAGAATAAAGCTCCTATGTCAAGAATTCCAAGAAACGAATCAAGATTCGAGTTCTATTATTTGAAATAAGTAATCTAAGGTACGTGGGACTATCCTAAACCCCATGGGAATTGATTTTGAGTTTTTAAATTAGTTTTAAAGAATATACATTTGTATACATGAAATTGTTTCAAGATCATTGATAAACTTGTATTGAAATTATTACATCTTGATAAAGTATTGTGAAAATTATGGTATGAAACCCCTAATCTTGAATTGTATTTTGTGTGAAATGATGATGATTAAATTATGAACTTAAATGAGAGCATGGGATATGTGATTCCCTCTTTTACTATGAAATTATATTGAATTTACACATTGGGAATGGATTACGCAAAATTGTTAAATGTTGAGCCTATTATGTATAGATTTCACTGTTTTCATGAGATAATGGAAGAGTACTTTACTTGTTTTATGATGATCATAATTTTATTTTAAAATGGTTTAAAAGTGATTGAAAAGGGTGACCCCCGTAGAATAAGTATTAAAAATGAGTGTTTTGTTTCAACTAATTTGAAATATGAATATTTTTTTAAATGGTAGAGGTTTTGGGTGGTCAATAAACCTCTTCTGAAATAAGATAAAGGCAGTAGATATGTTGTGACATGACTTGCAAGTCTGGGTATGACGATACCCTATTTTAATGTGCCCAAAGATTTTAAGAAAGAAATAACTTTAAGATAAAGAAGATGTTTTAAAGAATCTAAAATTGGGCTTAAGAGAGTTAGATGGTTACTCGAAGAAAGCACGAGTCAGTTGAATCATTGAACGAAATTGTGATTTATCGACACGGGTTTATATTACTTAAGAGAGAGATTTGTACGCTGGTGATGGCCCTGTGGTGTAATAGATAAGCAGATACTCCAACCCTTATGGAAAACTTGGATTGGGGGTTGGCCGCTGAGTCAAGGGTGGATTCCATATAGCTCGTGGAATAGCAGAGTTGTAGGGTGTACCGTCTAGCTCAGAAGTAAGACAAAGAGTAGAGTTATGATTTGCAGAATATGTTTTGAAAGACTCGGATTATGTGTTTTCAACTGTTTTAAGATAATTTATGATTTATGAAATGCTCTCACTTATGTTTTCTAAGTATTCATATATTTTGTTTTTAGATTTTTTTGTGTACCATTACATCTGTATTGACCCTCTATATTTCGAGATCTAAGGCACAATCTTGGGGTACCGTTAAGTAGTAGAATTGTTTGGTCAGAAGTTGTAGTTGGTGAGCATCTCTTATTTTAGAAGGCCTAGTTATGAGTTATTGTTATTTTATTTTTATTCATGGTCTGACTGGGGGCCTTGTCCTAGCTTTATTATGTATGTTGGTTCTTGTATTGTTAGAGATTTTGCAGACTGGTGTCATGTGTTTTAAATGTTAAGAACTCCTTTTGAAATTATTTAATTGAACTAAGAGATTGACCATATTTTTGTATGTTAATATTCTGCATTTCTTTATTTTATATGAACGTTGTGTATGATTACCAGATAGAAAAGGGCATTCGGGCCTTCATGGATCGGGATGTCCGTCATGTCCAGGGCCTCAATTCAGGTCGTGACAAACTTGGTATCAGAGAATGGTTTATGGTCCCAGGTTGTCTGCGAAATCTCATTAGATAGAGTCCTATTTATGGGTGTGTAGCGCGCCACACTTATAAGTAGGAGGTTACAAGGCGTTTAGGAATATTTCCCTTTCTTCATATTCTGATTCATGCTATAGAGTCAAATATTCCTCTTTCATACTCTAGTTCATGATATGGCATCATCCATAGTAAAGTAAAGTTACCTCAATTCTTTTTTTACTCTCATTGTTGAGGTGATTTAAGTGCAGAAGCTTAGAATCTAAATGATGTAGTCCTTTCTGATTGAGTCATAAATGATTATGAAATTGCACAGGGACTTGAGAGGAGTCCATTAGTGATTTAAAGTGTTTTGATTTAATCTTATACCCCTATCTACATCAATCGTGAATTTGAGCCTGAGATATAAATTGTATTCAGTCCCTTTCAAAAAATTCTTATTGCAAATGTCATACTTAAGGGTAGTGATATATGTCAGAATGTTGGAACAATATTTCCACCCGAGTAGTAGTATGTGTTAAGGTGTCGTACCCTATTGGAAGTAAGATGATCCCAAAGTTAGTGATATGAAGTCACAAGGTTAGAAGTCAGGGTGAGGGTAACTTTTACGTAAATAAATAGTTGAGCTGTATAACCCTTGACTGAGAGGTAGGTTGCCATTTTATAGTGATAGAAAAATATGGCAGCAATATTTATAGATTGTATGGTAGTTTGTGGAGGGAGTGTTTGGCTATGATTATTGCTTATTCAAAATAGGGAAGAATCTCAGAATAGATAGTGATGGTGGTTGTAGAAATCACGTATAGGCTGTGAATGGAAAGAGGTAGATTAGTCAGTAAGTTGTGGTTAGAGACTCATTGGTGGGAATGGAATTTGAAGGTAGTCTAATTGTATGCATGGGTAAGTAAATATAGTGTGAGAAAGTAGGGTATGTTAATAGATGGTAATGAGTTATATTATAAGATTAAGATCGACTATCTTTATTATGTGACTTTACCCCCCTTGATTGTATTTTCTCTAGTAATTGTAAACTAGTACTACATATGAGAAGGTATGTAGTAGATTATGAGGTGTAGTAGTAATGTTGTGGAAAGGTTAAACTTATGGGCCATAGTTAAGTGAAGTACGAGACTTAGGATTATATTTCTATTCGATTGATTAGTATAGTCTATGGCATGCCCCATATGATTGGTGTTGTTAGACAATAGGCTTGAACCATAAATGTAGAGTGTAGTGGTGAGAATAGTAGCTCACGATTGATGATGCAACGAACTTGTAGGCTTGATGTGAGATGTGATTATGGAATAATGAGTGGTCAATTGTGATGTATATGTATACATGAGAACAAGAGTAAAACAATGAATTATGGTTGAATCATTAAGTGGATAAGAGCGCGAGTATATAGGAATAAGTTGAACCCCGAGGTAATGTGTTGTTAGATAAGGCGTCAGGTGTACGGGTGTCACGCATACCTAGATTTTGTTCTTGAATGTTGTAGTATGGAGAAGTTTGGAAAGTTGTTTTTTGGTGTTCTTTAGAGTTGAATTGAGGATATATAGGTAGGCAATATGCGTCTTTGGTATATTTTTACAAATTTTATTAAGTTGTAAGTTGTGTGATTAAAGGTGTAATGCTAGTATTCTAAGGAATCAAAGATGGAGTGTTAAGTGTTGAGAAGCATGGGTGTTTATGCCCATGATTATAGTAGTCGTAAGTCGATGACTTTGGAGGTTAGAGGAAGTTCTGATTAGTGTCCCTGAAGGGGGATGTCCTAGAAAGGATTTTATGTCTTTAAATTAAAATTATTTAGGGGATTCTAGTGTCTATGTGCATGGTGATACCCCTATGTGTTGAGAGTTATGGGTACAGATTTGTTGAGGGGTCATATCCTCAAGTTCAGGAGCGTGACTTTGATCTAAGGGGGAGATGATGGATTAAAGTGGTTCTTGAATTTTCTTGTGGTGTCAAGTTTCAAGTAAGAGTCGTGATAAACATATTCCTATTCAAGAAAGCTCCTCCTACATCAATTTAAGAGGGCAATGTACCAATGTCTTATGTATTCAAGTCCTACATATGTCTAAGGTTTGATCACTCTATGTAACTCATGTCATGTCCCAACCTCCAAACTAGAAGCAATAATGTTCCTCGGTGATCCATGATTCCAAGTATCCCAACCCTATGTTATGTTGCTCATGAACCATAAATCTGTGTACCAAATCATGCTTGGTTCTAAAAAACTATGTTTTTATAAGTTACTAATTCGTTTATGATGGGATCAGCCAAAATGATGAAGTTGTACGAACTCATAACTACGTCAGGTTTGAAAAAAAATTATAAACAATAGCTTCAAGTATACATCCTTGTATCAATCATTGACTTTATGAATTCCAAACTTATGTTATACGACACATGATGTAAGCACCTGTGTTCCTCGTTGTGGTCTATCCTAAGAACTTGTGCTATGTTGAGTTATGCCAAAGCGACTCTCTACTTATGATCTAGACACTTGATATATGAAGAACTTCGTGTCTATTGTATCGTATCTTCACCTCATGTGCCACCTTGAGTAGATCAACAGATATGAGTTGTAATTGAGTAGTGTTTCTCCCATTCATGATGCTTGTACTCAGGTCCCTTAATGACCCTCCATATGTTAGTATGATGGTGGTAATGAAAGCGTAGTAATATGTTAGGTATAGTTGGGGAGTAGATGTTCTTGAAGGTGAATTTTTTTTATGTGAATTCTTGAGCTAAGGCTATAGGAGAAGGGGGAGAAGGAGATGAACTTTTATTATGTGGGATAGTTAGGAAGGAGATATATGGCAAGAATTCTTGTGAGAATGATTGAATTTGTTGGTCTTAGTGGAGAGATCCATGAAGTGGGGTGTTGTAATGATAGGCTTGAATATGGTGATTGATGAAAACACAAACCAATACGTTATGTGGTTGGGACTCCTTGATTTAAGAATCAAGGGTGTCTGATGGTAGTGATAAGGTGAAGTAATCTTCTTAAAGGGAGGTAGAGTGTGGAGTCCCATAGCTTAAGCTGACATTTTTTTGTTCCGGGTTAGGCTTCAACATGAGAGTACGATACAGTTAGATTCAAACTCTTGTAGTTACATATTTAGCGGGAGAATTATAAGATCTAGATGTTGAAATGTGCTAATCATGGCTAAAAACATAGTGGAGAGTGTATCAATTGAGGCAGAGAATGTTTCTATTCTATTCATATGTCCCGCGAGAATCTCATCTCAGGTCTTGTACTAATCTTAATCAGGCCGAGGATTCTTAGGAAAGTTCATGCCTTACAATGTTTTGATCATGTGCCATAAAACACATGCCAAGATCATGTCGATGTCAAGTTTCGTTATCTCATGTTTCGTGCTTACATGTTTCACTAGGATTATCATGAAGCTCGTTTGACGCCTTTACATATTTCATTCAGAAAAAAATGTTCAATGCAAAATTATGCTCTATATTTTACACTTTTAGAGCTTCAAAAATTTCCCATCCATCATTCGAGGATGAATGATCCCAAGGGGGAGATAATGTAACACCTAACGTTTTCAAACTAGAAATCGAACTATTGTTCCTATATGTGTAAGCTCTAATAGAAATTATTTCTAAGTAAGAATAAGTGTCATGATCTATATTCTCGTTTTTGAAGTGCTTTCGAGGTGAAAAATCTTCATAGGGATCACTTAGAGAGAAGTTGAGCTAAGAACCTTTGATTCGGCTAAATCTTTATTTTTGATGTTACAAGGGTCTACTTTGAACGTGTATAACTATTGATACGTAGAATTTTACTGCTAAACGCCTATTAAGTTGTAGATAATTGAGTCAGTTTTTCAATGATACCAATTTCGCCTTAATCTGATACCCGAGCGAAAAGTTGTGATTATTTTTGTAAGAACCAGTAGTTGCGTATGATAAGCATGCGACGCACGCTCCATTTCGGAGCTCTAGAGCATGCGATGCACGCTCCATTTCACCCCTTATTTTCCAGCTTCTGAATTCGCACAATTGGAGGCAATTAGGTCATTTATCTCACCCCAAAACCGTCCAAAACATAAGATTTAAACCCCCAAAGAGCATTTGTCACATCATTAGTCTCTCTTCCTCTTCAAGAAAACCCTAAGCCTCCAAAGATCAAGAATCAAGCTCCTATGTTAAGAATTCCAAGAAACGAGTCAAGATTCGAGTTTTGTTATTTGAACTAAGTAATCTAAGGTATGTGGGACTATCCTAAACCCCATGGGCATTGATTTTGGGTTTTCAAATTAGTTTTAAAGAATATATATTTGTATATACGAAATTGTTTCAAGATCATTGATAAACTTGTATTGAAATTATTACATCTTGACGAAGTGTTGTGAAAATTATGGTATGAAACCCCTAATCTTGAATTGTTTTTCGTGTGACATGATTATTGTCACGCCCCAAATCCCATTGGAGCGGACTGGCACCCGTAGCCGAGGAGGCCCGGGAGAACCCGTTCATAACCTATACTTTCCGATTTACATTACTTATGAAAATTAGAAATTTGGGCAGCACTTCGTTGTAAATAGAAGAAAACAATACCTGTATCATCCCAGCAGACACGCATATATATATATATAAACAGTAATTGGCCGTCAGAGTCATCACGTCTATCAACCAAACACTCCTATGGTTGTACAATATGTCTACAAAAGCCTCTACATAGATACACAACTGAGTTAGGGTCGGGACAAACTCCCGCCCACAAAAGACTTTTATTCAAATACCAAAAGTACATATAGAAACGACTTGGGATGCCCCGAAACAACTGGAGCTCACCACTATCAACAGAATGTCCTGGCTCTTACTGCGAAGGTGTACGGCCTGAAGTACCTGTTCCTGCAGGCATGAATACAGGTCCCCCGTGAGGGACGTCAGTATGGAAATATGTACTGAGTATGTAAGGCAGTGAGTATCAAGATAAGATACAAAAGATCAACATAACCCAGATACCAGTGAATAAACAGTATGAGTAGACCACACTTAAAAGAGCTGATGGGATACCTGCACATTACTTTCATATCATTACTTCCCGTATTCCTTATCAATACATAACATATGTCATACAATGGCCAACTGATCAGTGGTACTAATACAATACATCAGGGACCACCCCTGGAATAACATATATACATAATCTTTATAATACAATGGCCAACTGATCAGTGGTACTAATACAATACATCATATCAACAATTTAAAATAAAGACATTCCATTTCTTACTTCAATTAATCTTTGAGATTGGTTACTTTGTGGTCACACCTTATGGAACTTGAAACCATGATACCTCAATAGGAAAAACATGTAAATAGGTAATCAATATCATGAAAATGAAGTAGATAATCATGGATACCTCATTAAACCATTTTGGAGTCAACAATAGTCTATGGACATTTTTTTGACTAGCCGGACATCTTAAAAGTGAAAACAAGTTCAATTGGTAGTGTCGAAGATCATATGATGTTATTATGTGTCATGTGTCGTAGGACAATGTTGGAAGCTTACTTGAGAGTGCCATGGGTTATTATTCATGCCAAAGATTAGATAGAGTATGTCTTACATACCTTGATATAACCACTTCAATACAAGTCCAACTTGACTTCTCGTACTCTTCGAACACTTATCTACAATAAGTCATTTGTGGCAAACTAGTATTAGCAACCAAACCTTACCATTTAGGTATTAACTTCACCAAATAATGTCTAGGAAGTAATCCTTTAACTCATCAATAAGAGTGCTACATACATCCTCTTATACTCTTATTACATTCACATATCATGCATTTTCATGCAATATCCCTCAACGTCACTCTTAGCCTTTATTTCCCCTCTTAATCACCATCCACTACCAACATGATCACTAGGCATACATAACCACTAATATAATGATATATCACCACAATTCATCCTCCATAATCCAATACAACAACTTCCATAATTTACTACTAACAATTTATACAAAACAATTCATAACTATGTTTCTAGTTATCTTCCAACATCAAGATAATACTCATAATCCCTTATCAATACTTATTCATGGATAAGAATCAAGAATAAATAATATTCATACCTTAACAATGAACTCTTGTATTTAGAATCCTCCTTACATAACCATGGGGTGCTTCTCGAAGCTTTCGAGATGGTGAACACAACTACGGAACCAATTCGAATTTTCTACGGTTGAATCACAAAATATTTGAAGTTGAAATTAGGCTAGGGTTTCACCTTCTCTTAATAATTGGATGATATATTATATATATGAGGCTAAGTGTATGTTTATAAAGACCAATTTTTCGTCCAAGAGGTAATAGAAAATGACCATTTTTCCCTAAAAATTTAAATAAATCCGAATCTGTCCCCAGTGGACAGTTTTGACAGGCTGAAGTAAATCAATCATAACTCTTTTCTCCGGTATCATATTTGGGTGAAACCAATTGCATTGGAAATATAATTCAAAGGTCTTTCATTTTCATATAAAGTATACCACCCATTTCTTCCTGTACAAGGAGTTATGGTCGTTTAAAGTTGACCCAAAAATCTGTCCCAAAATTCTGTTTTTTTTTTGATAAGCTGTAGTAAAACGGGTATAGCTCCTTACTCAGACATTGGATTTGTATGAAACCAATTTCATCGGAAAGAAGACTCTCGGATATTTTCGTCGATATATAGCAGCTCACACAGTTGTTTTTGTACAAGGAGTTATGATCGTCTAAAGTTGATCCAAAAAAAAATGGCCTAGCTGCAGTAATTTTCCTGCAGATTTACTGTTCACAGGCTTCCCGGCCACCGTTTTAAAATTTTGAATGTGCTCGCTTATATGAAATACTCCTCTGTTTTGGGCAAACTTTATATCGTTGGAAAGTTTATTCTAATACCTACACATACAACTATTGAAGGGATACTTCCGAACACCATAAACTTAATTTAACACATACGCAAGCCTTTAGGACTCTATATAATCGCGATAAGTGTATGAAAAAATTTACGGGGTGTTACAATTATGATTAAATAGTGAACTTAAATGAGAGCATGGGATATATGATTCCCTCTTTTACTATGAAATTATATCGAATTTACATGTTGGGATGGATTACGCAAAATTGTTAAATGTTAAGCTTATTATGTAAAGATTTCACTGTTTTCATGAGATAATGGAAGAGTACTTTACTTGTTTTATGATGATCATGATTTTATTTTAAAATATCTTGAAAGTGAATGAAAAGGGTGACCCCCATAGAATAAGTATTGAAAATGGTTGTTTTGTTTCAACTGATTTGAAATATGAACATTTGATCGAATGGTAGAGCTTTTGGGTGGTTAATAAACCTATTCTAAAATAAGATAAGGGCAGTAGATATGTGTTGACATGACTTACAAGTCTGGGTATGACGATACCCTATTTTAATATGCCCAAAGATTTTAAGAAAGAAATAACTTTAAGATGAAGAAGATGTGTTTTAAAGAATCTAAAATTGGGCTTAAGAGAGTTAGATGGTTACCCGAAGAAGGCACGAGTCAAATGACTCATTGCCCAAAATCGTAATTTGCCGACATGGGTTTATATTACCCGAAAGGGAGAATTTTACGCTGGTGATGGCCTTGTGGCGTGGTAGATAATCAGGTACTCCAACCCTTTTTGTAAACTTGGGTTGGAGGCTTGGCCGTCGAGTCAAGGGAAGATTCCATATAGCCCGTGGAATAGCAGAGTTATAGGGTGTACCATCTAGCTCAAAAGTAAGATAAATTGTAGAGTTGTGATTTGTAGAATGTGTTTTGAAAGACTCGGATTGTGTCCATGTGTTTTCAACTGGTTTAAGATAACATGTGATTTATGAAATTCTCTCACCTATGTTTTATAAGTATTCATATATTTTGTTTTTGGATTGTTCTGCGTACCAGTACATCTGTATTGACCCCCCTATATTTCAGGATCTAAGGCACAGTCCCGGGGTTCCGTTAAGCAGTAGAGTTGTTTGGTCAGAAGTTGCAGTTGGTGAGCCTCCCTTATTTCGGAAGGCCTAGTTATGAGTTATTGTTATTTTATTTTGATTCATGGTCCGACTGGGGGCCTTGTCCCAGCTTTATTACGTATGTTGTTTCTTGTATTGTTAGAAATTTCGCGGACTGGTGTCGTGTGTTTTAAATGTTAAGAACTCCTTTTGAAATTGTTCAATTGAACTAAGAGATTGACCATGTTTCCGTATGTTAGTATTCCATATTTCTTTACTTTTTATGAACGTTGTGTATGATTACCAGATAGAAAAGGACGCTCGGGCCTTCATGGTTCGGGATGTCCGTCACGGCCAAGGCCTCAGTTCGGATCGTGACAGTTAATGTGTCAAATTTTCTCATCTTTGAAATTGACAAATGTCACTTTTTGAATAGCTAATCAAACTTAGTATGCATTTCCGGACTGATTAAACTTTAGCCATATTTTAATTGTGACACATTACTTGGATTAGTTCAGAATCTTTGGTCCAACATTTCAAAACCCGGGCATAAGAAGTTTGAGCAGATTTGTTATGTCCTACAATTTTTTCCTGAATTGTTCTACGAGTAATACACCAAATCAGATCATTTATCTTTTAACACGATATTCACCTTTGTCTATTTTCTTCTGTCCCCTTCTTTCTGCAGAATACCCAAACTTTTGATAAAAGATGTTCCCTTCGAGCTTCGTCCCATTTTATTGATTACTTTACTATAAATATATATCAAATTACTTATTCAATTAATAAATCAAGACAAAATTAATTGAATTTTTTATTTTACCCAACAATTAACATTCGTTGGAATATTAAATTAATTTATTAGTTCCCAAAAATTCTTTTTTCAAGGAATTCTCTCACCTATTTCAAGGAGTTCATTTCAAGAAGTATTAATATAAGAATTATTTAAGAGAACGAGTACACACACGAAGATCCAAAATTTCACTTGAAATGTTTTCAAAAATTTTAGTTTGAAAAAGAACATCGAAGAAAAAATAAGTTCAATGACTATAGTAACGTTCATACGTAGCAAATGTGAAACAATTCCAATTTGAGAAAGTTCCAATGATACTCTATTCATATGTCTTATGTTGTTCCATTAATGAGAAAATATTTTCCATTTTTGATCTTGATATCCATTAATCTGGACAAAGGATTAATTAATAAAATTAACCATCTTATTTATAATTTATTAAGTATGGTGTAAAATGAAAAGTTGTCAACGAAAATGGTGTCTTTTGTTCTCTGCAGTTGCATTCAAGGTAATTTGGTTGTTTGGTACTCCCTCCATGTCATCATGCTTGACCCCTAAGCAGACGAAATCTTTACTTAGAAGTATATTTTACTAATTTAACCTTATTAGTACTGTCTTGGAACTCTAATTTAACTACTACTACTACTTTTTATAGTTAGAAATAAAAAAATATAATAAACTTTCAATTATCCTAAGTATGGAGGTCAAATAGAATATAACGGAAGAGTAAAAAATATAATAAAATTCTCTTGATTTCACAAATTGGACAATTAAAGTGAAACAATAATTTTTAGTATAGAGTCCACGGAGGGAGTAGAAAATACTTGTCATGGTGCGTCACTCATGTCCTCGGTGTTGGTCATTAGTTGTATGATAAATTGGGTTCTACTTCCAAGTGTTTAGAGTACCATAATTTCCATTGTGTTGGACTTATGGATGGTAAATGGGGAGGGGTGGGTGAGGGTCAAACCCACGTAAACCTGCAAAGACTTTGTCCCGCCTTGCCCTGCTAGCATAATTTCCATTGTGTTGGACTTATGGATGGTAAATGGGGAGGGGTGGGTGAGGGTCAAACCCACGTAAACCTGCAAAGACTTTGTCCCGCCTTGCCCCGCTAGCATAATTTGTTGTTTTCATCCCACAACGCATAATTTGCTGTCTTTTTTGTTTGTAAATAAATGAATTTTATTACCAAGTAGACTTTACAAAGCAGAAAAAAATACAGGTTTGAACAGCTGCCAGACTTATACAACAACTACTCTAGCTTACATCCTCATGCTACTACAAATCTATTTAGAGCAGCATACAGGCCAAACACTCAGTCATCTAGGATACCAATCAAGCACCTGTAAGATTGCAGCCAATTTTGTCTTTGTTCTTCCTTGAATGTGAACCTCTTGAACTATTTTTTCCACTATCACTGCACTATTATTGCTCTTACCTTGAAAGATCCTATGATTCCTCTCCTACCAGATGTAGTAGATGTTGGCTGCTAAAGCAATTCTATACACTCAGCTTTTGGCAGTTTGCCTTTTTAGTGTATAGCTGCCTATCTTTGTTCCTCTACTCATGAAATGAAAAGGGGCACTTGAAAAACAAATGCTCAATATTCTTATGTTCATTATAACACAGTACATACCCTACATATTCCATACAACGTCATGATGCCAATTTTTCCCTTATTAGAAGCCTGTCTTGAATGGCCAATTAGAAGATGAATAGCTATCTTAGACAAGCAGCATTACTTCAATACATCTTCCTCCACTCCACTTTCTGATACTGGCCCCTCATCAATTCATACACATGTTTAATAGAGAATTTATCTAGGTATTTCACTATACTTTCAGTCCATCCTATAGCTTCAAAGTACTTGAGAGCTTTCAGTATTTTCCTCACCATCCATGAGGCTTGGGGAGCTAAAGCATCCTATATTGTTCCTTGTTTTCCATAATACATGTGAATCCATTATACCCATAACCTATCATTCTTCTTACTCAGGCTTCACAAGAGCTTGCAAATACTAGTTTTATTCCATTCTTAAATACTTAGTAGATTTATACCCTCAACAGTCTTTGGGCTACAAAGTTGATCCCAGGCAACCAGAGCTTTCATGGATATGTCTACACCACCGGTCCACAAGAATCTTCTACATAATGACTCAATGTACTTAATCACTTGTTTTAGCAACATGACTACTTGTGACCAGTAAACTTGAATATCAAAAAGAAAACTCTTAATCAATTGGACCCTACCAGCATAAGAGAGGAACCTTAAAGTTCAAATCTATTTCCTCCCCATTATCTTATCAAAGGCTAATATTGGACTATTGAAATTTTCTTTGTACTGAGAGGAACTCCCAAGCATCTGAATGGTATAGACTCTTGAGAGAAACCTAGCATCTGTAATATAGTTTACTGCACTTTAGTAGTGACACCACCAAAATAGATAGCACTCTTATCTACAGTTGCTTCTAGTCCAAAAGCTACTGAAAATTCTTTGAACAAGCCATAAAGCAATCTCACGTAGCTATGATCCCTTCTACTAAATAACAACAGGTCATCAGCAAAACTTAAGTGCACCGCTTGCATTTTGGCACACTTTGGGTGATACTTAAAACCTAGGGTTTGCCTTAGTTTCTTAAGCAATTTGATGTAATACTGTATATCTAGGACTAATAGATAAGGTGACAAAGGATCAGCTTGTCTCGGTCTTTTTTTGGCCTCAAAAGGGGAACTAGAATAGCCATTAATCAGGATAGAGTAGGAAACAATACTAATACATTGAAAAATCCAATCCACAAACACTCTAGGAAGCATTAATTGATCCATAACCTATCTCAAATAGCCCTATTCTACTGAATCATATGTTTTTCTCATGTCTACTTACAACATACATCTGGTTGATATCCCTTTTCTCCAATATCCCTTTACCAACTTATTACGCAAAATCATATTATTGTTGATTAACCTTCCAGGCACAAATACATACCGACTCTTATCTATTATACTATCCATGATAGGTTGCATTCTATTAGAAAGTACCTTGGAGATAATTTTATTCAATAAAGTGCAACAGGATATTAGTCTACACTCGGAGATTTTTGAAGGATGAGTAGTTTTGGGATCAATCTCACAATGGTACAATTCAAAGCTTTATACATTTTACCTATTGAGAGGAACTTTTTCACAGCCTCAATAATCGCATTTCCCATTGTTGGCCACACTTTTTTAAAGAAAAATGCATTAAATCTATCATATTTCGGAGCTTTGCTATGATTAATCCCCTCCAAAGGCTAAGCTATCTCTTCTCGTGTAACATCTACTATTAGTTGAGCCTGTTATCCTCTATCTAATCAAGGACCATCTCTCATTAAGATGGGATTCACTGATGGGAGTTGAATGGCATAAGACCCTGACTGCTTCTTATAAAACCCAGTAACCTCTTTATCTATGCCACTTCTGGTAGTAATGTAAGTCCATTATCATTAACCAACCTGGTGATCCTGTTCTAAGCCTACCTATTCTTTAAACTAGCATTGAAATAGGAGGTGTTACCATCTCTTAATTATAGTCACTGCACTTTGGACTTTTATTTCATGATGTTTTCCCCTATGTTCGACTATTTTTTCAACTGTTTTTAACTCTTTTTTAGCTTCAAGTAAGCTAGTTGGTTGCCCTGGTTGTTACATAGAAAGTTGGTTGTCCTGTAAATACTTTCTCCACATACTGATTTTATCCTTACTCCTTGATATTCAGTAGTATTATGCTATTTCAAACCTTTCTTCGCATTTTTAAGTTTTTGCCACACTCTAGCCAACCCATTTTCTCTTTGTGGCCTCTACCATGCAGACTTCACAATATGCTAAAACTACTCATGCTCAGCTAAGTGATTTAAGAATTTAAATGGTTTAGGTCTGATGTCAACCTCTTGAGAAAAATTAATGTTGAGTGGTGAGTGATCAGAACATCTTGGGCTCATAATCAATACCTCCATTTTAGGCATATTTAGCATACGTGTAGTGTTAACTAGAGCCCAGTCTATTCTTCTATAGGTACATGGTTGTTTGTCCATGTAAAATTTCTACCAATGTGCTTCGGAGTAGTCATGCTTGTGACCCTCAAGAACTCATCAAAATCTATTATCTTGACCTCATGTACAACATCTCCCACTAATCTATCTTTACTCCTAAAAAAAGTTGTTACTAGCCAAGGGTCTGGCTGGGCTGAATGTAATCTTCTGCGTTGTGACAATAAGTTACGTCTATCTACTATAGTGTGGAGTGAATAAATAATGGTAAAGTTAAACTTAAGTTGCATATCTTTACTCATCACCATTGTATGGATAATTTGCTATCTTATAATTAAAACTATAGATAGTTGATCAAGTCTACATTTCCATAGGCTGAAAAATTATATAAAAAAAGGTCATTGTCAACATTTTGCTTTTTACTTTTATGGTGAACAACATTTGTAATAGTAACTCAAAATACAAAATGCTACCAAACTACTTTGAAATCGTTCATGATAGTGTTGATAATGTTTATCCAATATTTGGTGCAAATGAATATTTTGTTTTGTGTGTTTGATTGTATTTTGAGCATCTCCAAGTATCATTTATAGGTTAAGTATAGATTATAGAATGTGTAATTAGCTCTCTGTACTTTTTTCACCTGCTAAAAAATTTAATAATAAATTATAAAAAGTAAATTAAAAATTTAATACTATTTCATTTATTTTTGTTTTGTATAAACTCGCAACCTATCCTGCATCAGCTTTAAAATAATTATTTTAACTTGCCCTACCCCATTGTCATTCCTTCTTAAGACTTTCTATTCACCTCCTGGTAAATCAAATATTTTCCTCTATATAAATTAGTTTCAGTTGAAGTTATACTTCAAGACTAAGCCCTAGGAAACCAACAAACCTCAAACTTCTCCTACAACCTATGGAATAATACCCTAGAACCATCATTAGCTCTAGGTCTATTCCACTTTCTCTGAAAATCCCAAGATCTTGGCCTTGCAAAAAAACTTTTGGGTTTTGAGCATGTTGTCCGAGATACAATTGGACAAGGTTGTATCCACTCTCCCCTCCCCTGTCGTACCTTGAGTATCCTAGGATGGTGGCATTCTGTCCCCAATACGATTGACCCCTTCTCAATCGTACCCTGAGTATATGAGTCATACCTAGATGAGTCGTATGGAGTAAGGTCTTATCTTGGTGTGTACTATTTTTATTATGAGTGGAGCATATGATTTAGGGGTGAGTCGTATTCTTTGGATACAACTCAAGGGTGTATGGTCATAACCTTAACAGTGTAGGTGACCTAGGAGAAGCATAGGGTATGATTTAGGGTACCACTCGTATCCTGGAGTATGGTTCTCTTAGTGAGTCGTATGGTGAGTTGCACCCCTGGATGGGTCCATTTTCAAGCTTTTAACTAAGGGCCTTGTGGTCATTTCCTACACCCTAAACCTAAATCCCTTTACTATATAAGTGTATATGGACTCCTTAAACACATTTTTATGTGGATCTAACATCCTAATCAAAGTTCTTGGAATAAGATTGGAGTCTAGGGTTTGAAAGGTGCTCATCTAGAGTCAAGAAAAGTCAAGTTTTTCTTGGTGGATCATCTTGTTTATGGCATGTAACTCTTCCCCTTATTGAATAACTCTAAACCCATGTATTTTACACTTGGATTAGTAAGTGTACATGGTGATTTTGAAATCAAATGAAAAGGATTTTGTGGGTTCTTGTTGTATGTGGTTTAACATGAGGGTCTTAAGTAACCCTAATCTTGATGATTTCTACCTTTAAATATCCTTGTTAAAGGTATGCATACAAGGTGCTTGTGAAAATATCTAAGTGAATTCTCTAGTTACATGTTGGTAATGAATTGAATTAGGGCAATGGCCCAATAAGCATGAATGATTGATAAATGATATTGTGAAGGTATTGTGATCCATGTATTGAATAATTGATGACCTTGTTGGTAGATGGATAATAAGGGATTAAAGTTCCTAATCATGAATGTGAATTTAAATAGTGGGTTGAACTAAAATGTGGAGGGAATGTGGTATAAGCTTGCTAATGAAATATGAATAGTTATGTGGGTCTTGATGATCGTAAATTAAAGTGATGATGAATTAAATCAAGGCATTTATTCCATTGGAGTGGCTAGTGGTTAAATGGTTTTATGAAGGTCAAATATGTATCTATGGTATTAGTCTAGTGGAAATGAATGAGATAAGATGTTGTTAACAAATATGAACATTTGGTAAATATTTTATAGAGGCCTTTTTGGCCATGCGAGGAGTAAAGGGATGTCTTTGATAGTTGGTTAGCTAAATGGGTCATAGTCCCTAAAATATGTACTTGAATTGTGTTTGAATAAAAAGGTGTGTATAAGACTAGTAATGAGGAATAATTGGTTTGTAGAGGTCTTAGTGAGCATAAATGAATTCGCATAGTGTTGTGAACTAAGGCCTTGGGCCTATTTATATGATTAATGGTTAATTTGGGTCAGCAAAGACCATGTGGTGATCTATGGTGTTGATATGTAGCCTTGGTGACTAGAATTACTTAAATGGGTTCGAGTCCCTATATGTTAAATGGTATGGATGTTGATATGTGATTAAGTAGGGCTAGAGTCCAAATGTCGATTATTGATGATATAAGACGTGTGTTGGTTTGTGGTCCGAGTCCACTTACCATAGAAGGTGTGCCGTTTTGTGGTCCGAGTCCCCTCACCGTGGGAGTTGGTTCATGGTCCAAGTTCACTTACCATATGAGGCATATTGGTTTATAGTCCAAGTCTACTTACAATGCAAGGAGTGTTGGTTTGTCGTCCGAGTTCACTTATCGTAGGAGGTGTGCCGATTTGTGGTTCGAGTCCACTCACTGTGGGAGTTGGTTCATGGTCCAAGTCCACGTACCATATGAGGCATATTGGTTTGTGGTTCAAGTCCACTTATCATACAAGGCATGTTGGTTTATGGTCAAAGTCCACTTACCATATCAGGCATGTCGGTTTGTAGTTCATGTCCACTTACCATAAGTGGTATGTAGGCATGTGGTTCATGTACACACATCATATAAGATGTGTTGGTTCAAGGTTCATTTTCTCTTTCCTATTGTAACATAGAAACCTTATATGGCTAAAATATAAGGTTGGGAAGTCCTTTGTTCCATGACTCATGAATGAATAATTCGAGAATGCATGTTATGACTTATTTCATAGTTTTGCACGTTGTGTAACTATATGTACACGTATCTTCATATATGCCTATACTTATGTACATGTGATCGTATATGATGGTTTGACATGGATTTGAACAAATGTACTATTTTATCTTATCCTTGGGTTATATGCTAGCGCTCCTATCGCTAACCGTCTCCAGATGCTATGTCCCCACGTGGCATAGGAGCTGGAGCTTTATCTTTTTTTCCTGCACAGTAACCAAGTGTACAGGTGGATCGTGTGTGACATTGAAGTGGTAAGCTTTCATTCTTCGGAAGGCACATATTTCATAGTCTCTTTACCTTATGTCTTAGACTTGATGTTGGCTATTGTCGGGGGCATATCCCGACATATGTTCATATATTTAGACTTTAAAGTTGTATAAAGGTAATGTGGATGACTGTGGACTAGGGTATATTAGCACGGTTGACATAAATAAAATGTTAGATATTGTTTAAGTTTTGACTATTAGCCTTATGTTTCTGCTATCCCATAATAAGGTCGGTATTCCCCGACCGTTGTGGTTGTTGTGATAATGATTAGGTTGGGTTATCAGGAAGACCTATGATTCATGTGGGCTTGAGGTGCCCCTATGACATGGCCTGATTTTGGGGCATGTCGTCCCCCTCCTATGGCTAATGGACTTAGGCCTATGTATTATACTAATTAGCTAAATAGAAATAGCAATTGTCATGTCAACAAATCCTATTATACTGACAGTTAGTTAGTTAGTTAGTTAGTTAGTTGGATAGTCTATTATTTATTATTGTTCCATTGGATTACTATTCACCCAAAGTTAGTTGATCAAAAAGTTAGAGGGGAGTTAGGAAGAATGTGTCATGCTAATATGTATATAAAGAAGTTAAGTGTGCTAGAAATATTAGTAATATAATTTATTTATTTCTCTTCTCTCAATCTCTATTTTCTCTTCTTCCTAATTCTTTAGTCTTCTTGAATTGTTCTTCAATAACTCTTCCCAAATCCTTGAATAGTGATTCTAGTAATTGGGTAACATTGGTATCAGAGCTTTTTCATTCTTTGGCAATAATACCAAAAAATACTATGGCAAATAACGGGTCTTCTAGTAGTGAAATGAGTGAATTGAGAGAAATAATTGGAATGTGATGGTTTGAAGATGAAAAATGTGGTACAAATGATGAAAAAAATCATGTGCAAAGAAAGAAGTATAAAAGTCTAAATAATGCAAGTACAGTGGAACAAATACAAGAAACAGGATGGCTCACATGGTCCATTAACACTAGTTCAACCTGCAGTTTAAGAGATGATGTTCGTTGACTTTGATGACATAAGAAATGTAAGATAATGAAATTATGATGTTTAATCAAGACATGGATTCTGTCATACTAAAGAATACCAAAATTAGGTGCATCCTTATAATGAAAGGATTTAAAGAGGAAGGTGGCTAAGATGACCAGGTAGGAATGGGATTCCTCAAATAGGTCTCCAAGAAGGAGTGAAATTCCTCTGAAGTAAAAGCAGGACGACTTAAAAGAAGAAAAGGTCAACACTTATAAATACACAAGAGCTTCTACAAAGTCATTTGCAACCTCATAACAAGCAAAGGAAAAATCATTGATTGAGAATTGAGGTATTGTGTGAAGAACTAGAAGGAACAAGGTGATACATAGCAGAGTTTAGCTTAATTGTATTAGGGTTATTCATTGAGATGTAATCATTTTAATTTTAGAGTTTCAATGTGTTATAAACTAGAATAGGTGTTGTTCATCAAGATTGGGCTAACTTGAAGACTTGGGAACACTAGCCAAAGGTGGTTTATGAGATCTTACGAATTAGAGTTCATAATTTCTTTTGATTACAGAGTTTGTACTTGTTGTATGAGTGGCTCATTATTTTAGTGAATTTGGTGGTAATTCTTCTAAAGGTGCAGGTCCTAGTTTGAGAGTAGGATATTTTTCATGTGAAAATTGATGTTCTTAAGTTTTGTTGCCTTATCACATTGGTGGAACACATTAGGCAACCCGATCCATTTGTAGGAAATAATTATCTAAAATTCACGATAATTGTAAGGCACATAGAATGTCAATTGGTATTAGATCCAGCTTATCTTTGTAAATGCTTAATACCATAAGATAAGATCAAGAAGAATTCTACACCTCTATTTGGACACTCCATCAACAAGCCACCAATATTCAATAGTCTTCACTACTTTTACTGGAAAGAATGAAAATCTTCTTACAGGGTACAAACTTTGAACTATGGATCGAGATCATCAATGGAACTCAGTATCTAAGGAATAAGGATGAGTAAATTACGGATATACTAAAAGAAAGAGTATGATAAGACCGACTTCAAAATACTTGAGAAAAATTGTAATACCCCGTACTTTTTTTCCTAAGCTTGAAATTGTCCCAAGAAGGTTGGAAGCTTTCTTTGAAAGATGAATCCACTTTTTTAACCGTTGTATTTTTAATATTTTTACTTTTTGTCATGTGGAAAATTCAACAAGCTTTTCTTCGATATAAAATTCGCCTAAATCCGATAACCGGGTAAGAAGTTATGACTATTTCAAGTTCCCGTCGTAAAACAGCGCCATATTGGTCAGTGGCGCGCCGCGCCACAAACTAAAATGGAAATTGTCCTTTTCCAGTGTCTCAGCTCGATTTCCTCCGTGTCGCTCCAAATTTTCAGGTCGCAAAAGAAGGGGCAACTCGATGGCTCCGCATCGCGCCATCTCCAGTTTCCCAATTGTCAAATTCCAGTGACACGGCGTGATAGCGCCGCATCGTGCCAGGGGTCCAGTTCGGGAAAATTTTATAAAATTAAATGATGCGTCCAGGATTAAAAGGGTCAACTTTCCACCCCTATTTAAGGCCTTTAACACGTGATTCAGCCACTGATGTGTGAGTAGATGCTAACACATTTGAGGCTTTTAACTCTAAATAATTGTGAAGTCTTAAGCAACTTTTGTTATTTTTGATTTTTTTTATTGTTTTAATGCAGATGTAAGTGATCGAGGAGGAAACTTATGGAAAGAAGAACAAAATCAGTTGAAATCTGGTGCAAATAAGATGAAGTGTAGCTAACGACATCTTTGAAGTGCCGTCAGACATGTGAAAGGCTGTCATAATTGCCGTCAAGCTTAGACAGAACCTAAAGAATTGAAGTGAAGTGTAATGACATTTCTAAATCTCCGTCACAACTTTGACAAGGCTTCAAAATCGTCGTCAACTCGAAGCATAACATGATGATTTCCAATGAGGATGTGATGACAATTGTCACATGCCGTCACATATGTGACACGCCGTCAAATTTTATCGTCAGGACAAGTAGAAGATGCTATTATACTAGAAGCTTTGACGACATTCCGCAAAAGTCGTCAGGTGTTTGACAAGCCATCAAAAATGGCGTCGTCTATTTCGGATAAAAAAAAAAGCTGAAACTTGAGATTTGCTTCCATATATAGCTCTTTCTATTTAAGGCATAGTTTTTAGGTTTTATTACATGGAGGAACTTATAAAAAGGGTTTTTTAATTCTCTTTATGGGGAGATCATCCACAATTAATTATCCATTGAGCAGAGATCATGCGATATTTTTTCTCTCTATATCTCAAGAACAATATTTTTGGTGTTTTTCCCTTGTGATTCAAATACAAGTTCACTTTCGATTCCATTCATCATTGTAAGTTAATCCTTTCAGTTATGAATGCAAATTGCATGCTTGTTTCTTGCGTCATGAGTAGATAAACTCCTGTAACTTGGATTATGGAATCTAGGGTTAGGTCATGATAAGGTGTTAAATTAATTATTCAAGGTTTAATAGGTGTTAAGATTTCTTGATAATTCTGAGACTATAATTTATGTTTGTTGGTTGCAAACAATAGGCGTACCTACTTTAGTTTTCTTGAGAAAGAAATCATAAATAGTAGGAAGTGAGTTATCAACAGGGACTCGGAAAGGCTTCGTTTAATAATCAGCTTTGTAACAAGGTTGGTTAACCTGAGGTAAAATCTGTGTAGTGATAAGCGATTCCCTAAGTCCGAGAGGATTAGAAAATTAGATGTTTGAATAGGTCGAGAGACATTTGAGCATACCATCGATAAATATAGCTTGTCATCCTAACCACCATGAGAATCTTAATTAAATTTTAGCATCTATCATGTACCGTAAGACCTAGTGAACATAATCCTGGTTATTTCATAAAATTTTGGTTACAAACATCGAAATCAAAGTGACAAACAATTACGTGTTAAGCTCAAACCCTCACTTTACTTTCTTTTTGTGCCAATTATTTGAATTTAACTTGTAGCTATAGTTTCAAATTGATTTAATCGCCACTTACATTATTCCCTGTGGATTCGACCCCGACTCCAAAGTTGGGTAAATATATTGACGACGACCGCCTTGCACTAAATTGAGGTGTAAGTTGAGCGTTATCAGCCACTTTTCACCCAAAATATACTAGTTTCTCTCAAGTTTCTCTCAAGAACAAGCTAGGGTTTTCATAGAAGATCCAATTTCAAGAAAGTTTCACCGTCAATCTTCACGAAATCACAAACTAAGGTATGTGATGCGTTCATTCATGGATTCCTTCCATCCATGAAGCTCAAGAACCTTGTTTTATCTATAAATCATGGTATTTATGTTGTGGGTTATTTGTAATCATGTTGTTGATGTTGATTGATTTCAAAGTTGGAATCTTTGTGTGTGTATCATGATATTATGTAACCATGCAAGATAAAATCCAAGAATTTAGTTACTTATGATGTGTAATTTGATGAATTCACTTATGCCCTAAGTTGTGCATGCAAGGTAGTTGATAAAATGCTTGAAAAAGTAGAAATCATGCTTTATAGCTCATGACATAAGCTAAATATGACATGCATGTCATCCTCCTATGTTTAAATGGTTTCCATGCTATCATTGTGAAATGTGCATGTTGTCGGAATGGCCATGATATTAGAATATGAGATTATGATGTGATTATCAGCCTTCTCGTCCATGTTAAATTGTACGATAACCCCATACTTTTTGAAATCCACAACTTATTAAATTATGTATTGTTGATGTGGGTCTTGTACTTGATAAAGTCATGCTTCGTCAGTTTCCTTCTATCGAGTCCTGGGGGTACTTGTACCCAAAACATTAGTTGTGTGCGTAGAGCCATGTCATGTTTTCATGATACTCTCAGTCAAGCTATGATCCTTAGACTTCAGACAGTCTTATGACTCAGGAAATCTCCATGATCTCATGAACTCAGTCAGTTGTCAGATATCAGTAGTACTCCATCAGTCAACAGAATTCAGTAACTTAGTCCATGTTCAGTTCAGTAAATCATGTTCAGTATCTATTCAGATGGGAGTAGAAATTAGCACTGAGCGAACCCAAGGATGAGAACTCCCCTATTATATGAGGGTGTGATTCTTAGAAGTAATCTTTGTGTTCCAGAACTATGTATCCAACATAGATTGAGACATCATCGCTTATAATATGAGGTTAGATGAGGTGTCTTAGCCTTCTATATGAGGGTTCCCACCATTCTCATTAGAGTTACCTGTTATATTAGGGTCACTCGCATGTTGTCCTTAGCAGTGGCGCAGTATTGACACCCTTCCAATCAGGGAATAGATTGGAACCCAATTTAGCTATAATGTATCATTTGGGGCATGTTGGTTAGATGAATACTCCTATAGTCTCAGTATCAGTCTCAGTAAAAGAACTCAGATAGTTCTTCAGAATTCAGGACTGTCAAATACAGTCAACTCAGATACAATATGGAACTCAGCTAGTTCCATCAGATTCAGGACTGTCATATAGTCACTCATGTTATCAGTTATCAGAATTCAGTCATTTGTCATGTTAGTCATCAGCATACTCAGGTTATCACGATTTCAGATATAGTTACTATGTATGCAAGCATGTATTCTCACATTCATATTAGTTAGTTAGCCAGTATTGTTCATGCATATGAACCCCATGCATTCAGCCTACCTCACATGCATACCAGTACATTTAAAGTACTGACGCATTTGCACTATGGTGTCTTATACCATAGGTTCAGAGACAAGCTTCATTGCATCAGTAGATTCTAGTCTCAGCTTTCAGAGTTAGCAGTGAGTCCTCATCTTTCAAGTACATGATCATCATTTTGTTATCTCATTAATTAGTTTATTAGTTGGAGTTAGTTGGGAATATGTCCCATCAACTCCTTACTCAGACAGTTCCGTCAGTTAGAGGCTTTCCAGACTATTATGTGCAGACAGTTATTTTAGTTATTTTGGGTATTTCATACCCTATTTAGATGTTATGTTTTACTTCAGTTATGTGAACCTTATGGCCTTTCAATTCATGTTTCCGCATTACTCGGTATATTATGTAGTATACAGGTACAGATATCAGTCATGGGTTAGTTTGTGATCCTTCGGTGTCATGAGCACCGTGTAGCATTTCGGGTACCATATTCGGGATGTTACAAACTTGGTATCAGAACCTAACGTTTAATAGAGTCCTAGGAAGTTTGAAAGCCACATCTAGTAGAGTCCTATGCATGGATGTGTTGTACGCCACATTTATGTGCGGGAGGCTATAAGATGTTTTCAGAACAGTTTCCCTTCTTTCAGTATTCATGTCGTTCCAGTGAGCATAATCTCAAGTCAATCTCTCAGTCTAATCTATTTCTCCCTTTCTTCTATAGAACATACCTCCTAAAAGAAGATGGAGTTATGATATTAGATGGAGTTATGGGTCTAGGCCAGTGCTTCACTGCATTAGTCTTCTGAGGATCTACATGAATACTAGCCCATAAAATGACATGCCCTAAGAAGGTAACAGATTCCAGCCAAAATTCGCATTTACCAAACTTCGCATATACTTGATGGTCCTTGAGGGTTTGCAGCACTATTCTCAAATCATTTGTATGTTCCTCCTCACTCCTGGGATACACCAATATGTAATCTATAAATATAATGAAAAACATGTCCAAGTACTGCTTGAAGACCCTGTTCATCAAATCCATAAAGGTTGCAGGAGCATTTTTTAGTCCAAACAACATAACCACAAACTAAAAATGATCGTACCTTTTTCAAAAATTTATTTTGGGAATGTATTGTTCCCTGAATTTCAATTGATGGTATACCGACTAAAGGTCAATCCTGGAAAACCACCGGACACCCTAAAGTTGATCAAATAAATTGTCAATTTGAGGAATGGGGTACTAGTTCTTAATGGTAACATTATTTAGCTTTCTATAATCTATACACATTATGAGAGTGCCATCTTTATTGTGCACAAAAAGGACTGGAGTACACACGGAGAAACACTGGGTCTGATGAAACCCTTATCTAAGAGGTCCTTAAGTTGCTTCTTTTACTCTTTAAGTTCAGTCGGAGCCATGTGATACGAAGGGATAGAGATGGTATGAGTATCAGGGAGAAAATCAATACCGAATTCTATTTCTCTGTCCAGAGGTACCCCTGGTAGATGTTCGAAGAAAACCACAGAAAACTCATTGACTACACAGACTGATTAAACTGTCGGGGCTTCAGACTTAGTAATTTTTACTTGAACTAAATGGTAGATGTACCCTTTTGATATTAACTTTTTGGCCTTAAGATAAGATATGAAACGACCATTTGGAGACACAGAACTACCCTCCCATTCAAAAACTACCTCATCAGGAAACTAAAATTTCACAATGCGGGTGCGACAATCTATTGATGCATAGCATGAATGAAGTCAATCCATGCCAATAATAAGATTAAGATCTACCATCTCTGACACTATTAGGTCCTCTAGTGTAAGCTTATTGAGGACGGTAATAGAACACTCCCTATCAATAACTCACTCACCCACTGGGGTGGAAACTAAGAAGGGCTTGGGAAGATTTTCAAGACCTACCCTAAAATTTATAGCAGCCAATGGAGTTACATAAGAAAGATTTGATATCGAGTCTAACAACGCATATACATCAAGGTGAAAGTCACAAAGCATACCAGTGATAATATCTAGAGAAATCTCCTGCTCCTGATGGGATGGTAAAGCATAAAATTGATTCTGACGCTGACTGCCACTAGTACTAGATAACGTACCCTGTGGAGGAATTGGGTGGCCTGGATGAGCTACTGGATTAGTATCCTGAGTTTGAGGGTGAGCATCTCTACCTCCCTACTTATCATACGGACACTCCTTAATTCTGTGGTTCATCTTGCCATAACCATATCAACTCTTTTTGCCAATCAAACACTCATTAGGATGGGTCCTGCCACACTTTTCACATGTCGGGTAACTGACGCATGCAAAAATGGTGATCAACCACCCCTACACATAAACCCGCTGAATGAAAATGTATCTCATGCTAAATTTTGGGCTAGGTTTGAAGCGTTGGCCCAAGCTGTGAATGCTAATGTTTAGGGAAACCAGCAAGCAACCATCCCACTTTAGCAAAATGGTAACTTAGCTGTAGCCAGGATTTGGGAATTTATGAGAATGAACCAACCTGAGTTTCATGGGTCAAAGGTGGATGAGGATCATCAACTCTTTATTGATAAGGTGAGAAAGATTACTCAGATCATATATGTTACTGAAGAGGAGGGTGTAGGGCTGTCATCCTATAGGCTGAAGGATATTTCTTATGATTGGGTCACTATATGGAAGGATGGTAGGGGTCATAATGTATCTCCTATGAGTTGGTAGGTAATTTAGAGTGATTTTCTAGACAGGTTCTTTCCTCATAAGATGAGAGAGGCATAGACTATGACCTTACCTCACTGCATCAACACACAACCAAGACCAACTCTGGAAGTATCACAATAAACTACAAACCCATCTGAACCCTCTGGTAGAGTCAACACTAGAGCGAAAGTGAGTCGAGTCTATAACTCCTGAAACCTTTTTGCATAGGAATCTGACCATTGAAAATTAATGTTCTTTTGAGTCAATATCATCATGGGAGAAGAAATAGCAGAAAATACTTCAATAAATTATCTTTAGTAATCGGCTAAACCTAAAACACTATTGATATTTGATGGAGAGATGGGCCAAGGCCAGTTTCTCACTACTTCAGTCTTGTGAGGATCAACCCATATGTTATCACCATAAATAATGTGACTGAGGAAAGATACTAGTTTCAATAAGAATTCACACTTTCTGAATTTAGAGAATAACTAGTGATCCTTAAGGGTTTGTAGAACAATTCTCAGGTGGTCTGCATGATTACTTTTACTATGGGAATAGACAAGGATATCATCTATGAAGACTATAACGAATATCTCCAAGTACTGCCTTAACACATTATTCATCAAATCCATAAAATCTACAGGAGCATTCATTACTCCAAAATACAAAAATACAAATTCAAAGTGACCATACCGAGTTCTGAAGGCTGTCTTTGGGATCTCACATTCTCTCACTCTGAGTTGATGATAGTCGGACCTGAGGTCTACCTTAGAGAATTAATTTTCACCTTGAAGTTAGTTGAACAAGTCATCATTACTGGGGAGAGGATACTTATTCTTGATTGTGACTTTATTTAATTGTTGGTAGTCGAAGCACATTCTGAGGGAACTGTCTTTCTTGTGCATGAAAAGGACTGGGGCACCCCACAGGAAAACACTCAGTCTGATGAAACCTTTATCTAAGATATATTTAAACTGTTCTTTTAGTTTTTAAGATCATCTGGATCCATTCTATAAGGTGGAATTAAAATTGGCTGGGTATCTTGGAGGAGATCTATTTGGAAGTTAATTTCCCGCTCGAGAGAAACTCCAGGAAGATCTTCGAGAAACACTTTTGGTAACTTATTTGCTACTGGAACTGACTCAATACTGGTAGTTTTGGAACTTGATTCCTTGACTCAGAAAAGATGATAGATACAACCTTTGGAAATCATTCTTCTTGCCTTAAGGTAAGAGATAAATCGAGCCATAGGCACTGAGGTATTGCCCCTCTATTCTATAAATGGCTCATTAGGAAATTAGAAATAGATGATTCTATTTCTACAATCAACTGAGGCATAGCAAGAGTGGATCAACTCCATGCAGAGAATGAAGTCAAAATTAGTCATCTCTAATTCTACAAGGTGTCTACTTAGGAGAGTTTATGAGACACTGTGACTAGATAATTTCTGTATACCCGTATGGCTGTTATAGAACTACCCACTAGAGTAGACTCTGAGAAGGTTCTTCTAATATGTCGGGACTGACGCCAAAGTCTACGTCTATATAGGGAGTTACAAAAGAAAGTGAAGCTCTGGGGTCTAACAATGCATAAAAATAAAGATAAAAGACTCGCAACATACCAATAACCACATCAAGAGAAATTTCCAGATCCTATTGAGTCTAGAGGGCATAGAGTCAGTTCTAATTTTTCCCATTAGTGGCACTGGAGATGGCACCCTGCTGAGTCAAATGACCTGCTGAAGATGATGAGAAGTTAGACGGACCCTATTGACAAAAGCCTTTTCCCTTCTGGGAAACCACTAGGCAATCCCTGATCCTATGGTCTGGTTTGCCACACCTAAAACACATATCACATCCTGCCTTATACTCACTCTAGTGTTTCTTACCACACTTCTTATAGATTGGATTTGTGCGACCACTGTTCATGCTACCCTGGTACATAAGTCCTGGCAATCTATCTCGATTATCCTGTATGAACTTAGGCACTGGAGAACTGGAAAAAGATGGGGTTAGGGCTGAATATTTCTGGTGGAATTAGGAATGATTACCACCTTCTGACCTCTACTGAGAAAAGTTAAAGTTTCCCATTCTAGTCCTCTTCTTCTCCTTGATCTTATCCTCCTTAATCTGATGAGCATGGACCATCAATCTAGAAAGGTCCATCTCCATAATCAACATTACTATCCTACACTTCTTTACTATATCCTTAGAAATACCAGATAAAAACTTACTCCTCCTGGCCCTAGAGTTGGCCACCATATTTGGACCATACCTTGCCAACTAGGCAAACTTGAGTGAATACTCCTTCATACTTATGTTACCATGCTTCAAATTAATGAACTCCTGAAACTTAGCCTCCCTCAACTCAAGTGGGAAAAACCTGTCCAAGAAGGTAGTAGCAAACTCATCCCACTCTATAGGCCCTGCATCGACTCCTTTATCCTCCTTCCACTGCTTAACCCAAGTATGATCTACTCCTTATAACTAGTAAGTAGCTAAGTCTTCTCTCTCACTAGTAGACACACCCATAATATCTGTCACCTTCTGCACATAGTCGAGAAACTCTTTTAGATCCTCCTCAAACTTGGATCCAAAGAACACTAGAGGATTCATTCGAGTAAAGTCTCAAATCATAGCTATGGTTGTATTCGATACTGGATGGGCTAGGTCAACAACTTGCTTATTGTTTTGGGCATTTATAGAATGGGCCAATGCTGTGAAAGTGGCTCTAAATTTAGCGTGGGAAACATGTTTGTTCAAAGGATATTCCTGAATAGGTGGTACGGGTTAGTTCCTATTTCTCCTTCTGTATGCCCTTTTGAGAAGACTTTTTTGTAAATGGTAGAGAATAAGTTAGAAAGCAAAGTTTAATGGATCTTGTGCTCCCTCGCATGACATGAACACTAAAAGAAGGAAAGTTTTTCCAAAACATCTCGTAGCCTCTTGCTATTAAGTATAGCGCACTTCACACCCATGCACAAGACTTTACTTAACATGTATTTCAAACACCCTAGGATACTTTACAACCTTAGGCTCTGATACCAAGTTTGTCACGACCGAGACTGGCTCTAGTCGTAACACGATGTTTAAGGCCATAAGTGACCCCAACCTAACCCATGAACTGGCATAAGATGTAAGGTAATGAAAAAATATAATAAGATACTATGTGGAGCATTATGTAATAAAGTAATTGAATACATCAAATGAATAATAAAGGAATCTGAAATATGGTACTAAAAACATAACCAACTGTCAAATATCTGAAAGCCTCTAAACATGATATGTTGTTGGGAAAGGTCCCCAACAAAATCTGACTACTGAAATAAACATGAACTGAAATACTAGAAATCATGATAAATATTATTGCTAGTCCTAGACTATTGAGGACTCACCAAAGGTTGCAGCTAGATAGCACACAGACTGTCAAAGTGTAATCGGGAAATTGAGCATCCAAACCTAGGTTATAAGACAATATAGTGCAAAAGAGAGTATATGGTTTGTACTTTGAATGTACTGGTATGTAATATGTAGGTTGACTTATATACATGGAATCTGAGCATAAATGCATGAACAAGGAAATAGAATGTAAGACCAAATGTAAGCATGAACTAAAATAATCTGAATAGCTCAATAACTGATACATGGACACTTCGTCAAGCAAACCTGAACCAATATATTTGAATACTGAACTAAAACTATGGGAGATATCATTTAACCGACATGCCCCAATCTAAGTTGATCGGGTCCAACTTGTAACCCCAGTTGGAAGGGCGTCAGTACCTTGGCATAGGTACCAACACTGGTTGTGTGGATCCACTAAGCTGATGTTCGAAAGGACTAGGGTGTTAGTCCTGTACTAGCAAGTGACCCCCTAAGAGAGTGTTAGTCCTCTACTGGTGGGTGACCTCTCATAACCTATACTGACTATGCAGTTCTGTAACTTAGGGACTTCTATAAAAGGTCTTAGTCCTCTACTATCAGGCGATTGAGCCTTCATCCCTAAGTTTGCTCAGTGCTAAGTCTTACTCCCAACTGAATTGACTCTAATACTGATAACATGATTTCATATTGACAATTTGCTCAACATGATAATATTATAAGTTTGATGATGCAAACATGGTAGGAATAATTGGGATCTTAAAAACTATAACATGCATGATCATATAGGTATTGGGTGTTAATAACCCACCAACATTAAAAGAAAAATACACTAACATACAATAGTATAAGGATAATGACATGATGGGGAATTTCATGGCTTAACTTAAAATACTATAATTTTGTCAATACAGAGAAATATCTTGACAAGGTACCTAAAACATTCTTGAATATATGGAGGAACACATATTCATGGTAGAATTCAAGAGTACAATAAGGAATTGAGAATTTCATACTTTTCATAGAACCTTAATTCAAAGTGAATAAGGATTTAGGATACTTTGGGACTCATTGGGTGAAAGTATCCCATTGATGAATATCCCACATACCTAAATTAGAAGCCATTGAGAAATCCTATTGAAAGTTAAATGGGTTTGGAGAACCCTAGTTTGCTCCTGAGAAAGAAGAAAACTATTTTTTTCTTCTCTTTTGGTAAAATTAAGAGTTATGTTATGATTTAGGGCTTTGGGGTCTTTTATACCACCCCTTGTAAAGCCAAAACGACATGGGTTTGGCTTTTAAGTGGGTGGTAAAAGACATAAACACCCATGGAAAAACGTGCAGGAAAATACGTTCACAATCATTATGACTAACCTCATAACACATTACGACTGGTTATGAGTCGTGGTCTAAGTCATAACCTGGGATCCTGGATTCATTTTGTTATGACTACGACTTTTCACCTAATGACTTGTTACAAATGACTACAAGACGTTGAGTGAAGTCATAGCCTAAGGCTTGATCTTTGGATCCTTTATTGTCCAGGCTACCGGTCCACACAATGACTCATAAGCTTTGACTATGAGTCATGTACTGGACTCGTAACCACTAAAAAGTATTTTTGGTTACATATTGTTGTGACTATGAGTCTCTCCTAATGACTCGTAGCCACCGATTATGAATCTTAGGGAGGAGTCTAGTCACTAGGCTATATCTGAGAGATTATTTGGCGTGGAAATGACTCACTCATGATGACTCGTCAGGAGTGGTAACAACTCGTTACTTTGATTCATAGACATGGCAGTTTGTCATGCCCTTAAGGAAAAATTTCCATAACTTCTTGTCATAACCTCAGATAAAGATAAGGTTTGATGCATTAGAAAGTTAAACTCATTGGCTATCGCCTAGGATATTTAGGACATGAAAATTCAGGGTATACAGCAAGTCCAAAATTTATGCATGTCCTTTGGTGGAAGAGAGTAGAGGAGAGGGATGACATTTCTTTATAGAGGAGTTAGGGATAGAGGCGGATTATTTTTTATTGACAGTTGACTGAATGGAATGGGAGGAGGCTACATTGGATGACCTACAGATAGAGAACTGGTTCGTGGTTGTCGGAGAGACAATCTAGAGAGTGTTTAGAGAGATTTTCCATTAAACAAGTTATATTCATGGATGGAAGAGAAAGAACGAGAAGGGTATTAAAAGAATAGAGAGAATACGAAGAGATGGAAGTTGAAACAGGTGTAGTGAACTAAGGTGACTATAGAGACGAAGAAGCGGTAGATGTGTTGGGGATTTAAAAAGGTGAAAACATGGTAACTATGAGGGAAGAGAAAAAGTAGGTGTGAAAGGAATTGGATAAGAAATTAAAAAATGGGAGTCAGAGGGGTTAAATTATGGATACAAAACTGTACAAAAGATTTTTACACCAAAATAAATAGGTTTAAGCACTTAAAGGTAATTAATGCATAATACACCAAATTTTTTCCTTAAAAACAAAATCTTTCTTCAAGCAAGGGTTTAGTAAAGATATTAGCAAGCTAATTTTTAGAATCAACAAACTGTAAGGAAAGATCCCCCCTTTCTATGTGATCACAAATGAAATAATGCTTAATTTTTATGTGCTTAGCCCTAGAATGATTCACCGTGTATTTTGACAAACTAATTGCACTTGTATTATCACACATGATGGGCACAGACTCAAATGATAAATAAAATCAAGTAATTGATACATGATCCATAAGATTTGTTTACCACAATTTTCAATGGCAATTAAGTGGGATTGTTTGGGAGCTGACTGAAACCTTGCACATTTACACACACTAAACATAATGTCTAGTCAACTTGCAGTTAAGTAGAGTAGGGATTCAATCATTCCTCTATACATTTTTTCATCAACATTCTTTTTGGATGTATCAAAATCTAGGCTTGTTAAAGGACTCATTGGACTTCCGGAAGCCTTTCGTTTTTCCATTCCATATTTTTTATGAGGTGTACTTAGCATGATTAATGAAGGTACCTTTGGAGGTTTGATTGATATGTAACCCTAAGATCAACTTGAGTTCTCCCATGAGGCTCATTTCAAACTCTCCTTTTATTTGATTTGCAAATCCTCATACAAAGAAAAGTTAGAGCTTCCAAAAATAATATCATCAACATATATATGTATAACAAATAAGTTAGAGTGCAGTTTTTGAGTGAAGAGAGTAGTATCAATATTTCCTCTTTAAAAATTATTTTTCAGTAAAAAAGTACTCAACCTCTCGTACCAAGATTTTGAAGCTTGCTTGAGACCATAAAGTGCTTTTCAAACTTTGAAAACATGATTTGGATAAGATGAATTTTTGAACAGGAGGTTGTTTAACATAAACCTCTTCATGAATGTAACCATTTAGGAAAACACTTTTTACATCCATTTGATACAAGTTAAAGCATTTGAAAGTAGCAAAAGATAATAAAATTTATATTGATTCTAACCTTGCTATGTGATCAAAGGTTTCATCATAGTATATACCTTCCTATTGGGAGTAGTCTTGAGCTACTAGTCTGGTCTTATTTCGAATAACATTACCTTCCTCGCTAAGTTTATTCCTGTAGACCCATCTAGTTTTGACAACTGAATAGTTCTTGGGTCTTTCAATGAGACTCCATACTTGATTTCATTCAACTGTTCTATTCTTCCTTCATATCATTAACCTAAGACTCATCTTGGAGGGCCTCATCAACCTTTTTGAGCTCGATTTGAGACACAAGAGCACCAAATTCTTATTTTCTTGATGAGGCTCTTGTCTACATCTTATCATCTGGATTTTCAATGATAAATTCATTCAAAATACTTGAATTGTGCCTCAATTATCTTGAAACCATAGTTTTTTTGGTTTCATCAGTAGGAGCTAAATCAAGGCTAACTATAGTTGACTCATCAATTGATGGTTCAGGAGTTATGTCTTCTTTGACTCTTAGCTGTAAATCATTTACCTGTTCTTCATCAAAACTCAAACTCATAGGAGAGTGATTAGTTTCATCAAATATGATATACATAGATTTTTCAACACATAGAGTTCATTTATTATAGGCTCTATAAGCACGACTAGTGGGAGAGTACCCAAGAAAAACACCTTCATCACTTCATGGGTCAAACTTTCCTAAGTTATTCTTACCGTTGTTGTGGATGAAGCACTTACCTCCAAAAGGATGAAAGTAACTAATATTAGGCTTTTTTCCTCTCCACAACTCATTAGGAATTTTCTTTAGAATTATTCTGACGAGATATCTATTGAGAATGTGACTTGTTGTGCTTACTGCCTCTGGCCAAAAATGATCTAGTAAGTTATGTTCTAGAAGCATGGTTCTTTCAATTTCTTAAAGATATCGGTTCTTTCATTCCACAACACCATTTTTTGAGGGAGATCGAGGAGATAAAAAGTTCTGAGAGTAGCAATTTTTAGCGCAGTATTTCTCAAAGGCTTTGTTTTCAAATTCTCATCACTATGAACATAGGTGATGAAATGTCCTTCTTCTCTTTGTAATCTTCTTCAAAAGATCTCAAAATTAGTGAATACCTCATGGTTATGAGCAAGAAACATTACCCAAGTAAAACAAGAATAATCATTAACAATAACAAATACATATCTTTTTCCACCAATACTTGTGGTATTGGTGGGGCCAAACAAATCTATGTGGATTTTTTAAGGGGTCTGGTGGTAGAGACAATATCTTTGATAATAAATGATGTTCAATTCTATTTACTAAGTTGGAAAGCATCACAGATGTGATCCTTTTCAAACTTTATTTTGGGAAAACCTTTCACCAGTTCAAGTCTAGAGAGTTTCTCGATGGCATGCACGCTGGCATGCCCAAGCATTCTATGCCATAATCAAGTTTCATTGGTTTACATAGTTAGACAAGTCAGAGTAGCAAAGTAAGGATTATTAAGAACATAAATATTTTCATAACGTTCACCGATAAGAGAAATGTTTTTTTTATCATGTTTAATAGAGAAACTCTTAGATTTGGATGAGACTCCAAATCCTATATTACATAGTTGATTGATACTCAGCAGATTATGTTTGAGTTCTTCCACGAGATAAACTTCAATAAGCTCGCAGGAGGAGTTGAGCTTCACAGAGTCAACTCCGAATGTCACCTTTGGCATTATCTCCAAATTTGCTGATCATCATTTAATTTTCTTTAGAGGACAAAAAATTTCCTTCTTGTCGGTCATATGCCTAGAATATCCATTATTTATGACCCACATTCCTCTCTTATAGCTTTTGCGGATATGTCTTTACAACAAAAGAAGATTAATTTTGTTTAGGTACCCACGTGGTCTTGGGTCCTTGAGGCTTAGATGTACTTCCTTTGGGTCTCCACATACACACACCTTTAGACTTTTGTCTACAGTTATGTGATTTGTGCCTCATTTTATCATAGGTGTAGCATACTAGTCCTTGAAAGGAGAAACAGGTTTTATCTGACTTAAACAAACTTGATTAGTTTTAAATGAATTTAATCTTATGGAACTGTGACTTGGTGATTTTCTAATGTTGTTTAATTGTATTTTCACATCATCAAGTTCTTCTTGAAGTAAGTCAGTTTCAATCTGACAGGCTTCAAGTTCAATTTTCCAGTTTCTTCTTTCCTCTTCAAGCTTTCATTTTGATCGAGCTTCCCAATTTTTCTTTTCTTGAGTGATTTTATTATATTCAGCAATAATTTTTTGGAGATCGTCAGCAATCATATCAAGATTTGTTTGAAGATATTGCAATTATGGCAATCATGTGGTCTTACCGTACTTGGTTCACCTCTTGTCATGAAGCACATGTTTGTCGCTTTTGTTTCTTTCTCAATTTCAACTTCATCACTCCATGCCCCAAATTTTTTGTTTTTCCTTGATGATCTTCTCCTCAATTCTGAATAGTTTTGCTTAATATGTCCTATATTTCTACAGTAATAACAACGATCATCATTTCTTGTGAATTCATTATTTCTGTCTCCTTGAGGACTTGTTGAATTTGTTTTAGGATCTGCCTTACTCCACGATTTATGAGATCCATTCTCTCATTGTTGTCCCCTTCCAGGGATTCTTCTTCTCTAATTATTACAACATTAAAGGCCACTGGTTTCTTCTTTTCTTTTTTGTTTGACCTGTTGATACAATTTTGTTCATAGGAAATAAGATTATATCTCAATTCATCGTAGGTCATATTGTGGAGATCCACATCTTCTAGAATGGCAGTTTTTCCTTCCCGTGCTTTTGGGAGGCTTCGTAAAAGCTTTTGGACTTGCAAACTGTGTGGATATATCATCCCCAAGGACTTTAGTTCACATACAATTTTGTTGAATCTAGCAAATATTGGTTCCACGCTTTTATTTTCTTCCATCTTGAAGAGCTCATACTCATTGACCAGGCACTGATTTTTGCATTTTTTACTTTGGTGGTTCCTTTGTAGGTTACTTCTAATTTGTCCCACATTTCTTTTGCAGTTTCACAGGTTGATATCTTGTCATATTCTTCACCGCTAACTGCATAAAGAAGTAAACATATAGCTTTTGCATTAGTTTGAATTACCGCTTGTTGTTCTTTGGTGACTTTAAGTTTTCAAAGTCTGAAATCAATAACAAAAGCCCTCAACATTTCCTTAAGGTTTGAATGATCCTCTCTACTTGACCATCTGTCTGGGGGTAAAAAGTCGTATTGAGATGAACTTGGGTACCAAGACCTTTCTGAAAAACCTTCCAAAAATGAGAGCTAAATTAGGTACCTCAATCTGAAATGATGGTCAACAGGACTCCATGTAACTTTACCAACTCCCTGAGATAGAGTCTAGCATAATCCTCGACTAAATCTAAGGTATTGACTAGAAAAAAATTAGCTAACTTAGTGATTCTATCCACAATAACCCAAATAGAATCATGCTGATGTTATGACGTAACGTGGTAACAAAGTCCATATTCACCACTTTCCCCTTCCACGTGGGGATGATGAACTCCTGAAGTGTACCATTAGGTCTCTGATTCTTAACCTTAACCTACTGACAATTTAGAAACAACCACAAATTCTGTAATATCCTTCTTCATACCATTCCACCAATAGACTTCTCGCACATCATGGTACATCTTAGTGGCTCCTGGGTAAATAGAATATTACAAACCATGCGACTCTACTAACATTCGTTGCCTCAAATCATCCACGTTCAGAACATATAACCTTCCATGACAATGAAGTACACCATCTCTCCTTTGGGATAAAACCTCAATCGTCTGATCTTGAACTGCCTCTTTTACCCTAAACAAAGTAGGATCTCTGTCTTGCTTTTACTTTACCTTGGCAACCAAAGAATATTCTGAACCATTTTAAACCCAAACACTACCTTCAGTTGAATAAATTAATTGAACACTCAATCTAGCCAGCTAATGAACCTCACGAACTAACTCTTTCTTATTATCCTCCATGTGAACAGCACCCCCTATAGACAATCTACTAATGGCATCAGCCATGATATTCACCTTACCCGAGTGATACATCATACTTATATCATAGTCTTTTAACAATTATAGCCACCTTCTCTAATAAAGATTTAGGTCTTAATGGGTGAACACCTACTGAAGGCTCTTATGGTCAGTAAATACATCAATATGGACCCCATAAAGGTAGTGCCTCAAAATATTTAAGACAAAAATGATTGCTGACAACTTAAGATCTTAATTCAGGTAGTTCTTCTCATAAGATTTGATCTATCTAGAGGCATAGGCTATAACCTTTCCTCGTTGCAACAACACGCAACTAAGACCAACTTTGGAAGTATCACAATAACTACAAAACCATCTGAACCTTCTGGTAGAGTCAAAACTGGAGTGGAGGTGAGTTGAGTCTTCAACTCTTGAAAACCCTTTTCTTAGGAATCAGACCACTGGAATTTGACTTTTTTGAGTCAGTCTAGACATGGGAGAAGCAATTGAAGAAAATCCCTTAACAAACCGTCAATAGTAACCATCTAAACCCAAGAAACTCTTGATATCTGATGGAGAGATGGTTCTAAGCTAATTTTTTATTGCTTTGGTCTTTTGAGGATCAACTCGAATGTCATCACCAAAAATGATATGACCTAGGAAATCTACTAATTTTAACCAGAATTCACACTTGCTGAACTCAGCAAATAACTAGTGATCTTTGAGTGTCTAAAAAATAATCCTCAAATGATCTGCATGTTCACCTTCACTATGAGAATAGACGAGGATATCATCAATGAAGACTATTATGAACATGTCCAGGTACTGCTTGAATACTCTATTCATCAAGTCAATAAAATCTATAGAAGCATTCGTTAGTCTAAAAGATATAACTATAAATTTAAAGTTACCATACCGAGTTCTGAAAGTTGTCCTTAGGACGTCATATTCTTGAACTCTGAGTTGATGATAGACAGATCTGAGGTCTTTCTTAGAGAAACAATTTGCACCCTAAAGTTGGTTAAAAGGGTCATTAATCCTGTGGGGAGGATACTTATTCTTTATTGTGACTTTGTTCAGCTGACGGTAGTCGCTGTACATTCCAAGAGAACCGTCTTTCTTACGCATAAAGAGAACTGAGGCACCCCATAGAGTGACACTAGGTCTGGTAAAACCCTTAGCTAAGAGATATTTCAGTTTTTTTTTCAATTCCTTAAGCTAAGTTGGAGCTATCATATAAGGTGGAATTGAAATAGACTGGGTGTCTGGAGGATATCTATTTCAAAGTCAATTTCCCTCTCAAGAGGAACTTCGAGCAGATCTTCAGGAAATACTTCCAAAAACTCATTAACTACTAGAAATGATTCAAGACTTGGAATCTTAGATTTTGAGTCCTTGACTCAGACAAGATGATAGATGCAACCCTTGGATATCATATTCCTTGCCTTAAGGTAGGAGACGAATCGACCTATAGGCACTGAGGTACTACCCCTAAATTCTAGGACTAGCTCATTAGTAAACTGGAACTTAACTATTCTATTTCTACAGTCAACTGATGAATAACAAGACTAGAGCCAATCCATGCCAAGAATGACTTCAAAATCATTCATCTCTAATTATATAAGACCACTGAGGTGACTTTTTAAGATACTTTGACTGGGATTCCTGTACATTAGCCTGGCTATAATAGAACTACCATCCGAAGTAAACACTAAGAAGGGTTCTGTAAGAGTTTTGGGACTGATGTTGAAGTCTACTTCTATATAAGGATTCATAAAGAAAAGTGTAGCTCTGGTATCTAATAATGCATAAACATGAAGGTGGAAGAATTGAAATGTACCAATAACTACATTAGGAGAACCTTCCTGATCATATCGAGTCTGAAGGGCATATAGTCAATTCTGATGTTGTCCACTGGTGGCACTAGAAGTGGCACCCTGCTGAGTCGGGTAACCTTCTAGAACCGATGAGGAGTTAGTCTGGACCTGCTGAGGATCATTCCTCTCTTTCCACATACCTGTCGGGCAGTCCTTTTCCTTTGGCCTATCTTGTGATACATAAAACAAGTATTGTTGCCTACCATGCACGTGCCCTTGTGGTTTTTACCACATCTCCTGCAAATTAGGTGAGTGCAATCACTATTCACGCTACCCTGGGACTTGGAGCCTGGAGCTCTATTCTGATTGTCCTATCTGAACTTAAGGCACTGGAGTACTAATAGATGTCAGGGATGGACGTAAATAATTTTGATGGAACTGAGGACAATTACTACCTTCTGATCTCTACTGAGAGAAGTTGAAACTACCCGTTCTAGCCCTCTTATTCTCTCTTTAATTTTCCTTGAGCTTATCCTCCCCAATCTGCTGAATATGAACCATCAACATAGAGAGTTAATCTCCTTAATCAACATAGTCATCCTGCATTCCTTGACAACATCCTCTGAAACACCAGATATGAACTTAATCATCTTAGCCCTAGAATCTTCCACCATATTTAGAGCATACCTTACCAATTAAGTAAATTTGAGTGAATACTCATTTATACTCATGTTACCCAGCTTCAAATTGATGAAATATTGCACCTTGTCCTCTTTCAACTCAAATGGGAAGAATCTGTCTAAGAAAGTAGTAGTAAACCTATCCCACTCTACAGGCCCTACATCAGCACCTCTATCCTCCTTTCACTACTTAACCCAGGTGTGAGCCACCCCTTGCAATTAGTAGCCAACCAAGTCGATACTCTTATTCGGAGTAACACCCATAATATCAGTCACCTTCTACACACAGTCTAAAAACTCTGAAGGATTTCCTCAAACATGGATCCAGTGAATACTGGGGGATTCATCTAAGTGAAATCTCAGATTATGATTGTTGTTGTGCTCACCACAGGGTTGGATGGGGAAAAGTTCTATTGATTATTTTGATCAGACATGGATTGGTCTAATGCCATGAAAATAACCCTAAATTTAGCATGAGAGACCTGCTCATTCAGAGGGTCTTTAAGAACAGGCGATGGTGTGGGTTGGTCCCCGTTCCTCCTTTTGTTAGACCTTCTAGGAGGCATTCTACGTAAATGGTAGAGAATGAGATAGAAGAAGAAGTTTAACGAAGCTTGCACTCTATTATAAGACATGAATACTGAAAGAAGGGAGACTTTCCTGAAATGTTTCATAGCTTCTTGCCCATAAGTGTGGTGTTCTTTACACCCATGAACAATACTCTACTTAACAAAACTTTTAGACACCTCAGGATACTTTAAACCTTATGCTTACATACCAAGTATGTCACGATCTGAGACTACCCCCTAGTCGTAACACGATGCCTAGAGCCACAAGTGACCCTAAACTAACCCATGGTCTGGTATCTGGAATGGACACTAAAAAAAACAAAATACTGGGCAAAAGCTAAATAATAAAATCTTATAACAATTAGTAATGGAAGAAATACCAATCATGTCTGAATATCTGATAAAACTTAAATAAGTTTGAGTAAAACACAAGGAGTTGATGGGATAAGCCCTCAACTAACTTAAAAACAACAACAACATACCCAGTGTATTCCCATCAAATGGGGTCTGAGAAGGGTAAAGTATATGCAGTCCATCCCACTACCTCAGATGAAGTAGAGAGGCTATTTCTGATAGACCTCCTACTCAAGACAGATAACAATATTACAAACATAACACATAAAAGCATGTACCTACAAGGTAATACTATAATAACAGATAGTAAGGGATAATAACAGAAACAAGAAATGCATAAGGTTATACTATAAATATCTATTCAAAAAAATAGATATCACAAATATACCATAGACAAACTCCTACCCACTAACCCTCTACCCTAATTCGCATCCTCCATATCTTCTTATCAAGGGTTATGTCCTCTGTAAGCTATAACTACTCCATGTCATGTCTAATTACCTCCCTATAATACTTCTTTAAACTACTCTACCCCACCTAAAACCATCCATAGATAGCCCCTCACATCTCTGTACTGGAGCATCCGTGCCCCTTCTTAACATATGCTCGAACCATCGCAAACTCACTTTCCATATCTTGTCCTCCATCGAAGCCACTCTTATTTTCTATCAGATAATCTCATTTCTAACTCTATCCTCTTGGTAGGTCCACACATTCATAGCAACATTTTTATCTTTTCCACCTTCAACCTTTGTATGTGGGAGTACTTAATTTGCCAACACTCTACTCCATATAATATAGTCCCCAACTAACTCCAACTGACTAAAATAAAATAAGGTACTAAAAGTAATAATTGATAACTTGTCCTCGATGGATGAGGACTTACCACGATGACTAATGAGTGGCGCAGGAATAAACTAGATATGATATGAAAGCTGAGCATTCGAACCTATATTATAAGATAATATATCATAAAAGAGAGTATGCGATCGGTACTTTGAATGTACTGGTATACGATAAGAAATATAGCTGATATACATATTTACTAAGCATGAATGCATGAATATAAAAGTCAAATATAAGGCCAAGTATAACAGTACTGTATAAAAATGAATTACTGAACACTTGGTCATGTAAACCTGAAATGGATATAATCGAGATACTGAATTAAGGAATATGGGATCTAACTACAACTGGCATACCCCAACCTGAGCTAATCGAGGTCCAACATGCAACCTTAGTTGGAAGGGTGTCAGTACCTTGCCAAGGGTACCAACACTGGGGGGCATAGATCCACTAATTTGATATCCCTAAGGACTAGTGTGTCATGCCTCTACTAACGGGGGACCCCTTATAACCTACGGTGGTGTCATAGTTCTAGAACTTAGGTATTGTTAATAATGACTCATGCCTAACTGATGAGCGAGTCGTTGTCCCAGTGTTCACTTGGTGCTAAGTGTTACTCCCAATTGAATGACTCTGAAGCAAAACAAAAATATGAACTGATAACTGATATGCTCAAGTCATGGTATTCTAAAAATTATAGTGCATACATAAATTGAAAAATTATGAACTTGTAAACTGATGCATGTTTAAGACCTAGGTATCGGGTGTTCATAACCTACCATCACAGACTAATGCAACTAATTATGAAAGTGTAAAACTTTTCATAGTATGGAAAATCATGAATAGTACTCAATATTTGAATAACTGATTATGATATAGACAATGGAGATTTTCAAACATATGGAAACATAATTCTTATGAGGGAACATATTTTCATGGTAAACCCAAGCAACTAAGAGAAAGTTGATAAAATTCATATTCTACTTAAAATTCAACAAAAAGGGAAAAAAGTTTGTACTTGTAAATTTAGGGAATTCTTAGGACCTAATGGGTGTAGGGACCTATTGATGAAATCCCACATACCTAATAGTAGAAGCCTGAAGAAATCTTTGAAGTTGGTCTTGTTCTTGAGATACCCTAGTTTACTCTAAGGAAGAAGAGAATCATTTTCTTTTGTTAAGAGAAGTGATTTTGGGATTCATAAGGTGTTAAGGTAGTGTTTACCCTTGATAACTGTTGTTTTGAAGGAAAAACGACATGGGTTTTGGGTTAAAATGGGTGGAAATTACCAAAAAATCCTTATTAAAATCGTGCAGGGAATTCTATTCCCAGTCGTTACGACCCACCCTATGACTCATCATGACTAGTTATGAGTCATAGTCTGAGTAGTAACCTGAGGTCTTACGATTTTGGTATTTTTTATGACTATGACTCCCTTCTTAACGACTCGTTATGACTATTTATGAGTCATTAGGTAGAGTCATCGTCTGAGACTTGACTTTTGGATCATTTATTGTTCTAGTTATGGGTCCATACAACGACTTGTAATGTCTAATTATGAGTCGTGTGTTGGACTTTTTACCACTGGAATGGTTTCTTGACCATCCACTATTATGACTACGAGTCCTTCCTAATGACTCGTAGTCACTGATTACGAGTCGTGGAGTGGGGTCGTAGTCAATGGTCTAAAGTTAAGATCCTTTATGTTGTGATTATGACTACTAGTAATGACTCATAACGTCTGATTATGGGTTGTCACATGAGTCATAGCCACTGGAAGCTGACTTACACTAATGTTAAAATTTGTATAACTTTCCTCCCTGATATTGGATCATTGCAAGACTTGCAGCTTTGGAAAGCTAACATAGTGGCCTATCTTTTGAGGGTCTAGATCTTGAAAAATTGGGGTATCACATGATCTCCATAGGGACTAGTTTGAGAAAAGTAGACTCAAACTTGGTCAAATCAAGATGAGCTGAGTTCTGTATATTGATCTCATCTCCCTATATATTGGCAATCATTAAGAAGTGGTATCCTGGTGGTGGTATGCGATCAAGTATAATTTAGTTTCATACCTTCTACAAGTATACACCTATGGTGGACCAGTTAGAATGAAGGAGCAGTGGGACAAATATGAGAAGAACACTTCATCGGGAATTTAAGGACCAAGTCCTTAACTCAAGGTTAGCATCCTATATATTACCAATTTTGAAAATACCAAAGAAAAGTCATTAGGTGCCATGTGTTATTTCCTTCCTCTCCAAATCGATATCACATTATTTGAAGAAGTAAAATGACGTGTCAACAGGGACCAGGCATGCCAGTTCACTTTACACCCAAACATCACCCATTTTCCTTCTTTAAATATATTCTCTGAAATCACAACCTCCATCTCTCTCAAAATTTCTTAACTCTTTACTCTCCTACTATTCATCTTCTTCAACTCTCTTACCAAAAATATATCTCATCTTTTCTCTCCAACCTAGACACCTCTTCAAAAAAAACTCCTCACTCTGACTCACCACTAACAAATCTCACTCTAAACTTTGAAAACCCTTTTTCAAAGCAAACCCCATCTACCCAACTAGATATAGGAATCTCTTTTACATCACCTATTAGCGGTGACATACTGTATCCCTCTCTCTCTCTATCCATAGTGGTCTCATCTACCATTGAGGAACCATGTTTTCCATCCATGCATGTCTCTCTACTACCCATTAAGTCCATCCCTAAAACTTTAATTGAATTTAATGCGACTGAAGTAACCACTAAAGTCCCTATGGGACTAGGTACCCACTATGTCACAGAACCCTTTTTGATTAACAAATACATGCTGAATGTGGATTTACCTGAGGAAATAGAAACCTCGAAGCAGTATGGAGGCAGGGGCCAATTGGGTAGTAGATAGTATAACTCGAATGGTGTGTTGCCTAAGAGGATTTCAATCTATCATATTAGACTAACCTCCAAAGTCCCCATGTCCTATGTATGATGGAAATACAGTTCCCACTCACATATCTAAAGCAATATTCCTACCTACAGTGAAAGATAAAGAACAATAGGATAAAATAAATGATTTAAGTTGGACTAGAATAGGACAACGTATGTATAAATGAAAAGATAAGATCTTTGATAACCCACTGAAGTCCTATGGGACAAGAGGGGCTAAGAAGAAAATCATGAGTGATACATTGACAGCAAGTAAGAGAGCTACTACTCGTAAGAGGAACTTGAGGAAAAAATCTAAAAAAGAAAAGAAAATCCTACCCATGAAGGATATAATGGTAGTGAAAGATGGGTAAAAGGATGATGATATTGATTCTGGTGTGCCCATTTCTATGAGCAAGAAAAAAAACAAGTAAGAGTCTTAAGACCTGCAAAATCTACAGTACCTATACCAAACGTTACAAGGGAAATAAACACATCTCAGTCAAAATAAAGAGGGATGAGGACTTAGGGTTGCTTATAGAATGGATCAGATAGACCATTACACTTAACGGGTTGTCTTATCAGTTATCGGTTTTAAAATATACAAATCCACTAGCCAACCAATAAGATATCAGTTGATTCAGTAATGAATAAACAATTATCAAATAGTTATAGGGAGGGCGTTGTATTGGACCTCCACAATTCCTTCTTAAATAAAGACACCTTACAAAATAGAAGACTTTTTCACCTGCATGACATGCCAAAATACTCACCACTATACTACAACGACTGCTTACTAGAGCAGCTTTAGGAGAGCATTTTAGTTCATTTTTCAAACCATTCAAAGCCAATAGTTGTATACAGTATATAGTGAGTAGTCACTGTTCTATTTCTGCAACCATATACAAAAGTTTAGGGATGTGACATTTTCACTAGCACAATGAATAACTACTACGGTGGGTGTGTTGTTGGCAAAATTTGTTATGCTAACTAGAAATGTAATACTACATGGAGACTAAAATTGTTGTTTAACCTGCCGAGGAAAGTAAATCAAGTCCCAAAAAGGATTCAGAGAGAAATCTAATTAAATTATAAATAACCTACAAGGAGATAATAAGTTATGCTTTTCCTGTAATTTTTAATGGGCTTTAGGTTATTACTTATAGTTTTGAGTTTGTATTTTATAATAATATAATATAATATAATATAATATATATTTTATATATTTAGGTGGAAAAGTATAAGTTTTTTTTCAATGGAAAAGTATAAGTATATATGGTAATTTTCAACGGGTTAACTGTTTATCCGATAATAAAATCAGGTAATCCATCCCCACACCAATAATCCATTAATAATAAAATTTTAATCCGTTCACCAACTATTTATTCGATAAGCCAATACCAATAAGCCAATAAGTTAATTTTGCAATTAGTTTATCGAATACAGTTCGATTTTGAATAGCCCTAGATTAGGTGTCCATGGGACCTGGTACTAAAGCTAACTTCACCATATCTGAAGTAGTTGGTCTATAAGTAGAGGGACCAGGTACCACACCTAAAAAGTAGAAAGTACAAAATGCTAAAAAGGTGCTCACTAGGGAGGAAAGAATTCAAATCCTCAATTTACAAAGGCATTAACAGCTACAGTGTTTGATCCTAGTATCTTTGATCAACCTGGTAAATATGTGTTAGTGAAGTTTGTCTTAAATCAGAACTTGCTTCACTTGTTTGAGATGCTAGTTCCTATTTTTTATGAGCAAGAAGTTAAAGACTTCTACTATACCATCAAGTTTTCTGAATATGGATTGAACTTGACTACTATGGTGCAAGGGATAGAATTTTTTCTAGAAGAAGTGATTCTTGAGAAGATTTTTAATTTGCCAATAGTCCAAGGTCCTACTGCCTCACTCAGAAAAACATATATTTACATCTGCAGTGGATCTGTTCTTTATGGAATCCCTCAGAAAATTTGAACTAGTTAGTCTTCCTGTTATTAAGATTGAACACATAAACAAAGTTATACATGTAAAGGATGAAAAATATGGGATAACATTTTGATACCTACTGAACAAGGTGTTTGATCATTTTAAGATTGTGTGTGAAAGAAGGTAGGTTAGAACTATTAAGCAGATGTTCACAATGACCACTATTATTAAAAATAAGTATGTGGAAGGCAATGTGGGGACTAGGTCCCAAGTGTCTGAACTGAATGAGAGTCAATATCAATGGACTGCATATCTAGAGGAAATGAGAGTAACCTTGGCCACAAGAGATACCCAAATTTCTCACCTCAGGAAAAAAGTACAATAACTTTTTTGAGAGGGACTTGGTCCCACTGATGTTTTAAAAGCAGAAATGGAAGTCTGAAGTCACACGTCGTGGTCCTTATTGGAGAAATTAAAGGTCTCAATGATGAATTTAAGGACCTCACAAAGCAACTTCTCAATGCGCACGCTGCTAAGAGTGCTCACATGGACACAATCCTCTATTTCCTTCCCATTAAGCCTCCCTCCTCGTAAGTTCCAATGTTATCTCGCTCGTGTTCCTTTTTGCTAAAACTTTACTTGTACTCCTGTGGCTACTTATGTTTGGATTTTTATGGTATTTTTAATTTTTGTAATACATATGATGCTACTTTCCTATTCTAATGATGTTTTTTCTATTTTTGTCTACTATCTACTCTCTCTCTTTTTGGCTTGTTCATTCGTATTTGTGTTGCCTCAATGGCTATGAATTAACTTGCTTTCTCTCTCACTTTTCTTGGTTTACTACTTTATTTTTTTATGATGCCAAAAGGAGGAAGATTGTTATTGATTATAGAGAACTTGTTAGTAGAAGAGTAGAAGGAAGTCCCTGGTTATTTTTGATTGTTTTGATTCATAGGAATTTGGTCCTTATGATAGAGGGAATCAGTAGCGGTGTAGTGGTAACAAGGGTAAGAGTTTCTTTTTTGGTTCTATAGGAACCTAGCCCTGGTAATAGGGGGAATAGTTTGTCATCATCAAAAGGGGAGAAAATATTATACTATTGACATTTTGATGATTTACAAACTATACCCAAAGCACTTGATTGGCTGAAAAATTTAGTATTTGTGGGACCTGGTCCCATTAGGAAGTTGACTTTAGAAGATACCAACTGAGTACAACTGGAGACTGCGCTTTCTGAAGAAAGTTGGTGGCATTGTAGTAGAGGTATCCAACCTTGACCAACAACATGCATCCTAGGTTTTCTCTCTTTTATAAAAAGAACACTCATAAAGAGAAAAACCTAGTTTTTGCAATCAATATTATCTCCTAAGCAAAAGTCATTCTACAAAAACATTGCTCATACTTCAACAAGGGACCTGATCGAGTGATGTCTAGTCTTGTTATTTTTTTTAGTCTTGTATATTTTATTCTTACTTTGTAAATCTACTCCTAAGTTATAAAGGATAGTAGATAGATTGCTTTTTTGAGTCTTAGTTTGATTTGCATCAATTAGAGTTAATTGGTCGGATCACTTTGTATTTAGTCTCAAGTTTTTTCTCATTTTAGTTTATGTATTTCCTGAGTATAGTTACTTAGCATTTTTGGCTAGAATTAGTCAACAAGGGGTGTGGTAGAGTTTCTACATCAGTGTTGTAATAGACTATATTGCTCAGACTCATCAAAAATGTCAATGGAAGTGTGTCGAATTCACCAAAATTAGTGTATTTTTGAAGAATCCGACAAGGGTGCGGCTTCAAAAATGAAAAGTTCGCGCAACTTAGGTAATAGAGTTATTACATGAGGTTAGGATTAAGAGTTGAATCCTTGTGATTATTCGAGTCTGTAATTACTTTGTTGCTTGAAATTTAGTGAAGAAATTGGGAAATACTGTGAGACCCGTCATGGTTTTTCCTCCCTTGAGCAATGAGATTTTCACTTAAACATTATGTACTTTTAATTTCTGCATTGACCTTATCTTATAATTTTGTTACTGTATTTGTTTGTCAAGGGACCTAGTCCCCGATACTTGGTGGATCCCTATATTTCATTAATTTCTATTTGTGTTTGATGATCACTGACTTTATTTGAATATTTATTCTATTTAGGGATGGCAATGCATGGGGTGGGACAGGGAAGAACTTTTTTTTTTAATTTTCAACCTGTCCCCTGCTACTTATTTATGTATTTATGCAAATTACTACAAGCATTTTTGCAAGTTTATGAAGAAATGGTAAAGTGTTGAGTGCATGGATACGTCTGGAACTTGAACTTGGAATCAAGTAATAGTTGCATTAACAAATCATTTGGGTCTTTATCTTTTATATGGTCACAGACTTCATTCGAGAATGATAGAATCCTTATGAATTTATGAAAGTTGCTGCAGTAATAAGTATCCAATAGTTTAATGATATAATAAATCCCTTTGTTCGTTTAAAGATATCATGAGGGGAAAAGAATCTTTGAATTTAAGATGCCATAGAAAGAGTAGAAGTCACTTACTAATGTAGAACAATATTTTTTATATGTCTTAATCATTTTTAGTAGTGTTCCAACTGAAAGTTAAAATAGTTGGACAAGTGATTTGAATTAATGTTTGGCCTTTCCTTTCAATGAAAATCCTTTTAAATTCTCTCATTTTATTTGTTGTCATCCAACATACTCGTACGGGTAGATTAAGATAGACAACAAATTTTTGGAGAAACAACAAATAATGGATTACAACCTCTTGTTAGGTGTTCATTATAGAGAACCCCAGCATCTATGATTGCCCATCTCATGCAGTAGACATATAACAATAGAAGGATTGGGAATTGCTGCAGAAGATGGATGGTTTTTTTTTGAAATATTATCAGTAATTATGTGGTTGAACAACTCTGAGGCTTATCACCATGAAATTAGGTAAATTCATATCTGGTGTCTTTTATTTTAATCGGTCCACAAGATCCCAAAAATAGTAAAGCTAGAGAATACTTTTTTACAAGTGTCCTGAACACCAATCTAATCTCAAAAAATAAATTCCAGAGTACAAAATAGACAAACATTCTAATATGGTTGTGTTGCTGAGTATGGACGAGTTAGAAATACTGAAAGACTATGAAACATCCAGCAGACTAAACAACATTTCTTTTAACATTTGGAAAATATGAGTGCCCTTTAATTTTCACTAATAAATAGGCTTATAAGTTATATCTTGTTACACTATCGATTAGTTTTAGGAAATTTTTGTAACAAAAAATGAGAGATAACTTGTTGTGTTTTGGTTTTGATGATTTCCAAATAAGATTTCAAGGGACCTGGTCCATTCTGTGCTCACCTGAGATTGAAACTCTGTACAACTATACACTGTGTTACTCGATTTTGTCTAGTAGTGATACAACAGTTCTGCATATGGGGTGTAGACACTTGGTCCAACATAATGTGGTTATGATTTTGCTCTTCAAGTATATAAGAATAGATGTGACAAGAGCAAAACCAAGTTTTTTTACAATTTCTAAAAGAATTCTTCTCTAAAGCACAAAAGTCATTCTTATGAAAAGGATCACTGCTCATTTCAATAAGGACCCAATTGAGTTGAAGCTCTAGTCTTTGTTATGTTGCTGAGTATTGAGTCTTTTGTTCTTGAAATTGTAAATATAATCATATTCTATTAAGGATTGTAAATTTTGGTCTTGTCTATGTCTTAAACTGCATCAAACAAACAAGAGTTAGTTATAGGTTCAGCTTTGGTGTTGTCAAGTTCTTTTCAATATGCTTTCTGTTATTCTAGGTAGAGTTACCTAGTAGTGTCAACTAGAGTTAGTTGATTTGTTGAAGTGTGGTAGAGTTGCTACATGAGTCCTATAATAGTGGTATTACGAGGAGTCAGGATTAAGAGTTTAATCCTTGAGATTATTGAAATTTGTAATCATCACTTTGTCGTGAAGTTAGTGGAGTTAGCTGGAAATCCTGTGGGAACAAGTCATGGTTTTCCCTCCCTTGAGCAAGGAGGTTTTCACGTACATATTATGTGTTATTTACTTTCAGCACTTCCTATTTATTGTACTTATCTTACTATTTTCGTTCATAAGGGGCCTGGTCCCTTACTGGTAGTGGAGTCATATTAGCCAACATAACTAGTAATGTCATTGGTTCTAACCAACGATGGAACCTTACCTCTCTATTGACTTTGATTTTCAGTGGACTTCAGTGTTATCATGCTTTTGAATATTTCCATCTATCTCATACCATTTGTATAGAAGTAGGGCACACAAATCTAATAAACTGCAAGTCATCGTGGGATACATTATAAATGAAAAGCCATCAAATTATTAGAAATAAAAGTGAAATTCAACTCTCGATCTTAAAAAGAATCATCCTAACAAGTATATGATATAGGCATTAGAACAATAATAGATTTTACATCTCATGGTGAATCTGCCATCGACTTCAGAGTTCTAGTAATAGATCAGAGTTTGTGTTCTTTTGTGTGTCAAATATAGCTTGCGCAGAATTTGTATTCACCAATACCAGATGTATTTATACAATTCGAAAGTTTTGTATGTCCAATACTGGGGGTTCTTTGTTATTATTATTATTATTATTATTATTATTATTATTATTACTATTATTATTATTGTTATTGTTACTGTTATTGTTACTGTTATTGTTACTGTTATTGTTACTGTTATTGTTACTGTTATTGTTACTGTTATTGCTACTGTTATTGTTACTGTTATTGTTACTGTTATTGTTACTGTTATTGCTACTGTTATTGTTACTGTTATTGTTACTGTTATTGTATTGTTATTGTTATTGTTATTGTTATTGTTATTGTTGTTATTATTATTATTATTTATGGGGCAGAAAACATAATGATTTCTTTAATTATATTACTGATCTCTCTTTCTAATCTGTAAGGGCACGTGATCACCAGAGGTGGAACCACATTTATATTTGCGGGTTCGGCAGAACCCAATAGGCCAATAGCTTTGTCTCTAACTTTGTTTTTGAATAAAAATACTTATAATATATAACTAATTTATTCAGAATCCAGTAAATAAAAAGGATTGTGGTGTAGAGCACATAAACTAAAAATCCTGGATTTGCCTATAGAACTGATAACTGTTTTTGAAATTCTTTTTCTGGAGGATGAAATATCACCCCAAGGAATTCTTTTAGTACCTCGTGGTGCAGATGATAATTGTATAGTAGTAGGTTCTCATGTCATAGGCAGCCGATTGCGAGCATTATCTGCCACCGGTGACCGAGAAGTGGATCTCCTCCACCATGAGACAACAAGGTATTTTCAAAAATCTTGAATTTTCTACTTTCCTTTTTCCAGCGCATTTTCAGCAAACTCTGAAAACCATGCTAGGACAATGTACTGCAAGACTCTAGTAAGTTATTAAAACCATCATGGATCAAGTAGGTTTAAGTATGAATACTACTGTTTATTAGGAGTTTCATTACAAAATATTGTAATAAAACAATGTTAGCCTCCCATATCAAATTAATATATTTTAATAATGACAAACTAATCTATTGATAATATGTAGGATACACTAGATGGATAATCAAGTCAAGAAAGATCATTATGGGATATACTTGGAAGGCAAAACTAATCCTCGATACAGCAACAATAAAATATCTCTCAAGATCTTCTTAGACCCTAATATACAAGAAATATAATCAATAAGATCATAGAGTAGCATGGAAAGAAAATCACACCCTTTTCATGGACATATCTGATATGGACATGAATAGTAGTGATGAAAGGCAAGCAGTCTCGTATATATGGACATATCTGATATGGATGTATTACCCTCAATCAAGGAGCCAAATCAAATTCTTGATTGAGAAGAAATCCCTTGGGTTTCCTTTTAAAGCAAAGCATCATCATCAACTGAAGTATATATAGAGAGAAGAGTGAAGACTCGAAGACTCATGCAACTTCACAGAAAATCTTAGTGTCTCTCAGTCTTAGTCTTGATAAACCTTTGTAATTATTTATTCACAATAGTTACAAAAGAAAGATCGAATCAATGTAGTTATACCAGTTGAGGTTGTGCCACAAGATCTAAATATAAAAATAAGCTTCAGAACTTGTCTTCAACATCTGTACTCCGAATCTACTTTGAAGGATCTGAAAGAAACTCTTGAAATCCAAGGGGAATGGAAGTAGGCACCACTTTGGCATTTCGAATCAGGATAAATCTATGTGTTGTTACTTTATTTACTTATTTATTTACCTACATATTTAATCTTAAATCTATTTTATTTAAGTATACTTGTTTGAAAATGAGTTGACTATCAAGCATGACTAGTCTACTCAGGAAAATTTCAATTCACCCCTGTTGAATTTTAATTGGTATCTGAGCGGGTCTCACTAATAGTGTTGCTTAACAGCACTTGAGCAAAGATCCAATGGCAAACTGTCAGATTTTAGAAGATCTCATTCAAGATGGTCACTCTTCCACGAGATCACCATACTTCAATGGACAGCACTACTCCTATTGGAAGAATAGATTCTAAATCATTGTTCAGTTAAATGACTTCCAAGTGTGGGTTGTCATTAAGAAGGGACCAAAGTTCATTCCAAGAATCAAAGAAAAATAGAAGGATAAGGAATCAAGCAGTGTTAACGTGGTCAAGGAAGATAGTCTCTCCTATGAAAAAGTCCAAGTTAAGATACTTGACCATCAAATTCGTAGGTTGAAAAACAAATAAGTTGCCTCAGTAAAGGTTTTATGGAGAAATCCGTTAGTTGATGGAGCTGCTTGGCAAGCAGAAGATGATATGTGATCCAAGTATCCCTATCTTTTCTCTTCGAAACCAGATTCATCTTGAGGTAATTTTTTCCTTAACTAATTAATTCTCTCATTTTCTATTTTAGATATCAAGCATCCTCATGTTATAGCTTGCATCCGTGAGTTTAGTCCAGTCCAAGCATTAGTTATAGATTCAGGTGTTAAGTAATGATTCAGCTCATAAGTGTTAAGTGCATAATCTCAATTTTTCCTAGTATTCCAGCACAGATAATTTCATTTAGGGATGAATAATCCTAAGAGAGAGATATTCTAATACCCTAAGTTTTCAAGCTCTAGAACCCTCAAAAGATAGGCCACTGAGTTAGCTTTTCAATGTTCCAAGTCTTGCCTTGATCCGATATTGTGATGGAAAGTTATACAAATTTTCTCTTAAGTATAAGTCAGCTGCCAATGGCTATGACTTACGTGATGACCCATAATCAGACATTACGAGTCATTAAGAGTAGTCGTAGTCACAACAAAAAGGATCTTTAACTTTGGCTAGTGACTATGACCCTACTTCATGACTCGTAATTAGTCACTACGAGTTGTCAGGAAGGACTCATAGTCAGAACAGTGTATGGTCAAGAACCCATTCCACTGGTAATGAGTCCAACACATGACTCATAATCATACATTATGAGTCATTGTATGGACCCATAACCTGAACAGTAAATTATCCAAAAGTCAAACCACAGGCGACGACTCCACCTAACGACTCATAATCAATTGTAATGAGTCATTAGGAGGGGAGTCGTGCTCATAACAAAAAGGACCAAAATCCCAGGACCTCAGGTTATGACTTAGACTACAACTCGTAACCAGTCAATCACGAGTAGTAGGGTGAGTCATAACGACTGGGAACAGAACTCTGCACAATTTTAATAAGGGCTTTTTGGTAATTTCCACCCCTTTTAACCCAAAACCCACGTCGTTTTTCCTTGAAATCAATAGTTATCAAGGGTAAACACTACACTAACACCTCATAAATCCCAAAATCACTTCTCTTAACAAAAGAAATTGATTCTCTTCTTCCTCAAAGCAAACTAGGGTTTCTCAAGAACAAGACCAACTTCAAGGATTTCTTTAGGGATTCTACTCTTAGGTATGTAGGATTTAATCAATGGTTCTATTCCTTCCATTGAGTCCCAAGAATTCCCTAATTTTACAAATACAAACCCTTTTTTCCTTTTTGTTTAATTTCAAGTAGAATATGAATTTGAACAACTCTCTCTTAGTGGTATGGGTTATGTACCATTATAATATGTTCTCTCGTGAGAATTGGGTTTCCATATGTTTGAAAATTTCCATTTTCTATATTATAATCAGTTATTGAAATATTGAGTACTATTCATGATTTTCTATACTATGAAAGTGATACACTTTTATGATCAGTTGCATTAGTCTGTGTTGGCAGGTTATGAACACTCGATACCTAGGGATTAAACATGTATTAGTTTTAAAGTTCATGATTTCTTTAGTTTATGTATTATGGTATTATTTTTAGAATACCATGACTTGAACATATAAGTTATTAGTTCATGTTTTAGTTATGCTCAGAGTCGTTCAGTTGGTAGTAATATTTAGTACTGAGTGAAGGCAGGGATGATGACTCCCACGTCAGTTAGGAATGAGTCGTTAGTAGCAGTCCCTAAGTTACAAAAATACAATGCCGCCATAGGTTATAAGAGGTTTCCCATTAGTAGAGGCATGACACCCTAGTCCTTCGAGACATCAGAATAGTGGATCCACGCCATCCAGTGTTGGTGGTACCCTTAGCAAGGTACCGGCACCCTTCCAAATATGATTATAGGTTGGACCTTGATTAGCTCAGGTTGGAGTATGTCGGTTGTAGTTAGATCCTACAGTCCTCAATTCAGTATTCAGATTATTGTCAGTTCAAGTTTACATGACCAAGTGTTTAGTAATTCAGTTATTCAATTTTATACAATACATGTTTATACTTGGTCTTGCATTTGACTTTTATGTTCATGCATTCATGCTCAGTAAATATGTATATCAGCTAACTTTTATATCACGTACCAGTATATTCAAAGTACTGATCGCATACTCTCTTTTGCGCTATATTATCTTATAATATAAGTTCATATGCTTAGTTTCCATATCATATTTAGATCATAAATGTGCCACTCAACAGTCGTCGTGGTGAGTCCTTATCATGTAGAACTAGTTATCAGTTGTTACTTTTAATACCTTATTTTATTTTAGTCAGTTGGAGTTAGTAGGGGGATAGTCCCATCAACTCCTCATGTTTTAGAGTCTTTTAGACAGTCAAACTTGTTTAAGTTTTATCAAATATTCAAACATTATTGATATTTCTTCCATTGTTAATTGTTATCAGAATTTTACAATTTAGCTTCCGTCCAGTATTTTATTTTTTTCTTCAGTATCCATCCCAGCTACCAGACCATCGATTAGATTGGGGTCACTTATGGCTCTAGGCACAGTGTTATGACTATGAGGTAGTCTCGGGTCATGACAAGCCTTTGTGAAAATGCTAGTCACTTGATCTTTAAGTTTGCAAAATCTTATACAAATAGTCCCTTTCTCCACGTTATATCGAAGAAAGTGATGCCTTACATCAATGTACTTTATCTTTTTATGTTGCACTAGATTCTTGGCCATATTCAGAGCCCTAGTGTTATCACAAAGCAAGGGAACAGTGTTTGAGACTACCCAACATCTCCTAGTTGTTTTTTGATCCATATCAATTGAGAACAATAAGAGGCGGCAGCAACATATTTAGCTCAGCTGTAGAGAGAGCGACTGAGTTTTGTTTATTAGTTCCCCATTAGATTAAGAAGGATCCCAGGAAGTGTGTCATTCTTGATGTACTTTTTTGTCAACTAGGTACCCTGCATAATCTGCTTTACCATAACCTATTAGATTAAAAGAGTCACCTTAAGGGTAGTATAGGACCATGTCCCCCGTACCTTCAAGTATCTCAAAATTCATTTAGCAGCCTTCAGGTGTGATCCTTTAGACATGATTGAAATCTTGCACACATCCCTACACCAAAAAAATATTAGGTCTGCTAGTTTTCATATATAAGATAGCTCTAATGATTTCTATGTACATGGTTTTATTTACCCTGGGACCAGGTTCATCAGAATTTGATTTTGAGTTGGTTCCTATAGGAGTATCAATGGGATTGCCATCACTCATGTGAAATCTATTCAATAGCTCCTTGATGTATTTTTCTTGACAAATCATAGGTTTGGTAAATGTCTACCTAATTTACAATTCCAAGAAAAAACTCAGCTCTCCCATCATGCTCATCTCAAACTCACTTAACATGAGTTTAGGAAAATCTTCACATAGGGTGTCTGTAGTTGCTCTAAAAATAATATAATCAACATATACTTTAACAACCAGAAAAATTTCCCCCCTTGATTTCAAGAAGAGAGTATTATCAATCTTCCCTCTCTTAAAACCATTTGCAAGGAGAAATTTAGAAATCTCTTTATAACATCCCCTTGGATCTTACTTCAATCCATATAATTCTTTATCTAGATATATCACATGATTAGGTTGATCAATATCTTCAAAACCTGGGGCCTACTTGACATACTTTTTTTTTAGATATCCATTTAGAAAAGCACTTTTTACATTTATTTGGAATAATTTAAACTTTGTGTAATCAACAAGGAAATGAGAATTCTGATGGACTCCATCCTAGCTATAGGGGCAAAAGCCTCATCACAGTCAATTCCCTTTTTTTGGTTGCAACCCTGCACCTTTGTTGATAATTAACCTGATCAAGCATCTATTGTAACATGGAAGGTTGTGTTCACTGCCTCAACCCAGAAGTTCTTTAAAAGAGCAGAATCTATCAACGTGGTCTTTGCAATGTCTACCAGGGTTATATTTTTTCTCTCAACTACCCTACTCTGCTGAGGAATTCTGGGTGATGGAAAGTTATGACTGGTTCTATTTTTTACACAAAACTAATCCATTTTTGCATTTTTAAACTTTGTTCTATGATTTGATTTGATCCCTATAACTTTTCCACCATACTTTACTTGTATCATTTTGGAAAAAATTAAGAATGTTTCAGAGGTTTCCTCTTGTGAGTTTAGAAACGTGGTCCAGGTAAACCTTGAGAAATCATCCACAATCACTAGAATATACTTCTTCCCTCATCTGGTTTGAACCATGACAGGTCCACAAAAATCCATGTGATGTAGCTCAAGAGGTTTGCTACTGCTGGCATACTTATTCTATTTAAATGAGGACCTAGTCTGTTTTCCATTGGAACGGGCATCACAAATTTTAACTTTTACAAACTTGATCTTTGAAATTCCATAAAATAGGTCCTTGGATACCGACTTGTTCAAAAGTGATGAGATCACATGTCCTAGTCTACGGTGCCACGGATCTATGTTATCACTTTAAGCATTGAGACTTATGAGTTCATCACCTGATACTGAACATAAGTCAGCAATATACATATTCTTACATCTCCTGGCCTTGAAAATCACTTCACAAGAATTAAGATTTGTCATAATATATCCATCTGATAGAAACTTTACCTTATTTCCTTTATCACAAATTTATGATACACTGAGGAGACTGTATTTTATCCCATTCACAAAATGTACATTTTCAATGGCATGATTAGGTATTTTTTCAATCTTCCCAACCCCTTCTATGTTACCCTTTTTTCTATTTCTAAATAAGATACTTCCACTATGAAGTGCCTTTAGTGAGAGGAAGCCTTCAATTTTTCCAGTCATGTGCTTGGAGCATCACTACCCATAAACCAACATTGACTATTTTTTTCTCTCGCCTATATCAAGAATCACTTTTTATATGTGTGAACCCATTCAAGTCTGAGTTCCCAAAAGGGTGAAAGGGAGTAAACATTACTCTGGTAGTCTAACCAGGCAACCTGGAGAATCTAGTTTCAACAAAGGACCTGGTCCCCAATTCTCTTGACCAGGTTCCCTGTTAGTAAGCTTTTTATTTTGATAATATTTAGGAAGATTTCTTCAAGCCTTTTTCTAGATTCACAGTCCTTCTTGAGACGGAAATTCCTACCATAGTATGTACACATTAGACTATCAAACACAAATACATACTTGTTATAGGGATTGTAGGAAGGATTAACACTTTTTCTTCCTAGATTTTTTCCACTATTAGGCCTTTGATTTGTTAGGTTGGTCAAAATTTTGGATGAAGTTCTCCATTTGAGAGATATTTCAAGTTCTTCTTTGACATGAACCAAGTCATTCTCTATTTGAACATTTCTTTTTAGAGAGACTGTAAGAAGTTCTTCAATTTTTTAAGCTTTCTTCAAGCTCTAGTTGAAGGCTACTGGCTTTATTTTTTCCTTTTGGCTCACATAAAGATGTTATCTGCAAATTTTCTTTGAGAGAGGTATTTTTAGTAGACATTTGAATCAACTTTTATCCCAATTCAGAAATTTAACAGCGACATCTATTTTTTAACTCTTAGACACATCAAAAGTCTCATTCTAGAGATCCTTTTCATTTGTAAGTTCACACAAGGAGTCTATCAGAACACTAGCTACACCTTAAGCCTTTTCAGGAGTAATTATTAAGTTTTTTCTTGATATAAGAAGTATTACCTCATCATCCTCATCATCAAATTTTTCCATAAATGCAATGAGCGAGTCAAACACATCATCATCTTCTAGCACCATCATTGAGACATCTTTAGGGTTCTGAGGTTAATCTAAGTCACTGGATAAGTCCCCTCATGCTACAAGAGCTTCCTTGACTACATAGTCAATTGCACCTCTTTACCTTATTTTCTCGGGGACTCGATCCTGCTTTTTTTCTTTGTTAATTCCACTTCTTCCATTCTCTTTGTGCTCCATCTTATGTATTGGACACTCCTTATTGAAATGATCTGGCTTGCCATATTTATGACACGGGTCATTTATAGTTGTTGATCTACTTGAGTTTTCTCTTCCTTGAAAGTCACCATTCTTATTCATTACTTTTAGAAATATTTTGGTTATATAAGCCATGTCTTCATTATCCTCACTAAAATCTCCTTTGGAAGCATTAAGAGAGGGAGTCTTCTCCTTCTTTGGTTCCTTCTTGGCTTGATCCTGTTGCTTCTTCATTTCATGAGTTTTCATATTACCTATCGACTCATCCATTGTGAGCGTTTTAAAGTCCCTAACTTTATTTATAGCATCCATTTTTCTTACCCATGACTTTGGAAGAATGATAAGCACCTTTCTCACTTCCTTACTTAGCCTGAATATTTTACCGAGACAATGCAACCTAGTGTACATCTCCTGTATAGCCTCTCCTTCTTTCATAGTAAAGGTTTCGTATTGAGTTGTGAGCATGTCAACCTTTGAATCTTTCAGCTGACTTGTTCCTTCGTGTGCAATTTTCAAGCATTCCTAAATCTCTTTGGCTGATTCACACGCAGAGATTCGATTATATTCATTAGGTCTTATTCCATACACAAGCAACTTTTTTGCCTTCTAATTTTTCTCAATCTTCTTGCTATCATCCTCATTGTATTCCTTTCGTGTCTTGGGAACCAATCTAGTGACATCACCTTTCTTAACTTTCCTTACTGCGACATGTGGTCCATCATAAATAATGTCCCATAATTCACTATCCTCAGCAATTATGAAATCATGCATCCTAGTCTTCCACCAACCATAGTATTGTCTATTAAACCATGGAGGTAGACTAGATGGCTATCTTCTAAATTTGGTGGAGCTGCCATTTTTTAGTTGGATCCCCTCTAGGTGTTACCCCTATAGAGAGAGCTAACTTTAATGCCAATCGATGAAACGTAGGGATCCACCAAGTAACATGGGACCAGGTCCTTTGAAAAATAGATGCAATAATACAGTTATCAGAGAAGATTATATAGAAAGTAAAATGCATACAATGTTTATGTGGAAACCTCCTTGCTCAAGGGAGGAAAACCACGACCTGTCTCACAGGATTTCTCAACTTCTTCACTAAAATTAAAGTAATAATGTGATTACAGACTCAAATTATCAAAAGGATTAACCTCTTAATCCTAACCTCTTGTAACAACTTATTACAAGACTGATGTAGTAAATCTACCACACCCTTTGTTGGCTAACTCTAGCCAACAATCCTAAGTGACTTTACCCAGGAAAGACATCAACTAAAATTAGAAGAAACTTGAATAAATACAAAGTGACCCTACCAATTAACTCTAATTTATGCAACCCAAACTAAGACTCAAACAAGAAATTGATCTATTATCCTTTATAACTCAAGAGTAGATTTACAATGAGAATAAAAGATACAAAACTCAAAAACACAACAAGACTTGATAGCAGTCGATCAAGTCCCTTGTTGAAATATGTGCAATGTTCTTGTAGAATGGTTTTTGCTTAGGAGATTATCTTAATTGTAAAAACTAGGTTTTCTGTTTGTGAATGTTCCTTTTATAAGAGAGAACAAACCTAGGACACATTCCATTGGTCGATGTTGGTTGCCTCTACTACAGTGCCACCAACTTTATGGAGAAAGTGTAGTCTCCAGTTGTACTCAGTTGGCATTTTCTGAATACAACTTCCTATGGGGCCAAGTCCTATATATGCTAAATTTTTCATCCAATCAGGTCCTTTGTGGTATAGTTTGTAAATCATCAAAACATCAATAGTACAACAAAAACACTTTCGAATAGTTTTTGAATGGAAGTGGTAAATGATTATAGTGAATGTACTACATAGATCCATGCACTCAAAACCATACTCTTATCTCATTAAACATGCATAAATACAAGAACTGGCTACCTCCACCTTAGAAAAGAGAGAAAATGACAATAAAAAGATTTATTCTATGCAAATATTTGCACTATATTTAATCAGATGAATGATGCGGAACTGTTCCTAAAGCAAGCTATAGTGGCTAAGAAATGCTAATAGCATACGCTTATAAGACTCAGTGAAGATTTTGATACTTAAGCATCCTAATCCAAAATTATATTATAAACAATTTAACATATTATTGCATCCACATGTGAAACAAATTGGTATCTTGAAATTATTTAATACCACATGACATAATGGAAAGGAAAAGTATGTCTTAAAACCTTGATGACAAAGTTGAAGCCATATTAAGTAAGGTAAACGCTCAACATATTTTGAGCCATATTTCAGTGCTAAACCGCACTTTAAGTGAACCTTTGACAACACTGGGTACACCCAGATGGACTAAAAACTTTAGCAAAGAAAGCTATGTCCTGACATTCAAAGTCATGAACATACACGGTGAAATAAAACTTCAGAATGAAACAAAGCAACAAGCAGCCATCACATATTATGGAGATTGGAGAAGCTTGAATTCTACATGACGAATATAATGAAGTTGAGGCAATAAGAAACCAGAAGTAAGTTAAAGATTGATCACTTATATAAGGAAAACCATAGTGTAAATTAAATCACTATAAAAAAACTTAAGCTAGTGTAAATTAAACCACTATAAAAAACTCAAGCAGCAGGTATAACTAAGATTAATCACAACCATTTTCTCAAAGTTCAATTTAGATGCTTAAAATAACTACTGCAAATCAAGAAAATTCCATAATAATGCAAGCATACAACGTAGAGTAATGCCTCTAATTTCAAAAATGGAATGTCATTTCTTAAAAATTTAGACTAATGAAATAAAAAGAAATAATTGCAACAAAATTTATACAATTAGACAATTGCCTCTGAACTCAAACTCTCAGCTTTTATGCACTCTTAGTAACTCAAACTCGTTGGAAATGTTGCCAATCACAAGCAATCTAGCCTCTACTCCCTAAAACTATAGATAAGAGTAACATAACATTCTAAGGACATTCTGAAAAGATTTCGACAAGCATTGGAGTAACATCAACATCGAATACTATGTTCTTTTAAGAAGAAATCAACGCAGTTCTTTCCAGAGATTTTTTCAAAGTAACAAAACACTTTCCAACATTCTCGGTGATAGAAATACATTTCTAGGAGTTCAAATCATCTAATGATTTGAGAAACACACTACTAAAGGCCCTCGGATCATTTCTAAGTTTAGCAAAGAAGAATCAAGAGATTTATGAAATTGTACTCACAAGATTCATTAATGAAAATTTATTTTTTTATTTATCTTTGGTTACAGTTAATTTTTGATAAATTAAAAATTTGTTGCAAACAATATGGTTTTGTGTAAATGACAAGACAACTTGTTTTGTCTTGAAGGAATTTTCATTAATTATGAGCTTAAGATGTTCATCATATCCCCATGACTTAAGATTGTAAAAGGTATATAAGAAAGGGGAAGCATTTTATGATAAGGTTACCCTCAATAAGAAGGTTATAGGAAAAAGTCTATTGACCCTGGTTAAAGGTAGTAGGTTAAACGAGGAGGAAAATTCAAATGTTGTCTAGTGTAGTTCTTACATGTGTTGTTTCTTGCAAGAGATGTGTCCACGGTTATGGACCCAAACTTCATAAAAGGGTGTATTCTTTGGATTTTTTGAGTCATATTCATGGGAAAATAAATCCTATGCGTTGACCTTGGACTACTTGAAGAAGAAGATAGACATGAAGAAGCTGTAAAAACACATCTTGAGAAGGAGATTGCATCTTATGCTCTCTATGGCTTTTCCTGAGCATTCATAGTATGTTATCAACCACCTAGACAATAGATTATAGACTTTGTTTGGCAATCATTGTTGGTTATTTGATTTTTTTTATGATTACAGGTTTGGATATATAAAGTTTTTTCCAATGTTGGGAAGCATGCTGGAAAATCACAAGATGTTCCTTTGCTCGTCCCCAGGATTCTTAGATGGCACACCAGAAAAATTAGCGCATTTGTAGAGGTGATCCATTTAGATCTTAAGGTAGAAATTCAAAGGTAACAAATTGTATTTCTTTAAATTAATTATTTTGTAAAACTAGTAGTTAATAGTTAAATTTTTACTTATTTGTAGATTGTGGACCCTTACCTTGTTCTATTGAGCGTAAGTTGGAGAAAGATTACATGAAAACAATCATGCCACACACGAATGAGGGGAAATATCAGTTTATTGATAGCTTAAAGACTGAATTGAAAGGCATCACTATCCTTAATTCACCAACAATGAGTTCGGGAAAGGAGCAATCTAATGATGTGGATTTTGGTGGGAATGCAGTCTCAAGACATTTTTGGTAGTCATTTCAAGGCCAAATGTTTGAAGATTGTCTCAAAAATGGTAGCATCATCAGCTTGAACGCTCAATATGGAGGATCTGTGGAGAACAAAAAAGAAGAAAGAGGTAGGGGCTATGATGGCGGCCCGACCGTTAGAGAGCGCTCTGAGCTATCAAACCTTTGCTTCATCCCTTCCACCTTACCTACAAGCTCAAATATCCTCCTATCCACTTCAAATGCCATATCAAGCTCCAATATACCAAACTCCTGCTCCTTACCAAATGCACCCACAATTTTTAAACCTTTCTTATCCCATATACAATGCCCAACCAAATCAAGTCCAAATACCCCGACCTGCCCACATCCCCGCTAGAAAGCCTGTTGCGGCTAAATCCAAAGGCAACTTCAAAAGAAAGCAATATACACTCTTAACCGAACCCTTGGATTAATTATACAAGCAGCTCAAAGATGCAGGCCACATCACATATCTTCCTGTCGTGCAAGTCGATAATAAATCTCTGCGATATCAACATAATCATACTTGTGCCTACCATTTTGGGATGAGAGGACATCCCATTGAGGCAGGCTTTGCTTTGAAGAATAAGATTCGGCAGTTGATTGACACAAAGGTCATTCATCTAAAGGATCCAGAACCAAATATTACCAACAATCCTCTTCTAGACCATCACGTGAATATGCTCAATGTCGATGAACATGTGGACTTGGAACAACGATAATTCTGACAAAGGGAAAGGATCGTCATCATCAATGAGTAGAGATGAGCCACCTAGGGAAAGGAATGGATAGAAGACTACTTCATTCAGGCCTCGACGGGCACTTGGGTCAACCTGATAAATTTTTATGTTTTCATGATTTTAAAATAAATACGCTCGGTGATCGAGAAAGCTTACAATTTCAGTTTTTTAAACTATGTTTTGAGACATTCTAGCATTATTAATAAAGGCTTTTGAATTATTGATGTTTCCTATTTCTTTTTTTACAACAAATTCACTTTTTAAATTATTGAATCAGAGTTTGTGACACATAACGAGATCATACAAAAAATAAAGGATGATGAAATCTCTAGGAATTTGTTAGATTTGGAAGATAAGTCAAGACACTTCACACCTGGACAATTCTCCTTGAAATGGATCTTCCCGCATTAAGACAAAGCAAAAGGCAAATTCTTGCCTAACTGGCAAGGTCCTTACGTGGTTCATCGAGTCTTGACAGGTGGATCACTCATACTTGCATAAATGAATGGCGTAGTTTGGTTTAAGCCCATCAATTCAGACATTTTCAAGAAATATTGTTGTTTAATCTTTCATGCCCTATTACAACGCAATTGGAACTATGTTTGACCTGATTCTCGTTTAAGAGAGATACGTATGCGCTCCTGTGGAGTTCAATCACTTCATAATAAAATACTTTCTTCCCCTCTCTATGAGTATTGTAACTGAGCCAGAATTTTTTAGAGGTCCTCAAAAATTCCATATAGGCATGACATCGGCATAAATTATGAACTTGGCAGAATTTTTGAGACGACCTCAAAAAATCCTACGAGTAGACTTTGGGATTCTTGCAACAAGATAGATCTATACTGGGGCAGAAATTTTTGAGAGATTCTTAAAAAAATTCTAAACAAGAGAACAAGGACTTACAAGATGATGTATCATCTCGAAACATGGCAAAGTCGACAATTCAACAACGTTTCACATCTTACAACAAACTTTACTTAACACCTTTAAATCACAACTATTTTCACACATGATTTTTGATTTCCTGTCTACCTGAGTGAAGACCCGGACGAGGCTCATCAACCAGTCAACGACGTCAAGAAGAAGACACTTCAAGGCAGAGACAAATCAACCTCCCCTTTTACAAACTCACAATTTTTCTTTGAGTACAGGATTAACAGGTACACATGACAACAATCACTCCATAACAAGAGGCCCAACGGCTAATCCAATATCATGATGAGAAGCCAAACAGCTGATCCGACAGTACAATAGATACGCTTTATAATCACCGCTTATCATTATTATAACGGTTGTTTTCACTACATTGCTTAACTTTTGACATATACACATATATTTGTGCTAACCATGTTATCTAGTTGAGCTAAAAGTAGAAGGACTAACAGGTACAGATGATAGGAATCACCCTATTATGAGAGACCATACAGTCGGTCCAATGCCACATCAAGAGGCCCAACTGTCGATCCAACGTCATATCGAGAAGTGAAATAGCTAATCTAATGCTGCATCTAGAAAACAATAGCTGATCCAACATCATATCGAGAAGCCCAATAGCTGATCTAACGCTGCATTGAGAGGCCTAATAGCCAATCAAACGTCATATCGAGAAGCCAAATAACTAATCCAATGCTACATCGAGAGGCCCAACAGCCGATCCAATGTCATATCGAGAAGCCAAATAACTAATCCAATACTACGTCGAGAGGCCTAACAGCCGATCAAATGTCATATCGAGATGCCCAATAATTTATCCAACGCTACGTTAAAAGGCCCAACAGCCGATCAAATATCATATCGAGAAGCCTAACAGCTGATCCAACGCTATGTCGAGAGGCCCAACAATAGATCCAATATCACATTGAGAAGCTTGGCAGCTGATCCAACAGTACAACAAATACGCTTTCTAATTTCATCTTATCATTATTGTTATGGTTGTTTTCACTACATTTTTCAATCTTCTACATATACATCTATTTGTGCTAACCATTTTTATCTAGCCAAGCTGGAAGTGGCAGGACCAACAGGTATAGATGAGAGGCCCAACAGCTGATCCAATGTTATATCGAGAAGCCAAATAGCTGATCTAATGCTACATCGAGAGGCCCAACAGTTGATCCAACGTAATATCGAGAAGCCAAACAGCTGATCCAATGCTACATCAAGAGGCCCAACAGCTGATCCAACATCGTATCGAGAAGCCCAATAGTTGATCTAATGTTACATCCAGAGGCTCAACAGTCGATCTTACGTCATATCGAGAAGCCAAACAGTTGATCCAATGCTAAATCGAGAGGCCCAACAGTTGATCCAACGTCATATCGAGAAGTCCAATAGCTAATCCAACACTACATTGAGAGGCCCAATAGCCAATCCAACGTCATATCGAGAAGCCAAAAAGTTGATCCAACATCATATCGAGAAGCCCAACAGTTGATCCAACAATATAATAGATACACTTTCTCTATTCCCATACTTACTTTATATCTATCAATTGATTATCAATTACATACTCTAACCTTTGTTATCTAGTATATGGTAAGGTACGCAGGTGACAGAGAAGGAGTAACAAACATAAATAATTTTTGTTCCTATTTTCAAAGTATCACTCTATTTGTCATACACCGTATAAGCTCAAACTTGAAACTCACCTACTTTACATTTTCACGCCCCTCCTCACGTCATTATTTCCAAATCATATTCATGTTCGTCTCACCAACCCATAACATCGTTGAGGAATGCCCGTCCTTTATCATTGACAATCTTTAGGAATATTGTTCATTCCTAAATTTAGAACTACAAACGGCCTGATTCTCTTAAAACCAGAGATATTTAGGCGACTTGAAACCAAAGTCTCGGCCACACTATTTTTTAAAAACCACATCCTGTTGCCTTAGTTCCAACAAACTATTCTCTCGGTCGAACAAAATTGGCGCCTACGTCAACTTTCATTACTCGACAATTCTTTCATCATTCTCAAGCAACGAAGGGGCAACAGTTGACACCCAATTTTTATCACCCGATACTCCTTTTAGGCTGCTATTTTATTAAAATTATTAATTTCAACTGTTAGTATTTTTTTTATTCTTATACCAAACAAATATTGACGTGCCACATTCATGATTTAAAAAATGCACAAATTATTTTATTACTTTTTAGTATCATCTTTTATAATTTATTAATTGTAATATAATATTTTACATAATGTTATTAATATTTTACTAAATCATTTTCATAAATATGCACTCACAATTTACAAATACATGCTCTAGTTTTATTTATTATTATTATTATTATTATTTATCGATAATTTAATAAAATATTTTTTACGTAACATTAATGTTTCTTGGGCAATTTATTTTTAATGAAAACATCTTATTATGTTTTATTTATTAAAACAACAGCCACCTCCCGCCAATTTTCCTGATGGGTTTTAATTTTTCAGCCATTTTTTGTTCAATTGATACCAATTTTAAGATCAAACTTTAATCTCAATCGTTGATCAAAACCGATCCAACGGCTGAGATCAAATTTCTCACTACTCTCCTTTTAAACAAAATAAGAAACCCTATTTCTCATTTTTCCACATAACAGTCACACATCAGCTCTCTCTCTCGACCTTTTCTCTATCTCTATCTCTCTTTCCCTCAATAGCCATAGCAGCCACCACCTCTCCGACCAAATGACTCCGCCAGCGATGCAACCTCCAACAACCACAAACTACCACACCTTGCTTCCCCTCTCTCCTTCCTTGCTGCTTCACCCTTTTTTCGATGAAACCACGCCGGCAAAACTCGGCTTCCTTCATTCGCGCCGGGGAAACCCCTCAAGCCGCCACCACCAACTCCCTCCACTAACGCCGGTGATGAATATCCATCGATGAACCAGTTGTCCACTGAACAACATCCAGCAAGCCAACAAGGGCTCCCTCTTTTTTCTCCCATCTCCGACGAAAACAACCCCACACCAAAACTCGCCAGCACTTATGCCGCCGATGTCGCCCATCCCCTCTCCCTCTTGTCAGCCCTCACCTCTTTGATAAATTACAACTAATTCTTTATAAATCCATCTCAGGTTTGCGTCTCTTGATGAAAAGTTATTTTTATTGTCATTTTAGTGTGAAATTCATGACGTTTTTGACATGAGCTTTACTTGATTGTCTTAATTTTATGTTTATTTACAATTTTTTTTACATCTCCACATTGTGAAAACTCAAATTTGTATGGCTATCTGCCTTGACCCTAATTGTTATTTGAGCTTGGATTTTTGCCAATATTGAAATTGTGATGTTGTTCATGCTGTTGTTACGAATTTAGCTTTACGGTGGAGTTATTGATGTTTTTTCCTTGAACTTTAAATTACACAGCTTCATGATTTGACATGTTGACAATTTTGATATTTGATTAACCTTTACATAATATGCAATATATTTTTGTAAATTTTGAATTTAATTTTTTATGCATAATTATAATAATTTGATTAAGAAAACTTTTTTACATAATTAGTTGCTTAATTTTTTAATATAATTTTTGATATATATGGTAAACAGTAAAAATTGATACATATTTTCATCTTTTTAGTTATTTATTTTTTAATGCACCTATTTATGGTAAATTTGCTTCTAATTGATTCTACTTATTTGATTAAGGAAAATAATATTGTCGATTGATTTTTCTAAACATCTACTTTCCTTTATTGTTGGTCTGATTTATGGATGATTGATTCACTTATTCAAAGTTTTCTATTAATTGATTTATTAGCATATTTTTCTCCTCTTAATTGATTCTGATTAGTTATTTAGAGTGATCTATTTTCCTTTCTTACCACCACTAATTGATTTCCTTACATATTTCTTCCTTTTAATTCCTCACTCTCCCCATCATACAGAGACCCTCTTTTTCATTATATGGGGGAGACATCTCATGTGCTATTGACTCACGACAACATATATTTTCTTTATACAAAAAGAGTAAAATATTTTAGGTGTTCACCTTACACCCTTGTTGCAGTTGCTTTATCTAATATCTTTATTATTGCTTGTTGTTCATGGGTAAGTATCTAAATGATGCATTCATTTTCTTTGTGGTGGCTTTGAACCATTTGAGAACATTCCTATAGGAGTTGTTCAATTTATGTTGCTATGACTGTGTTTTGGTTCATGTGTAGTGTCCTTGCCGGGCTTGGTTGTTTCGATTGTGTCTAACACATACAACTAGATGTTTTGGGATTTGAAGAGTTGCCCGGGAATGTTTGAAAAGGATGTCTTATTAGTTTAGTCCTTTCATTTTGATTATTTATTTTGGACTATAATTTATTGTATAAACATTATTCTTATGTAATAATAAATTGGGGACTGCTTGGGGGTGGGGATTTACATGCTATATGAATAGTATAGATAGGCACAATTTAGGTTTTATATTTATTACGTGCTACGTGAATCATTTAGGCACACAATCTTAGAACTTATTAACATATGAATCGTTTAGGCACTCAATCTATGATTTATTAATTAATCCATTTAGAATTCTTAATTTTAGGATTTAACTGAATCCGAAATCCTAAATTAGATTGACATTAAGCATATATTTTTCATGTTAGCATATTAAATTAGATTCAAGCATGTTAACGTATTTTCAGCATATTAAGCATATTAAATTAAATCCTAACCTGTTAATACAGTTTTGGAATGTTAACATTAGATTTAAGCATGATTAGTTGAAGTTTCAGCACGTTTAATTAAACTTCCAGCATGTTTAGTATAATTTCTGCATGTTTAATTAAATTTTTAGCATGTTTAGTATAATTTTCAGCATGTTTAATTAAATTTTCAGCATGTTTGATTAAATTTCCAACATGTTTAATCCAATTTTCAGCATGTTTAATCAAATTTTCAGCCTTTTTAATTAAATTTTCAGTATGATTAATTGAATTTTCAGCATGTTTAATATAATTTTTGACATGTTTAAGTGAATTTTCAGCATTTCATTAATCTATAATACGTCTTTGCATAATTAAGGGATATCACTCTTGGACATATTTGTCTTTGACATGCCTTTATTCACAATATGTTATTTGACATAAACACCTAGATACCATGGCCATAGGTTTAACTCTCTTTCACGCAATAAATTAACGTTCTCATGCTTGCTTCGATATGTCTTCTTTATTCTCATGAATTCTTACTACATTGTTATAAATACTTTCTAACAAATAATTATGTGACCCCATAGATATCATGCCTATAGGTTGACTAAATAAAATAAACAACTATTTTTCTTTACATGTTAGTCACATTAATCAACTCTTTAATAACCAAGAGGCTAACTTGGGATCATTATGTGCTAAGTGACGTCCAATGTGTTATGCGATTTAAGTCTTAGAAAACCATAGCTTTATTTGTCTAGACCACATAACCAAAATAGCAAAGTCCAATGTCTCTTGGACGATAGGTGAGACGATAGATATTACTAAAGAAGTTAGTTTTATCCTTGTCTTAGAATGCCTTTAGATTTGACAACCAGCCTAGGTGGGGTGGGATGGGTAGTCATTCGGAAGTAATGATCTCCAGAGATATTACATGACATTTGACATTGTTACTTGTTTAAGAGTTTGACCAGTGGGTCGGATAAGGATTAAACAAGTTGGGGTTCTGATCTGAATGAAACCAAACACTTTCCTTTGTTTGTTTCTTTTCTAATTTATCTTTTTATTTACTTTACATATTTATTTATTTGGGGTAGTTTATTACATAAGCAGACCTCTTTATTATAATTTATATCATTTATTTCTCCTCATTTATCTTATTTACATGTTTTATTGATTATTGATTTTATCACTTAGATAATTAATAGCTAAAATAATTAAGTTAAATGTCTGTTTATTAATTACTTTATCACTTAGTCAACATTTAAGTTAATAATAAACGACCTTTATTTGATCACATAGAATCCCCACGTAAAGTATGAATTCGGCTGGAAACCACGTTTGTGGACCTCAAAAGGTGCCTAACACCTTCCTTTCGAGGTAATTTGAACCCTTACCCAAATTTCTGATGAACTAGACTAAACAACAAAATAGGTTCGTAGTTATCCTAGACTGGTGCCCTAACGCACCTTAACACGTTAGGTGGCGACTCTTCATACCCTTAAAATAAATCTCAAAAAGAGTTTGTCACGTCGAATTCCATTTTTCACGAGAAAAATGGGGCACGACAGAATGGCGACTCTGCTGGGGATATTAAGTTCTAACCATTATGAATTTGTGCTTTATTTGGGATTCTCTCTATTGGTTTTGATGTTTGTGTAATAATGTTTTCTTTTGACATTATGATTTATTTTCTACATGTTCTCCTTTTATTGTTTATTTACATCATGATTTATTAATCTTTCCTCCTTTTTCCTTTTTATGTGTTATTCATGTTTCTCCATGTCTATTCCCTCTCCACTTTCCTTTTTTGGTTATGTATTTGAATGTTTATTTATTTTGCTAAAGCATGCTATCGTATGTTTCTATGTATTATGTGTTGCTGCTTTATATAACTGGCATTCCGCTCATACTTTTCTCCAATTGAAACCTCCTTCGTTTTCTTTTTGAACGGTTGTGTGGTTGCACGGACATTCTTTCCTAAAATACCATTCGCGAAATGCCTTATGGATCGATCGACAACCATGAGCTTTCCCACTCTCAAGTTATCCACTTGAGGAAACCTTTTCAAGACCACTCTTATTCCTAGAACCCAACTGTTTAATCCTTTACTAAGGAATAAACATCCTCAATAACCTAGGATGTTTGTTAGAAAGTTTGGCCCTAAGTTCTAAGGGATTCCACAATCCCGAAAAGAACACCTCATTATATACGTGCATTTTGAGAGACAATTATGTCTGAACAATGTCATTTGATCTTTGAGGGGTGGGGTAGTCTAATACTTTATTTTACAGGTTTAATGGTGCCCCAACTTTATGAATTTGACAAATCGAGTAGAGACTATTTTTTTTTCTTATGATTTCCTTGTAATGTTCTCTCTTTCAATTTATGAGATAATTTGAATGTAATAAAATTTAATTTCTTTTGGAGATTTATTTCTAAGCAAATGACATCACATTCTATGGCATAATTATCTCCCAAACAATGATAGGCCTACCTCTGGCTCAAAGGAGGCTCCCAAAATAGGAAATGTCAAACAATATGGTTGCTATGTGTTAATTTGATTACTTACCACTAACGCACTAATTTCTTCACCTTTGTTGTTTCGTTCTTATTTTTCCCCTTCCTAAAGGTTAATTTGTGTAGTCTGGCCTACCACACCACATCAAAAGGGTCTCCTCCTTCTCCTCCTCTTTTACCTACAAGTTTCAGAGGAAAAGAAACAATGGGTGATCGTCATAATGTTGGGGATAAAGAAGGGACTAGTTCAGAAGGAGATAGTGTTTTCGGTCAAAATGAAATGATGATGAAAATGAAACAAAGAATCCTGGAGCTACAAGCAAAATTGGCGCAAGTGCACAACCTAGCTAAGCTTTCCCTTAACCTAAATACTCCTGAACTATAAGCTGGCAGTTATGTCGCTCCAAAGTCTCAAGCTCCTTCTGATCATCCAATGACTCCTCTTCATCCCCTAATTTCTACAAACATCCCAAACCCCATTCCAAATAACCAAAATACCCCAGTTCCTCTATATGTGCCTACCTAAGATCTTAACAACTCCATTTATCCTTCCCCACAAAAGCCCCCAAATCCAAAAGTATACTACCATCATGCACCCGGTAGTCACAATGTGAAACCCATATACGTCGAAGAACTTCCACCTATATATACTCAACTTGCATTCGAACCTCCGAAAAATAATTAGACAATGCAGGCCATAGTCGAAAGGCTGAGACATTTAGAAGGAAGTAAAGGAATTAAAGGTCTTAGTTATGAGGATCTGTGCATTCACCTTGACATGGAACTACCGGAGGGGTATAAGCCTCCCAAGTTTGAGTTGTACAATGGTACCGGGGACCCCAAGTTGCACCTCCACCTATTCTACGACAACCTGGCCGAAGTAGGGAAGAATGAGAAGATTCGAATGAAGTTGTTTATGAGAAGCCTCACGGGAGAGGCTCTCACATGGTATATTGAACAATATATGAAGAAGTGGTCAAGCTGGCTTGACCTGGCCTCCAGCTTCGTCGAGAGGTTTGGATACAACATAGACAACGGTCCCAGTTGGTCTTACATGCAGGCAATGAGAAAAAAAACAAATGAATCCTCCCGTGAGTATGCTATGAGATAGAGGGCTGAGGCTGCAAGAGATCGGCCTCCAGTCGAAGAGTATCAAATGAAAGAGTACTTCGTCAAAGCACAAGATACCACAATACCTCGATAAGTTGTTGATAGTTACGGACAAAAGTTTTTCTAGGATAATTCGGATAGGAGAAATGTTCGAAGATTGACTTAAAAATGGTAACATCATCATCTTGAATGCTCAATCTGGAGGAGCTGTAGAGAATAAAAAGATGAAAGAGGTAAGGGTTGTAATGGCGGCCCAGCCTTCGGAGAGCGCTCTGAGCTATCAAAACTTTGCTCCATCCCCTCCACCTTACCCACAAGATCCAACATCGTACCTAACATCCTTCTCTCCACTTCAAATATCATACCAAGCTCCACTATACCAAACGACTGCTCCTTACTAAATGCACTCACAATTCTCAAACTTTTCTTTTCCCATATACAATGCCCAACAAATCCAAGTCCAAATACCCCAAACTGCCCACATCCCCACTGGTAAGCCTGCTGCGGCCAAATCCAAAGGCAACTTTGGAAGAAATCAATATACACCCTTAGCTGAACCCTTGGCTCAATTATATGAAGGCTCAAAGAAGCAGGCCACATCACATTTATTCCTACTGTGCAAGTCGATACTAAATCTCCGCGATATCAACATAATCAGACTTGTGCCTACCATTCTGGGATAAGAGGACATCCCATTGAGGCATGCTTTGGTTTGAAGAATAAGATTCAACAGCTAATTGACACAAAGGTCATTCATCTGAAGGACCCAGAACCAAATGTTACCAACAATCCTCTTCCAAACCATCACGTGAATATGCTCGATGTTGATGAACATGTGGACTTAAAACAACGACAATTCTGACAAAGGGAAAGGATCATCATCAATAATGAGTAGAGAGGAGACCCCTAAGGAAAGGAATGGATAGAAGACTACTCCGTCCAGGCCTCGATGGCCACTTGGGTCGACCTGATAAATTTTTATGTTTTCATGATTTTAAAATAAATATGCTCGGTGATCGAGAAAGCTTGCAATTTCAGTTTATTCAACTACGTTTTGAGACATTCTAGCATCATTAATAAAGGCTTTTGAATTATTGATGTTTCATATTTCTTTTTTTACAACAAAGTCACTATTTAAATTGTAAAATTTGAGTCTGTGACATATAACGAGATCATATAAAAAATAAAGTATGATGAAATCTCTGGGGAATTAGTTAGATTTGGAAGATAAGTCAAGAAACTTCACACCTGGACAATTGGCCTTTAAACGGATCTTCCCTCATCAAGATGAAGCAAAAGGCAAATTCTCGCACAACTGGCAAGGTCTTTACGTGGCTCATCGAGCTTAAAAGGAGGATCACTAATACTTGAAGAAATGAATGGCGTAGTTTAGTCTAAGCCTATCAATTCAGACATTTTCAAGAGATATTGTTGTTTAATATTTCATGCCCTATTACATCGCAATTGGAACTACGTTTGACCTGATTCCCATTTAAGAGGGATACGTAGACGCTCCTGTGGAGTTCGGTCACTTCATAGTAAAATACTCCCTTCCCCTCTCTATGAGTATTGTAATTGGGGCAGAATTTTTTAGAGGACCTCAAAAATTCCATATAGGCATGACATCGGCATAAATTATGAACTGGCAGAATTTTTTAGACGACCTCAAAAATTCCTACGAGTAGACTTTGGGATTCTTGCAACAAGATAGATCTATAATGAGGAAGAATTTTTGAGTGATCCTCAAAAAAATTCTTAACAAGAGAACAAGGTCTTACAAGATGATGTATCATCTCGAAACATGGCACAGTCGACAGTTAAACAATGTTTCACATCTTACAACAAACTTTACTTAACACCTTTTAATGACAACGATTTTCACACATGATTTTTGACTTCCTATCTACCTGAGTGAAGACCCGAACGAGGCTCATCAACCAGTCAACGACGTCAAGAAGAAGACACTTCAAGGCAGAGGCACAAATCAACCTCCCCTTTTACAAACTTACAATTTATCTTTGAGTAAAGGACTAATAGGTACAGATGACAATAATCAATCTATAATGAGAGGCCCAACGGCTAATCCAACATCATACCAAGAATCCAAACAACTTATCTGATAGTACAATAGATACACTTTATTAGCACCGCTTATCATTATTATAATGGTTGCTTTCACTACATTGCTTAACTTTCGACATATACACATATATCCATGCTAACCATGTTATCTAGTTGAGCTAAAAGTGGAAGGACTAACAGGTACAGATGATAGGAATCACCCTATCATGAGAGACTATACAGTCGGTCCAATGCCACATCAAGAGGCCCAACAGTCGATCCAACGTCAGATCGAGAAGCCCAATATCTAATCTAATATTGCATCAAGAGGCCCAATAGCTGATCCGACATCATATCGAGAAGCCCAACAACTGATCCAATGCTGCATCGAGAAGCCCAATAGCTGATCTAACACTGCATTGAGAGGCCCAACAGCCAATCTAACATTATATCGAGAAGCCAAATAGATAATCCAATGTTATATCGAGAGGCCCAACCACCGATCCAACATCATATCACAGAGCCAAACAACTAATCCAACACTACGTTGAGAGGCCTAACTGCCGATCAAATGTCATATCGAGAAGCCCAACAACTGATCCAACACTACATCGTAAGGCCCAACAATTGATCGAACATCATATCAAGAAGCCCAACAGCTGATCCAACGCTATGTTGAGAGGCCCAACCGCCGATCCAATATCACATCAAGAAGCTTGGCAGCTGATCCAATAGTACAACAAATACGCTTTCTAATTTCATCTTATCATTATTGTTATGGTTGTTTTCACTACATTGTTCAATCTTCTACATATACATCTATTGTGCTAACTATTTTTATCTAGTCGAACAAGAAGTGGTAGGACCAACAGGTATAGATGAGAGGCCCAACAACTGATCCAACGTCATATTGAGAAGATAAATAGTTGATCCAATGCTATATCGAGAGGCCCAACAGCCGATCCAACGTCATATCGAGAAGCCAAACAGTTGATCCAACGCTACATCAAGAGAACCAACAGATGATCCAACATCGTATCGAGAAGCCCAACAGCTGATCTAACGTTACATCGAGAGGCTCAATTACCGATCTAACATCATATCGAGAAGCCAAATAGCTGATCCAACGCTACATCGAAAGGCCCAACAGTCGATCCAACGTCATCAGGAAGTCCAATAGCTAATCCAACACTACATTAAGAGGCCCAATAGCCAATCTAACGTTATATCGAGAAGACAAAAAGTTGATCCAACATCATATAGAGAAGCCCAATGGCTGATCCAACAATATAACAGATACACTTTCTCTACTCCCATATTTAGTTTATATCTATCAATTCCTTATCAATTACATACTCTAACTTTTGTTATCTAGTATATAGTAAGGTACGCAGGAGACAGAGGAGTAACAAACAGAAATATCTTTTTTCCCTATTTTCAAAGTATCACTCTATTTGTCATACACTACATAAGCTCAAACTTGAAACTCACCTACTTTTTATTTTCACGCCCCTCCTCACATCATTATTTCCAAATCATATTCATGTTCATCTCACCAACCCACAACATTGTTTTTGAATGCGCGTCTTTTATCATTGACAATCTTTAGAAATATTGTTCTTTCCTAAATCTAGAACTACAAACGGCCTGATTCTCGTAAGACCAGAGATATGTATGCGACTTGAAACTAAAGTCTCGACCACACTATTTTTTAAAAACCACATCCTGTTGCCTTAGTTCCAACAAGCTATTCTCTCGGTCGGACAAAATTGGCTCCTACATCAACTTTCGTTGCTCCATAATTCTTTCATCATTCTCAAGCAACGAAGGGAAAGTTGTTGACATCCAATTTTTACCGCTCGATACTTCTTTTAAGCTGCTATTTTAGCAAAATTATTAATTTCAAATGTTAGTATTTTTTTTATTCTTATACCAAACAGATGTTGACGTGCCACATTCATGATTTAAAAAATGCACAAATTATTTTATTACGTTTTAGTATCATTTTTTATAATTTATTAATTAGTTGCTTTATTTTTTAATATAATTTTTGATATATATGGTAAATAGTAAAAATTGATGCATATTTTCATCTTTTTAGTTATTTGTTTTTTTATGCACCTATTTATGGTAAATTTGATACTAATTGATTCTACTTATTTAATTAAGGAAAATAATATTGTCGATTAATTTTTCTAAACATCTGCTTTCCTTTATTGTTGGACTGATTTATGGATGACTGGTTCACTTGTTTAAAGTTTTTTATTAATTGATTTATTAGCATATTTTCCTCCTCTTAATTGATTCTGATCGATTGATTAGAGTGATCTATTTTCCTTTCTTACTACCACTAATTGATTTTCTTACATATTTCTTCCTTTTAATCCCTCACTCTCCCCATTATATAGATACTCTCTTTTTCATTGTATGGGGGAGACATCTCATGAGCTATTAACTCACGACAACATATATTTTCTTTATACAAAAATAGTAAAATATTTCAAGTGTTCAGCTTACACCCTTATTACAATTGCTTTATCTAATATCTTTATTATTGTTTGTTAATCACGGGTAAGTATCTAAATGATGCATTTATTTCCTTTGTGATGGCTTTGAACCATTAGAGAACATGCCTATAGGAGTTGTTCAATTTGTGTTGCTATGACTGTGCTTTGGTCCGTGTATGGTGTCCTTGCCTGGCTTAGTTGTTTCGTTCATGTCTAACACGTACAACTAGATGTTTCGGGATTTAAAGAGTTGCCTGGGAATGCTTGGAAAGGATGTCTTATTAGTTTAGTCCTTTTATTTTGATTATTTATTTTGGTCTGTAATTTATTGTATAAACATTATTCTTATGTAATAATAAATTAGGGACTGCTTGAGGGGCGGGGATTTACATGCTCTATGAATAGTATAGATAGGCACAATTTAGGTTTTATATTTATTACGTGCTACGTGAATCATTTAGGCACACAATCTTAGGACTTATTAACATATGAATCGTTTAGGCACTCAATCTATGATTTATTAATTAATCCGTTTAGAATTCTTAATTTTAGGATTTAACTGAATCCGAAATCCTAAATTAGATTGACATTAAGCATATATTTTTCATGTTAGCATATTAAATTAGATTCAAGCATGTTAACGTATTTTCAGCATATTAAGCATATTAAATTAAATCCTAACCTGTTAATACATTTTTGGCATGTTAACATTAGATTTAAGCATGATTAGTTGAACTTTCAGCACGTTTAATTAAACTTCCAGCATGTTTAGTATAATTTCTGCATGTTTAATTAAATTTTCAGCATGTTTAGTATAATTTTCAGCATGTTTAATTAAATTTCCAGCATGTTTGATTAAATTTTCAGCATGTTTAATCCAATTTCCAGCATGTTTAATCAAATTTCCAGCAATTTTAATTAAATTTTCAGTATGATTAATTAAATTTTCAGCATGTTTAATATAATTTTTGACATGTTTAAGTGAATTTTCAGCATTTCATTAATCTATAACACGTCTTTGCATAATTAAGGGATATCACTCTTGGACATATTTGTCTTTGACATGCCTCTATTCACAATATGTTGTTTGACATAAACACCTAGATATCATGGCCATTTGTTTAACTCTCTTTCACGCATTAAATTAACGTTCTCATGCTTGCTTCGACATGTCTTCTTTATTCTCATGAATTCTTACTACATTGTTATAAATACTTTTCAATAAATAATTGTGTGACCTTATAGATATCATGCCTATAGATTGACTAAATGAAATAAGTAACTATTTGTCTTTACATGTTAGTCACATTAATCAACTCTTTAATAACCAAGAGGCTAACTTAGGATCATTCTGTGCTAAGTGACGTCCAATGTGTTACGCGTTTTGAGTCTTAGGAAATCATAGTTTTATTTGTCTAGACCACATAACCAAAATAGCAAAGTCCAATGCCTCTTGGATGATAGGTGGGACGATAGATATTACTAAAGACGTTAGTTTTATCCTTGTCTTTGAATGCCTTTAGATTTGACAACCAGCCTAGGTGGGGTGGGACGGGTAGTCATTCGGAAGTGATGATCTCCAGAAATATTACATGACATTTGACATTGTTACTTATTTAAAAATTCGGCCAATGAGTCGGATAAGGATTAAACAAATTGGGGTTCTGATTCGAATAAAACCAAAAACTTTCCTTTGTTTGTTTCTTTTCTAATTTATCTTTTTATTTACTTTACATGTTTATTTTTTTGGGGTAGTTTATTACATAAGCAGTCCCCTTTGTTAAAATTTATGTCATTTCTTTCTCCTCGCTTGTCTTATTTACATGTTTTTTTGAGTTATGTATTTTATCACTTAGATAATTAATAGCTAAAATAATTAAGTTAAATGTTGGTTCATTAATTACTTTAGCACTTAGTCAACATTTAAGTTAATAATAAGTGGCCTTTATTTGATCACATATAATCCCCACGTAAAGTATGAATTTGGCTGGAAACCACCTTTGTGGACCTCGAAAGGTGCCTAACACCTTCCTTTTGAGGTAATTTGAACCCTTACCCAAATTTCTTGTGAACTAAACTAAACAACAAAATAGGGTCGTAGTTAGCTTAAATCGGTGCCCTAACACACCTTAATACGTTAGGTGGCGACTCTACATATCCTTAAAACAAATTTCAAAAAGAGTTTGTCATATCGAATTCCGCTTTTCACAAAAGAAATGGAGTGTGACACCATGAATGTCAGAGAAAGCCTTAGAGAGCATAAGATGCAATCTCATTCTCAAGATGGTTTTTTTCTCTGATTCTTTTTGTCTATCTTCTTTTTCAAGTTATCCAATATCAATGCATAGGATTTCGTTTCCCACGAATGTAACTCAAAGAAATCCAAAAAATATACCATTTTTCTGAAGTTTGGGTCCATAACCATAGACACATCTCTTGCAAGAAAAATCACATGCAAGAACCACACTAGACAATATTTGAATTTTTCCTCCTTGTTTAACCTACTACCTTTAACCAGGGTCAATAGGCTTGTTCCTGTAACCTTCTTATTGCGGCTAACATTATCATAAAATATTTTGCCTTTCTTATATACCTTTTGTGATCTTGATTCACGGGGATATGATGAGAACCTTTTGCAAAACCACATTGTTCGCAATAAATTTTTGATGTGTCAAATATTAACTACAATCAAAGAAAAATAAAAAAATATTTTTATTAATGAATCTTGAGAGTAGAATTCTGTAACTCTCTTGATTCTTCTCTACTAAACTTAGAAATAATCTGAGGGCCTTCGGTAGAGTGTTTCTCAAATTGTTGGATGATTTAAACTCCTGGAGATGTATTTCTATCACCGAGAATGTTGGAATGTATTTTGTCACTTTGGAAAAATCTCCAGTTATAACTCTGTTGATTGCTCTTTGAAAGAACTTAGTAGTCGATGTCGATGTTGCTCCAATGCTTATCAAAATCTTTTTAGAATATCATTAGAATGTTATGTTACCCCTATTTAGTAGTCAATGTCAATTTTGCTTCAGTTCATGTCAAAATTTGTTTTCAGAATGTCCTTAGAATATTATGTTACATCCTTAGAATCTTTTTAGAACTCCGTTGATTGCTCCTTGAAAGAACTTCATAGTTGATGTCGATGTTGCTCTAATGCTTGTAGAAACCTTTTTAGAATGTCCTTAGAATATTATGTTACCTCCTATTTATAGTTGTAAGGAGTGGAGGCCAGGTTGCATGTGATTGGCCAAAATATATTATTTTGACACTTGGCAGCTTCTGATTGGATCTTAAGTTTAAATGAAATTTCTATGTCATTTGGACACATGGAATCATCTTGTTGATCTTGAATTTGATGGGGACTCTAAGTCACCCTGACATGTGGCATGAGTTTGGACTCCAAAGTGTAATAGACATTGGTCTTGAATTTAATAAAAATGAACTAATTAATTTGAAAATCCCAATTTAATTAGTCAACCCAAATGAACATGAATTAAATCCAAATTCCATATAAAATTAACCTAATAAAATATATATGTCTACAAATGCCCCTTACTTCGAGACTTGTCGAGGTGTAGACTTGCCGAAACTTGACGATGGACTTGAAGTACTCATGAATTTGTTTTCATTTTTATGACTTCAAAGGTATTTGTTTCACGTTGGTGCATTCTATCTAGATCACTACTTGTGAGTGGTCTAACAAAAATTTCTTCCATATACTTCCATATAGTAAAGACTTCCCCAAACCAACAAATGATTTGTTTGTAGTGAACCTGATTTCTTATCCACAATCAAGATACAAACCTGATATTATTTCAAGTGTATTGACAAAAAATGACCACATGAATGACCAACTTGATTTTCTTACTCTTCTTGGATAAATATGAACATGAGAAAAATGATCAACTTAATATTTATTTCAGTCATTCTCAGGCACACAATGTGAACCCTTTCTATGAATTTGAATTAGAAGGATCATATTGAGTAAAATAAAACCTTAACTTGATATGCCCTTTGTTCATAAGTTTTGATTTATCCCTTTTCACCAAAAATAATATTAACTTTCCTTTGGTATTCAAAAAGAATCAAAATTTTCTCCAGCAAAATCTTTCTCAGTATGGTAATTTTTCCATTAATGAGTTAGCTTCTTGAAAATTACTATCCTCTTTGTGATCATATATTTGGAAAACACTATTGGTGCACATCAACCTTTTTGGCAGCTTTGGTAGATGCCACGCAAAGCATCTAGCCTCCTTGTAACGTCAGTGGAAGAGGTACATGGAGTGTTTTTGCTTATTTTTCAACTTCAAACACTCGTAGAGTAAAAAATTCTATCTAGATGCAGTAATGTCCAAATATCGAACGATTCAGTTCTACATAAACTACACTCATATTACTTTAACATATCCAAAAATCAATTGTAAACACCTTCAGGATTGATAGAAATCAATTTTTGAATTTTGTCTTCAGATCTGGCTGCCAAAATATTATTTTCTTGATGAGAAGCGTCCAAATGATGAGCGGCTTAGTTCTAAAGAGACTAAACTTGCATTTCTATGTCACATCTCAAAATTAATTTCAAATTCCTTCTGTAGTGACAGGAATCAATTTTTGAAGTTCATCTCCAGATCTGGCCTGTCGATTTTACAGCTTTGTGTACCCTCACTAAAATGTTTGTATCTTGAGCTTGGAATGGACAAATCATGAGACGTTTGATGTTAATGTAACTTGACTTCAAGGAGAAAATCTATGCCAAAAATGGAAGATTAAATCAGCATGAATTGACCAAGAACAATTTTTGAAATTGACGTAATAAGATGTCATGTCATGAATCTGGATAGCATGTTTGCGATCGCTCCTCCTTGCTTATTTTGTATAGGTTCATGAAAAATATAAGTGGTCTTGATATCAGACCAAGCATAGACAAATATTGTCCAAATGATTGGTCAGAAACTATTTGAGGCATCATTTTTCAAGTTGCAGATTTCAATGAGCAACAACTAGGTGCTTCACCCATTTTCTTGAGGATTTGGCGAGTAATATTCCCCTTCATGGCTTGAAAATGACACACTTAGAGCAACTCTTTCTATCCTTGGCAAGATAATTTGTGTCTATATCCCTCAAGTCTTGGCATAGAAAATGCCTCGCATCTTGACAAAGAAATTTATAGATTGTCTCCTACCATTTTGCCATTGTTAGTCATCAAACATCGAAGTTTCCAAACATATTGAACTGATCACCATGATCTTCTCTTATTATTTTTTAAATCATTGAAAGATCACATCAAGAAAAGGAGTTTTCGTTCTGGAAAGCTTGAGTAATGGAGATTGTTGTTGTTGTAGATCAATGGTTGGAATTCAAAGCTTTACGCCAATTGACATTGATATTAGCCATGTTGAACTAGACTAATGTGCTTCTTCAAATGTTGATCATTCCAAGTTAAAGCATCGTGCCTTTGGCATTGACACTTACTGCCAAATTAAAGTTTCACGTAGTGGACATCGACCTACATAGAACCGAGAAGCTTCATCTAGTCAACACTATTTTTTTGAAGGTTTATGAAAATGATTTTGATATCAGGTAAAGAAGGTCGACATAATTGGTGTTGAACCATTTGGTGTATCACTTCCTTACTGCTTGGTAAGAAAGGGACTTGGAGTGATCTGCTCTCATCATGTATGACGCTAGAAGTTCCCCTTTCTAACTTTAGTGAGCAAGCAATTTATGTCATTCTTGTAGCCTTGTGATGATGAAGTTTTGAGTGTCTTCAGTCCATCCTTGCAAAGCAAGCATAAGGTGCATCTCATCATTGAGGCTCGATAATAAAGAGGCTTCGAGAGAGCGCTTCCCATTCTAGTCAAGGAGTATGTATGTGGTGCCATCCAGATTGGTAATATTGACACATAAAGTAGCCATTTCTAACTTTGGTGAGCAAGTACTAGGCACACGTACACAAAAATATTTATTTCGCGATGGAGGAGCAACAAATTATTTATTTAACAAACCAAACAAAGATGAAATAACATGCGAATGCAAATGAAAATATTTCTTCCTTTTCTTTTGAACGGGGAGAGAATCTAGTGAGGTTATTGATGGTAATTATGTTTAGTCATTGTTGCAAACTTCCTTATTTTCGAATGTCTTCTGAAGACTTTCATACAAGACTTCCTTGATCTTGAGAGATTATTAATAATGCCTTCTGAAGACTTTTGCTCAGACAAGAATTTTTGCTGATGGTGTAGACTTTTGCATGGAAGATATCTTGTCATTAGTAGAAATTCTTGCCATAGCTAAAGTCTTGGGAAGGCACAACTAGGAATCTCTCAATATCACTTGATATTGAGAGATTACTATTTATGCCTTCTGAAGACTTGCGCCCTGGCAAGTATTTCTGGCTACGGTGTAGACTTCTGCATGGCGGATATCTTGTCATCTATATTGGAGAAGAATAATCAGCAAAAAAGTTTAGAGATTGAGCTCATTTGATTTGTACACTAACTCGGACAAAGGTTTTTTATAGGGTAATGAGCCTGGAGTTACATAATGTTTGATAGGCTTGGTAGAGTCGGTTTAGATCAAACGTTACGTAACTCCTTACTTATTAATTTATCAAATTCCTTGAAGATTGGTTGAGCAAGATGTATTGAGAAACACTCGATAAAAGTGAGTTGTTCAATAGTTGGGACCACATCTTGAGTGTGTATCAATATATTTTGACCTAAAAGCATACACAGCAACCCTACATGTATCCTTTAAGGCTTCTAAAGAAAGTGTTTTGAAGGGCTTCTATAATGCCACAACTTTGAAGATGGTGATCCTGATTAAGCTTACAAATGATTAGGAATTCCATACCAAATTCAAAGACGGCAACGACAAACTTGAATACCAAATCAGCAAGCTGGAGGCAAACTTAAAAATTATCGAAATTCACATACTAGAGCAAGCCTCTGATCTGCTCCAAGATATGTTGAAAGCATGCTAAAGCTATAAAAAAACAATCAATTATAACCATATTGCTAAGAATGTAATGATACTCAATTTTTCTTTGAATCTCGTATGTGGTTTTGATCAGGTCAACAGCAGTGGACCTAATCAGAACCACAAACAAGAAGTCATGGGATGCAATTTAAAATTCAGAAATTGCGCCTTCGCTTAGATTCCTTACTTTAACTATAGTTGCTCTTGGCGAAAGTTTTCTAGACTTACTGTACATCATTTCAATCCTCGATGTCCGTAAGGCTGCTTTCTTGGTCTTCTGCTATTTTCTATCAAGGTGATAATCCCGACCACGCTACCTAGTCGCAGCTCCCTAGCAAAGTGACCATCTACACTATTTTTCTCTTAGAGAAACAACAAACGGATATTTCATTACCGGATATAATTTAATATTTGCACTTGATACAGATTTCTCATGTTTTAAGATAATTTCATCTGCCAAATTCGCTAGAAGTTACTTTCTACCCTATGTATCCTCTTCAATTAGCTCTCAGATGATATAGTCTTTCATCAACCACCCATTTTCCCTCGAAGGCATTCTCCTACCATACCTTATGGCATATAATCATCACCTCGAGCAACCCAACCATATAAATTTGGGCTAGGGCAATAACTATATTGGTTTTTTGTTCTTATTAGATGTAGTGTTGGGCTTCGAAGGCCTTCTCAGAGTCCAATACACCCTAAAAGTTAGTCCAGTTGCTATTGAATCTTTTTATAATGACACCAAAACTAGATCCCTTCACAATGCTTGACACATAAATAGGAGCAACAACCTACATTAAATCTTAATAGGATATTAGAATCATATTCATGGCCCCTCAGCCTTATCAGTTCGTACCTACCAAACTTAACTGTAAAATTGTAGATAGCTTGTTTGAATGATCTATGACTAATCGATAAAAATAGTATTCACAAAATTAGTGTACTCTGTGTGTGTTTCCACGATAACATTATCAGTAATACATACCTCCCACATATGAAGTGGTTTCATCTGCATGCAGTTTATTCCTACGAACCCATCTTTACTGCAGCCTCTTGTGATGATCGAGCAAAACTTGATCAACTTTCAGTTCTTTATATCTACAAAGAAAAGAAAAAAATTGATGTCACAGAAAGAACATTATCCATCTGTCGCAACAGATGTAGAGTCTATTGCATTAGATATGGAGTCTGTTGTTGCAAAAGATATGGAGTCTGATGCAACAGATATGGAGTCTATTGGAATACATCAAACTAGCCTTGTTGGTGGTTTGATATGTTCCAACAGTTGCTCCGTCGTTTACAACATCAAAAACAGCATAAACGACAAAGAAACAACAAATAAAAAACATCAACAACATTTGTTCCAACACCATCAACAACACCAAACCACAAGTTCCAACAACTCCAACCCCACCAACAATATCAATAATAGCATCAACAACAAAGAAATAAACAAAATACATACAAAAAAATAATATTGCCAACAAGGCTTTTAAACTTCTCCCAACAGAAAACTTTTTTTGTATATTGTAATAAAAATTCTCGATTCATTTAGTCAACACTTAAAACTTCCTTCAAATTTTTTAAATAAATATGATATGGGTAAATAGTAATTAAATAAAAAAAAATAGATGTAAATAACTTGCAAAGAAGAAGTCGAGAATGAAAAAGCAATAGTGAACCATACCTTAATGTCAAAAGGGGATCAAAACAAAAATTTCAGTCGAGGAAAGATATGGATCGGGTTTAGATCCGAAAAGATCTTTATGAGAAAGAGAAGAGAAAAGAGAAAAAAAAGGTTGTGATAACCCTAAAGAGGAGAGAAAGAAAAAGATGAGAGATGAATAAAATAAATTTAGGGCTGAAGAGATAATTCTAGATGTATTGTGTACGTAGAGGTGGATTTCAATATTCATTAATTAATATAATTAATATTCATTAATAATTTGAGGGGCACGAGGAAGACTAGTGACATTGAAAAGACAAGATAAGACTACTCAATGAACTCATTTTTGAGTTATCCAAGAAAATCTTCATTTTTTACCGCATTTTGTAGTACTACTTTACCTATTCGGACAGAAGCTTTCTTTAAAATTAAAAGAAAAAATATTTTAAATAGATATGTCATCTATTGCAATAGATAGCAATATCTGTTTAAAAATCCCAACAGCACAGTTATCTGTTACAACAGATACAAATATCTATTTAAAAACCCCAATAGCTCATAGATGCAAATGTCCATTTGATAATTAAATCAGATTTGTCATCTGTTACAATAGATATCAATTTCTATTTAAATATCCCAACAGCTTAATCATCTGTGACAACAGATGTAAATGTCTATTTGATAATTAAATTAGATAAATTATCTGTTATAACAAATATCAATATCTGTTTAAAAATTTCAACAGCTCAGTCATCTGTCACAACAGATGAAGATGTATATTTGATAATTAAATCAGATATGTTATCTATTACAACAGATATGAATATCTGTTAGAAATTTCCAACAGCTCGGTTGTTTGTTCCAATAGATTTTATTTAAATTGATTTAGGTGAAACTAGGGATGAAAGAATGAGTGTATAGGGTCAACTACAACTTTAATTAAATCTTTGCAATTGCATGGTGTTGGTATTGCGTTCATCCCAATCTGAGTCATCGATCACTCAGAGTTGAAATGAGTTCTCATTAACTTAATGTTAAACTAGTACCTAAATTGATTTAGGTGGAACTAGAGATGAATGAGTTCTCATTAACTTAATGTTAAGATAGAACCTTAATTGATTTAAGTGGAACTAGGGATGAATGAGTTCATAGGGTCAACAACAACTTCAATTGAGTCTTTGCAATTACATGGTGTTGGTACTGCGTTCATCCTGACCCAAGTCGTCGATCGATCACTCTGAGTTGAAATGAGTTCTCATTAACTTAATGTTAAGATTAATAGTACCTAAATTAATTTAGGTGGAACTAGAGATGAATGAGCTCATAGGGTCAATAATAACTTCAATTGATTCATTGCAATTACATGGTGTTGGTATTACGTTCATCCCAACCCGAGTCGTCGATCGACCACTCTGAGTTGAAATGAGTTCTCATTGACTTAATGTTAAGATTAATAGTACCTAAATTGATTTAGGTGGAACTAGGAATGAATAAGCTCATAGGGTCAACTATAACTTCAATTGAGTCATTGCAATTGCATGGTGTTGGTATTGCATTAATCCCGACCCGAGTCGTCGATCGATCACTCTGAGTTGAAATGAGTTCTCATTAATTTAATTTAATATTAATAGTATGTAAATTGATTTAGGTGGAACTAGGGATTAATGAGTTCATAGGGTCAACAACAACTTCAATTGAGTCATTGCAATTGCATGATATTAGTATTGCGTTCATCCCGACCTAAGTCGTCGATCGATCACTCTGAGTTGAAATGAATTTTCATTAACTTAATGTTAATATTAATAGTACCTAAATTGATTTAGGTGGAACTAGGGATGAATGAGCTCATAGGGTCAACTACAACTTCAATTGAGTGATTGCAATTACATGGTGTTGGATTGCATTCATCCCGACCTGAGTCATCGATCGATCACTCTGAGTTGAAATGAGTTCTCATTAACTTAATGTTAAGATAGAACCTTAATTGATTTAGGTAAAACTAGGGATGAATGAGTTCATTGGGTCAACAACAACATTAATTGAGTCTTTGTAATTGCATAGTGTTGGTATTGCGTTCATCCCGACCCGAGTCATTGATCGATCACTCTGAGTTGAAATGAATTCTCATTAGCTTAATATTTTAAAAACTATATCTTTTAAAATTTTAAAAATTAATTAAGATCAATTCGGACCAAATTAACAATTTCAAAACTTGTCATTCTTTTACAAAATTACAAATCAACCCATACAAATCATTCATTTGTGGAAAAACTTTTCCTCATTTCAAATCTTAAGTTCTCGCTTTTCTCTCTCTCTTAACAATACAGACAACAACTACTCAACATATTGCTCAACCCTTCAAAACAAATCAATTTTTTTCCCATTTTCGATCACATAGTTGTTATTTTTGACTTCATTCTCGCTTGCATCCGTCGTTTTATCATTCTTCGTAGGTAACAGAGTTTGAGAAGATTTCTACATTTTTTCTTTATTCTAAAATTTAGGGATTTTTAGTTAATGATGAAAAAAAATACTTTAAGTTGTATTATCTTTGAGAATGGGTTAACAATTTTGTGTTTTGATACTAAAAAGGTAGGAAGCACCCGAGAAAATCCTAATTTTTGTCTCAGTGTTTTGTTAACTATTGTGGTATTGTTGGATGGTGTTTGTGGTGTTGTTGGTGGATGTTGGTGGTGGTGTCGGTATTTATGTTTTGGTGGTGATGTCGATGGTATTGGTGGCATTGGTGGTGGTCTTAGTGGCATTGGTGATGGCTTTGGTTGTGGTGTTGGTGGTCCATCTATTGCAACAGGTGAAAGATCTGTTGGGAGATATTAAATAGGTCTTCAAAGAAATTTTTCATCTGTTCCAACTGATGGGTTATCCGTTGGAGAAATTTTTGTAATGTGGCGAAGAATAATTTATTGAAATTTGTCTTACTTTTTTTAAAAAAATTATGTAGATATCAAATGCAATGTATTTTTTATTTTTCTACTATTTTTAGTTAAAAGATGTATCCCAAAAGAAAAGAAACTGAAAGTGGATCAACTTCTGACTACCCAACAAAAATGGCTAGAGTACAGATAGATTCAGAGGAACTTCCTGAACAATCTCAGTCAGGGCAAAATAAAGCTGAGGAAAGTGATAATTCCTTCTTACCAATGGGGCATGAATTAATATTGAAATCCCAGCATTATCCTGTCAAAATCATTAGTATCGATAGGTTTTGAGTTTGATGCCGATGGATAACCCTGACAAAGTAACTGGTAATCTTGTACTTAAATGTCAGTTGGGAAAACGTTTTGATGAATTTAGGAGTATTATGAAGAATGAAAACATTGATGGACTTTTTAACAAGAGTTGTCTGCATACTTTCTTGAGCTACCTACGGACCGCACTCTCCATTTCTTAATGAGCATGGTATATGGTCTTCTCAAGCACAGGATCAAGTACACGAGGGATGATAAAGTTTCGGAGGAGAAGGGAAAAAAGATGGATAAAATCTGGATCAACTACTATGGCATGCCGGTTTGTTTTAGATTGAAAGAGTTTGCCATAGTGACGGGCTTGAGATGCAATTGTCCAAAAGAACCTCTCATCAAGGAAACACCCCACAAAGGGTCTAAGAAATGCAAGGGAAAAATAGATGGGTTGTTGGGCATTGTTAGATATAGTAACTACAAAGCAGATAATTTGATGGCAGATCTCGAGGATAAAAACATACCAAAGCACTACAGGGAGAAATTGTGCTTAGTTTGGTTTGTCCATTCTGTTTTATTGGCAAAAGATGTCGGGAAAGTCATAAAAGATGATTTGTTGGCGCTTGCAGATGATTTTGACAAATTTAATGATTATTCCTGGGGATATGACAGCTACTACTTGACTGTCGAATATTTACTGACAAAGCTATCCCCAAAGGCGACCACATTATACGGTTTTCCTTGGGCTTTTATGGTAAAATTGATCACTATTTTTACTCATCCATTAATTTATATTAAATATAGTTATTATGACTTTTTTTGCTTGCGTCCTATTTACATTTTGTAGGCTTAGGCATGTGACGTCATTCCTCTCCTCCGAAAGCAGTTCAAGGTTTACCCGAATGAGATTTCTCTTCCAAGGATCCTTAAGTGGTTGGCTACAAATGGCAGTAAAAATATTAAGGAGGTTGCTAATATCTTTAACCCTCTGAATGATGCAGTACGTCTTCTTTTAACTAAAATAATTTACCTCAAAGAAATATATTAAAACAGATGTGCCATCTGTCACGATAGATGGGTCACCCATTGCAACAGATTACCCGTCAACTGCAACTGATTAACCATCTGTTGCTCTGGTTCTCTAAACCCAACTCAATAGATTGCCCATCTACTGTAAATTATTCAACAGATGGGTAATATGATGCAACATATTGTCAATCTGTTGCGACATATAGATCAGCTGTTGCGGCAGCTAGATCATCCGTTGCATAAGTTAGCTGTGTTAATATGTAACCCAACTGACTGCAAATTATTATTATATGATTTAAATGCCTCCTGTCTTTTTTATATTTTGTGCATCCTTGGATCGTGCCTACTGTTGATGAGTTGGGGATGACTTCTTTTCTTAATCTAGGTCTTGTTAATACAAAAGAAGACCCAACGGTGGAGTTAATAAAGAAGGAATTAGCTGGAGCAACATACATAAGAAGAGCAGTTAGGCAAGGTCAGCCTAATGTTGAAGCTCTTCACGACCAACCTACTGCAGCAGATCCTGGTGCTTCTTCTAAAGGTGTTGCTGGTGGAGTTGTTGATGATGGTGGCAGCCATCTCGATGCTGCTGCTGTAAGGCATGATTATGAGAATGTTGGTGCTAAAAAAAATATGTTTGAAAACACCCCTTGCACAGTTCTCTCTCACCCCTGCACCGGTCCCTCCCATCCTTACAGTGGTCCCTTTTCACCCTCATGTTCTCATTGTAAATGCAAAGTATGCAAGGAAAGAAAGGATAAACTTCTTGAAAAACTAAAGGCTATTGATGAAGCTGCCGAGGAGTTAAAATCCAAGAGGGGTGTCATACTATCCAAGAAGGTGAGGGATCCATACACTCTTACAGTGGAAGTTAGGAGGAAGATAAGAAACATTAGACAAATACTCTCCGTTTTGGAAACAGCAAAAATTACAACTCCTCCCGCTCCAAGAATTGTTAAAGTTCAGGGGCCGCTGAAGAAGGTGTACATATACGTGGCACTTGGCAACGAAGAGAAGAAGGAACTAAAAGAGATCATGAATGATGAGACGAAACCTCCAGAAGAATACACCATCCATTCATTTGACGCCAAAGACTTCAGGAGTAGGACAAATATGCGCCTGTGGTAGTGGACAATGTAAGTTTACTTTTGCTAACCTAGCCTTCCAATCTACTCCATGAAGAAGAAGCTATGCAGCAGATGTGTAATCTGTTGCAACAGCTGGGTATTCTATTGCAACATAATACACATCTGTTGAATAAGTTGTGTTAGCTGGGTAATCTATGAACGAATTCAGAGAACCCTATGCAACAGAATCTTTCCACTGTGTTTTTATTCTTTACAATAACTAACCTATTTAAAAATTATCTTCTTATACCACAGTATATTGATGAAATTCTCTGCCTTATAAGGGGCAGGAAATTAGTGTACCCGGATGCTTATGATGCTGCCGATAGGATAATGGACCTCAACTTCTACAACTATTTCAAGGATAGGTATGATGATCTCCTTGGGAAGGATGGTCCCAATGTTTGGAGATTTAATAAGTTAGTTTTTATGTTTGACTGGGATGAAGACGTGATTAAATATGTTAGAGGGAAGAGGCCATATCCATACGGCAAGAGTTGGACCAAGGCAAAGAGAATCCTTATAGTCATGAATGTGGAAGTCAAATATTTTCTCACTATTGAGATACTACTCTACGAGGTAAAGATTAAGGTTTATGACTGTAACTTACCTATCTTCAACGAGGACATATTTTTAACCCACGTGAAGCCACTCTTGAAGTTGTTCCCCAAGTTGTTGACACTGAGTAAGCTGATGGATCATTTGTCGGTGGAAATATTGAGGAAGGAATTATGGGTTTTTGAAGGTCGAAATAAGAACATCCATCTCAAAAGAAATAGAATAGGTGCAGTATGTGGGCCATACTCACTTTCATACATCGAGTGTTTGCTGACCGACACAGAAATGACCGATATGTGCGATGCTGTTGTGGGAAATATGCAAGAGGTCTGGGCTTATGGGATACTAACTAAATGGTTGGAGCCCGTGTATAAAGATGAATATGTACAAAGACAAAAACGAACACGATAATAATTTTTTATTTCAAGCAACTTCACTTTACATGTAGTGGCAATAATTTTTATGTCTACATAAAAATTGAATTTTTATAATGCAACAAATTGTATATCTATTGTAACAGATATAGTACCTGTTGTACCAGATTGATTATCTGTTGGAATAGGTTTGTTATCTATTGCATTATGCAGATGTTTCCTAGTTTGTCTGTCGCAACAGATATACAATCCGTTGCGACTGATAGGTAATATGTTGGAACAAATCAAGAAAGTAGGAAGACCTATTATATAATTTCCAGCAGATGACCTAATTAAAAGGTTGGAGCTCGTGTATAAAGAAGAATATGTACAAAGACAAAGACGAACACGATAATAATTTTTTATTTCAAGCAACTTCACTTTATATGTGGTGGCAATAATTTTTATGTCTGGCAAAAGTTGAATTTTTATAATGCAACAAATTGTATATCTATTGTAACAGATATAGTAACTGTTGTGACAGATTGATTATCTGTTGGAATAGGTTGGTCATCTGTTGCATTATGTAGAGTTTTCTCAGTCTGTCTGTCGCAATAGATATACAATTTATTGCAACATATAATCTATCTGTTGCAACTGATAAGTAATCTATTGGAACAAATCAAGAAAGTAGGAAGACCTGTTATATAATTTTCAGAAGATGACCTAACTAAATTATTGGAGTCCGTGTATAAAGAAGAATATGTAAAAAGACAGAGATGAACATGACAATAATTTTTTATTTCAAGCTACTTCACTTTACATGTAGTGGCAATAATTTTTATGTCTGGCGAAAGTTGAATTTTTATAATGCAACAGATTATATATCTATTGTAACAGATATAGTACTTGTTGTGACAGATTGATTATCTGTTGGAATAGGTTGGTTATCTGTTGCATTATGCAGATGTTTTCCATTCTGTCTGTCGTAACAAATATATAATTTATTGCAACATATAATCTATATGTTGTAATATATAATCTATTTGTTGTAACTGATAGGTAATCTGTTGGAACAAAACAAAAAAGTAGGAAGACCTGTTATATAATTTCCAGCAGATGACCTACATGTTGCATCCCATGTTGCAACATATGTCTAAATCTATTTGATAAGATATGTCGTCTGTTGAAGTAGATGTATTATCTATTGTGATATTTGAATCTAGAGTTCCATTTCAATTAACATGTTCAAAACTAAGAATTAAATTATATTCATAGACAGCATAAAATAAATTAAAGTCATCAAAAATTACATGAAACAACTCAACAAATAAAAGAAATGTGAAAAAATCACTATGGGTACAAATGATCTACTCTACAAATAAATCAACAAGTTAAACCAAAGAGGATACGTTATTACATTGACAGACTCAAGCTATAAAGATCTACTCAATATGGACAAGTTGTTCTTCATCCGATGCTTCGAAATTCGGCTTTGGTCGTTGTGGATATTTATTGTCTCTTGCGTACGGCTTCTGAGCTTTCGCTTCTCCGTATTTCCATAAAAGAGCAGCATATATTTTTTAGAGTAATCCGGCATCAAGTCTATCATTTGATACTTGTAATCTATCGCTCAAATACTCGGCGTAGGCAGCAACAAAAAGACCGTAATCCCTGCGCTTTAAAAAAATAGATAATCCATATCTTGCAGTTCATACAAGCGTTGTGAAATTTGTGAAATGAAACTAAATCATGACACTTAAACTTACAAGTTGCCAATGGTTTATTGAGCAATTCCTTCAACATATTGTACATCAAATGGATTACCTATTTTATTCCGGTATGCTTCAATCATCGACCAATCAGTACGAACTTTTTGGTCCAAAAATCCACTCATATCAAGGTAAGTAGGCAATATTTTGGCCAGCTTTTGTATCTCATACGATAGCCTAAAACGTCTCCTTCGTGACATCGAGTCATAAACTCGGATGTGCCTCTCTTTTAGAACGATGACAGCCAACACCCAATAGAATTCATCACCACAATTGATTGGGATGTACACTTCATCGACCAAATGCCAAGGTAAGCCAGTTGGAATACTAAAACCTTTGATGATGTTGATTAAGCATTCTTCATTTCGGAAAACTTTCGGTTGTTGTTGACAATACCTACCGTAGGTATTATTGATGTAAACTTTGTACAAATAATTGCCTGTCGTGTATCTATATTGTTCTTGTGTTTGCAACTTGGCCTTCTTTCGGAGGTAGTAAAAAATGACATCGATGTGTTGCACATATTATCAAATATTTTGGATTACCTGATGAAAAAATTAATACGCAGATATAATTAAATAAAGCATTAATTAATAGTACTATGTATGGCATTTAAACATCATCATTCCAGCAAGTTTGGGGTTGTGACATCAAATAGAACCAATTCTTCATTCCGAAATGTGCAACAACAAAGTCGAATATATCTTAACTAAGACTCGATTCATTCACTTTGTAGTGTTCGTCATTTTATTTTCTACATGATGATTTATATGTGTTAATGTCATATTCTTACAACAAGAATTGTATAAACCAATATCTTTAAAATTAATTTATGTACCTGCCGGTATGATGCTTTAACTGCCCATCAGCAATCCATTCTGAATAGTCGTTGATCAACTGTGTTAGTTTTTTTGGAGCCTCGTCTGAGATGTTGAACCCTTCAAACGGGTAATTCTTATGTTCTCCCGAACTGACAGGCTCCACTTTTTCTTCTTCTTTAGAAGTAGTTGATGGATTATCAACTGTGATATTATGCTCTTTAGTAGTAGCTTCTACTGTGACATCCACGTGGAATGCCAGAATTATCAATGCAAATTACAGATATACAACAGATTATCCATCTGTTGCAACAGATGAGTCTTATATTGCAACAGATAGATCATCTGTTGGGATAAATTTGAACTGGTAAATCAGAGCAGTACGATAATTTCAATAAGATGACCTATCTATTACAACATAAGACTCATCTGTTGCAATAGATAACGCATCTGATGCAACAGGTTAGACAACAGTTGCAACAGATATATATATTTGTTTGATAATTTTCAGCAAATGTATCATCTGTTGAAACAAATATGTGCTTATTTTTTTGTTGGAACAGATGATGTAGATTTACCTTCTTCAGCTCATGCTGCTCTCCTGTGGCCCGTGCACACTGAACAATGGTGCAAGACAAAGATAGAGGCATTGTAATTTTGCTTTTTTTGATGCTTGATGATGCCTTGGAAATATCTTTCCTTCTCCTCTTAGCCACCTTGATATCTAGTGGAGTGTATGGATATGAAATCCTCTTTGATGGAATGACACCCCTCTTAGATGTCATTTCCTTTACAGAAGCAGTTAGTGCATTAATAGCATTAATCACTCCATAGTATTTTGCCTTGCAGTCTTGACATTTGCATGCAGAACATTCGCTAGATGTGGCAAAATCTAGAGAAAAATCTATACAACCAGTATGATCATAATCATAATGGCTTGTTGTTTCAAAAACTGTAAGAGGAGCATTATTATCCCCAACAGCAGCACCACTACCACTACCACTACCATCATCAACATCAACAAGCCCACCCTTCAAAATTATTTTTCTTATTATGGTTGTTTCTCCAAACAATTCCATTTTTATTCCATCAATGACCTTAGGGTCCGATAAAGTTTGCACAGACCGTAAAGTAAGAAAAAATGGCATCTTCAACTCTCGGTTGGTCAGAACAAGCCACGGATGGACAATCTAAAATAAATCGGTACATATATTAAGAATGATGATGAAATCATTTAATCATTAATTAAAATAAAAATTTGATTAGAATTGGACTTACCATGAAGGCCCATGGAAAACCATATAAGTTGACTGTCTTTGGCGTTAACGGAGTCAACAAATATTTGACAGTCATTTTGAAGCTTTCATAACCCCAAGGATAGTTGTTAAATGCCTCAAGATCCTCTGAGGTATTTATTAAACTGAGGCTTATGTTGTTGTTAATGTCTCTCGCCCAAAGAATATTATGTACAAACCAAACCAAGCACAATGATTGTTTGTGCTTCTTTGAGAGTCATTTACCTTTCAACGCTTTTATCAATTTTTTATTTTTAAAGCTTGGACCAACAATGGACACCAGGTCACTCGACTTGCCTTTGCCTTTTTTGGGTGTGCGGGGTGCTTTTTTGGGTCAGAGTAGGTATAACTTGAGAAGGAGAAGGAGAATAACATTTTAGTCTTGTAACTATGGCAAACTCTTTCCAACCAAAACAAACAGGCATGCCACAGTAATTTTTCCACACCTCATTCATCTCATCTTTGTTTTCATACATAAACCTATGCTTGAGAAGATCGTATACCATTTTCATCTGAAAACGAGCATTGTTGTCCTCCGGCAAATCAAGATATTGCCCAAAGAAGCTTTTCTTGAAATAAGCATCCAATTTTTATTCTCGAAGTATTTTTTTGAAGGCGTCGAAAGATTTTTACATGGCTGACTTAACCATGAAATCACCCGTTAAATCTGTGTCACCATCACACTACATCTCATAGGATAACGATCAATGCTGAAGATTTTGACCAACTCTTCGGCGGAAGGGCTATTAGCATTTGGATCATCTCTTTTGAAACATTCCTCCTCCCATGTTCATTATCTTCTGCTCCTGATTGAGATAACGCTTGTAAAGCAAGCTCATAGAGTGGTGGATGTAGCCGAGCTGCTGCACTTGTTCCATTACTTGGAATTGATTCGGTTTCTTTTCTTTTGGGCGCCATATTATCTTAAATTAACAGGAACATAAAATAGATTATAATTGATTAATGCATCATTAAAAAGAATAATAGTAAATCTAACATACACAACGGTAAAATAACAGTTCCAACAGACCACATATCTATTGCATCAGGTATGTTATTTGTTGCAACATATAACCGACCTGTTGCAACAGATGAGTAAACCGTTGGAAACAATAAAATAAATCACTAATCTGTTGCACCAGGTATTTTATTTGATGCAACATATAATCAATCGTTGCAGCGGATGAATAAACTGTTAGAAACCATAAAAACAGATCACTAATCTGGTGCACCAGGTACTTTATCTGTTGCAATATATAACCAACCTATTACAACGGATGAGTAATCCGTTGGAAACAGTAAAAACATATCACTCATTTGTTGCACCAGGAAGGTTATCTATTGCAACATATAACCAATTTGTTGTAAGGATGAGTAATCTGTTGAAAACAGTAAAAACAGATCACTAATCTGTTGCACCAGGTAGTTTATCTGTTGCAATATATAACCAACTTGTTGCAACAGATGAGTAATTCGTTGGAAACTATAAAATAGATCACAAATTTATTGCGCCAGATAGTTTATCTGTTGCAACATATAACCAAACAGTTGCAACGGATGAGTAATTTGTTGGAAACTATGAAAACAGATCACTAATTTGTTGCACCAGGTATTTTATCTGATGCAACATATAACCAATCGTTGCAACGGATGAGTAAACCATTGGAAACCATAAAAATAAATCACTAATCTATTGCACCAGGTAGTTTATCTGTTGCAATATATAACCAACCTGTTACAATGGATGAGTAATCTGTTAGAAACAGTAAAAACAGATCACTCATCTGTTGCACCAGGAAGGTTATCTGTTGCAGAATATAACCAACCTATTACAACGAACGAGTAACCTGTTGGAAATAATAAAACAGATCACTGATCTATTGAAACATATCACTCATCTGTTGCAAAATGAGTTATCTGTTGGATCAATATTGTTTAGATTTCTTCCAAACAGAAGAGTCATCTGTCGCAACAGATGAATGATCTGTTAGATTGTTCATCTGTTGCATCAGATTTTCATAGTTGCATCAGATTTTCATCTGTTGCATCAGATGTTTTCATCTGTTGAATCAGATGTTTTTATCTGTTGCAACACCATTTTTACCAAGACAAATAACAAATCAACCCAGCAACACCAACACATCACACACATACACTAAGAACATCAACTGTGATAAAAAATCACCAACAAATCTGAATCAACAGTTCGGCAACAAGAAGAAATGTCAGAAATTAGGTTTTTATTCAGTCCAGATTTCGAATTTAAGCTAGAAATATTAAAATTGTTAATCAATACTAGAAGAGTAGTTAGCTCAAGTTCCTCTGTTTCTTCATAATTTTTTACCTGTGAAAAAAAGAAATGGGACGACGAAGAACTCGAAGTTGTCGCCGGAGAAGTCTTCACGTCGATTGACGGTTGAAAGTCGAAAGGGAATGCCGGAGGTTGAAGTCGCTGGGGATTGGAGGAAGAAATTTGCAGAACTGTTGACTGGGAGAGAGTTGAGAGAAGCTGTCAAGAGAGACGATTGATTTGGATTGAAGGGAGGTGTGGGTTGCTTTGTATTTTTGAAAAGATTAGAAAGTTTTAAAAATATTAATCAAGTCCACAATTAACTTAATCAAGTTTTCTAATGATGTTTGACCCTTTAAGTTGATCAATGTCACCAATATTTCATTCAAGAGTTAAAAGACACATTTCCTTCAATTTTCTCAAGAAAATAGAGATTTGTGTATATTTTAGTAAAATGGAAAAGTACCCAGGTAGATTTAACTAGACTTAAAAGTGTCCAAAACTTTTCAACATCTTTAAAAAGGACTTTGACCTCGTCCATTTTTACTTTTTCAAATCCTAGAAAGAAAAATTATATCAAAAAGAATTGAGTGGCTTTTTGGCTAAATAAGTGTTTAGGATGGATAGTGTGCCAAATTTTCTCTTGTTTTCTACCGGGAGAAATTGGCAAATGTCACTTTTTGGATAGCTAATCAAACTTTAGTCCGAACTAATTAAACTTTAATCATATTTTAATTTGGACACATTACTTAGATTAAATCGAAAACTTTGGTCCACGTCTCAAAACCCACACACCGGTTTGAGTAAGGTTTGTTATGTCCTACAGTTAACTTTTTTGAATTGTTTAGTGGGTAATACTTCTTATAATCCATATTAATTAAATTTGTGAGGCAATGCACACTCGTTAAGAAAAAGAAAATTTAGACATAAATTGAATATGACTTTCCATTTATGGCCTTTTAGTATTTTTAAATTATTCTTGAGAAGAGATAGTTGTTACTCAAAAGGGTTAAAATTTTATCATGAAAACTACTAATACTTAATGAATCTATTTGAGATCCCAACATTGACTAAGTTTTCACATTAATTGATGTCAAACTTCTCATTTCTTATTGAAACCAAATTTTTGGGGCTAAAACTTGACATTAGTTTCATAATGAAAATTTGTTGAATTGGAGCCAAAATTTTAAATTGAAAATTTCAGCATCAATATCCGTAAAATTTCAACTTTCTTAATTCACTTTCAGTTTTTTGTCAAAAGTGAATCAAGATGGATGGATGAGATAAAAGAATGGAATTTATAAAGTGGAATAGTTAGTCATTTTTTTGAAATTTTAGCCGCACAGAAATAATTCAAAGTAAAATCATAAATATGAGTCATTAAATCTATTAAACTTATCATCTAGAACATGTAAATGAAGGGCAAAAATGAAAGAAATTTTCAACAACTCTCTTGAACATTAAAGAATTAACTTATTTTGAACATTAAAAAAACACTCAAAGATTCAATTATTATTATGGACTAGATATGACAGAATCAGTTCAATTATCTCTTATCAAGATTTCGTAATGTGTTTGACTTACAGATGGTAAATGGAGTGGGGTCGGGGCGGGGCGAACCCGCGTAAACCCCCAAAGTCTTCGTCTCGCCTCACCCCACATAGAATAATTTGTTGTTTTCATCCCACCCCGCATAATTTTCTATTCTTATAAAAAAAAAAAAAAAAAAAGGAGACAGTTGATCAAGTCTACGTTTCCATAGGATGCAAAAAAAAAAAAGGTTTGGAATAACCAAAAATGTAAAATGCTTCCAAACTGCCTTGGTGCAGAAGAATATCAGGTTTTGTATGTGTGTCTGTATATTTTGAGGGGTTAAGTTCAGAAATGGCTCTAAAATGGGTGGTTTTGGTATTTTATCCTCAACAAAAAAATCTTATAATAATGACCTCCATAAGGGGTTGATGTTGATTTTTTTGCCTCGCTTAATAACTCTTGACCATAAGGCAGAAGTTCTAATTTTGGCCCATAAAGCAGATGTTCATAGCATTTCACGATGATGAACTTGCATAAGTGACCAGAAGTTTGTTTTATAGGTAAAAGTTAGAACTTAGATATGTTGCTCATTAGGCAGGTGTTCTAACTCTTGCACATAAGTCAGACGTTCATAACATTTCAAGATAGTGAACCATTTAATTGACCATAAATTGGCATAACGTGAGAACTTATTTAGCGGGGATAAAAATTCAAGATCACACACTTTGAGGGATAAAAATTCAAAACTAGACACATGGAGAACAAAAATTCAAGATCGGATACGGTTATAGAATGTGTAATAGCTCTCTGTGCTGATTTTTTCCTGCTAAAAAAATTAATACTAAATTATAAAGGATAAATTAAAAATTTAATACTAGTTCATTCGCTTTTGATTTGTTTGAACCAGCAACCCCACTCCGCATCAATTTTTAAAATAATTATTTCAACCAACCCACCCCGGGTATAAATCACTTTCAGTTGCAATTATAATTCAAGACTAAACCCTGGAAACCAACAAACCTCAAGCTGCTCCTACAGCTTATGGAACGACACCGGGTGCCCCACCAGCCACAAGGACTCATACCTTGGAGCTCCAACATCATTAGCCCATGGGTCTATGCCTCCTCCTATGGCTAATGGGCCTAGGCCTATGCCTCCAGCTGGTAATGTACCTGCCCCACCACTTCCACCAGTTGGTGGTGGTCCAATGGCTAATTTTTACTCCTCGCGCACACATGGAAAGACTTCCAATGACGCCTCCACAAGGTGTCCAGGGGCAACAGATGCAAAGGCAGGGTCAATAGCCAAATCTGAGTTAATAAGATACATTCTCCATGTACCTATACATTTCGTAGATATCTTTGGAATCAATCTACCTTCTTGGCAGATCCTTTTCATTTATGTATCTATATATTTCAGCGATGTCTTGGAAAGTTAACCTGCTGACAACGTCAGGCGTATCCAGACCGCCAACCTCCGTTTCAACTATAGTTGCCTCTCTACTGAATTGAAATTCTAGTCAGTGTGCTGGTGGTATCTTCATAATAGTAAACTGAAGTATAAAATACAGAAACACTATTGAGAACATCAAATGGCAGTAAACAAAAGGATTCCATTGTTGCCAGAAGAGTAAAACTTTATTTTCTTCCAAAAAAATAAGTAAATCACTATATACATAATCCGTCTTGCACATTGTCAATATCTGCCAACTACAAACAAGTAATGGGACTAATCCCTTGTTTAAGGATAAGTATGAGGTGTAAATGACAGTATACACTCTTCTAATTTACTACTGAACGTGCAGGAAACATTTTTCGGATGAACTGTAGGAAACGCTGTGAATAAAATGTTGGCTCCACAGCAGAAATAGAAATAGAATCAAACAGAACTGATTTGTATGCATGTTCTATTCTCTTACGTAGGTTGTATTCTTGCAATATGTCAATGATGCCGACATTCAATACAACATCGTATACTTCAAGAAACATCAGATCACCTTTCCTGGGTATGTGTTCTGCTCTTGCTGGCATATTCACTCCAAGCTGAATCTGGAGCCTGCTTAGGGACATGAAAGAAGTGACTTTTAAAACATTATACGGTAAAAACTAATCAATAGTATTTTACACGTGGAATAGCCAAAAATCTGCATTCCTTAAGGTGAATGTATAATATTCATGAACTTTCATGCCGAATCAACTACAAAGTCTGTTTTAGTACAGTGTTTAAGTGCAATGGAACTCCTAATAAACAATAGTATTCATACTTAAACCTACTCGGTGCACTGTGATTGTCGTAACCTACTGAGTTCTGCAGTACATTGTCCTAGCATGGTTTTGTAAGCGTGCTGAAAATGCGCTAACAAAAGGAAAGTAGCACGTTCAAGCTTTTCGAAAATACATTGCTGTCCCAGGAAGGAGGAGATCCACTTCCTTGTCACCAGTGGCAGATGATGCTCGCAATCTGCTGCCTCTGACATGAGAACCCACTACTACACAATTATCATCTGCACCACGAGGGACTAAAACAAGGCCTTGGGGTGATATGTCATCCTCCAGAAACTCTGTAATTAACAAAATAAAAAGTTCAGAAACAGGACCAGTTCTAGAGGCAAATCCAGGACTTTTAGTTTCTGCACTCTGGACCAGAATTCTTTTTGTTCACTGAGTTCTGGATAGATTATTTAAAAGTATACATAGTAAATGAATTTTTATTCGAAAAAAAAGTTAGAGCCAAAGCTATTTGATTTTTTCCGAACCCATAAATATATGTGGCTCTGCGTCTGGTGATCGCACGCCCTCACAGATTATAAAGGGAGATCAATAATAGACATTAAAGAAACTATTATTCTTTCTGCATAACCAAAAAAAAAGTAATAACAAAGAACTCCCAGTATTGGACATACAAAACTTCTGGATTGTATAAATACATCTAGTATCGGTGTATACAAAGTATGCACAAACTACATTAACTAACAGAAAAAGAACCCTAAACCTCTGGTCTATTACTAGAATGAGTCGACGACAGATTCATTGTACGATATAAAATCTTTTATTGTTCCATTGCCTATGTCACGTACTTGTTTGGACAATTCTTTTTAAGATTGGGAGAGGAATTTCACTTCCTTTTCAAAATAATTTGATGATTTTTCATTTATGAGGCGTCCCACGATGACCTGCAGTTTAGATTTGTGTGCCCAACTTCTATAGAAATGGAATGAGCAAGATGGAAAAGTTCAAAATACATGGAAATACTAAAGTAAATTGAAACTCAGAGTCACTAGAAATAAGGTTCCACCATGGGTTTGAACAAATTGACATAACTAGTCATCATCTCACATTTGTGGTTTACAAAGGTCCCAAAAGTAATCGATAGCATTACAAGAGAATAACTCCCAACCCTATTTATTAGTGAGAATTAACTGGTACTCACCTTTGCCTAAATGTTGAAAGAAATGTCCTTTAATCCACTAGTTGTTCCAGAATCTTTCAATATTTCTAACTCCATACTCAGCACACAACCAAATCAGAAAGTTTGTCAATTTTGTACTCTGGAATTTATTTTTTGAGATTAGATTGGTGTTAGGGCACTTGTAAATAAGTACTCTAGATTTTACTATTGTTCAGATCTTGTGGACCAGTTAAATTAAAAGACACCAGATACTGAATTTACCCGGTTTTACGGTGATAAGCCTCAGAGTAGTTCAACCACATAATTACTTATAATCTTTCAGAAAAGAACCTACCATCTTCTGCAACGATTCCCAATCCTTCTGTTGTTGTACGTCCACTGCACGAGATGGGAGATCGTAGATGCTGGGGTGCTCTGTAATGAACACCTAACAATAGGCTGTAATCCATTATGTGCTGCTGCTCCAAAAATTTGCTGTCGGTCTCAATCTGCCTGAACAAGTACATGAATGTCAACAAACAGAACGAGAGCATTTAAAAGGATTTTCGTTGAAATTAAAAGGCAAAAATTATTTCAAATCACTCATCCAACTATTTCAACTTTCAGTTGGAACACTACTAAAAAAGGTTAAGAAACATCAGAAACATAGTTCCACATTGGCAAGTGACATTCTACACTTTCTTTGGCATCTTAAGTTTAAAAATTATTTTCCCCTCACAATCTCTTCAAACTAACAATGGGATTGATTATGTCATTAAACTATGGAATGAGAAAACTGTTTAACACATCATTGTATACTTGTTACCACAGTAATTTGCATGAAGTCATAATGTTTCTATCTGTTAGAATAGGATTAGGGATAGGAATAGTGTATAGAATCCCAGTGTCCTACTTGGAAAAGGATTAGAATGTAGTGTCTATAAATAGGGTCTCAGTGTAATAATGTAGATACACAATTCAGTAATATTCTTCTCTTATATTTCTCATATGGTATCAGAGCTTCTACAATCTTGGTAGAAAATTAAAAAGCTTCTGCTGCCAGCAGGCGGCTATGACCCATATACGCCGCCCATCTGGCCCATGATTATGTTAGCAAAAGTTGGATCACCGTGCTTCTATCTGATGGCTTCTCATATCTGGTTAGCGTAGCAGCGTGCATCTTTCCGGTGACTACTTTCTTTTATTTGTTTTCGTAGCACCGTGCATCTTTCCGGTGGCTACTTTCTCATATGTGGTTTGCATAGCATTGTGCATCTTTCCGGTGAATACTTTCTCATATCTGATTACGTAGCACTGTGCATCTTTCCGGACTACTTTATCATATTTGAGTTGCCTAGCACCGTGCGTCTTTCCAGTGACTCCTCAGATCTGATTTGTGTAGCTTCGTGCCTCTTTTCCGTGACTTCTCAGATCTGATTTACGTAGTTTCACTTTTCATTATTGTTGTGCAAAACAAAAACCAACACCACCAATAGATCCAGTTCCTGCGACCAAACCCCATCAGCTCCACTATGAATCGATCTCCCACGCGCCGCCCACGAGATCGTCACCTTTGGTAGGATCTATTACGACCAGTTTTTCGGCAACTTTCTTGCTCAAGACCAACTCGTCTCTTGGTATCAAGATGACTCATATTTTATACTAGCTTTCGGAATTTTTGGGCGACGTTTAGTACTCTTTCGACCACTTTTTTGGTTTGTTCCTTTTCAGTAGAAGTCGCCCAGACGTCCCGAGCAGTTCTTACAAGTTTCCTTGCAGATATCATCACCAAGTCCCTCAGTGGTCCTCATATTATTTACATTTGTAGCAAACTCGGCACATATGACTTGTAAGCACCAATTTGAGGGGGAGGGTTAGAATAGGATTAGGGATAGAAATAGTTATAGAATCCTACTTGGGAAAGGATTGTAATGTAATGTCCTACTTGGAAAAGGATTAGAATGTAGTGTCCATAAATAGGGTCTTAGTATGATAATGTAGATACACAACTCACTAATATTCTTCTCTTATATTTCTCACATTATCATTCTATTCTAGTGAGAAGCCTGTGACCATATAAAAGTGAAAGACTTGGCAAATGATTTTCGAACGTCACTATTACTTGATTCCAGGTTAAAGTACCAGGAGTATCCATGCACTCAAAACTTAACTTTGTCTTCTTAAATTTGCAGAAATACTTGAAGTAAATTAACATGAATACATAAAGGTTCTAGTGAAGTCAGTGATCATCAAACATAAAGAGAAATACTCTAACAGTTACTGAATGCAAGTGATAACTAATTACACAGAGAGCACTAAATAGATCCATGCACTCTAAACAATACTCTTAGTAACATGCAGAAATACTAGAACTGGCCACCTGCATCCTAGAAGAACTGAGAAAACAAGAAGAAAGATTTCATTCTTTTAAAATACTTGGTATGAGCTAAGACAGAACTTTCCACCATATTTGATCAGATGAATGATGCGGAACTGTTACGAAAGCATACTGCTATAGTGGTTGAGAAATTCTAACAGCCTAATACAAGTAAACAGAAAATGTCAAACCAGAAAGTCATGTAATTATTCAACTAACTGCAATTTACTAGTCTTTCCTTGGTTACAAAAGAATTGTTTGAAATTATCAAAAGGCCCCAAAAGTATCATGCTAGTGACGGGCGTTAACCAAAGGGCTATGGGAGCCACTTTGTTCAGTAAAGCATGGTGGTGCTGTTCAAATCCTTGGATATCTAACTGCACAGGGTACTTTCTATTTTAAATGCTAGATGACTAAAGGACTAGATCAAGCTCAAGAATGAAATTTTGTTAAATCTAGACAAGAGATTTTAAGAAAGGAAGAAGTCCTAACATATGAACATTCAGTGATATTTACAAGACGCCCTATGGAAGATCTACCATTATGCAGATATTATTTTAGAGATCACGTGAAGGCCTGTTTGGATAAGGTTGTAAGAAGAAAAGAAGTGCATAAACATCAGAGAAAATACATGCAAAATCTGGAATATTTTACCAAGACTCACTTTAGTAAAGCTTCCCGCCAAGAAGGCGCAAGATAAAAGCAGTAGTTCAAATCTAGATCCTTGAGAATTGTGTTCTCATCAATTTCGACCTTGTTTGCAGATCGTCCAAGTGAAGAACCTTTAAGATCAAATCTACGGTGGATTCTTAACTCTGTGCAGAACATATTTCCCATTACTACAAAGCGGAACTGCAAATGTTATTGAAAAAGGAAAAGAGTTAAGCTTTTTATATGCAAGAGTCTATACATTCTTTCTTCAAACGAGGGCATGTATGTAAAGAAAAGTTTCCTGGAACCAAAACCAATAAATGAAGAGGAAATGGGGGAGAATGAAACTCGTTCATCTCATTTATATGGTGGTATTTGTGTTTAAAATATAAATTTGACATATGGATTATATTACTGATAGTGAAAAAAGGGGTAAAATAACACTTGAACAAAGAAGTTTAAAATTTGAATAGTTTACGTCGTGAAAGTTGTATAGAAATGGAATGGTGCCAAAAAATTTTAGGACGTGCAAAATGGAAGGAGAGTTATATAATCGGGATGGAGGATTTTCTTACTGCCAATGTAATTGAGTCCCCCCACCCAGATTTTGGTTCCCACGCATGTGCTACAAGATGTATGATAAAAGAAGGGCAGCCCGGTGCAATAAAGCTCCCGTTATGTGTACAGTTCCGGGAAGGTCCCCACCACAAGGGTGTATTGCTACAAGATATATGATCAAATTTTTTTTTAAAAAAAAAAAAAAGAAGTGACCAACCCATTATATATTGATATGTATTTTTTCCGTAATTATATATTAATATGTATGATCAATCGTAAAAAGACAAAATAACGAAAGAAGGAAAAAAAGATAAGGCACAAGTGCCCCCCTAAACTATACCCGAAGTTGTTATTACACACCTAAACTTTATGGAAGTCCTATAAACTTCTTTTTCAATATTTTTGTGCTCTTTTTTACTGAAGTGATTGTCAAGTATCAGAATATCTTTGTGCTCCTTTTGTGTTGTCTTGATAGTCATGTCAGCACAAAAGGAGCACAAAAATACAGAAAAAAATGAGTTTAGGGAGTAATAGGATCCCCCCGCGTAAAAGTTCAGGTGTGTCATAGCAACGGAAAAGTATAGTTTGAGGGTACTTGTGTCTTATCTCAAGAAAAAATAAAAAACAAAAGCAAAAAACTCATTCGTCATTAACACTAGGTGATTTCTTCCCATCGGTTCTATCCTTGGTGGACAAAGTTATCTGGTACCTATTCCTGGAGGGAGGTGGCAGGTATCCCATGGAATTAGTCGAGGTGCGCGCAAACTGGCCCGGATACCATGGTTATAAAGAAAAACTCATTCGGCATTGATTGCTTTAATTTGGCTTATATATTTAGCATAATAACTTAGATGGATTAATCTATCCTTTTGATAATTAAAAAAACATATACTTGTCATGTCTTTTACTCGAAACATATAAGTTGGTTATAAATTAAATATCTAAACATGTAAGTATGTACATCTACCTCCAGGGATGGTAAGATCTGCGTATGCTCTACCCTTCCCAGACTCCATTTTGTGTGATTAAACTGGATATGTTGTTGTTGTTATTGTACGTAAGTATGTACGCATCAATTTATAGTTTTTGCGATGTGTTATATGACATTTTATGATTAGTCATTTTTTGTTTCTATGATAAATGAACTTCTTAAATTTGTAAGAAAAGTTTATGAAATTGTCTTCATTATTACACAGTAAACACACTTGATGTAAAATAACTTCTTGAGTTATCCTAACTTTATGTTTCTCAGTTTGTAGAAACTCGCAAGTACAAGAAAGGATGATGAAATAATGTGAATCTTTAAATTTATACCATTTGTCCTCTCAAGGGCTTTATCATGTGAAGACCAAAGAATTTAGTGATGAGAGTATTCTCATATGCCTTGACATGACGATGATAATTTGGAAGCATTCGCAGCAGAACCTACAAGTAAAATGCACGTTAATAAGAATGATTACCATCACTAACTGAAAAGGTTCTCTTTTCCATTTACCTAACTTACAAATATCAGAGGAATGCTGATGAATTCGTCAGAGATTTATACAACAAGCTGTTTTGAGAAGTTAACTACATTATAAGCACTATCTTAGTGCTGCTATGCAATAAAATTAATTATCAAAAAAGAGACTTTATAACAATAATGGGAACAAGAGAACATGTCAAGTACTAGGGGAGGGTAGCTCTTTAAGAGGCTTGTTGAAAGAGAATGAAACAGAAATTCCAGATTCGATATTGTCAAACGCAATCGAACGAGATAAATGAACTTCAGAATGAGCAGGACTCCAATTAGCCTAAAATGATCTTCTCCAACTACATGCAGCTGTTTTCCCTAAAATGAACAAATCGTGACTACCAACCTGGTAAAATAGTTTGGCAGACTATGATACATCAACTGATGAGATTTAATTGTTTAAGTTAAGATTGCACACCTTAACTTCTGACTTCCGTAATGTCTTAATCATGAAACGACTATCTTGAGACAGGAAAAACACACTGCCACTTTTCCCAGGAGAAGAAAGTTCTCTAAGTGGATCATTTCCACAGATGGACATCATGTAGTCAGTAGTATCAATCTTAAACATTTCCCTCAGATTCCTACAAGAAGGTAAATCCATTTCACTTTTTGATGAATACATATAAAACACAGACAAAATACCAATAATTAGCGTGACTTCTATGAGACCATTAGTTGCACCCAAAAAATGAATCTATGAAGGGATACAAGGGGTTAGCTCAGTTGATCAGTTATTCAAATAAAAATGTTGGTTACACTTCTTTTATTATCAGAAGACAGCCTTTCTTAACTGATCCACAAAGGATAGTAGATCTGAGAGAAGTCATAAAAGATATGAAGCTGTGATTTACATATATATCCTGTATACTAAAGTCACTCAGATGTACATTCACAGATCCGAATTCCAACCAAGTTTCCTCACAGTTGACATGCCTTCAAGAACGAAAAACAATTGAATCACAGATTGCAGTAAATTTTGAAGGTAGTAGATGTTAAATGACAAACCTGAAAACCTCTGGACAGTAATCTTTCCACTTGAAATCTTCTGACCGATGAGAAGGTATCAATTGAGATCCTTCTTTAGGAAAATACATCCGAGAGCATGCACGGGCACCAAAATCAGAAGCTCCCACTTCTTGTCTTTGTCCCGGTGTAATTTTACCCACACTGTATCTGCTCATATTTCAAAACTTTTCAACATGCGCAAACTATAAGCTTAACAGGTCATAAAGGTTGATATAAGATAAACAGGAGGACAGTAACCCTTTCTCCAGTATGATTGTCTTTCTTTGGACCTCATATATATGGACCATGGTTTCGGTTATATTCAATATTTGATGGGAGTTACCAAGAATTATTAATGATTTAATTTCAAGCTGGACATTTAAAAAGATAGGGAAGGAGAAGAGTGTAGCTGAAAGAACGCCACCTCACTATGTCTCTTTTGGCTTCTCTGGATTTGAAGAAAAAGGGAACTTTTCAATATCATAAGAGTATTAAAGGATACTTTTTGTTTCATTTATACTTTTTTTGGAAGAGAGAATCCCTTCTTGTATAAATAGATGGGAAGACGTTATATGAAGGTGCTGAGCCACAAAACACGTCTGTATATATTATAATAACCAGCCTGGTACATTTATGATGAAATACTTGAGTTAAGAAAAGACTAAAAGGTACAACGGTGTAGCGCACTGGGCATGATTAAATTAAAGGAATTTCATAAGCAACATTATCAGTGCATACTATCATCTGCTAAATTGCAGGGAAAAATTTAGTGGTAGACGAACCTCTACTACATCTGTTATCCCAGCATTTTGGGAGAAAGCAAGGCAAAAGCAAATAAAAGTGTCTACATGGTTAACCTCTTCATTTAACAAATGGATCCTACTAATAAACAAGTCCTCACATCCAATACTATCACACTTCAGGAGTAACACAATGAAATTATAGAGGAGGTTGTATGAAATAATAAGGTTTTACCAACTCCACTAACACAAGAAGTTTCTATCATCAATTTACATTCCAGTTTGCTCTAACATTTGCCCTTTCTTCAATTCCTTATTATCTGATTAATTAAGTAGTCTGCTCCTGCTGCCAACAGACAATTTCCCAGAAAAGTCTATGTAAAGTTTCTTAGGAAAAAGAATTGTGTAAAAAGAAAACATGTCTGGGTTGATTAGTGTTTCTGAAGATTTTTGAGTGTTTGGTGGGTGAAAGAAAAACTTCTCTTTTCAAAATACACCAAAATCACTTCTTCAGATAAAAGATTTATGAAAGGAAAAAAAAATTGCCAAACGTCTTGACAAAACTTTAACAAATTCACATTTTTGGAAAAAAGAATGTTGCGATATCTCAGAAAAGTTACCACAAACAAATGCCATCTAAATGGATGTGACCAAATTACCAGGATACTTACCATGATTATCATCGTTAACGTAATTCTTGCAACCCTTTGAGTATTGGAACTTGTTATTCTGTTTTACTTGGCCTATGATGTATTTTACCTTTTCTTAAGTTTAACATGAATTAGTTATCACAGGAGACTACACTTTTTTCCTTAATGGTATATTCCTTCATTTTTATCTACACAATTTAATAACTTTCAGCATCTAAATGAATTTCCAGTAAATAGAACCTCTGTGGAAGATGCAAATATCCTGACTTGCAAATATAGAACTTTTGTGAAGATGTAAACATCCTTTGACTTGCAAATATAGAACTTTCTGAAGATGCAAACTTCCTTTGAGTTGCCTTGATATCAAAGACATGCATCCTCCCTCCAATTCATAGTGATTTACCCACAGGAGTCCTTTCATGTATTCAAGTAAATCGCAAGACGAACCCATGAGTATTACCCACAGGAACTTGCGGATGCAGATATCAACCCTACTTCATTTCCAACTGAATATCTAATTCAACTCTCTTTTTTTTCCTTTTTCCTTTTCCTTTTTTGTTAACGACCGCAGCTAAAGAAGATAGTGGAAAAAATGTAGAAAGGGACTAGTATTAATGTATTATAGTATATGAGATTTATATATTACCAGTTTATCTGTTGCTTAAGTTTGACAAACAAAAAGGAATCAATCGAAAACAGCCCCAACAAAGCCCAGCAAAAGGGGCCATTTATTCATAGTCTGTAGCTTTGCCAACTCACTATGGAGAAAACTCTTACAATGGTTGGCTAGTACACAAGCTTTATGCCCCACCTGGACTGCAATGTATCAATGGATCATTCAGAGAACTACGGGTAGGAGTCATCAGGCACAGGTGTGGAAACTAGTTTTTACAGAATTCCTTTATGCTATCTGGAAGGAGAGGAACACCAGAATATTTGAGGACTGAGAATACAGTTGAGGATATAGCTAGGAAAATCGCTTGTGTGTGTTGTGTTCGAGCTACTTCCCCAGCCAGGCTAATTTTTGATAGATGTAGCTTCTAACTTTGTTAGCTTAGTAGCAGTTTTCTGTTTGAGAAGCTAGCGGTGTAAGCTTATCTTAGCTTTGTAATTGATTACTTTTGGTGATTAATAATATGACTAATTACCAAAAGAAAAAAAGTCAATCTTCTATAAAGAGGATGGAGAGATAAACAAGGGAAACAAATTTTGAGCAACCGTAAGTACGTACCTGATACCAAGCTGCAAACTAAGCATTACATGGTAACGCCTATGACCCTTAATAATTGCTTCACCTGGCCTCTTCGACTCCCTCGCAAGTTTTCTTTGTCTCCGTCTTGCTGCTCTTCTAGATAGTGGTGAGAATCCATCATTTAGGACAACCTCACTGATTAGTACACCTTGCATGTATTCTCTTTCCAAAATTGGAGTATCCATATCGTTCCCAGTGTCAACACCATCTATATCATTTCCTATTACCTTCTCAATAGCTACTTCAAGACTCCATCGTCTTTCCAAAGTAACATTAGTGGGGCGTGACTGCTCGAGCTTTAATATTTTTCCTTTCAAGAGCCTGTCATATGAATCTCTTGGGGATCCTTTGTTTCCACTTACTTTGATATCTCCCTTATCTACTGAAGATGCATGAGAAATATGTGATACTCGTTTTTGTTTTCTCAAGTCTGGCAATAATCCTTGTTTTCTCAAAGCATTGAGGTACAATTCCTGACCAGCCGTAAGTCTGCTACCACTAGGATAAAATGTTCCTTTTCCATCTTTCAGTCCATGTGTCCATGTTCCAATATAACTTCCACCATCACTCCAAGTATATGCACCAACACCGTGCATGGTACCATTTAACCAGCTTCCTTCATATGAATCTCCATTGATCCAAGTGACAGTTCCTTTTCCAGAAAATTTCCCTCCCTTCATATTACCCAAGTAGACATTCCCATTCGCCCATTTATACTTACCCGGTCCTTCAGGGGTTCCTCTGATCCAGGACCCTTCGAGAAAATCTCCATTGGGATATACTTGATACCCTAAACCATGTTTGAGGTTCAACCGCCACCGTCCCTTATAAATCACTTTATCAGGTGCAATATGCATTCCCTCGCCATGCATATAGCCAATTGAAAATTCACCATCATATACAGCACCAGAAGGCCATTCTAATTTCCCATGCCCGTGCCTCATTCCATGTCTCCACTCACCCTCATACCGACAACCATCAGACCAAACATACTTTCCTGAACCCTCAGGTATGTTCCCCAGCAGAGATCCAGAATATGATTCCCCATTTGGCAAGAAAACATCCCTAACTCTAAAGCTGGCACTTTCAAAAGTATGACAGGCTTCATCGTTTGTCCATTTATTAGAGCAGTTACTGTCAGTAATTAACACAGAGTCTAGAGACTTTGTCCTATCTGACAAACAAAGTGTTTTTCCAAAATTATCAACATTGGTCACAGAACCAGACATGAAAAATTCAGGAAGTTTCAGTTTTATATTGGATGGAAGAGGCCTGAAAGGTACAAAAGCAGAGCAATTGGACCAATCGATAAACAAAAATCGACCTATAGAACAAAACTACAAAGTAAAAGAAGGAAAAACTTCTAATTTTTCTGAGTCCATAAATAAGAATAGGAAGTTAGACTAGAATTCCAATAATTTTTGCACTATGTTGACTCATTCAAGAAATAATAGCCTTGAAAGTCACATTCAACACCACATATGCCACAAAAGGTCTATGAATTGAATATTCATGAACAGATGGGCAAATAAGATCATATTGACCTCAATTATATGAACAAGTAGAGTATACCTAGTACAACATCCGAATCTCCAGGAAGTTTGTAGCCCGAAATGATGAGCTAACACTATCTTAACAGCCAAGAATCAACACAAAAATTTATCCTTTAATAGGTTAAGCATAAAACTATTAATCAACTCACTTGGGATCCTTATCCTCATGTCATTTTTAAAAAAAAAAAAAAAATATCTTGCCAATATACATTTCATAGCTACTAGTAGCCCTCAACTGCGGTAGAATTTGCAGAAGAAGAGTGATCAAACAGTTTATGCTCCTCCTTACCAAAGGAAAAAAGAAGGAAAAATTGTCTTTTCAGAACAAGCACACATAGCTCGTACTAATCCGAGATCAAGGAGAAGGATTGTGGTAGACCGGCACCTGCGTAAAACTGGTCAATTTATGATGAATCCTTATAATACTAATAATACGTGAGTATTCATATAACCGATCCTACATTTTGTGATAGAGAATACTGTAGAATTAGAAATCACCTTCCCACCATCTTCTTAAATTTTTTAGTATCCATTTCTTTTTTTCTAACTTTTTTATAATCATGGTGTCCAGTCTAACTTGTGCGCACCTCAACTAATTTCACAGGATGTCTACCACCAGCAATGATATCAAGTAACTATGTCCACCATCACTAGGACAGAAAAGAAGAAATCACCTAGTGTTTTTGACTCTATTATGAGACCTCGTGATTCTCAATCAACTTCATTGACCACTCAGACACCATCTCCATTCATTAAAGCAAACCAACCTCCAGCAGATGATCAAAAAAGGCAAGGCAGCTTGTAAGGAGTTACAGAACAACAGAAAATGAAACACACATTAACAATACAAAATTTTCACAGAGATTTCTCCGCCAATGTTTCTTTTTAGTGCTGCATTGAAATTTTCACGACACGCAAAATTTGAAATCAGTCGATGAATGAAACAAACCATTTCCAAAACAATCAACATTATACAGTCTAATTTTTTCCACTTCCAAATAAATAAAACTATACACAAACATAATACTCATATGGTTCAGTAAAATGTGTGATGTAGGGAGAGAAATGTACCGTGAAGAGAGAGCAATGTAGAGAGAAAAAACGGAAAGTTGGAACAAGTAAAAGTTGCCTTTCAGTTTATGTTTCGTTTTCTTCGTGATATGTATGAATTCCGTCCGGATCAAGTCCCAAGCACAGGGTTCTGTTTTCTGTTTAAAAGGACATTTTTGCCCATAAAAGACGAGGATTATAAGGCTTCTTTGTTGATTTCGTTTTATTTTTAAATAAGTGCATGCTTAAATCTGATAAAAACTTATACGCATAAAAAATCTAGTGTATACACCAAATTAATATTTTTTATCATGGTTAAGTAATTAAATTAATTAATCAAGTAACATGAGAAAATTGAAGAATAGGTGTCTTTTAAGTCTTGAATGAAGGATTGATGATATTGACCAACAGATAGGGTCAAATATTATTAGGAAACTTGATCAAGTTAATTGTGGACTTGATTAATATTTTCAAAACTTTCTAATCTTTTCAAAAATACAAATCAACTCAACCCACACCCTCTTCAATCTAAATCAACCACTCTCTCCTCTCTCTCTACAGCTTCTCTCAACTCTCTCTCAACCAACAGTTCTGCAAAATTTCTCCCTTCAACCCCCGATGAAAAATAGTTGGGCTTCGAGTTCCCCCTCTTCAATTCAATCAACCTGTCTCTCATCCCTCCCTCGACAGCTTCTCTCAACTCTCTCCCAACCAACTGTTCTGCAAATTTCTTATTTCAATACTCGGCGACTTCAACATCCGACTACAAATAGTTGGGATTTCAGTTCCTTTTCGACTTCAATCGACGTGACAGCCTTGCTCTCCGGCCACAACAGCTTCGAATTCTTCATCGGTCCTTTACTTCTTTCACATGTAAAAATTTATGGCCTTTTTAGTTTTGAAGAAAACAAGGAACTTGAGCCAACTTCTCTTATAGTATTGGTTAACAATTTTAATATTTGTTGCACTAATTTGAAATGCGGTCTGAATAAAACCCTAATTTCTAGCATTTCTTCTCTTCTTTTCTCTTTTCGAAGTGAATTGTGATATTTTGTTGTTTGTTACATTTTTTTGAAGTTTAATTTTTATTGTTTGTGTTTATAAAAACAAAAGGACAATTTGGTTTGATTTGTTCTGTTCTTGTTCTTGGTAAAAATGGTGAAATTGTTGTTTTTTGTTTAACAAAATCTTGGTACTGTTTCCTCCGACAGATTACCCATCTGGTGCAACATATTAACCATCTGATGCAACAGATTCATCATATGATGCAACAGATAAACCATCTGATGCACCAGAGGAACCATCAGATTACAATTCTGATGCAACAGATTAATAATCTGAGCAACAGCTTTACCATATGTTGCAACAGATTAAGCTTCGGATAAAAAATCTGATGCAACTAATTAACCATCTGGCACAATGGAAGAACCATAAGATTAATGATCTGATACAACAGATGAACCTCTTATTGGATAAAATCCTACCAACTCTTCCTACAGGAAAAGTTCAAGACTTGATTTTTCCCAACTAATCACTCATCTGCCGCGATAGACGACCCTATGTTGGAAGAAATCTAAACAATATTGACCGTTGATAACTGTTCCAACAGATCACTCATGTGTTGCAACAGATGTGTGACCTGTTGCACAGACCATTCATTTTTCTCAACAGATGAGTGATATGTTTTGTATTGTCACAACAGATTACTCAGTCGATGTTACGGATTATTTAACTGTTCCAACAAATAACTCATATGTTATAATAGATGATGTCACAACAGTTGTGTGATCTGTTGAATAGACCATTCATCTGTCTTAAAAAATGAGTGGTATATTTTGTATTGTTGCAACATATTACTTATTCTCTGCAACAGTTTGGTTATATGCTGCAACAGATATACTACCTGGTGCAACAGATCGGTGATCTGTTGCAACTGTTATTTTACTGTTTTGCTTGTTTGATTTACTGTTATCCCTTTTTAACGATGCATTAATCAACAATAATATATTATTTTATGTTCCTGTTAATTTTAGATAATATGATTCTCAAAAGAATAGAAACCGAATCAAGTCCAAGTAAAGGAACAAGTGAAGTAGCTAGGCTACATCCACCACTCTATGATCTTGTTTTACAAGCGTTATCTCAATCGGGAGCAGAATATGATGAACATAGGGAGGAGGAATATTTCAAAAGAGATGATGCAGATGCTAATAGCTCTTCCACCGAAGAACTGGTCAAAGCCTTCAGCATTGATCGTTATCCTGTGAGAATGCAGTGCGATGGTGCCGCAGATTTAACGGGTGATTTCGTGGTTAAGTCAGCTATGGGAAAATCTTTCGGCGCCTTCAGAAAAATACTTCGAGAACAAAAATTGGATGCTTATTTCAGGGACAGCTGCTTTGGGAAATATCTTGATTTGTCGGAGGACAACAATGCTCGTTTCCAAATGAAAATGGTATATGAACTTCTCAAGCGTAGGTTTATGTATGAAAACAAAGATAAGATAGATGAGGTGTGGATAAATTACTGTGGCATGCCTGTTTGTTTTGGTTGGAAGGAGTTTGCCATAGTTACTGGACTAAAATGTTATCCTCCTTCTCAAGTCATACCTATTCTAACCCAAAAAAAGCACCTCACACACCCAAAAAAGGCAAAGGCAAGTCGTGTGATCGTGATGACCTGGTGTCCATTGTTGGTCCAAGCTTCAAAAATAAAAATTTGATAGAAGCGTTGAAAGGTAAAGGACTTTCAAAAAAGCACAAGCAGTCATTGTGCTTGGTTTGGTTTGTACATAGTATTCTTTGGGCGAGAGACGTTAACAACAACATAAGCTTCGGTTTAATAAAGCTCTCCGAGGATCTTGAGGCGTTTAACAGCTATCCATGGGGGTATGAAAGCTTCAAAATGACTGTCAAATATTTGTTGACTCCGTTAGCGCCAAAGATAGTCAACTTATATGGCTTCCCATGGGCTTTCATGGTAAATGTTTCTTTCTTCTATTATGATATCATTCATTTTTTTTCGCTCACTAATGGTTTTGATTTATTGGCATTATTTTATAGGTTTGGGCGTTTGAAGCCATTCCTTATTTGAGACAACAAGTGAACTACCAGGAAGGAGTTTCCTGTACAAGAATCTTTAGATGGTTGTCGGCCAAAACTCATAAAAATGCAAAATTTCTTAATCTCTTCAACCCCCGAAGGATGCAGTAAGTATAATTATAATTAATTTTTTCTTTTAATTAATATTTTTTTTTGAATGATCTAATCATCATTCTAATATATGTAATGATTTATGTTAGAATGTGCATCCGTCGCTAGTTCCGACCAATCGAGAGTTGAAGATGCCATTTTTTCTTACTTTACGGTCTGTGCAAACTTTATCGGACCCTAAGGTCATCGACAGAATAAAAATGGAATTATTTGGAGCAACAGCCATTACAAGAAAAATAATTTTTGAGGGTGGGCTTGTTGTTGTTGATGGAGCTGTTGGTGGTGGTAGTGGTGCTGTTGTTGGTTCTAATGATGCTCCTCTTACAGTATTTAAAGCAAACCATTATGAGTATGATCATACTGGTTATACAGATTTTGCCTCTCCCAGCGAATGTTCTACATGCAAATGTCAAGACTGCAGGGCGAAACATGACGTAGTGATTAATGTTATTAATGCATTAACTGCTTCTGTAAAGGAATTGTCATCTAAGAGGAGTATCATTCCATCAAAGAGAATTTTATTTTCATCCGCTCCATTAGAGATTAGGGCTAAAAGAAGAATGAGAGTGATTTCTAGGACATTATCAGGCATCCAAAAAAGCGAAATTGCAACTCCTCTGTCTGCGTGTTGCACTGAGCAACGTACAATGTCTAAAGAAGAGAAGCACGAGCTGAAGAAGGTGAATATATTATATATCTTCCAACTGACAAAACAAACAGACACATATTTGTTTCAACAGATGACACATCTGCTGAAAATTATCAAACAGATATATACATTTGTTGCAACAGTTGACTAACCTATTGCACCAGATACTTTATCTGGTGCAATATATGTCTCATCTATTTTAGCAAATCAAACAGCTCTTCGTACAGCTTTTATTTGTACCAACAGACGACCTATCTGCTGCAACAGATGATTCATATGTTACAACGGATGGTTTGTCCGTTAGAAATTATCACACAGGGTCTTCCTCATGTAGAAATTTGTCCCAACAGTTGATTCATTGTAGCAACAGAAATATAATATGTTTGGGACAATTTAAAATGGGAGGAAGACCTGTTTGATTTGCTAGAATCTCCGTGATTAGCATTGACCAATTCTGGCTTTCCAGGTGGATGTAGAAGAAGCTACTTCTGAACAACATTGACAATATGCTACTCTTTTTATGGAAATACGGAGAACAGAAAGCGCAAAAACCGTACGCAAGTGATAATGAAGATCCACGACGAGCAAAGCCGAATTCCATAACACCGGATGAAGAACAACTTATCCATACTGAGTAGATCTTTATAGCTTGATCCTGTCAAAGCAATCCTTGGCAGTATACTTAAATTGTTGTTGATGTATTTGTTGAGATCTGTACCCATAATAATTTTTTTACATTTCATTTATTCGTTGACTTATTTCAGCTAATTTATGAAGGCTTCGATTTATTTTATTTTGTCTACGAATTTTATTTATTCCTTAGATTTGAACTTATTAATTGAAAAGGAATACTAAATTCAAATATTGCAACAGATAATGTATCTGTTGCAACAGACGACACATCTATTGGAAAATTCGAACAGATTTAGACATATGTTGCAACAGGTAGGTGATCTGTTGGAATTTATCAAACAGGTCTTTCCACTATTGCAACAGATGGACTTTAGATAAAAACATTAAGATAATACAACAGATGACACAACTATTGGAAAAAAAATAGATTTAGACATATGTTGCAACAGATGGACTTTATCTGTTGCAACAGACGACACATCTATTGGAATAATCGAACAGATTTATACATATGTTGCAACAGGTAGGTTATCTGTTGGAATTTATCAAACTTGTTTTCCCACTGTTGCAACAGATGGACTTTAGATAAAAATATCGAGATAATGCAACAGATGACCAACCTATTGCAATAGATAAACTATATGTCAGAACAGGTAGGATAACTGTTACAACGGATGGAGAATCTGTTGCATTATAAAAATTCAACTTTCGTTGGACATAAAAAATTGTCACTATGTTTAAAAATGTTAAAGTGAATTGAAATAAAAAAGCGCAACCCATCGACGGTGTTCAGTTCAAACACCTAAAATAAAATAGGCATCAAGTAGACATGTTCATTTTAAAGACGTAAAATAAAATAGGCATCAAATGTGTTAGTGTCAGTCCTGACACATTTTGTTGACTTGCCGTCACTTGGCCCCCAACGGTCATTTTTCCCCCCCATTGTCTTATATATTCATCTTCCTCCTAAAATTTAACCCTAAATTCTCAAATCTTCTTCTTCATCATCATCTTCTTTTATCTATCAAAATTCTTCAAATTATTACTTTCATTTTTTTCAACTGACCTTGACAATGTCGAGCGCATCTTCCACTATTTTTTGTGATAAAGATTTTTGATATTGTAAGTGTGGTCATGAAGCTCTGTTAAAGACTTCTTGGACTCAACAAAATCCGGGTCGTGGGTTTTTTACTTGTAAGATTTCAAAGGTAATATTTTTTTATTTAATTAATTAATTAATTAAGTATTGACTTGTAATTGTTTTGTAATTGTGTTCTCTTTTTTATAGAAATTGGGTGGATGCGATTACTTTGATTGGTATGAAGAACGACACCCTTCACAAGCAAATCGTGTAATCTGGGGTTTGTTGAACAAAGTCAAGGCTTTTGAAGAAAAACAAAATCGAGCAAGAAGATACTACATTGTTGTCGTTATTGCTACTGGTTTGGTGTTGTTGGGCACATGGATATTGAAGCCTAATTGCTAAAATTTTCATGGTGGTATGTGTATTTGCTACTGGTTTGTTGTCGACGAGCACATGGATATTCAAGCGTAACTGTTGGAAAATATCAAAAAGATTTAGGCATATGATGTAAAATTTAGGTTATCTGTGGAAATTATCAAACAGGTCTTCCCACTATTGCAACAGATTAGACTTAGATTATTAGATTATTCATAGAAATTATCAAACAGGTCTTCCCACTGTTGCAACAAATAGACTTAGATTATTAGATTATTCAAACAGGTCTTCCCACTGTTGCAACAGATTGACAATCTAATCTATTGCATTATAAAAAACTCAACTTTCATCAGAAAAAAATTATTGTCACTACATGTATATGTAATAAAATGAAGGGTGACTTGAAATTAAAAATTTCCATTTCACAGGCTCTTCTATATACACAGGCTTCAAGCGTCCAGTTAGTACCCCATAAGCCCAGACCTCTTGCAAGTTTGCCACAGCGTTGTCGCACAGAAAAGTCGTTGGCTCGGCCATTTCTGTGTCGGTCAGCAAACATTTGATGTGTGCAAGAGTGTGTGAGCCACTCGCTTTAGCGGCATCATCTTTTGGAAGGATCATTCCCCTATTTTGACCTTCAAAATCCCATGACTTCTTCATAAACACTTCCTTTGGCAAATAATTTATCAGTTTACTCTCCCTCAACAAGATGGGCAACAACACCATCAGTGGCTCCATGAGGAGAAAAAGATTGAAATCGTCGACGAGAGGTACGTTGGAGTCATAAACATTGATCTTTCCCTCCTCAAGTAGAACCTTAACAGCCCGATAATGTATGTCGTTCACGCTAATAACTGCAAGAATCCTTTTTGCCTCGGTCCAGCTCTAGCCGTGTGGATTTGGCCTGTCCCCTCTAACATATCTTAACGTTTCTTCTTCATCCAAGACCAACGTAGGAACTAGGAAATCAAGTCCCACACCAAGGGATGACGCTTCTCCATTGAGTTGATCGTACCTATCCTTGAGCTTCTTGCAGAAGTCGAGGTCCATTATCCTATCGGCAGCGTCATAAGCTTTCCGGTATGTTAATTGTCTTTTCCTCATGAGGTAGAGAATTATGTCAACATGCTGTGAGATAAGAAGTCAATTTTTAAAGAATTCAATTTTTAAATAGGTTAGTAATTGTAAATATGCAACGGATGGTCCATCTGTTGCATAGGGTTCTCTGAATTAATAATCCAACGCAACTTATGCAACAGATGGATAATAAGTTACAACAGAACCATAATAAGTTGCACCAGTATACCCAGCTATTGCAACAGATGTGAAATTTATTGCGTAGCGTCTTATTCATAGAGTAGATTAGAAGGGCTAGGTTAGGAAAAGTAAACTTGCCTTGTCCTCGTACGGAATACGCATATCAGTCATAGTCTGGAAGTCTTGGGGGGAAAGGGAGGTCTGGGGTAATCTGGTGCGCCTAGGTTGGCATTCTTGGCTTGTCGCAGATCCCTCTTCTCTTCAGCGCCAAGTTCCGCGTATATATCCACCTTTTTGACTGGCCCCTGAACTTCAACAGCTTTTGGAGAGGGAGGAATTACAATTTCTTTTGATTTTTTAGCGGAGAGTACGTCTCTAATTGCTCTTTTCTTTGTCCTAACCAACGCTGTAGGAGTGTGTGACTCTCTCACCTTCTTGGATGGTATGACATACCTCTTGGATTTGAATTCCTCGATAGCTTTAGAGATAGCCTCTACTTTTTCAAAGAGTTTATCCTGTCTGTCCTTGCACTCATCACATTTGCAACGAGAACACGAGGGTGAAGAGGGGTGAGAGGGACCTGTGTAAGGGCGAAAAGGGGTGTTTTCAAACATATTTATTCTTTGGTAGCAGCATCAGCATGCCTGCCACCAACACTAACAACTCCACCAGAAGAAGCACCCGCATCTGCCTTAGTAAAAGGTTGGTCATGAAGAGCCTCAACATTAGGCTGACCTTGCCTAACTACTCTTCTTATGGTTGTTGCTCCAGCCAATTCCTTCTTTATTAACTCCACCGTTGGGTCTGCAATAGTATCAACATGACCAACAGTAATATAAAAAGTCATCGCCGACTCCTCCAGTAGGCACGATCCATAGATGCACAACCTATAAAAAAAAAGACAGATACATATAAATCATATAATATAATAATTTTCACAGTTGGGCTACATTTAAAAAAAAAGACCCATCTGTTGCATAGTTTGCAGTATATGGTTAAAATCTGTTTGAGTCTGGCTCAGAGAAACAGAACAACACATGGATAATCTGATGCAAAATATCAATCATTTGTTGCAATAGTTGCACAAGACGGGTAATCTGTTATGCAACAGATGATCTGTACGTCGCAACAGATGAATGATGTGTTATCAGATTAAACATCTGTTGCATAATTTGCAGTAGATGGTTAATTTTTTAGGAGTCAGGTTCAGAGAACCAAAGCTACAGATGGATAATATGATGCAAGATATACTCCGTCGCAATAGATATCCCATCTGGTGCATCAGATATAATATCTCATGCACCAGATATAACATCTGTTCAATATCATTCTTATCTTTGAGTATAATTATTTTACTTGAAGAAAACATATTGCATCATCCGTAGGGTTAAAGAGATCATCCTTCTTAATATTGGTGTTACTCTTTGCAGCCAACCACCTAAACATCCTTGGATGAGAAACCTCATCCGGGTAATCCATTAACTGCTTTCGGGAGGAAGGAATGACTTCAAATGCCCAAGCCTAAAAAGTGTAAACAGGAAGCAAGCAAAAAAAAATCATAATAACTATATTCAATATAAATTAATGGATGAGTAAAATTAGTGATTAATTTTACCATGAAAGCCCAAGGAAAGACGTATAATATGGTCCTCTTTCTCTTTCTGACTCTTCAATTCCTCCTCTTTCTCACTTTCATTTTCTTCATCACCATCTACGGACCCTTGTCCACCTCCCTCAATGTTATTTTCACATCTCTCCTTAGCTTCACTTTTCCCTGACTGAGATTGTTCAGGAAGCTCCTCCGAATCCCTTTGTACTGTAGCCTTTTTTTTAGTGGTCAGACGTTGATCCACTTTCACTTTCTTTTCTTTTGGGAGACATGTTTTACCTACAAAAAAAAGAAAAACAAAAATTACATTACAGTTGATGTATGCATAGATTTTAAAAACTACATTACAAACACCACGAATACCGACACACCAACAGCCACCACCACAAACACCACCAACCAATGCCAACAAACAAACAAACACCATGAATACCGACACCACCACAAACACCACCAACCAATGCCACCACGACGACCACAAACACCACCACCACCAACACCACCAACACCATCCAACTATACCACGACAGTCAACGGAATACTGCGATGAAAACTAGAGATTTCTCGAGTTCTTCCTACGATTTTACCATCAGAACTCAAAATTATAAACCCATTCTCGAAGATAATACAACTAAAAGTTTTATTTTTCATCATTAACTTAAAAGCCCTTGTTTTTTAGAAAAAAAAACAAATATAGAGCTCTTCTCGAACTCTGTTGCCTATGAAGATAAAGAAAATGACTGATACAAGCAAGAATGATGTCGAAAATAACACCTATGTGGTAAAAAATGAGAAGAAAAGCGATCTATTGTGGAGGGTTGAGCAAATTTGTTGAGTAGTTGTTGTCTGTACTGTATTGTTGAGTGAGAATGAGAGAGAAAGATCCAGACCTTGAGATTTAAAATGATGAAACATTTTGTATGGGTTGATTAGTATTTTGGAAAAGAATGACAAGTAGTTTTGAAAATATTAATTGGTCCGAAATTATCTTAACTATTTTTAAAATCATAAAATATATGCGTAATTTTTAAAATCATATAAAAATAATTGAAGTTGTAGTTGACCGAGTACTCTAGGAGGTGACCCTGTGAAAACTCACCCCTGGTCCTAGATTAATCAATTTAGGAGTCTAACATATGAACTCAATTGAAATTGTAAAAAACAAATGTTCAACATGTTGCGTCAGATTTCTCATCTTTTGTAAATTATCAATCAGATTAGGTAACAACGAACTACGAATATGATGTAAATTATCAAACATATTAAGTCATCTGTTGTAAATTATCAAATGGATTGTCATATGTCGTAACAGATTACCCATATATTGTAAATTATCAAATAGATGCTGCCATCTGTTGTGGATGACCTTATGAGAACTCACCCCTAGTCCTAGATTAATCGATAGTTTACCCTATGAGAACTTACCCCTAGTCCCAAATTATTCAATCAAGGTATTAGTACCCTAGTCCTAGATTAATCAACTAAGGTATTAGTCTAACATATGAGGTAGTAAGAATCGGTTCGGCTCAGAGTGATCGATCGCCGACTCTGATCGGGAGGAACGCAGTACCGTTTCATCGTGCAATTGACAAAAGACTCAATTGAAGTTGTAGTTGACCCTATGAGAACTCACATTCAATTAAGGTATTAGTCTAACATATGAACTCAATTGAATTATATACAAACAAATGCTCAACCTGTTGCAACAGATGTCTTTTCTGTTGGATCAAATCAAATAGATTATGTAATCTGTTGCAATATATTACACATCTGTTGTAAACTATCAAACAGATTAAGTCATTTGTTGCAACAGATTACCCATCTGTTATAAATTATCAAATGAATTGAGTCATATGTTGCAATAGATTACCCATCTGTTGTAAATTATCAAATAGGCGTTGTCATCTATTGTAGTTGACATTATGAGAACTCACCCCTAGTCCTATATTAATCAATTAAGGTATTAGTTGGACATATAAGTTAGTAAGAATTGGTTTGGCTTAGAATGATCGATCGACCACTCTTATCGGGAGGAACGCAGTCCCGTCTCATCATCCATTTGCCAAAAGACTCAATTGAAGTTGTAGTTGACCCTATGAGAACTCACCCCTAGTCCCAGATTATTCAATTAAGGTATTAGTTGAACATACGAGGTCGTAAGAATCGGTTCATCTCAAAGTGATCGATCGATGACTCTTGTCGGGAGGAATGCAGTACCGTCTCATCATGCAATTGCCGAAAAACTCAATTGAAGTTGTAGTTGACCCTTTGTGCTCATTCATCCATCCCTAATTACACCTAGATCAATCTAGGTACTATTATTAATCTTAACATTAAGTTAATGAGAACACATTTCAACTCAGAGTGATCGATCGACGACTCGGATCGGGATGAACACAATACTAACACCATGCAAATGCAACAACTTAATTGGATTTTTAATTGAACCTGTGAGCTCATTCATTCATCCCTCGTTCCACCTAGATCGGTGTAGGTACTATTATTAATCTTAACATTAAGTTAATGAGGAGTTTATTCTTTCATCCTTAGTTCATCCTAAATCAATTGCAATGAAATCCGTTGCAACAAACAACTGAGCTGTTGGAGAATTTCAAACAGATAACAATATCTGTTGCAACAAATGACATTTCTTATTTAATTATCAAATAAAAATTTGCATTTGTTATGACGGATGACTGAGGTGTTGGAAATTTTCAAACAGATATTGATATCTATTGTAACAGATGACGTTTCTGATTTAGTTATCAAATGATATTTCCATCTGTTGTCACAGATGACTGAGCTGTTGGGATTTCTCAAACAGATATCTAAATCTGTTGCAACAGACGACATATCTGTTTGAAAATCTTTTTATTTTCTTTTAATTTTAAAGCAAGCTACTTTCCGAGTAGATAAAGTAGTAGTACTACTAAAGGCGGTAAAAAATATTTCTTGGATAATTCAAAAATCTCATTGAGTAGTCTTGTCCTGTCTTTTCAATGTCACCTGTTTTCTTCCTCGTGCCCCTCAAATTATTAGTGAATATTAATTAATGACTATTGAAACCCCTAATACTTCTTCCTTTTCATATTGACTTGGCACTCCCATCAAGAAAATATTAATTAGGGGTTTATTTTACTTTCAAATTAGCCTTATTAATTATGCTTTGTAAATATAAATTTGAATAAATATACTTTGTTTAGTCATTTAATATTAAGGATAGTACATCTAGAAATTAGAATTATCTCATCTCTCTCCTCCTCTCCTTCAGCCCTAAATCTCTCATCTTTTTTCTTTCTATCCTCTTTAGGATTATCACAACCTTTTTTTTCTCTCATCTTTCTCAAAAAATTTCGTTCGGATCTAAACCGATCGATATCCATATCTTATATTCCTCGACTGAAATTGTTGTTTTGACCCCCTTTTGATATTGTATGATATGATTCACTATTGCTCTTTCATTCTCGTCTTCTTCTTGCAACTTTATTTATATTTTTTTATTTATTTAATTACCATTTTCCCATATCATATTTATTTAAAAAAATTGAAGGAACTTTTAATTGTTGAATAAACATACCGAGAATTTTTATTATAAGATGCGAAAAAAAGTCATCTGTTGAGAGAAGTTTAAAAGCCTTGTTGGCAGTATCATTTTTTTCTGTATTTTGTTTGTTTCTTTGTTGTTGATATTGTTATTGATGTTGTTGGTGGGGCTGGCATTGTTTGAACTTGTGGTGTGGTGTTGGTGGTGGGTTTGGCATTATTGGAACTTGTGGTGTGGTGTGGTTTAGACGGTGGGTGCTTCTTAGCTTAAAAATAGTGGAGTCCGAACAATCAACACAAGGAGTAAGGGAGAAAAAAATAAAAAGTTTAAAGTGAATAAGAAGAGAAGAGTTGGTTACCAAAATTTAAAAAATATGTGTTGAGTGGGAATTGAACTCAAGACCAAAAGAAATAAATAGCCTTAAGCACCCATAAACAACAACTAGGCTAACCAAACAACTCTTACTATGGGTGCTCACTGATTAGATTATATACATTTTTTTCTTTATTTCCACATACATATATAAAGTTCGATACAAGTTCAGTCTGTGCTCGCGCACCCGGAGGACTCCATGTGGGTCCGTCCCTTGTTATTGATGGTGTTGGAACATAGGATGTATGCTTCTTTGTAGTTGATGATGTTGTTGGAACAAATGTTGTTATTTTCTTTGTTGTTGATGTTTTTTATTTGTTGTTTGTAGTTTATGTTGTTGTTGATGTTGCAACAGACGGAGCAACTAATGGAACAAATCAAACCACCAGCAAGGCTGCTATGTATTCCAACAGACTTCATATCTGTTGCATCAGACTCCATATCTGAGGCAACAGACTCCACATCTGACACAAACTATCCGGGATTTATGTGTTGTGTGTGTTACTTAAATAAAACTGGTGACTTTATTAATATGTAAATTAAAAAAAATAGATCTAAATATAATATTTTATCTTTTTGTTGTATTTCTGAAAGAAACAGATTTGTAATCTGTTGCAAAATATATTCCACCTGTCAGATAACTTACAACATATGGACAATCTGTTGCAACAGAAGTATATATCAATTTGTTTTTCCATCAGTTGTGGCGTTTGTTGCAACTTGCTAATCATCTGTTTATTCAATTTCATCAAGAGCAATAGATTTTTCTAAACACTTCTTGGCCAAACTCAATTTTTGCTCTTGGACTGCTTCTTTTTTTTTCTTTGCATCCTTCAAGCTGGCCTCCAAATTCAATTTTTGTCCTCAATCCAATAGCAAAAATTTAGTTTAGTTGAAGGATACAAAGAAAAAAAGAGAAGCAATCCAAGAGCAAAAATTGAATTTGGCCAAGAAGTGTTTAGAAAAATCGATTGTTCTCGATGAAATTGAATAAACAGATGACTAGCAAGTTGCAACAGACGCCACAACTAAAGGAAAAGCAAACTGATATATCTATCTGTTGTGACAGATTGTCCATATGTTGTAAGTTATCTGACAGGTGAAATATATTTTGCAACAGATTACCAATCTTTATCTTTCGGAAATACAATAAAAAGATAAAATGTTGTATTTAGATCCGTTTTTTTCTAATTTACTTATTAATAAAGTCACCAGTATTATTTAATTAACTCACACAACACATAAATCCCGGATAGTTTCAGAAATATTGTATTAAATTCTGGATAGTTTGCTAATTACATTTTATCCCGAAATTTCGAATTGTGATACATATGTTAAGCAGTGATACATATAGCATATGTATCACTAGTAAATATGAATCCGAGATTTTATGTAATTTTTTAAAACATTAAGGGATATTGTGTAATATGGTGCCTTAAATATGGGATTTGTGTAATTTTTCCTTTTAAGGGATATGAACAGTCGTGGCTTTTTATTTGACTAAGTCCAGTCTCTTTCAATTCTTAATCATTTTATAAATAGGTCCCTCCGGCCTCCTCACTCACTCTCACTCACTCTCGTTCATTCTACTATACTTACAATACTAATATGTCAGTTCCAGATTCATACAAAAAGGTTCATATCGAGTCCTTGCAGAAATTTCAAAGGCAGTTTGATGAACTCCAGAGGGATTTGGCCGACTTCCGAGCAAGGCTGAGGAGGGCTCTGCTGCTGCCGGATGAAAATTGTCAGGTTGACAATAATAATAGTAATAATAATAATAATAATAATAATTAGGTTATGTTTTTTCTTTCTTTTAGCGTATGTATTTCCCCTTTTTATATTTGATCTACCTATAAGGGATTCAAAAAAATCCATGTATATGTTTGGTTTGGTTTGGTTTGGTAGATTTTGAATTTTTAATTCTTATTCAATATTTAATTATCATTCTATTTATTCCCTATTCAAAACATGTCGGCGGTTGGAGTTAGGGATGCGGTCATGATGAGAAATTCTCCTAAAAATGGTTCGTTAATAAATAATAAGGAACTAAATGATATTATAATCATAAAAGAAAGATTATTTAATTTAAAAAAAGTCACAACATTGGATTAATTTAATTAAGATATATATATATATGATGATATGATTTTTAAGAAAAAAGTTAATGAATAGTCGTGACTGTGACTTTTGTCTAAACACATTCAACAAACAAACAAAAATAAAAAATGTTTCTGATGCGTCAAATTCCTCATCTGTTGCGACTTATGAATCAGTTAGAAGAAATCGAAAAAGCTCCTTAAACAGATGGTCGATTTATAGCAACAGATGGTATATTTGTTGAAACAGATGGGTTATCTGATGCAACAGATATACAATCTGTTGCCATAACTCAATTAATAAAAATGATTATTAAAGAAATGAAAAGATTAAGTCGTCACCACCAGCTTGATTTAATTAAGTCATTTCTTTTCACATAAAAGAATAAGGAAATAAATGATAAACACAATTTAAATCGTAAAAAAATCACTAGAAATATTCTTGTTTTTAAATCTTCTTTATTAATTTATATAATTAAAAAGTCAGAAAATTTGGATGTCATGAAGATAAAAAAAAATTAAAAAGATATATATATTATATGTTGCAACAGATATATTATCTGATGCAACAGTTGAACTATTTTTTACAACGGACGATATATCTATTGTAATAGATGATTTATCTGATGCAACAGATATATAATCTATTGTGCAACTCAGTGTAAAAAATAAACGGTTGCTGAAAAGAACTAATTATTTTAATAATTATAAAGCTAAGCTTCAAGCTGAAAAGTCATGACCTATCATAATATTGATTAATTTAATTAAGTCATAACTTTTTACAGTAATCAAGAATGTCATTAATAAATGGAGGTGAACAGTTGTGCCTTTAAATCTGCTTTATTAATTTATATAATTAAAAAGTCAGAAAATTTGGATGTCATGAAGATAATATATTTTTGTAAAAAAATATATATATTATATGTTGCAACAGATATATTATCTGATGCAACAGGTTATCTATTTGTTGCAAATCATGATATATCTGTTGTAACAGATGATTTATCTGATGCAACAGATATATTATCTGTTGTTCAAGTCGGTGTAAAAAAAACGGTTCCTGGAAAGAACTAATTATTAATAATAATAAAGCTAAAAAGTCATGACCTATCATAATATTGATTAATTTAATTAACTCATAACTTTTTACAGTAATCAAGAATGTCATTAATAAATGGAGGTGAACAGTTGTGCCTTTAAATCTGCTTTATTAATTTATATAATTAAAAAGTCAGAAAATTTGGATGTCATGAAGATAATATGTTTTTTTAAATAAATATATATATTATATGTTGCAACAGATATATTATCTGATGTAACAGATATCTATTTGTTGCAAATCATGATATATATGTTGTAACAGATGATTTATCTGATGCAATAGATATATTATCTGTTGTCCAAAACAGTGTAAAAAAAATGGTTCTTGGAAAGAACTAATTATTAATAATAATAATAAAGCTGAAAAGTCATGACTTATCATAATATTGATTAATTTAATTAATTCATAACTTTTTATAGTAATCAAGAATGTCATTAATAAATGGAGGTGAACAGTTGCGATTTTTTACCTAACTCATTCAAGTCCAATCCTCTATATATAGGTCCCTCCTTACTCAATCGTTCGTTCTACTACACACTATTTATTCTTCGCTCTTGTTACACCTTCAACTACTTTCTCTTCAAGGACTTGATAGCTTTTTTCTGTCTCTGGTAAGTTTTTTTCTTGATTTTTGTGTAAATATACGTTGTATTGCATTACATTACATTCGAATTCTTTCTTTTCTTTACTTTTGTGTTTACGTGTGTGTTTTGTCAACTTATGCATTTTTTAGATATGGTTGATCCTGTGTGGGATGTCGCTATTTTACGAGACGCCATGAGGGAACTGCAGAAGGAGGTTCATGACCTGCATTGGGAGTTGTCCGCCGTCAGAGTAAGAATGCTGCGGGAGATCCGCAGGCTGCGGAGGGCGCTGCTGCTGCCCTTTGAAGATTGGTCGGCTGGCCATACAAATAATAATGATGTTAATAATGATGATAATAATAATTAAGCTTTTTTTTCTGTTATCTATGTATTTTATTTTTTTTGTTTTATAAAAAATTATGTTTGATGCACTTGACTTTTTATCTCTTATTTAATTTTTGTGTTGTTTATTTCTATTTCTTAACGAATGACATGTCTACAATTAAGGAATAATTTGATTCCAGTATCAATAGCAAGAACATATGAGTTATCTGTTAGGTTTTGTGTGTGACAGGAGCTGTATTTTGTTGTTCGAAACATATTAGTAATCTGATGAAACAGATTATTTATCTGTTGAAACAAATTACTAATCTGGTGCAATAGAATACCCATCTATTCGATTCATAATCATATTACGGGCACCTAGAACCCTTAAACATGAATCCAACATGAGTCTACTATTACATCAGAACATTTATCTGGTGCCGCAGATAATGGATCTGCTTAAACAGATTGCTCTTGTATTGCATTCATGTTCGCGTGCAAACTATTGTTGAAAAAACAACACACTAGTAGTTACCCAGATTCAACTAAAAAGCATAATCTGGCTTACCAAAGTCTCCTCTCAAGTAAATTCCAAAGTTGAAAGTGATTTACGAAATAAAATTTGACATAAGAATTTGGTCAAAGAGCAGCAGTTGGGGTAACAACAACAACAACAACAACAACAACAATGGTCAACAAGAAGAATATGAAGTTGATAATGAAGTATAAGATGATGATAATGAATCAGAAGATGATGAATAAAGCAGCAGCAACAATGAACAACAAATATCGCGAAGAGAGAGAAAATAACAATGGATGAGGAGAGAGAAAAAGACGTCTTTTTTTCCCTTCGTTCTCCGTTATATATTAACTAATATTTGAATCAAAGTGTAAATTTAAAAACTTGTGGGTTATTTTAAAAATTTTCAAACTTTCTTAAACCATAATGAAGTAATTGTCACCTCTACTCAATTATTAAGACTTGTGTCACCTACACTTCATTTTAAAACTCTTTTGTCACTTGTGGCCCAAACCCCCAAGTAACATGAACTCTAAATTCAAACATATTACATGCATGTATTGATTTGGTGTATAGACTAGGTGTGTGTAAGTTTTGACCCTTAAATCTTAATAAATAGTGTCATCCCCAGCTATATCCCCTTCAACAAGTTCATTGACATATATTTGATCATAAATTTCTCATATGCCTGGTTCAGATTACCTAAATCATTAATTACTTTTTCTTTTTAAATATAATCAAAGTCAACTTAGAAAGAGGTATAAACTTTATTTAGAGGTAAGTTGGTGACGCCCCTTTTATTTTTCAAGAGTTAGTAGTTTTTTAAAGGGTGTGCCCAATCCAAAAAATCAGTTATTTAGGAATGGTCAGTGAAGGGAGTATATAATTATAGTATTATTTTAAATTTTGAATTGATTGCATAAATATAATTGTATAATTAATATTTCAAAAATTAAAATAAAAAATAATTTTAAAAACAAATACTTTTTTAGTTGATCAAATAATATAAATTTTAATGTATATGACAAATATGTATGTACGTATATTAGAAATTAGAGGTTCCGTCAAGCCCTTTGGCATTTAGTTATTCAATGGATGCTATTGGAAGGGAAGTTTGCTACACTATTGCGGCAGAGTTTGATGCATAAGTTTATACTCATTCGAAGAAGAAATTTATGTAATGCTAAGGTAAACTTTTGCAGTAATATATCAAGGGCACGAACTTTTCGCCTTTTTTTTAAAGAATGCTTAGATAAATTTGTAGTTGCTAAACTTTGAGTACAAGTAGACACATTAAAGGTTTTGAAAAAATGTGATGCCTGTTAAAAATTGAAAGATCTAGCCTAATGATGCTGCCCAAGATATTAAACTTTTTGTTTGTAAAAGTGCATGATGTAAGGAAATTACACTAAAGGGAAATTGTATTTGACTCGAGAACTTTTGTCTCGAAGGAGTTGGATTGCATTTTTAGCCCGATAAATTCATAAATAAAGTGACAAATGAGGGTCTTTTCATTTTTTTTCATATCCAAAATAACCTTTCTTAATTGGAAACTACCCAGTTTTGACCAAACCACTATCCCAAAATTCAAAAAGTTGGCTGACATTGTCCCTTTCTTGTCCCCCACTTTCTCCTCCCCTTAATCCTTTCCTTTCACTTATTACTCACGAAACGTTTCATTTTCTCAAAAAAATTTATCATGTTGGCCAAGTGGTATTTGGTTCTTTATCTACTTCTCCAATTAGTTTTTTATTTTTGTTCATTCAATATACTCTTTAAAACTTGAAATTTAATTTTATTTACTTTACATTTTCATTCACAGAAGTGGAAGCCAATATTTCTTGTAAGAGTATTCGTTGTTTGATTTTGGTCAGTTTTTCGCAAAAACAAAATCAAATCAAATAAGTCACATTTTAAATATCGGAATCAAATCAAATTAATTAAAACAAATTTATTGTTTTGATTCTTTTTTTGATTATTCAATTTAGTCATTTTAAAAATAAATATTACAAAATCAATAACTCTTTAAGAAAGAAAGACGTACAAACATTTTAACATATTATCAAGTTATTTATGAAACTTTTTCAAAAAATTGTAAACATTGTCAAAAATTTTAGTCATTTCAAATGAATATAAATAAAATTTCTTACAATAAATTTTTATGAAAATAATAAAATATTTAGTCGTATATTTCTTGATGGTGGTATTTGAATTAAATAATTATAATTAATTAAAGAAGCACAAATTATTTTGAAAATTTAATATATTCTTAGAAAAATTACGTCATATCACTATTTAACTTACCATAACTATTAAAAAATTTAATTCTTAAATAATTATATAAATTCATGATTTCAGAGATAAAAGCTTGGATAAGAATTTGATATATTCGTGTAAAATTAAGTGATGCGTCCAGAAGAATGTGATGCGTGAAATGTAATGTATCCGTATAAAATTTAATAATGTATTCAAAAAATATGTTGTATCTGTATAAATTAAATCAGAATTATTATCATAATATTAAAAAAAATTGAATCGCTAGGAAAAAAAAAGACAAAAATAATAATAAATAAAACTAACCTACAAAATCACACGAGCACCTCTATGTTAATTGTTAATACATAGAATTTTATTTTATTTTTTGAATCCTTAACAAATTAATTCAATAAATAAAATAGTATGTTTATATTATAATATAATGATAAATATGATATTCAAATCATATCTTTTATTTATTTATTTTGTAAAAAATAAATTTTAATCCTTATCACTGATTATCTAGTATGATTTTTAAATTTTAATTAAACAAAATTGAGTTGGAATCCTATTTATAATATTTTTTTAACACCAATCGTGCATCACGCGGGTACAAAGACTAGTATAATTTCTAATAAGGAATGAACCTCCACGTGGATCTTGGTATACCAGTCATATAATTCGGCGATCTTCTTATTTTATAACTTTATTGTATACTTTGCCTATTTTCAACTGTTCTTTTGTAAACTAGATATGCACAACCCGTGCTAGCATGGGCCCAATATATATTTTTTTTATTTCAATTTATGTGACGTAAATAGAATTTAGATAAGTAATCATTAAAATAATTTAAGTTTTCAATTATTGTGATTTATAATACTTTTTTTCTATTTCAATTTAAGTGACAATGACATAATTTTGAGAGTCAACCAAATATTTTATATTTTTAAATTTTTAAATTGTTAATTATAATATTTTTTACATAATTTTTCAATAAAATATGAATACTCTCTTCGTCCCAATTTATGCGGCACAGACAAAATTTTGGCAATCAGTCAATTTTTTAAATATTTTTATGAATTATTGTTAATTACAGTACTTTTTATTTTATTTTCAAATAATATATGTTGTTTTATATCTTCCTCTGCCACGTCCTAATTTATATGACACTAATATAATTTTGATTGTCAATCAAATTTTTTATATTGACATATCATTTTGTTATTCTTAATTTTCTAATACATAAATGACTTATAATAAGGAGTGGTATGGTAAAATCATCGTTTGAAGGACGACAATTTAATTTAAAACATCAAGAGTTAATTTTGAATTTTATGTCTATTTTATCTTTTTATTAAATATTATTAAATTTTTTAATATTTAGATGACTCGTAATAATTAATTAAGAGCGATTGATTATGTTACTCCTATAAAAATTAACATAATTTTTTCATATCCAATAGTAATCATCGATAGCTCACCAGAGTAATATATTGATTAAATACGAAATGCTATATTTTGCATATACAAAATATGATAATATTAAACATTATTGAATAGTGCATTGTGTTTATCTCTCACAATAATAAAATTTTATTATATATTTTTCTTTTTTCTTACTTGATACATATTGACCCAATACAAATCTTAAGAAAATATTTATTAGGAATTTATTTAATAATTAAATTTATTAATTTTGTACTTTAAAAATTTAAAGCTAAGTTTAAATAATAGTATTTCTATATAAGAAAAAAATAATTTTAAAATTTAAATTTACCAAAATAAATAAGTAAGAAAAATTAATTTTGAATATAAAAGTCAATTAAAATAGTAAAATTAATTTACTTTAAATATCTAGTTGCAATTAATTAAGATAAAATTATTATATTATTAACTTACTTAAATTTAAATAATTTAAATAATTTAAATTAAATCTATGGAAAGTTGGAAAGTACTGTGGGACCCACCTACTTAAATGTAGCTTTGAGGGCAAACTTGTAAGTAAATAGAATAAAGTGGATTTTTTTAAGGGCATGGTCTGTAAGTAAATAAAAAATTGTGAACATTTTTTAATGTTATTAATAAGATACAACTAACATAGCACAAAAGACAAATTCTTTAAGCAGATTTTTCTTGTAAAAAGACAAAAATCCCTTCAACTTTTCATTAAATTCCAAGAAGCAGCCATGTTGGAGTTGGCTCTTCTTATGTCTTCCTCTGTTTTATCCCAATATATGTGTACTAATATAATTTTGACAGTCAATTAAATTTTTTATGTTGACATATTATTTGTGTTTATTTCATCTTTTTTCCGAATTATTTTAAATATTTTAATGCTTAAACGATCATAATAATTACTTAGGGGTGATATAGTAAAATAGCGATTGAAGCAGCGAAACAAACATGTCTTAAATGACTTATAATAACTAATTAGAAACGATATAGCAAAATCATCATAAAAGATACTTGTGAAAAAAAGTAAGTAGATCTCATATAAGACGTCTAGTTAATTTAAATATCAAGAGTTAATTTATCATTTTATTTTTATTTTATTTTTCTATTTAATATTATTAGTTTTTAATATTTAGATGACTATTATAATTAATTAGGGGCGATATAGTAAAATTACGGTTATAGATGCTAAAACAGTCATGTCATAAATATCTATTTTATTTTTTATTAAATATTTATTAATTTTTTAATACATGACTTATAATAATTAATTAAGAATAATATAGTAAAATTATGATTGAAACAACTAAAGCAGACAACACAAACAGACATGTCGACCTGTTGCAAGAGTTAACTCCCTCTTAATAATGTGGAGCACCATAACTATTTATATTGTTAATTTGATGTAGATTCACATTTTTAACATTTTAAAAAATCCACAACTAAATTAAGTCTTGCAAATTAATAAAAAATAAATTGAATCTCAAATGATCACGACTTTAGTTATCACAATAGTTAACTTCTAATTGAGAAATATTGGTTCAATATATGTTAGAATTAAATTGGGTGTCAATTTGTCACGACTATGGTCAACATAATTAGTTGACTTCTAATTGGGATATGCTAATTCAATATAGGATCAAATTGGGTCTCAATTTATCACGATTACAGTCAACATAAATAGTTGACTTATAATTGACGAATGTTGATTCAATCTGTATTATATTTAAATTGAGTCACAATTTGTCATGACTAAAGTTAACATAAATGTTTGGCTTCTCTTTGAAAAATATTGATGCAATTTATATTAGACTAGACATCGAAGGACCCATGCTAGCACAGACACAGTATTATTATTTTTTATTTCAATTTACGTGACACAATATAATTTAGATAATGAATCAGTAAAACAATTTAAATTTTTAATTATTGTGATTTATAATATTTTTTCTTCCATTTCAATTTAAGTGACCCTGATATAAGTTCGAGAGTCAATCGAATATTTTATATTTTTTATGTGATTTATAGTGTTTTCAGCATAATTTTTCAATAAGATATCAATACTCTCATCGTCCCAGTTTACGTGTCTTCTCATTTTTAAATAATATATATTACTTTATGTCTTCTTCCGTTATCGTAATTTTTATGACACTAATATAATTTCGATAGTCAACCAAATAATTTATATTTACGTATCATTTTGAGTGTATTTTTTTATATGAAATATTATTAATTTTTTAATGTCTAGATGACCATAAAAATTAGTTATATGTGATATAATAAAATCACAATTGAAACAACGAAGCAGACATGTCTTAAATGACATAACAACTGATTAGAAGTAATATAACAAAATAACTATAAAAAATATTTGTGACAAAATTTAAATGAGTCTCATAAAAGACATCAAATTAATTTAAAACTTTAAAAATTAATTTATTATTTTATGTCTAGTTTATCTTTTTTATTAACTATTATACTTTTTTTAATACTTAAATGATTTTATAATAATTAATTAGGGTGATAAGTAAACTTACTGTCACGACCCAAAAACTAGGGTCATGATGACACTTGTCGCGGTGTACCTTGACAAGTAAGCATATCACCCAAACTGATACGAAATGAGAAAAAGGCAGAAATATCCCAAGGTAAGACTTCTAGAACGAAGCCGGACAATATAAATAATCATAACAATGCGGAAAAAACTTATTCAAAATACTAATCATGCCCAAAATCAGGTGTCAATAGTGTAAGAATTACTAATACAATCCAAGAGTTAAATGCATCGGAAAAATAACCACAAATGAATAATATTTGTCTCCAAATACTAATAAATACATAACTACTGTAAAAAGATAGAGGTGAACTTCGGACGCATGAATGTCCAACCGCTACCTTGAAAGCTCCAACAATCGCCCGAGTCAAGCAAACTGAGGCACACTCGAGCTAGGACCTACACCGAAATGGCGCAGTAGGCATGAGTACGGTCCACTTGTACTCAGTAGGTATCATAGGCCGACCAAGCAAAATAGTAAATAAAGCATACAAAATATACACTAAGGGCACGTCACCTGCAATCAGAAAATATCCCACATCGGTAGCCCACACCACTTGCACTAACAATTCTAATATATCTCACATATATTACAACAACACACCTAAATATAGAATACAAGTATACATTATGTCACATATAAATAGAACAAGAGAGAACATGTAGATACAAGATCATCAAATACAAGCAAAGAAAGGTAAGACAAATACATAGATGACAAGTCAATAAGGCAATACAACACAACATAAACACAATAAAGTAAGTGCAATGTATATGATGATGATGATGCACGAGGTCGTCGCACAACCTCCGGGATCATCGCACAATCCTCGTATACACCTACGGAGGCAAGCCTCCCAACGTAGGACCCATGGGGGGTTCGTCAACCCGTATACAATCCACATATCTCATATCTTCTTTCCGGCACATCCCTCGAAAAGGGTTTTATAAGGATTTACAATATCTTTTTAAAAAGTGTTGCCAGTGTTTCTCAGATATTGTCATGGTGGTACTAATGTTTCATGAAGGGGTATGATACGAAGATGTAATGCTCACAACCAGTCACAATGAGTATTTTCACAAACAACCAAATGATATATTTCCACAACCAACCACAATGATACTTTTCCACAACCACATGAGCCAATATTCACTCATTATTTTTATATCATCCATGAATTTTCACATATCTCATTTGTCAATAAAGTATGAATTCAATCACAATACACCATTGGTACCACATTAAGCATTTAACAACACAATACAAGTATTCATATATATTCAAGGCTATCAATATCATATAGGACCCCACACGGTCACACATATCACATAATATCTCAGCTTCAATAATTACATCACATATAAGCCCCCACACGGGCACAACACATAGATAGACATTTTTCATGATTAGTTCCCACCCTTAGCATGCATTTTGTACCATCATTTACTATTCAGCCCAGTCTGAAAGAGTTAAGCCATAACCTACCTCGAAAGTCGAAATCGGTCTGCTACACTTGAACCCGCGACCTTACTTTCCAAGAACAATCCCGAACTCTACTAAAAATATCAAATATGAAATCTACGCGTCAATACAAAACCAACGACACCCATATTGACTACTTTTGGTCAGGGTCAAAACGGACCCCCAAAATGGATTTCCGAAAAAGAATGGCAAAATTAAAATTTTATTTCAAAAATATGTTCCCCATATTTTTAGGAACTACAGCTGAAAATCAAATTTAAATTGAGTAAAAAATGAGGTTCAAATCGAAGAAAAACTATTTTTGAGCTTTATCGGAGCTTTATCGGGTAAAATCTTTGAAATTCGGGTTAAAATCAAGAATCGGAGTTGTTTTGAAGGTTAAATTGATGAAAAACTAGTAATTATAAGATAAAAATATTATTCAAGTGAAAGGAGTGAAATTTGGGCTTAAAATCATACTCTAAGATTTTTTAAATTTTGAAAATTAATCAAGAAATTACTAAGAAAAGGGTGAATTTTTACTTTTAATCCATAATAAAACCAAGAAAAAAGTGTTAATCTAGCTTCCCAAGCTTTCACAAACTTTACTTTTAAGCTCCCACACTATTTTAGGATTTAACTCCCAAGAGCCAAGATGCAAATGAGCAAACTGGGCCAAAGAGGTTGAAAAATCTGTTATTTATTGCAGATTTTCTGCAATAGTTGTGCAGATTTTTTTCCTTTAAGTCGAAATGGACTTCGACGGGGTGCCCGAGATTCGTTCGGAGTTTGATTTATGCAAACACACTAAATTCGACGTTTCGAACGCGATAGAGATATCAAATTTTCAAGAAAACATCGCTTTCACAAAGTTGACCCCCGAAATCCGAAATTATAATTTTCTAAATCGAAGGTCGAAATGAGATTTATAAGCCGTAAAATCATACCAAACATGCTAACACCCTGAAATCAACATTTCGGATCTGCTGGTGAAGTCGGATTTTTCATCCGAGGTCGTTTCGATCAAATGTGGGTCCCACACCCATATTTCTAATTTTTCAACTTTCCGATCAATAGGTCGAAATGACCTCGGGTGCACCGGAACCCAAACCAAAGGTCTACTCATCCTAAAATTGATATTTAGAGTTGTTGGCACAGTCCGTTCGGCTATCCGTCGCATGGATCAAAAGATATCCACATAAGTCCAAAATAAGGCTCTCGAAGCCATCAAAAATCACAAATAAATGATACCAAAATACATCAAAAATCATGTCAATCACTCCCACACCCTAGAAATATCATAATGCAATTACGGGGAGAGATAAAACAGTCAGATCACATAAAATCACAAATTTCATCAAATTTTAGGTCGTTACACTTACGATTGAAGCAGCTGAAGAAGATATCATAAAACATCAAGAGTTAATTTATTATTTTATTTCTATTTTACCTTTTTATTAAATATAATTATTTTTTTAATACTTAAATGACTTATACTAATTAATTAAGAATGATATAGTAAAATTATGATTGAAGCAGCTGAAACAGACATGTTGAAGACATGCTTGCTTATTGCCCTTTATTTTTATACTAGATATCGAAGGCCCGTGCTAGCATGGGCCCAATATATGTTATTTTTTAGTCTCAATTTATATGATACAAATAAAATTTTGATAATTAATTATATTTTAAATATTTTTTAGATATTTTATGTTGTTAGCTATTGTAATTTATAATAGTTTTTTGACATTATAATTTACTATTTTAAGTTGTTAGCCATTATAATTTATAATACTCTCCTTGTCCAAAGTTTTGTAGCATTGATAGTCTATTATATTTTTAGAATAATTTAAGTTTTTAATTACTGAAATTTATATTACTTTTTCTTCTATTTCAATTTAAGTGACACTGATATAATTTCGAGAGTCAATCAAATATCACGATTGAAGTCGCGAAGTAGACATGTCTTAAATAACTCATAATAACTCATTAGAAGTGATACAATAAAATAACTATAAAAAATAGTTGTGAAAAAAATTTAAGTGGGCCTCATATAAGATGTCAAGTTAATTTAAAACATCAATAGTTAATTTATCTTTCTTTGTTTATTTTATTTTTTATTAAATATTTTTTTAATATTTAGATGACTCATAATAATTAGTTAGGGATAAAATAGTAAAATTACGGTTGAAACAACTGAAACAAACATCTAATAAATATCTATTTTACTTTTTTTATCAAATATTATTATTTTTTAATACGTAAAAAAACATATAATAATCAATTAAGAAATAACTTATTAGAAGTGGTATAACAAAATTAATATAATAAATAATTGTGAATTTTTTTTTGACAAACCTTATATAAGATGTCAAGTTAACTTAAAACTTCAATAGTTTGTTTATCATTTTTTTGTTTATTTTATCCTTTTTATTAAATATTATTAATTTTTTTAATACTTCAATGACTTATACTAATTAATTAGGGATGAAATAATAAAATTATGGTTGAAGCAACTGAAGCAGACATGTCATAAATATCTATTTTATTTTTTGGTTAAATATTATTAATTTTTAATACTTAAATGACATAATAATTAATTAGGGGTGATATAGTAAAATCACAGATTAATACTTAAATGACCTATAGTAATTAATTAGGGATGAAATAGTAAAATTTCGATTGAAGCAGATGAAGTAGACATGTCATAAATATCTATTTTATATTTTTGTTAAATATTATTAATTTTTTAATATACAAATGATATATAATAATTAATTAGGGGTGATATGATAAAATCACGGAGGAAGCAGGCATGATGACCTCCTGCTTCCCTTCACGCTTCTATATATTAGAATATATATTAGTAAAGTAATATCATAATACTATTTTAGAATTGTGACTAATTCTATCATTTAAAAGTTTTATTTGTTTGATTGATAAATTCTAAGTTAGATATATAATATTATATTTAGATTGATGAAATTTGCGTAATGATATTTTAATTTGTTAAAACTTTTGTGTATTGATAGTCAATTATATTTTTTAAATAATTTAAGTTCTTAATTATTGTGATTTATAATATTTTTTTTCTATTCTACTAATTAGAAGTGACATAGTAAAATTATTATAAAAAATCCTTGTGAATTTTTTTTAAGTGGCTCCATATACGACGTCATGTTAATTTAAAACATCAAAAATTAATTTATCATTTTAGGTCTATTTTTCCTTTTTTTTTAATTAAATATTATTAATGTTTTAATACTTAAATGACTTATAATAATTAAATATGGGTAATTTAGTAAAATAACGATTGAAGTAGTTGAAACAGTCATGTCTTAAATATCTATTTTTATTTTTTATTAAATATTATTAATTTTTTAATAGGTAAATGACTTATAATAATTATTTAGGGGTAATATAGTAAAATCACGATTGAAACATCTGAGCCAGGCATGTCAAATATGAGCAGGCTTCTTCAGCTGCTAATTGTGACTTCCTATATAGGATACTAATAATATAATTTTTTTAATGCTTAAATAACCATAATAAGTAATTAGGGATGATATAGTAAAATCACGATTGAAGCCGCGAAGCAGACATATATTAAAAATGATATAGCATAATAACTATAAAAAATTACTTATGAAAATAACCTAAGTGAGCCTCATATAAAATGTCAAGCTAATTTAAAACATCAAGAGTTAATTTATTATTTTATGTCTATTTTATATTTTTTATTAAATATTATTAATTTTTTAATAGTTAGATGACTTATAATAATTAATTAGGGGTGATACGATAAAATTATGGTTGAAGCAGCTGAAACAGACATGTCAGAAATATTTATTTTACTTATTTGTATTAAATATTATTAATTTTCTAATACATAAATAACTTATAATAATTAATTAAGGGTAATATAGTAAAAACACGAGTGTAGCAGCTGAAGCAGGCATGTCGATCTGCTGCCTGCTTCAGCTGCTAAACTGCCTCTTATAATATAAGAGAAAGTAAAATTAAATTAAGTCTCAATTTGTCACCACTATAATCAACGTAAATGTTTGACTTCTAATTGTAAAATATTTATTCAATTTATATTACGATTAAATTGAGTTTCAATTTATCACGATTATGATCAAAATAGATATTTGACTTTTGATTTTTTTTTTTATAACCATGATGTCCGGATCAGCTTGCGCGCACCAATTAATGTTAGGATTGGATTGTATCTTAATTTGTCTTGATCGACTATAGTCAAATAAATGGTTGACTTTTAATTGGGAAATGTTGATTGAATCTATGTTAGGATTGAATTGAATTGAATTTTGTCATGATTATAATCAACATAAATAGTTTACTTCTACTTGAAAAATATTGATTCAATCTCTGTTAGGATCAAATCGAGTCTCAATCTATCACGACTATAGTCAAAATAAAAAGATTGACTTCTAAATGGCAAATATTGATTCAATCTATGTTAGGATTGAATCATGTGTCAATTTGTCACTATAGTCAACATAAATGGTCGACTTCTATTTAGAAAATGTTGATTCAATATATACTAGGTTAAATCGAGTCTTAATTTGTGAATTTTATGACTCGCCAACACAAGTGATGACTTCTAGTAACTCAATTTGACTTCTTAAAACTTTTTAATGATGATGATGATGATGATAATTATTATAATAATTGACTTGATATTTTTTTGAGTTTAATTTTGATCAACTGTTTAAAATACTTTAGTGAAATAATATGAAAAATACTTTAAGGTTTTAGTTCACACTATTGTTGATTTTTAATAATTCAACTTCACTCTTATGTATATTTTAAAAATTTATTTTCATGAGATTAAGTGAAAAAAATTTAAAAAGATACTAGCTTTGAAATTTCTTTTGAGTTTAATTTTGACAAATTATTGATATATATTTTATCGAAAATATATAAAAATACTTTAAATTTTTAGTCAACACAATTATTAACTTCTAAGAACTTAATTCACTTTTATGTATATTTTCCAAGTGAAAAACTTTCAGAAAATAGCCTACATTTCAGCAAATTGGAGGAACTCATAATCTAACTTCAAAATTATCATATTTAGTGAATGTATCAACCTACTTTATTTGATATAAGATATAAATACAACGAGAGCAGTTAAATGCAACCTTTTTCAATTTTTTTCTCTTTTCTTTTTGTTTTTCACTTTCTTTTATCTCTAACTTTTATTTCTCTTTCTTTTCAATTATTTTCTTTTTTCATTTTTAGGTACTTTTTGCTCTCTTTTTTTCTTTTTCGTGTTTACCTTTTTTAAAAAAAATTATGTTTTTTTGGGTACTTTTTTCTCAGTTTTTTTTCTTTTGTGTGTTTTCCGTCCTTTTTTTCCCCCTATTTTCATTTCATTCTTTTCACTTTTTTCCTCTCTTCTATCTCTAACTTCTATTTCTCTTTCTTTTTTGAATTTTTTTATTTATTTTTTTCGTTTCTCCATTTTTGTTATATTTTATGTTTTTTTGTATTTTTTAAAAATATGGCTACGTCGAGCATAAATCATGATTGTCAATGAAAATAATACAATCACTTATTGTATTCGCACCATCATTTACATTTTTCTATTCATTGATGCAATTCTATTTGTATTTCTATTTTATAGTTCGCACTTGAATAGATGCACTTAATTGGAAAGAAAGATAATGAATTGTAACTTCTTTCATTCCCTCTTCTATTACTATTAGGTACCGTTTGAATTGTAATTAATTAAAACTTAGTCTGAATAAGGTAATTAAGAGTTTATGTTTGTTCAGTTATGTAGTTTTTTTCTTTTTAATATTTATTTTTTGTGAGATAAGTAAGAAATAACATAAACAATATATTGAAAAAAAAATCAAATTCAATTTTTACAAGCTAATTAATTTTCTTAGATAAAATAATTATGAGAATACTTTATAATTTTAGTGAAACAACATAAAAATACTTTCAAAATATTAAATATAATTTAACTAAATAAATTTATATTTTATCGCGGTTTTCTAGTTTCGGAGTCGTGATTCAATGATTATAAATTTTTTGACCAGTTTGTTAGAATAACATTATGTGACGATCCCAATAATTTTTATTTACTTACTTAATCCTTGCATACAGATGAATTTTCAGTCAAACCTATATAAACCCAACATGCGAGTTATTTAGAGTCAAGATAAAAATTACACTAAATTTTTTAAGTCAACTTTAATTAACTTACAGTTGAAATATCACGTTGATAACTATCAATTGAATTGCTATTTAAAGGCAAAAATGAATTTAACTTTAAAAGCAATCATATTTGAATTTATGTTGACTATAAATTTAGTGATTGAACCATCACTATTTTCAATTCCAAAAATTTCATTCATGATTTCTCTTAAATATTTTTGTTATATTGGATTCATTTTTTTAAAAGAAAGTTTATAGGAGGAATTTTGTAGATTAGATATATGGAGGATTCAAAAAAAAAAATTTAAAAAGTTAAAAAATTTGTATAGTAAAATAATTAAAGAGATCGAAGTATTGGAAGAAAAAAAAATATATAATACAACTAAAAAATGATGATTAAAAGATTTCAAATTAGATGAGAGAGCTTAGAATAAGTAAGGAAAAAATAAAATGAAAAAGTAAAAATATAAGAAATAAATATGAAAGAATAATAAAAAATCTGAAATAAGAAAAATATGAAAGAATAATAAAAAATAAAAAATAAAAAATAAAAATCAAAGTAATTTTGTTTTTCAAGGAAAAAATAAATGATTTTAGTGCTTAAAATAGATGATTTTGCATTCTGGATGAAAAGATGGTGGTTTTGGAGCCAAAGAGCAAAGTAGTCTTTCTACAAATTTCGAGTCATTCGAGTCAAATGCTCTTCGAGTCATTTAGCAGCACCCTTAATTAAATACCTAGTTGACGAATCAGATTACTGTTTAGCAATGATTAGGTAACATGCTCAATCAATTAGGTCCCTGTCTTAAAAGGTGAAAACTTACTATCATGCCACAAATAAATATGAAGGTGCAATTAATCTGTTAAATGTAAGATTCAAACTTTGCTGCACTCTGCAAGTATCCAACAAGAAACTCTTTCTTTACTTTAAAGAGGCGGTTCCTTATTAAATTACAAGGAAAGTTCATTAAAAATAATACTTAGAACTCAAGTAGTCCAACGTTAATAATGACAAACTAAGTGTTATTCCACAAGCCAAATTTAGGAAAAGACACAGAATTTACTCATATCTTCTCAGATAGAAAAATTATTTTTAATAGATCCTTAATTAAAAAAAAAAAAAAATATGTTTGACAAATACAAAAGCAAAGATTATGATGGTAAAATAATATTAAAGAAAAAAAATATTAACAACTAAAATAGTAAAGATAACCTAAGTTAAAAAAAATAACATGAGTAGTAATACAATTAAGGAATAGGAGAGTAATAGAACAACAATAGTGATATTAATAGTAAGAGGAAACAGATAAGTTGTTCTCAGGGGCGGATCTATGTAGGTGGATTGGGGTGTCACGACATCCGCACTTTTCGATTGAAACTTTGTATATTTATGTATATATTTGTATATATGTATCAGTTAACGTATAATTATTATGCTTGGCACCCACACTACAAAGCGAGTTAATGGTGCAAGTGGTTGAGATGATTGGGTTTTACCCAGCAGCGCGGGTTCGAACCTAGCTTAGGACTCTTTTTTAGCATTATACTTTCTGCTTTCTCATTAAAAAATCGAACCCAACTTAGGACTCTTTTTTAATTTGATTTTTTAGCATTATACTTTCAGCTTTCTCATTAAAAAATAAAATGCAGTATATATGTATCAGTTAACGTATAATTATTATGCTTGACACCCACACTACAAAGTGAGTTGATGGTGCAAGTGGTTGAGACGATTGGGTTTTACCCAGCAGCGCGGGTTCAAACCTAGCTTAGGACTCTTTTTTAGCATTATACTTTCTGCTTCTCATTAAAAAATCGAACCCAACTTAGGACTCTTTTTTAAATTGATTTTTTAGCATTATACTTTCTGCTTTCTCATTAAAAAATAAAATGAGAAATGTAGAGTAGAACCCTTGACCTCTTTTAATAAAATCCTTAATGACACCAACTAGGCAAGCCTTCATGTTATACCAACTTTTGTTGATATATATAATTATAGTTTACTTTGTGAATATTGACTCCACTATCCTAAAATATTGTACGGAGTATACGTTATTGTTCAGAACAGGGTGGCACCCGGAGCTTCCAAATCCTGGATCCGCCTCTGATTGTTCTAAGCTCGAACCATGCTTTGAGAGATAAAGAGAAGGAAAATACTGATATCTAAGGAACCTTGTAGGAGGGCTCCATATTAGGAGTGGACATGGTATGGTATATACCGAATTACCATACCGAATCAAAATTTTTGATATCGTAATTTTTGGTATTATGGTATTTGATATGGTATATATTTTAATTTTTTTTTAGTATATGGTATGGTATACGGTATTTACAAATGACATACCGAAATACCGAATACCATACCGAAGTATATATAGTTACATAAGTAACTTTTATATATATGTATATACAAAAAAAAACAAAAAACTTAGTATTAGTATAAAAATATTTAGCCTTTGAAACTTTCGCTACTCTATCTTGATTGAAATGTTTTTTTGGTGTAATTGACTAATAAAATGAATTATTTATACTTCTTTTTTAATACTTTTACATGTGTAATGCATTTTTATGATACAATTAAGACATGCTTTTGAAAAGTCGAAGTAATAATACTCTAGTATACGAGTATATATTGTCAAAGTTAACAAACTATAGTTACCGATTGTCATACCGCAAAATATCAAAATCAAACGTCAAAATACCGAACCATAATATGGTATGGTAATAGTATAATGTTTTTAAAAAAATCGAATACCAAAATTACCGTACCGGAATTTCAGATATCGTACTATACTATACCATGCCCACCCCTACTCCGTATAGCATTTTAATACCTTAAAAAAATCAGACCAATAACATTACTACAAATTACAAGACTTATATAGTTTGAACCTTGCCTGTCAACGGTGAAAGGTATCCCTAGTTTGAACCATGCCTGTCAACGGTGAAAGGTATCCCTAGAGTGAGTTCTCCGAGATAAATCGTTCGATTATCTCCGAATTTTTTATTTTAATTCTCGACCTTCATTTTATCTATGATCATTTTCTTGGTGAGTTGATACATATCTAATTACCTTTCCTCAATTTTTTTCTATCTACTTTTACCTCTCCTTAAGCTTAATAATGTCAGCCCTCTCACACCTTCTCATTGAGGCATCTGCGTTCTTTCTCTTTATATATTTAAATTATTTCAATCTTGCTTTCTGCATCTTGTTCACCACTTTATTACTCTAATTTTTACTTGTGTATCTTCGTTTTCAATATGTCAACACATTCATCTAAGTATTTGGTCTTGGGCCCAAAAACTAGCTCATGAGGAGGAGGATTGCCCAAGTCTTATAAAAAAACCACCCATCTCATTAACCATCAATGTGGGACTTTCTTTTCAATCTTTTAAAACCCCACCTCACGCCCAGACCTCAACTGGGCGTGGACAATCTCCTCCACCCCCCACCCCCCACCACCACCACCACCAAAATTAATTTCTACTACCTCCATTTAAAAAAGAATGACCTACTTTCCTTTTTAGTCTGTTTAAAAAAGAATGATCTATTTTCTTTTTTGGCAATATTTTAATTTCAACTTTCCACATGACATGTTTAGGACCACAAAATTAAAGGACATTTTCATACATTTTACACAACTTTAATTTAAGGCCACAAGATTTCAAAAGTGTTCTTTATTTTCTTAAACTTTGTGTCAAGTCAGTAGGTTATTCTTTTTTAAACGGAGGGAGTATTTTTTTTACCTCCATAATTAGCTTATATATTATCTCGAAAGTCATATGATCAACTAATTAATGATTTTTCAATCATTGAACTATTTATATAGTATTGATTCTAGTCTAAGGATCGATTATCAAACGTTTAGCATGTCCTTAACTAAGTCAATGAGGTTTTTAATTGCTAAAGATGATTATGTGGCTCAAAATCGCATTTAAGTGGCTCAAAATCGCATTTAATACATTGACTTTGGCTTATTTGTCAACCGAATCTTATTAATACTTTAGTGCTTAATCAATTGCTGTAGATCTTTTAAACAGATCGTGTTGTCAGCAAGGTGCAGAATTTGCATTTTGAATTGAACGTGGAACTCAATCATGGTGAATCTAAAAAATAGACCTAAATTGGAGTGACTTTTAAATTTTAGTCCCAAATTAAAAAGTTTTCTTAAAATAGTCTTTACCTATTAACTAATATTTTTTTGGACGAAATTGTCCCTAATCAATTGAGTAAATTACATAAATGATCCTCATAATGGATAACAACTCCATATTTATATCTTTCAACTTTTATTTTTTCTCTTTTTAATTTTATTTTAATTTTAATTTTTTCTTTTCTCTTTTAATTTTTAATTTTTCTCAACCCTTACTTTTTTCCTCTCAACTTCTTCTTTTTTTATATTATTTTGATTTTTTATTTTTTCTTTCCTCTTTTTTTTTTGTTCTTTTTATTTTTTCTCAACCCTTACTTTTTTTTTCTTTACACTTCTCAACGTCTACTTTTATAAAAAAAAACCTTCTTTTTTTATATTTTTTCTTTTTTTTTCCCGACCTTTATTTTTATTTAATATTTTTTATTTTATTTTTATCAGCCTTTATTTTTTTCCTATTCTCTCTCAACTTTTACATTTTCTTTGATTTTTATTTTTTTAATATTTTCCTTCATTTTCTTCTTTTTCCGTAATTTTTATTATTTTTGTTCTTTTCTTTGATTTCTTCCATTCAAGTTACGTCTCATGAGCAAGAGTTGACACTATCGCATTATAAAGGCAAGACTTATGACTTTCGAACAAGCAGTTACGTTTCATAGGCACGAGTTGACATTACTATATTGTATAGGCAAGACTTAGCTCAAGGACTTTCAAACAACAAATTATGCCCCACGAACAAGAGTTGACTCTACTACGTTATGTTTTCATTCATGAGATGTTCTACAACTATTGTCTTAGAGGCAAGACTTAACTCAAGGACTTTAAAATAATAAATTATGCCCCACGGGCAATAGTTGACTCTATCACGTTATGTTGTCATTTATGAGATGTTCTACAACTATTGTCTTAAAGGCAAGACTTAGCTCAAGGACTTTCCAACTATAAATTATGCCCCACGGGCAAGAGTTAACTCTACCACGTTATGTTTTCACTTATGAGATGTTCTACAACTATTGCCTCAGAGGCAAGACTTGGCTCAAGGACTTTTAAACAACAAATTACGCCCTACGGGCAAGAATTAACTCTACCACATGATGTTTTCACTTGTGAGATGTTCTACAACTATTGCCTCAGAGGCAAGACTTGGCTCAAAGACTTTTAAACAACAAATTATGTCCCAAGGGCAAGAGTTGACTCTACCACGTTATATTTTCATTTATGAGATGTTCTACAACTATTTCCTCTGAGGCAAATCTTAGTTCAAGGACTTTCAAATAATAAATTATGCCCCACGGGCAAGAGTTGACTCTACCACGTTATATTCTCATTTATGAGATGTTCTACAACTATTGCCTCAAAGGCAAACCTTAGCTCAAGGACTTTCAAACAATAAATTATGCCCCACGGGAAAGAGTTGACTCTATCACATTATGTTTTTATTTATGAGATGTTCCACAACTATTGCCTTAGAGACAAGACTTAGATCAAGGACTTTCAAACTACAAATTATGCCCCACGGGCAAGAGTTAACTCTACCACGTTATGTTTTCATTTGTGAGATGTTCTACAACTATTGCCTTAGAGGCAAGACTTGACTCAAGGACTTTCAAACTACAAATTATGCCCCACGGGCAAGAGTTAACTTTATCACGTTACGTTTTCATTTATGAGATGTTCTAAAACTATTGTCTTAGAGGCAAGACTTAGCTCAAGGACTTTCAAACAACAAATTATGCTCAATGGGTAAGAGTTGACTCTACCACGTTAGTTTTCATTTATGAGATGTTCTACAACGATTGCCTTAGAGGCAAAACTTAGATCAAGGACTTTCAAACAACAAATTATGCCCCACGGGTAAGAGTTGACTCTACCACATTATGTTTTCATGTCCTGAAATTTGCTTTGATGTCAAAAAAAGAAGACCTCTTTGCGGATTATCTAATTTTTTATTTATTAACAAAATAAAATAGAAGTCGAGAAAAAAGAAAAAGACGATCAAACAAAATAGAGAAATAAAAAAAAGATTGAGAAAAAAAGGCAAGAAAAAAATTGAGATTATGAAAAAAGCGAAGAATTAAAAAAATTGAGAAAAATAAAAATGAGAGAAAAAAATAAAAATAAAGTTTGAAAAAAATGAGGAGAAAAAAGAGAAATAATAAAACTAAAACTAAAATAAAAATAAAGGTTGAGACAAATGAATTAAAAAGAAAAAAGAAAAATGAAGAAATAGTTAATGTTTGAGAAAAAAAGAAAAAAGAGAAAAAAATAAAGGTTGAGACAAATGAATTAAAACATGAAAATAAAATTAAAGAAAAAAATAAAAAAAGTAAAAATAATAAAAATAAAAATAAAATTTGAGAGACAAATGAGTATGAAAATAATAAAAAATAAAACATGAGAGACACATGTTAAATTTCCTAAACTGAGGGTATGCAGAAATTAGGTACGTAGAATTCTTAGTAAAAGAAAAAGGGATTCAGGTGCGTTAAGAGAAAAACAAAAGAAGAAAAAGAAGAAAAAAAAGAAAAGAAAAAAAGAGAAAAAATCATAGGAAAAAAAGATATAATTTGTTGTGAAAATAAAATCGTTGGGGTCCATAAGGAACTGAATATACAACAGAAGAAAATAATAAAAAAATATAACATGAAGAAATAGATAATGCTTGAGAAAAGAAAAAGGAAAGACTAAGAGCTCAGACAAATGAATTAAAACATGAAAATAAAATTAAGAAAAAAAAAAGTGAAAATAATAAAAAAATATAATTTAAGAGATAAATGAGTATGAAAAGTGTAAAAATATATTTAAGGTGTAGAGGGGCAAAATTATACTTGTACTATACTTAAAAAGGAAGAAAAGTTATTCTTCAAAGACATTTTTATTTGGGATCAAATATCTAAAGTCACTTATATTTGGGTCTATGACATGTAATTTCCCGACTCAATTAGCTAGCTTTGATAATTAAACTCATAAAAGTTGTCATTTAAGCCCTAAAAGTTTCTTCCATTACCATTACATTTAGGTAGCTCATATTTTGTTTTATAGGTAAACTGCTACTTCTTTAGTTTCATTTTTATTAGTCCTCTATTAGACGATCTCCCCTTAAAAATTACTCTATTTAGTAAGAGATTATTTGTCAAAATATTAAAAAGAATATAATAAGCATTGGTATAACTTCTTCTTTTTTTTGGTTTAAACCACCCGGTATCCAGTACTCGCTTTTTAGGAGTCCGACTATATCCAAATTCGCCCCGCGTCGGGCTCCATTTGGGGGGAGAGCTCCAAATGGTAGGTGTAACATGTTATGAAAGGTTGAAATATGTAAATTAATGGTGGTGCAAGAAATATATATTAGGATATACTATTAATCTGTTTGTATTATATTATTATATTTTTATATTCCATGTAAAGATAATTTATTATATTAATAAAATTTTTATTTGAATAGATCATAGTTAATATGTGTGTCATTTACTTATATAGTAGATAATTTTGTGTATGAAGTATTTTAACTCATGCATGGAAGATTAAAATTGTCGGTCCTTATAAGTAATAAATTAATGTTCACAATCAAAGATGAGGTAGGACAAACAACTTGATGATTGTAACACAAGATTAACTACAATTTGATCTTAATTATGAGAGTGGTAATATTTCGACTTCTTGTGTTAATACATTTCGTATGTATTGAACAGACTAGTTAGAGATACTATTTATTTATGTTTTGAATATTAATAAACAACTTATCTAGACCATTGCGTGCACTTATACTCTTGATCTTGATATAATTATTATGATCTATGTGGTTTGATTTATTATTGTAATCTATTAAAAGGTAAGGCTCTTTTATGAGTCAATATATATTCATAATAGATTGGATGATGACAAATTACTTAGTGAAATATGAATTAGTTAATAGAACCATATCTCGGACATGAGATAGAAGACACCCCTTTATGGTTGATTATAAGTTTTCACGTGAAAACCCTGCAGGTGGATTTTATATCTGTCATATGAAATAAGTTAAGCATTATAAATAAAGGATTAAATTAATCAATGAGTTAAATTTTTCAGAGAATTTAATTTAATTGATTGGTGTCGGTAATTCTAACATGGAGAGTTAAATAAGATGTAAAGGTAGATTTTGAAATTAACCGAGGAGTGCAATTATAGATTTTTAGTGGAATAATTTATAATTTATTATGATATGATAATTCATCACCAAATTAATATCATAATTGGAATCCTCAGTTAATAAATCTGTGGTCCCTACTATGTCTGATTAACTAATCAAATTTGGAAAAGAAAAGGAGTAATAGAAGAGGTAATATTTATTGGTCTTCTGTAAATAAGGAATAAAAGAATTAAAAATCAATTTTGGCATTGTGACAAATTTAAAGCTGAAAAACGTTTTGACATTAAATGGTATATTAAGGCTAAAAACGTTTTATGGCTCTAAGGTTATAATAAAGAGCCAAAATGTTTGTCTCTTGTCCTTCCTTATCCAGTTGAAAGTGGGAATAAGTAGAGACTGATTTTTGAGAATTCAATCATCCTTCTCCAATTTCAAAACATTTGCCCACAAAAAGTTGATTAATAAAGTTAATCAAGAAGTAGTAAAAGGCATCAAACTTATCAAACAAGGTATAGAACGAGCTGTGTGAAAGCTTCAAGGGGTAAGTTTTCTGATTTTCGTTTTGTTATGTTATCTAGATAATATGTAAGTTATATTAATCTTGTAAAATTATTGCTTCCGTTGTGCACGTTCTAACAATATATAACTTAAATTCTCGTTGAATTGCTTTTTTGGAGCTTATAATATTGCATGATCGGTGTTATTACCACTCCTTTTTTGAAAAAAGAAATGGGAAAAGGATAGAAACGACACTTCAAATTAAACTATTTCCACGAAAATGACCATGGAATTTAAATTCCACTTTCTAGCCGTTTCAATTTGCTGGCCTATTTTATACCGTTTCTACACTCCTTTTATACAGTTTCTATACATATCTTGTATATATAAATATTTCATACGAAAATTATGCAGTTTTGATACACAATTTATACAATAATTGTACATATTTTTTACACATTTTATGCAACAATTATATAATTTTTATACACTTTCTATATATATTTTTTATATATATTTTATACATATACATATTTGATACATATATCTTATATGAATACGTATTCTATATAACAATTATATCATTTTTATATAATTATATTTAATTATTATTTCTAAACAATAAAAAAAAGAGTATTTTTTTAGTTAAAAAATTTATAGCGAAAAAAAAACTGAAATATTTTTAAAAAGGACGAATGACCCAAGTTGAAAACTGTATCAATATTGTATATGGACTGTATCAGTATTGTATATGAACTATATCTGAACTACGAAAAAGGCCGAATGACCCAAGTTGAAAACTGTATCAATATTGTATATGGACTGTATCAGTATTGTATATGAACTGTATCTGAACTACGTGGGCCAAAATGACCCAAATTAAGAAATGACTATAAAGTGGAAATAGTATATCCGACTGACCACTTTTTGAAAAGATATCAAACTTGGGCTATTTATTTTAAAAAGTATTAAAGGGTGTCCTTTTTCCCAAAAGAAAATCCCATTTGCGATTCGGAGAATTGATAAATTTAGTAGGCCACTTATATTTTATTTTATTTTTTGATTTTATGGCCTTTTCAAAAAAATCCTTACTTTTATACATAAGAATTTTGAAAGAATTATTCATTTTGTAATTAACGGTTAAGAGATCATAATTTCTCAAAATGTATAACTCACATATTGAAATTCGATTAAATTTAAATTTATGTATATTAAATAGTAACTTGTTTCTAAAAAAATTGAAGGAAAAGTGTCTTTTAAGTCTTGAATGAAGGATTGGTGACATTGACCAACAGATAGGGTCAAACATCATTAAGAAACTTGATTAAGTTAATTGTGGACTTGATTAATATTTTTAAAACTTTCTAATTTTTTAAAAAATACAAATCAATCCAACCCACACCCCTCTTCAATCCTAATCAACCACTCTCTCTCTCCAGTTTCTCCCAACCAACAGTTCTGCAAAATTTCTCCCTTCAACCTCCGGCGACAAATAGTCGGGCGAGTTCCTTTTCGACTTTCAACCGTCAATCGAAGTGAATACTTCTCCGGCGACAACAACTTTGAGTTCTTCGTCCTCCCATTTCCTTTTTCACAGGTAAAAAATTATGAAGAAACAGAGGAACTTGAGCCAACTAATCTTCTGGTATTGAAATTTGGACTGAATAAAACCCTAATTTCTAGTATTTTTATATTTCTTCTTCTCATTGTCTACTGTTGATTTGAATTTGTTGGTGATTTTTTGTCACAGTTGATGTTCTTAGTGTGTATGTGTGTGTGTGATATGTTGATGTTGCTGGGTTGATTTGTTGTTTGTCTTGGTAGAAATGGTATTGCAGCAGTTGAAACATCTGATGTAATAAATGAAACATATGATGCAACAGATGAAAATCTGATGCAACAGATTAAAAATCTGATGCAACTATGAAAATCTGATGCAACAGGTGAACAATCAATAGATCATTCATCTGTTGCGACAGACGACTCTTTTGTTTGGAAGAAATCTAAACAATATTGATCCAACAGATAACTGATTAGTGATCTATTTTTATTCTTTCCAACGGTTTACTCTTCATTTTAAAATCTGATGCAACAGATTAAAAATCTGATACAACAGATTAAAAATCTGATGCAACTATGAAAATCTGATGCAATAGGTGAACAATCTAACAAATCATTCATTTGTTGCGACAAATGACTCTTCTGTTTGGAAGAAATCTAAACAATATTAATCCAACAGATAACTGATTAGTGATCTGTTTTTATTCTTTCCAACGGTTTACTCTTCATTTTACAACAGATTAGGACTGTTTTTATTCTTTCCAACGATTTACTCAAACAGGTCGATTATTTATTGCAACAGATAACATACCTGGTGCAACAGATTAGTGATTCATTTTTACTCTTTCCAATGGTTTACTCATCCGTTGTAACAGGTCGGTTATATGTTGCAACAGATAAAATACCTGGTGCAACAGATTAGTGATTTATTTTTATTATTTTCAATGGATTACTCATCCGTTGTAATGGGTCAGTTATGTGTTGCATCAGATAAAATACCGGGTGCAATAAATAGTGTTGTTTTTATGGTTCCCACGTATTACTCATCCGTTGCAACAGGTCGGTTATATGTTGCAACAGACAATATACCTGGTGCAACAGATTAGTTGTCTATTGGAACTGTTATGCATTAATCAATTATAATCTATGTTATGTTCCTGTTAATTTAAGATAACATGGATCCCAAAATAAAAGAAATTGAATCAAGTCCAAGTAAAGGAACAAGTGCAGCAGCTCAGCTACATCCACTACTCTATGGGCTTGCTTTACAGGCGTTATCTCAATCAAGAGCAGAATATAATAAACACGGGGAGGAGGAATCTTTCAAAAGAGATGATCCAAATGCTAATAGCCCTTCCGTCGAAGAGTTGGTCAAAAACTTCAGCATTGATCATTACCCTGTGAGAATGCAGTATGATGGTGCCACAAATTTAACGGGTGATCTCGTGGTTAAGTCAGTCATGGGAAAATCTTTCGACGCCTTCAGAAAAATACTTCGAGAACAAAAATTAGATTCTTTTTTCAGGGAAAGCTGCTTTGGGAAATATCTTGATTTGTCGGAGGACAACAATACTCGTTTCTAGATGAAAATGGCATATGATCTTCTCAAGCGTAGGTTTATGTATGAAAATAAAGATAAGATGGATGAGGTATGGATAAATTACTGTGGCATGCCTATTTGTTTTGGTTGGGAGGAGTTTGCCATAGTTACCGGACTAAAATGTTACCCTCCTTCTCCTTCTCAAGTTATACCTACTCTGACCCAAAAAAAAAGCACCCCGCACACCCAAAAAAGGAAAAGGCAAGTCGAGTGATCGTGATGACCTGGTGTCCATTGTTGGTCCAAGCTTTAAAACCAAAAATCTGATTGAAGCGTTGAAAGGTAAAGGACTTTCAAAGAAGCACAAACAATCATTGTGCTTGGTTTGGTTTGTACATAATATTCTTTGGGCGAGAGACGTTAACAGCAACATAAGCCTCGGTTTAATAAATCTCTCCGAGGATCTTGAGGCATTTAACAACTATCCTTGGGGTTATGAAAGCTTCAAAATAACTGTCGAATATTTGTTGACTCCGTTAACGCCAAAAACAGTCAACTTATATGGTTTTCCATAGGCCTTCATGGTAAATATTTCGTTTATCATGATATGATTCATCATTTTTTTTATTCAATAATGCTTTTGATTTATTGGCGTTATGTTATAGGCTTGGGCATTTGAAGCCATTCCTTATTTGAGACAACAAGTGAACTACCAGGAAGAAGTTTCCTGTCCAAGAATTCTGAGATGGTTGTCGGCCAAAATCGATAAAAATGCAAAATTTCTAGATCTTTTCAATCCCCCCAAGGAAACAGTAAGTCCAATTCTAATCAAATTTTTATTTTAATTAATGATTAAATGATTTCATCATCATTCTTAATATATGTACCGATTTATTTTAGATTGTCCATCCGTGGCTTATTCCGACCAACCGAGAGTTGAAGATGCCATTTTTTCTTACTTTACGGTCTGTACGAACTTTATCGGACCCTAAGGTCGTTAATGGAATAAAAATAGAATTGTTTGAAGCAACAACCATCACAAGAAAAATAATTTTGGAGGGTGGGTCTAATGATGCTCCTCTTACAGTTTTTGAAACAACAAGCCATTGTGATTATGATCATAATGGTTGTACATATTTTTCTTCAGATTTTGCCGCATCTAGCGAATGTTCTTCATGCAAATGTCAAGACTGCAAGGCGAAACACGATGGAGTGATTAATGCTATTAATGCACTAACTGCTTCTGTAATGGAAATGACATCTAAGAGGGGTGTCATTCCATCAATGAGGATTTCATATCCAGACACTTCACTAGAGATCAAGGCGGCTAAGAGGAGAGGAAAAGACACTTTCAAGGCATCATCAATCATAAAAAAAAGTAAGATTGCAACGCCTCTGTCTTTGTTGTTGCACCGATGTTCAGTGTGCAAGGGTCACAGAAGAGCAGCATGAGATAAAGAAGGTGAATGTACATTATCTGTTCCAAAAACCAAACAAGCATATATCTGTTTCAACAGATGATACATCTGTTGAAAATTATCAAACAGATGTATACATCTGTTGCAACTGTTGTCTAACTTGTTACATCATATTCGTTAGCTGTTTCAACAGATGAGTCTTATGTTGCAACAAATGGATCATCTGTTAGAAATTATCGTACTGCTCTGATTTACCTGTTCGAATTTATCCCAACAGATAATCCATCTGATGCAACATAAGAATCATTTGTTGCAACAGATAGAAAATCTGTTGTATATCTCTACTTAGCATTGACAATTCTGGCTTTCCAGGTGGGTGTCACAGCTACTGCCGAAGATCATAATATGACAGTTGATAATCCATCAACTGCTTCCAAAGATGAAGAAAAAGTGGAGCCTGTCAGTTTAGGAGAACGGAAGAATTACCCGTTCGAAGGGTTCAACATCTCGGACGAGGCTAAAAAAAACTAATACAGTTGATCAACGACTATTCAAAATGGATTGCCAATGGTCTGTTAAAGCATCATGCCGGCAGGTACATAAATCAATTTTATGGATATTTGTATATACAATTCTTGTTGTAAGAACCTGACATTAACACATATAAATCATCATGTAAAAAACAAAATGACGAGCGCTACAAAGTGAACGAATCGAGTCTTGGTTTAGATATGTTCGACTTTGTTGTTGCACATCCCGAAATGAAGAATTGGTTTTATTTGATGTCACAGCCCCAAACTTGCTGGAATGATGAGGTTTAAAGGCCATACATATTACTATTAATTAATACTTTATTTAATTGCATTCACATATTGATTTTTTCGTCACGTAATCCAAAATGTTTGATAATATGTGCAGCACACCGATGTCATTTTTACTACCTCCGAAAGAAGGTCAAGTTGCAAATATAAGAACAATATAGATACACAACAAGCAATTATTTGTACAAAGTTTACATCAATAATGTCTATGATAGGTATTGTCAACAGCAGTCGGAAGTTTTTCGAAATGAGGAATTCTTAATCAACATCATCAAATATTTTAGCATTCCGACTGGCTTACCTTGGCATTTGGTCGATGAAGTGTACATCCCAATCAATTGTGGTGATGAATTCCATTGGGTGTTGGCTGTCGTCGTTCTAAAAGAGAGGCGCATCCGAGTTTATGACTCGATGTCGCGAAGAAGACGTTCCGGGCCGTCGTCTGAGATACAAAAGCTGGCCAAAATATTGCCTACTTACCTTGATATAAGTGGCTTTTTGGATCAAAAGGTTCGTACTGATTGGTCGACGATTGAAGCATACCGGGATAAAATAGCTAATCCATTTGATGTACAATATGTTGACGGAATTACTCAACAAACCATTGGTAGCCTATAAGTTTAAGTGTCATGATTTAGTTTCATTTCACAAATTTCACAACGCTTGAATGAACTGCAAGATGTAGATCATCTATTTTTTTATAACGCAGGGATTGCGGTACTTTTGATGCCGCCTATGCCGAGTATTTGAGCGATGGATTACAAGTATCAAATGATGGACTTGATGTCGGATTACTCCGCAAAAGATATGCTGCTCTTTTATGGAAATATGGAAAAACGAAACCTCAGAAGCCGTACGCAACCGACGTTAAAGATCCACGACGACCAAAGCCGAATTCCATAGCACTGGATGAAGAACAACTTGTCCATATTGATTAGATCTTTATAGCTCGAGTCCGTCAATGTAATAACCTATCCTCCTTGGTTTAACTTGTTGATTTATTTGTAGAGTAGATCGTTTGTACTCATAATGATTTTTTTTACATTTCATTTATTTGTTGAGTTATTTTATTTCATGTAATTTCTGAAGGCTTCAATTTATTTTATTTTTTCTATGAATATAATTAATTCTGAGTTTTGAACATGTTAATTGAAATGGAGTACTAGATTCAAATATCGCAACAGATAATACATCTGCTGCAACAGACGACATATCTTATTAGACAGATTTAGACATATGTTGCAACATGAGATGCAACACATAGGTCATCTGTTGGAAATTATATAACAAGTCTTCCTACTTTTTTTATTTGCTCCAATAAATTATCGATCAATTGCAACAAATAAGTTATATGTTGTAATAGATCGTAAATCTGTTGCGACAGATAGACGGGGATCATCTGCATAACACAACAGATGACCAACCTATTCCAACAGATAATCAATCTATCACAACAGGTACTATATCTGTTACGACAAATATAAAATTTGTTGCATTATAAAAATTCAACTTTACCAGACATAAAAATTATTGCCCCTATATGTATAGTGAATTGGCTTGAAATGAAAATTTGTTATCGTGTTCGTCTCTGTCTTTGTACATGTTCTTTTTTATACACAGGCTCCAACCATTTAGTTAGTACCCTATATGCCCAGCTAATTAATGGTAGGCACGATCCAAGGATGCACAACCTATAAAAAATGACAGGAGAAATTTAAATCATATAATAATAATTTGCAGTCAGTTGGGTTACATGGGGCTCGGGTTATGTTAACACAACCAACTTATGCAACAGACGATCTAGCTACCGCAATAACTGATCTGTATGTTAAAATAGATTGATAATATGTTGCATCAGAATACCCATCTATTGCATAATTTACAGTAGATGGGTAATCTGTTGAGTAGGGTTCAGAGAACAGAGCAACATATGGTTAATCTGTTGTGAAATATGGATCGTTTGTTGCAACAGATTACCCATTGCACCAGTTGTAGTTGACGGGTAATCTCTTGCAACAGATGGAACATCTGTTTCAATATCTTTCTTTGAGAAAAATTATTTTAGTTGAAAGAATGCGTACTGCATCATCCGAAGGGTTAAAGAGATCAACTTCGTTAATATTTTTGTTGTTGCTCTCTACTGCAGCCAACCACCTAAGGATCCTTGGATAAGAAATCTTATCCGGGTAATCCGTGAAATGCTTTCGGGGGGGGGGGGGGGGAATGGCTTCACATGCCCAAGCCTAAAAATTGTAAAAAGAAAGCAAGCAAAAAAAAAGTCACAAGTATATTCAATATAAATTAATGAATGAGTAAAAATAGTGATCAATTTTACCATGAAAGCCCAAGGAAAGCCGTATAATGTGGTCGTCTTTGGCTTTAGCTCTTTCAGTAAATATTTGAAAGTCAAGTAGTAGTTGTTGTAGCCCCAGGGATAATCGTTGAATCTCCCAAAATCATCAGCAAGAAAAAACAAATCACGTTCTACGACTTTCTTGACGTCTCTTGCCAATAAAGCGGAATGGACAAACCAAACTAAGCACAATTTCTCCCTGTAGTGCTTTGGTATGTCTTTATTCTTGAGATCCGCTATCAAATTCTTTAACTTTGTAGCTAGGTCCAACAATTCCCAACAACCCATCTTTTTTTACCTTGCGTTTGTTGGACCCTTTGTGGGGTGTTTTCTTGATGGCAGGTTCTTCTGGACGATCGCATCTCAAACCCGTCACAATGGCAAACTATTTCAATCCAAAACAAACCGGCATGCCACAGTAGTTGATCCAGACTTCATCCATCTTACTTTCGCCCTCCTTCGGAACTCCATCATCCCCCGCCATACACATGATCCTGCGCTTGAGAAGGCCATATACCATGATCATTGGAAAACGGAGAGGGCGGGGCCCAGACAGCTCAAGAAAGTATGCAAAACAGCTCTTCTTAAAAAGTCCATCTATGTTTTCCTTCTTCATAATACTCCTAAGTTCGTCAAAAGGTTTCCCCAACTGACATTTAAGTACAAGATCACCAAATACTGCATTAGGGTTATTCATCAGCATCGCAACTCGAAACTTGTCAATACTAATGGTTTTGACAGAATCATGCTAGAATTTCGATATTATTTCACGCCCCATTGGTGAGGAAGAGTTATCACTTTCCTCGGCTTCATTTTGCCCTGACTGAGATTATTCTGGAAGTTCCTCTGAATCTATCTGTACTCTAGCCTTTTTTGTTTGGTGATCGAAAGTTGATCCACTTTCTGTTTCTTTTCTTTTGGGAGACATCTTTTAACTACAAACAAAAGAAAAATAAAAAATACATTGCATTTGATGTCTGCATAATATTTTTAAAAAAGGTGAGATAAATTTTAATAAATTATTCTTACCACATAACAAAAAAAAATACTCCAACGGACAACCCATCAGTTGGAATAGATGGGGAACCCGAATCTATTTGAAGACCTATTTAATATCTCATTCCACCTGTTGCAACAGGTGGAGAAATTTCAATAAATTATTCTCTGCCACATTACAAGAAAATACTCCAACGGATAACCTATCAGTTGGAACAAATGGGGAATCTGTTTGAAGACCTATTTAATATCTCCCAACAGATCTTCCACCCGTTGCAACAGATAGACCACCATCACCACAAACAATGCCACGACCAATGCCACCAAGACCACCACCAATGCCACCAATATCAACACCAAGACCACCGACACCACTGCAAAAAAACACAAATACCAACACCACCAACAACAACCACCAAAAATACCACAAACACCATCCAACAATACCACGACAGTCAACAAAAAATTGAGAGAAAAACTAGGGTTTTCTCGGGTGCTTCCTACTTTTTAGCATCAAAACTCAAAATTGTTAACCCATTCTCGAAGATAATACAACTAAAAGTTTTCTTTTTTATCATTAACTAAAAAACCCTATTTTTTAGAATAAAGAACAAATGTAGAACTCTTCTCGAACTCTGTTACATGCGAAGATAGAGAAAACAACAGATACAAGCGGGAATAAAGTCGAAAAAAACAACTATATGTAGTCGTAAATGGGAAGAAAATCAACCTATTTTGAAGGGTTGGGCAATATGTTAAGTAGTTGTTGTTTGTATTATTTGTATTGTTGAGAGGGAGAGGACACCCCGAAAGATAGAGAGAGAAGAGCAAGAACTTAAGATTTGAAATGAAAAGTTTTTCGCGCAAATGGATGATTTGTATGGGTTGATTTGTAATTTTGGAAAAGAATGACAAGTTTTACAATTGCTAATTTGGTCCAAATTGATCTTAATTAATTTTAAATTTTTTAAAAGATATAGTTTTTAAAACATTGAGTTGATGAGAACTCATTTCTACTCAGAGTGATCGATCGACGACTCGGATCGGGATGAACACAATACCAACGCCATGCAATTGCAAAGACTCGATTGGATTTGTAGTTGACCCTGTGAGCTTATTCATTCATCCCTAGTTCTACCTAAATCAACTTAGGTACTATCACTATCCTAACATTGAGTTGATGAGAACTCATTTCAACTCAGAGTGATCGATCGACGACTTGGGTCGAGATGAATGCAATAACAACGCCATGCAATTGTAAAAACTCGATTGGATTTGTAGTTGACCCTGCGAGCTCATTCATTCATCCCTAGTTCTACCTAAATCAACTTTGGTACTATCACTATCCTAAAATTGAGTTGACGAGAACTCATTTTAACTCAGAGTGATCAATCGACGACTCGGGTCAGGATGAATGCAATACCAACGCCATGCAATTGCAAAGACTAGATTGGATTTGTAGTTGACCCTATGAGCTCATTCATTCATCCCTAGTTCCACCTAGATAAACTTAGGTACTATCAATATCCTAACATTGAGTTGATGAGAACTTATTTCAACTTGGAGTGATCGATCGATGACTTGGGTCGGGATGAACGCAATACCAACGCCATGCAATTACAAAGACTCGATTGGATTTGTAGTTGACCCTGCGAGCTCACTCATTCATCCCTAGTTCCACTTAAATCAACTTAGGTACTATCACTATCCTAACATTGAGTTGATGAGAACTCATTTCAACTCAGAGTGATCGATCGATGACTCGGGTCGGGATGAACGCAATACCAACGCCATGCAATTGGAAAGACTCGATTGGATTTGTAGTTGACCCTGAGAGATCACTCATTCATCCCTAGTTCCACCTAAATCAACTTAGGTACTATAACTATCCTAACATTGAGTTGATGAGAACTCGTTTCAACTCAGAGTGATCGATCGATGACTTGGGTTGGAATAAACGCAATACCAACGCCATGCAATTACAAAGACTCGATTGGATTTGTAGTTGACCCTGCGAGCTCACTCATTTATCCCTAGTTCCACCTAAATCACCTTAGGTACTATCACTATCCTAACATTGAGTTGATGAGAACTCATTTCAACTCAGAGTGATCGACCGACGACTAGGGTCGAGATGAACGCAATACCAATGTCATGCAATTGCAAAGACTCGATTGGAATTGTAGTTGACCCTGCGAGCTCACTCATTCATCCCTAGTTCCACTTAAATCAACTTAGGTACTATCACTATCCTAACATTGAGTTGATGAGAACTCATTTCAACTCAGAGTGATCGATCGACGACTCGGGTCGGTATGAACGTAATACCAATGCCATGCAATTGCAAAGACTCGATTGGATTTGTAGTTGACCCTGCGAGCTTATTCATTCATCCCTAGTTCCACCTAAATCAATTGCTATAAAATCTGTTGCAACAAATGACTAAGCTGTTGAAAATTTTCAAACAGGTACATATATGTTGCAATAGATGACCTATTTGATTTAATTATCAAATAGATAGTTGCATCTGTTGTGACAGATGACTGAGCTGTTGAAAATTTTCAAAAAAATATTTATATCTGTTGTAACAGATGACATATATGATTTTATTAATTATCAAATGAACATTTTCATCTGTTGTCACAGATGACTGAGCTTTTGGAATTTTTAAACAGATATTTATATATGTTGTAACAGATGACTGAGCTGTTCAGATTTCTAAGCAGATATTTATATATGTTGCAACAGATGACATATCTGTTTGAAAATCTTTTTATCTCTTTTAATTTTAAAGAAAGAAGCTTCTCGTCCGAGTAGATAATATCAAGTAGTAGTACTTACTACTAAAGGCGGTAAAAACTATTTCTTTGATATCTCAAAAGTGAGTTCATTGAGCAGTCTTATCTTGTCTTGTCTTTTCAATGTCAGTAGTCTTAGTCTTCCTCGTGCCCCTCAAATTATTAATGAAATTAATGAATATTAATTAATGAATATTGAAAACCACCACGTCTACGTACACAATACATCTATAGAAATTATCTCATCTCTTCCTTCAGCTGCAGTTTATTTTATTCAACTCTCATTTTTTTCTCTCTTCTTTTTAGGGTCACAACCTTTTTTCTCTCTTTTCTCTTCTCTTCTCATAAATATCTTTTCGGATCTAACTCCATCCATATCTTTCCTCGACTTAAATTTCTATTTTGATCCCCTTTTTGATATTAAGGTATGGTTCATTATTGTTCTTTCATTCTCGTCTTCTTCTTTGCATGTTATTTACATCTATTTTTTTCTATTTAATTACTATTTACCCATATCATATTTATTAAAAAAAAATTAAGGAACTTGTAAGTGTTAAATAAACAATCCGAGAATTTTTATTACAATATGAGAAAAAAGTCATCTGTTGGGAGAAGTTTAAAAGCCTTGTTGGAAGTATCATTTTTTTGTATGTATTTTGTTTGTTTCATTATTGTTGATGCAGTTATTGATGTTGTTGGTTGGGTTGGCGTTGTTGGAACTTGTGGTGGTGTTGATGGTTCTGGTACAAATGATGTTGCTTCTTTGTTGTTGATGATGTTGTTGGAACAAATTTTGTTTCTTTTTTGTTGATGTTTATGCTGTTGTTGATGTTGCAACAGATGGAGAAACTGTTGAAACAAATAAAACCACCAGAAAGGGTGGTTTGATGTATTCCATCAGACTCCATATCTGTTGCAACAGACTCCACATCTGTTGCAACAGACTCCACATATGATGCAACAGATGGACAATGTTCTTTTTGTGACATTAATTTTTTTCCTCTTTTTTGTAGATATAAGGAACTGACAGTTGATAAACTTTTGACGGACTATCTCAAGAGGCTACAGTAAAGATGGGATCAGAGGAATAAACTGCTTGTAGATGGAACCACTTCATATGTGGGAGGTATGTATTACTGATAATGTTATCGTAGAAACACACATAGAGTGCACTGATTTTGTGAATGATGTTTTTACTGATTAGTCATAGATCATTCAAACAAGATATCTGCAATTTTACAGTTAAGTTTGGTAGGTCCGAACTGATAAGGCTGAGGGACCATGAATATGGTTCTGATAGCCTGTTAAGATTTAATGTCGGTTGTTGCTCATGTTTATTTGTCAAGCATTGTGAAGGTATCTAATTTTTATGTCATTGTAAAGAGATTCAATAGTGATTTGACTAACTTTTAGGGTGCATTGGACCCTTAGAGGGCCTTCGAAGCTTAGCACTGCATCTAATAAGAACGAAAAACTAATATATTTATTGCCCTGGCCAAAATTTATATGGCTGGGTTGCTCGCTCGGGATAATGATTTTATGACAGAATATGCGGTAGGAGAATGCTTTCGAAGGAAAATAGGTGGTTGATGGAAGACTATATCATCTGAGAGATAATTGAAGAAGAGACATAGGGTAGAAAGTAACTTCTAACGAATCTAGACGGTGGAATTATCTTAACAGATGCGAGATCTAAATCAAGTGCAAATATGAAAGTGTATCTGGTAATGTAATTTCATATGTTGTGTCTCAGAAAGAAAAATAATGCAGATGGACACTTTGCTAGGGAGCTCCGTGGTCAGGATTATCACCTAGATAGAAAATAGGAGAAGACCAACAAAGAAGCCTCACGGGCATCGAGGGTAGAAATAATGTACAACAAGTCTAGAAAACTTATGCCAACAACAACTGTAGTTAAAATAAGGAATCTAAGCAAAGGCGGCAAATTTCTGAATTTTAAATTTCATCCCATGCCTTCTTGTTTATGTTTCCGATCAGGTCCACTGTCGTTGACCTGATCGGAACCACAAATGAGATTGAAAGGCAAATAGAGTATCATTGTTTCCTTAGAAATATAGTTATAATTGATTGTGTTTTCTTGCCTTGACATGCTTTCAACATTCCTTGGAGAAGATCAGATGCTTGTTGTAGTATGTGAATCCCGATAATTTTCAAGCTTGCCTCTAGTTTGTTGATTCTGTATTCAAGCTGGTCGTTGCCCTCTTCGAAGTTGGTAAAGAGTTCCTCATCTCTTGTGAGCTCGATCAGGAACACTACCTTCAAAGTTGTGGCATTCTAGAAGCCCTTCAGAACACTTTCTTCAGAAGCCTTAAAGGATACATGGAGGGTCTCTGTGTTTATTTTAGGTCAAAATGTGTTGATGCACGTTGAAGATGTGGTCCCAAAAGTTGAACAACACACTTTTATCTAGCGTTTCTCCATGCATCTTGCTCAACTAATTTAATAAATTAGTAAGCATGGATTTACGTAGTGTGTGATCTAAACCGGCTCTACCAAGCCTATCAAACGTTACATAACTCTAAGTTCATTACTCTATCAAAAAAATATGACCGAGTTAGTACACAAATCGAACGAGCTCAATCTCTCAGCCTTTCTGCTGATTGCTCTTCTCCAATATAGATGACAAGATATCTGCTATATAAAAGTCTACACCGTCGCCAGACATGTTCCCAGGCAATCATGTCTGGCGATGGTGTAGACTTTTGCATAACAGATATTTTGTCATCTATATTGGAGAAGAGTGATCAGCAGAAAGGCTGACAGATTAGGCTTTTTTTCTATGTGCACTAACTCGGGCATATTGTTTTGATAGGGTAATGAGCTTGGAGTTAAGTAACGTTTGATAGGCTTGGTAGAGCCGGTTTAAATCACATGCTACGTAACTCCATGCTTACTAATTTATCAAATTGGGTGAGCAAGTTGCATGGAGCAACGCTTGATAAAAGTGTGTTGTTCAACTGTTGGGACCACATCTTCAACGTGCATCAACACATTTTGACCTAAAACAAACACAGCGACCCTCCATGTATCCTTTAAAGCTTTTGAAGAGAAAGTGTTCTGAAGGGCTTCTAGAATGCCACAACTTTGAAGGTAGTGTTCCTGATCGAGCTCACAAGAGACGAGGAACTCCTTACCAACTTCGAAGACGGTAACGACCAGCTTGAATACAGAATCAACAAGCTGGAGGCAAGCTTAAAAATTATCGGAATTCACATACTAAAACAAGCATCTGATCTTCTCCAAGGAATGTTGAAAGCATGTCAAGGCAAGAAAACACAATCAATTATAACCATATTGCTAAGGAAGCAATGATACTCTATTTGCCTTTCAATCTCGTTTGTGGTTCCGATCAGGTCAACAACAGTGGACCTGATTGGAAACACAAACAAGAAGATGGGATGAAATTCAGAAATTGCCGCCTTCGCTTAGTTTCCTTATTTTCACTACAGTTGTTGTTGGCGTAAGTTTTCTAAACTTGTTGAACATCATTTCTACCCTTGATGCCTGTGAGGCTGCTTTATTGGTCTTCTCCTATTTTCTACCTAGGTGATAATCCCGACTTTGCAGCTCCCTAAAAAAGTGTCCATCTGGATTGTTTTTCTTTCAGAGATACAACAGACGAAATTACATTACCGGATACACTTTCATATTTGCACTTAATTCAGATTTCACATCTGTTAAGATAATTCCATTGGCCAGATTCATTAGAAGTTACTTTCTACCCTGTGTCTCTTCTTCAATTAGCTCTCAGATGATATAGTCTTCCATCAACAACCCATTTTTCCTCAAAAGCATTCTCCTACCGCACCTTCTGGCATATAATCATCAACCCGAGCAAGCAACCCAACCATATAAATTTTGGCTAGGGCAATAACTATATTAGTTTTCCATTTTTATTTGATACAGTGCGAGGCTTCGAGGGTCCTCTAAGGGTCCAATGTACACTTAAAGTTAAGTCCAATCGCTATTGGTTCTCTGCAGCGACGATAAATATTGATCCCTTCTCAAAACTTAACACGCATAAACACGAGCACCAACCGTCAGTAATTCGTAACAGGGTATCTGCACCATCTTCATGAGGTACTCAGCCTTATCAATTTCGAACCCATCAAACTTAACGGTACAATGCAGGATCTTGTTTGAATGATCAATGCCTAATCGATTAAAAACTGCATTCACAAAAATATTGTACTTTGTGTGTGTTGTCCCGGTAACCTTATCAGTAATACATACTTAACTCCCACACATATGATAGTGGATTCATCTGCACACACCTTATTCTTCCTAGCCCATCTGCGGCTTAAATTGAATAAACAGATGACTAGCTTGTTGCAACAGATGACACATCTGTTTATATTGTCAATCAATTGGAGACATCTGTTACGACAGTGATCAACCTGTTGCAGAAATCAAACAGATATATACATCTGTTGGAAAAAGATTGCCAGTATGTTGTAAGTTATCTAACAGAAAGAATATATTTTGTAACAGATTACCCATCTGTTAGATTTATTTTAAAGCAATTTTCTTTTCTTTCCGAGATACAATAATTTATAAATAGGTCTCTCCTTACAAATATAGATGATCCAGATTCGTACAAGAATATTCATATCGAGTCCTTGCGTGAACTTCAAAGGCAGTTTGATTGATGAACTCCAGAGAGATATTTGGCTGACTTCGGAGCAAGGCTGTCGGATGAATGAAAGATGTCTGATTGACAATAATAATAATAGTAGTAATAATAATTAGGTAATGTTTTTTTATTTTAGCGATTATTTTCCTCCTTTTGTATATGAAATCTACCCAAGGGATTCAAAAATCTATGAACATTCATTTCATTTTGTCGTCGACTTTGAATTTTTAATTCTTATTTAGTATTTAATAATAATCATTCTGTTTATTCCTTGTTCTCAACATGTCGACGATTTGTGGTAGGGATTGAGCAACAATTTGTGTCAACAGTTAGAGGTTAATCTTCTACGACAGATCGATCATATGTTGCACCTGGCGGTTATTAATAAAAAAGGGCTATTGTTGTTATTGAGAGGGTGAAAAGAGAAAGACATGACTTGGAGTTCCGCTTATTCAATATGAAAAATGTTTCGTAAATAAATAATAAACACAATTTATAACCACAATTTTAATAACTGATCGTGACTTTTCACCATTTTTGTTTTTGAATTTGTTTTTTAAATTATTGATTATATAATAAAATAATTATTATTTTATTAAGAAATTTGAAAAGGTATTTTTTATTATTTATAAAATAAAAAAGTAAGCAAATTTGGATTAATGATATGATAATATAGTTTTTTTTTTTAAAAGTAGATTATATGTTGCAATAATTAAATTATCTGATGCAACAGGTTCACTATGGTTGTAACATATGATATATCTGTTGCCACAGATGATTTATCTGATGCAAACTATATCGAGTCACAACTCAATAAAAGCAGTTCTTGAAAAGAAGTAATTAATAATAATAATCTGAAAAGTCATGACTTATCACAATATTTCTTAATTTAATTAATTCATTACTTTTCACATTAATAAAAAATGTAATTAATAAATGGAGGTGAACAGTTAGATTATATGTTGCAACAGATATGTTATCTGATGCAACATATTTTATATTTGTTGCAACAGATAATATATCTGTTGTCACAGATGTGTTATCTGATGCAACAGATATAGAATCTGTTGCCACAACTCAATAAAAACGGTTCTGCGAAAGACTAATTAATAATAATAATCTGAAAAGTCATGACTTATATCACAATATTTATTTTCTTAATTTAATCAAAAATTTAATTAATGTATGGAGGTGAATAGTCGTGCCTTTTTGCCTCTCATTCAAATTTAATCCTCTATAAATAGGTCCGTCCTTACTCAATCGTTCATTCAAATACACACTCTATTTATTTATTGCATCTCGTCTTTCATATTACACTCTAGAAGATAAGATTATGGTTGACCCAGTGTGGGACGTTGCTTTTCTGCAAGACGCCATGAATGAACTTCAGAATCAACTTCGTGATCTGCAATGGGAATTGGGAGGAGTTAGATCAAGAATGCTCCGCGAGATACGCAGGCTGAGGAGGGCCTTGCTACTTCCGGTTGAAGATTGGTCGGCTGACAATGATGATGCTGATAATAATAATAATAATAATAATAATAATAATAATAATAATAATAATAATAATAATAATAATAATAATTAGACTATTATTTTTCTTTTAGTCTATTATATGTATTTTTATTTGTTTAATAAATAAATTATGTTTGATCTTTGACGTTTTAATCCATATTTAATTTTCATTCTGTCTATTATCTTCTCAACAAATATTTCGATGATTCGACGTAAAAAGGAATAATTTAGAATCCAGTAACAATAGCAAGATTTATCTGTTGGGTTTATGGCAGGGGTTGATTTGTGTTGTTTCAAACAGATTAATCATTCGTTGCAACAGATAATTAGTCCGGTGCAATAGATAAACATTCTGATGCAACAGATAATTATTCTGGTGCAACAGATAAACATCCTGATACAACAGATAATACGTCTGATACAACAGATAATACGATGATGCAACAGATAAATAGTCTAATGCAACAGATTACTCATTTGATGCACCAGATGATTGATCTGTTTAAATTGTGGGCACTGATACTGGTTTCATAATCGGGGTTCTATCCATTGTTGGAAAAACAGAAGTGTACCCAGATGACAAATACGAATAAAAATCATAATTTTACTTACCAAAGTAACATATGAAGTAATGCCAAAGTGGAAAGCGATGTAGTAAATAAAATTTGACATAAGAAATTGGTCAGATCGCAGCAGTAGCGCTATACCAACAACAACAACAAATGGTCGACAAGAAGGAGATGAAGCAGAAGATGATGAATAAAGCAGCAGAAACAGAAATAATTAACAACAAAAATCGCTAAGAGAGAGAAAACAACAATGGATGAGAAGAGAGAGAAAAACGCCTTTTTTTTCCCTCTGTTTCTCGTTATTTTAGGTATATATTGGGATCAAAGTGTAAATTTAAAAACTTGTGGGTTATTTTAAAACTTCCACAACTTTCTTAATACATAATAAAGTAATTGTCACCTCCAACTAATAATTAAGACTTGTGTCACCTACACCTCATTTTAAAACTCTTTTGTCACCTGTGGCCCAAACCCCCTTGTTTCTAAGGCAACCCTCCAATAGAACAATCCCACTACAATGGGTGTTGATTTTGTTTTCCCTACTTGTTCATTAAGTTAAAGGAAAAAGGCATCGTTTCCACCCCAAACTATACCCGAAAAGTCGAAGCCACACCTAAACTATACTAATGACCTATTACACACCTAAACTATAAAAACGTGAAACTATTTACACCCTGTCAGGCTACCACCACTTGCATGTGGTGTAGTGTTTTACACGCGTTGCCACGTCAGCACCACGTCAGTAAGAAGTATCACTTTTTTATAGTTAAGGTGTGTAATAGGTCACTTATATAGTTTAGGTGTGGATTTGACTTTTCGACTATAGTTTGGGGTGGAAACGATGCCTTTTCCCTTAATGTTTTTAGCCGTTTACTTTTGTTATTTAATAGTCTGGACGCGCCTAAAATAAGTGTAACACACGCGTCTTAGAATGGGGGTCGCGGGGAGGTAATAATATCACTTTTTTATAGTTAAGGTGTGTAATAGGTCATTAGTATAGTTTAGGTGTGTCTTAGACTTTTCGGGTATAGTTTAAGATGGAAACGATGCCTTTACGGCTGTTTTAAGATATTATCAATCCAAATACTGTCACAATGCATCACTCTTCTTCTTATTGGATTATCCACAACATGTGCTCCACAGCATCATCATAAAAAATAACCTTAGTCGGTATATTCTGAAAAGGATTACTCAATTTGTACCATCATTTCCACTATACATTGAACAAACCATTTATTTTTAAAATATAAAGTTGAAGTTCCTAGGTCAAGAAAGCTACTAGCTTTCTTTTTAAATTGGTATTTGAAACTTATAATTGAGTGAAAAAGACTTATGTTCATAAACAAAAAAATGTCGGTAAATCAACTACTAAAACTATATTAGAAACCTGAAAGATAATATTAAAGAAATATATTTTTCCTGGTGTATTGTGTGTTTTTGCTCTTTCTAATAGCTGTGGTATTTGACTTTGCTTCTTCTATAGTGCAGCCATAGCCGCCCCTTCTCACCGTTGCTAAATAGATTTTCCCCTTTTAGGTTTAGATTTTTATATATTATTTTTTTTGTTTGTACAGTATAAAAGAGATATTTCAATGAAAATTACATTTTTAATTGTTTGTACAGTATAAAAGAGATATTACTACTTTTTTTTGTTCTTTCTCATGCTTTTCTTTCTAATTCCTTTTTTTTTTCCAAGTAAGATATACTATAAGGTTTTACTAGAATTGGAATAACTTACTCCATTTTATTTTACTCGTTCCAATTTGATATTTTATATTAATTAAGAAAAATAATTAATAACATGACTATTTTATCATAGTATCCCTATTAAATGATGTTTATATTTTAATTTGGAGAAAAAATAATTAATATTAAGGGTAAAAAGGGAAAAAAATTTATCTTGTCTTGATTAATGAAAAATGACAAGTAAAATGAGAAATCAAATTAGAAAACTTGGAACGAGTAAAATGGAACGAAGTGAGTATTTGTTTCTTGGAGGGTTTCCATTGTATGCATATTCAATTCCTTAAAATATAGCACCAATAAAGACAGAGAAGAGTTATTTGAGTTTTTATTGAGATTCTTCATGTCACTCATTTATTTGTTTATAGGTCAAAAATAACTAAAAATATTACGTGAAATTTAGTGTCTGTTTGTATCTATTCAACATTTTTCTTTTTCTTTTTTTTTAAACGAGAATAATATTATATCATTAACCAGGATCATTACAAAACACTGGTTTGATCCAAAAGATTTATTTTGAGTTTTGCACAATTAACACACTAATTATGTGAGATTTTTTGGGGGTCACTAAATTGTGAGATAAAAAGAATATTACTCCTACCCAATTAGTGTTAATTGTGCAAGACGCAAAATAGATTTTTTCAATTCATTGGGATCATGATGTGTCATGTTCGAAGTAAAGTTGAAACTTGCAACACTAACACTATAATGATTCTAATAAAATTAATCTGAAACACTAACAACTATGATGCTTCGTATAAAAGTAATTTTTAACTGTAGTACTTCATAATCATAAATACTAGTTTACGAGACGTACGAATTTCTCCATATAGCGAAAACAAATTTGGAGACACGATGACTCATGTACCGATCATTGAAAATTCTGACAAAGCGGATGAAGTCTTTTTATCCACAGTCTAGATATCCTATGTGAAAAATACAGAGAAGAAATAAAAATAGAAAAAATATTAATAAGAAATTTAGCATGTTGCAAAGATAAAATATCACCTCAATTTGGATGCGAAGATAGATATTATAAAAAAAGAAAAAGACATAAGAAATATAAGAAATACAAAATATAAAAATATAAATACAAAAAACCAAGAAAATAAAAAATTATAAAAATAAAAGACCATATAGAAAGAAAAAATCTATAAAAGAATGTACTTGTTATAATTGTGGAAAGTTAGGACATTTAGCTAGAGATTGTAAATTACCTAAAAACCCAAAAAATAAACAAATATCAGAAATAAAAATAGAAAATATAGAATATATGCAGATAGATTACATAGATTACGAATTAGAAAGTGAAGACAGTATATATGAAATTTCAGAGAATGAAACAGATAACGAAATAGATAGTGAATTAGACGAATTAAATGACTGAAGAAGATATAAAAATATTAACAAAAGAAGAATATTTAAATGACGAAGGAACAGATCAAAAAATAATATTTGATAACAATGTATTTGATGAAATAAAAGGAAAAAGTTAGACTTAAGTGTAGAAAAAATATTTAAAATACCAACAATAAAAAATATATTCACTAGAAAAAAGGAAGAATATTATGTAATAAGTCAAAAAGAGCATGTAATAGACTGTAGATATGCAAAAGGTAAAGCTAGTATACCACTAGTAACAAAAAGAATAAGTTTAAAAGATATAATCTAAAGAATGAATATGACAAATGGACACCCAAACAAATAGTTAATAAAAATTATCGTACCTAATCCGCACCCCCTACAAATGGTATCAAAGCCCAGTAATTTAAAAAGTACAGAAGTGAGATCAAGTTAGTTAGAGTTATTAGATTGTATCGTTATTTATTGAATTAATTATGAGAAGACCATTTAAAAATAGAGAAACTTTTAGGAAAATTAAAGAATCTTTAATTAGTAATTATTCAGAATATATAAGTCTAAATAAAACAAAAGAAAACCCACAAAGATTAGCCTACCTAATTACATTAATATCTAGTATTGAAGCAAAATTAATAATCCATTTAAAATCTAGAAGAATGAGACATATACCACCTAATTATGATAAAATCATATTTAGGTATCCGCCAAAATACTATAAATACGGTTTAAATGAATAAAATACAAAAATACAAAGAACTAAAACAAATTATTTCTGAAAAACGTAAAGAATTAAAAATAAGAATAGAAAGATTAAGTTATAATATATTTGCCGGAGTCAGTAAAAACTCAATAAATGCACAAAAAGATGAAATATCAAATTTAGAATCACAAATAGATAGTTTAGAATATATATATCAACATGAACTATTTACAATTAAATGAACAAAGAAGAATTTATAATAGACGAAAAAATATATGAAAATCACGAAGGACTAAAAATAAGAATAGTATTTTCTAATCTAGGAAGAAGATATAAGAAAATAGGTGAACATTTATATTTAATGTTAGAAAAAGAAAAATTAAAATTAGAAGATAAATTGACAGCTATGGTAAGAATAGAAAGGGAAAACGAAGAAATAGATAGAAAAAAAGAAATAGAAAAAATAAAACAATACAATTATGGATAGGATATATGAAAAAACAATTATTAGATAATAATATAAGTGTAATAGATGCACCAGAATATATAGAAAGAACACTAATAGGAACAGTGAAACTATGGTTTTTAAATCTAACTGAAAATAGTAAAAGAATATTAAGAACCGACAAACCCACAGAAGGAACATCATCAACAAAATTAACACCTATAGAATTATTAAAAAAATATGAAACAGCTATAAAAGACGAATTTAGTAGCATGACAACAAAAGAAGAAGAACAAAATGAAGAGAAAGATATAAATAGGAATTTAATGTTAAAATTAGCAATATGTAATATGTGTTATATAGATGAATATACTTGCGCATTTAAAGAATATTATTATAAAGGAGCATACAATATAGAAGAAAGTAAAGAAATAAGAAAATTATATTTTAATAAATTACCTGAACCATTTAGTTCAAAAATAATAAAAAGTTGGGATGAAACAAAAATAGTAGATACTCTAGGAGTAAGAATAAAATTTTTACAACAATAGTATAGAAACCTATAGAAAAAGGTATAATAACTGTCATAAAAGGAAATTTAATATACCAAAAATTTAAATTTATAATAAGTGTGAATTATTCAGTAGCAGTAACGGATAAAAATATAGACAAATCATTAGTACTATATTGGAAAATATCAGGAATAGAATTAACACCAGGAAGTAAAATATTTACAGCAAGATGCAAAAATTTATATGTATTAACAACAAAACATAAAATAACAGGAAAAAATAAAATTAATAAAAGACAAATAGAAAGCCCTTTTGAACAATTCGTAAAAACAATTGATAATAATGATTATAGTTACGGAAATATAGACATAGAAGAAGCTCTAGAAATAATAAATGATAGAATAAGTACAACAAAAAGAACAACTTATGATAAACCGGAATCATCAAGCTCATAAAAAAGAATAAGTTATGAAACAAGTTCAATGGATAATTCAAACCAATATTACATAACAGGAAAGGTAAATGAAAAATAATATTTAATACTCTTAAATACAGGACAAGAAGAAAATTATATAGCAAAATATCTAGTAAAAAGTGAGGAAATAAAAACTGACAATAATATATGCCCAGATCTACCAAGAAGTTTAATAAATACTAAAAATATAGCAGAAAAAATAATAATAATAGGAATAAGAAAAATAAAAATAGAATTTGAAGAAAAAGAAGAAATGCAAAAAACAGACATAATATTAGGAATAAAATGGTTAGAATAAGTAAAACCATATAATATAGAACATACACAATTAACTATAACATACTACAGAGAAAAAATTATTCTTAAGAAGATCTTTAACATAAAATGAAAATGTATGTATTAATGAAGATAGTAGTAGAAGGATATTACAGTAGATATTATACGCCTATGATAGATACATGAGCAAAAGCTAATTTATGAAGATATAATTGCTTACCAGAAAGTAAATGGGATAAATTAAAAACACCAATAATAGTTAAAGGATTTAATAACGAAGGAAGCTTAATTACTTACAAAGCTAAGAATGTAAAAACACAAGTATGAGATAAAATATTAACAATAGAAGAAATTTATAATTATGAACTAACATCAAAAGATATACTTTTAGGAATGTCGTTTCTAGATAAATTATACCCACATATAATAACTAGAACAGATTGGTGGTTTACAACACCATGTAAACAGAAAGTAAGAGAAAAAAGAGTTAATAATAAAATAAGAAAGAAAACTGATTGGGTAAAAGGAAGTGAAAAAATTACACAAAAGATAGATAATATAAAAAATACTGAAGATACAATAGAACTAGTCGAATTTTCGATAAATAAAACAGAAATAACTATATTTTCAATAAATAAGATAGAAATAATTAACAGAAAATTAGAACAATTATATAGTGAAGATCCATTAAAAGGATGGGAAAAACATAAAACCATTATAAAAATTGAATTAATAGACAAAAATAGCATAATAAACCAAAAACCATTAACATATAATTTTGATGATTTAAAAGAATTTAAAATGCATATAGAAGAATTATTAGAAAAACAATATATACAAAAAAGTAATAGTAAATATAATAGCCCAGCATTTATAGTAAATAAACATAGTGAACAAAAAAGAGGAAAAAAGTAGAATGGTTATTGATTATAGAAATTTAAATGCAAAAACAATGACTTATAATTACCCAATACCAAATAAAATATTAAAAATAAGACAAATACAAGGATATAATTATTTTAGTAAATTTGATTGTAAATCAGGATTTTACCATCTAAAGTTAGAAGAAGAATCTAAGGAATTAACCGCATTTACGGTACCACAAGGATTTTATGAATGGAATGTACTATCATTTGGATATAAAAATGCACCAGGTAGATATCAACATTTTATGGATAGTTATTTTAAACAACTACCTAATTGTATAGTATATATAGACGATATACTATTATATACAAAGACCAAAGAAGAACATTTAAAATTATTGGAATAATTTACGGATATAATAGAAAAATCGGGAATAAGTTTAAGTAAAAAGAAAGCTGAAATTATGAAAAATCAGATAGAATTTTTAGGAATACAAATAGATAAAAGTGGAGTAAAAATGCCACAACATATAGTACAAAAAATAATAAATTCGAAAGAAGAATTAGATACAAAAAACAAATTACAATCATTTTTAGGATTAGTAAACCAAGTAAGAGAATATATTCCAAAATTAGCAGAAAACTTAAAACTACTACAGAAAAAATTAAAAAAGGACATAGAATATAACTATAATGAAGAAGATAAAAAACAAGTTCAAAAAATAAAATTACTTTGTAAAGAATTACCAAAATTACAATTTCCAGATGAAAATAGAAAATTTATATATGTAGTAGAAGCAGATGCTAGTGAATATAGTTACGGAGGAGTACTTAAATATAGATATGAAACAGAAAAAATAGAACACCATTGTAGATACTACTCAGGTACGTTCAACAAGACAGAAATAAAATGGGAAATAAATAGGAAAGAATTATGTTCATTATATAAATGTTTGTTAGCGTTTGAGCCATATATTGTATATAACAAATTTATTGTGCGAACAGATAATACACAAGTACGCTGGTGGCTAACAAAGAAAATACAAAATTCAGTTACAACGAAAGAGATTCGGAGACTAGTTTTAAATATATTAAATTTCACATTTATAATAGAAGTGATCAGTACTAACAAAAATGTTATTGCAGATTACATATCAAGACAAAGCTACACAGACTGATATAATAGAAGAAGAAACTCTAGAAAAAATACTCAACACCCTAACTACGCTTTCAATGAAAGTGGACAGTATGGGTAATGAGATAGAAAAACTAAAGACTAATGAAGATAAACTGAAGTCTATAGCTACAAATCAGCTAACTCAGCAATGTGCAGAGCTATGTCTATCGGAAGACATTAAAATTCCAGAGCTAGAAGGAGACGTTGGGATACTCCATAAAACCCATAACATTTATCAATCTACTTCTGCAGGTACAAGCGAAGGAGTTAGGAGAAATACAAATATGAACCTAAACAAGCTATTTGATAAACCATTTATTCCAAATACACCAAAAGATCCTATGTTTATACCCCCACAAATCACCACATACCGAGAAAGTCTAAACCAAGACAAAAAGACCTACAACCATACAGCCCGAACATACATAGAAAATATTTACAAAATACAAACCTTCTTAAATACCAACCCCAGAGCTATAAACATCCAAGAGCCACATACAAATTACATAACCCAGAAGCTAACCGGATACAATAAGCTAATTGTTTTGCCCAAGACCAAACCAGGTCTAGTTAAAACATGTTACGAATATGGACTACTTAGCACCATATATACCCAAGATGGAAATGAAATATCCACTATACCAGAAATATATGATTCATTTAACATTTTTAAAAGAATAACCAAAGGTAACCTATTTTTTATAAAATTTTATACGGCATCAGCAGAGATATTGTATGATGAAGTTAAATCACCTATACAAGTTGTAAAAATAGGAATGACCCGAGATATGATTATACCAGAAGATATTACTCAACAACCAGAAATACCTAGAATTGAGATACCAAATTTTTATGCAAATAAGAGAATTATTGGACTATCTACGATTCTTCAAGAATTAGCAAATAATTATCGCAACAGAAATCTCATATGAAGTTATTATTCAAGAGGTAATGTAATAATATACTCGAATTCAAAGGAGCTACGAGAAGCAGATATGGAAGACGTAAGGCAATGGATCTTGACCTTACTCAATCCAGAGAAAAAACCTATCGCCAGAGCCATTAAAGAAAAATTTATTTCGGAAGAACTATTAACCAGATATTGCAAGTTAATTGGACATAAATATCCAGACCATCAATGTTCAAAATGTAATGGAGAAGATAATATTGTACCAGAAGTTCAACTTGAATAAGAAAGACATAAAAGCGACAGCTGGAAAGATAAGATCAGGAGCAATAATGGAGATACAACAGATACGACAAAATAAACGGAGACAAGATATTTATTGTATAAATATTATTTACGTAAAAGTCTTTCAAATTATTGAAAGTTACTATTTTTGTAAAGACTTTTTGTAGCCTAGGTAGAATAGCCTTTTTACCTTATAGGACTTTTTGAGTCTTTTTTTTGTTTTTTAGCCTTTTTGTTTTTATCTTTTGAGAACACATGTAAAATACTTTGTAAAGTTCGTTCACTCTATAAATGAAGAAGTAAGAAGGCATTGCAAAGGAAGCCTTCTCACGATTAAACAAAAAAAAAAACTCTCTCCATTTCATAAAAAATATTTTGCCTAGTTAATAAAACATACATACTTCAATGTAAAAAGCTATGGAGGAACAAACTTCAGAAATATCAAAGCTACCCGAACAGGTATATCTATTTATAATTATGAATAGCTAGATTCATAGTTCCCAATAACCATGATATGATAAAATAAATTAATATTAGTTACTTTATAGTAGAATTATTCGAAGAATAATATGTTAAGAAGTTTATTAGCAAAGTGAAAAAGGAGAAAAATCCCTAAGAACTATGTCATCCTAAAGGTGAAACCAATAAGGCAAGAAGCCGTGGTGGGGAGTAACCAGAGTAGAGGCGCTGTTTAAGGGAAAATATCCAGATTACCATGCTAATAGTGACCGAAGAACATGTTATTTAAGAATAATCTAGTATATAGTAATCTAAGATGACTATATTTTGTTATGTACGTGGTTGAAGGGAATATTTTGAAAAAAACAATTTTATGAAAATGAATAATTATTTATCTGATGTGATGGTAGATAAATTTAAAATACTTATTTTGTATGCACTTAAAGATATAAAAGTAGTACATATAAGAAAAATCATATTAGAAAAAGCATTTGGTAAATATTATATGACTAGAGTAAACTATATACCATACCTACCTAATTACTCTTATAAATACTTGTCATGCTAAATTACATAGAATTTCTTAATAAAAATATACAAGAACTACTAAGCCTAAAACAAACAACTACAAAATATTATAATAAAATATTTAGTCAATTTTAAATGATAAATAATCTTAAAGTCTTAATCTTATATATATACTTAGAGATATAGAAATTACAGATATTAAGAGAATAATATTAGAAAAAGTATTAGACTATGAAATTGAAATTATGAATTGGATAGCACAGTTATACCTAGATAATTACCCAGATGGATATTATTCAGATAAAAAGATGTTAGAATATATAAAGAAAATTAGAGAAAGGCAAAATTGGATATATGAAGAAGCTAATTACAGAAATCAACTTGAAATAGAGAAAAGACAACTAGAAGAAAAATTACTTAAAATAAAATTAACCTTAGAAAAGGAAGATACAAGTAATAATTTATTTAATACGTACGAAAAATTATTTAATGCAGATGGAAAATTAGTTATACATGAACAAGAAATACTAATTAGTCAAATAAAAAATATAAATCTACGCATTGAATATAGCAAAGTTTGAATAAAATACTACACAGAAATTGCTAAAATTTTAATAGGATAAAATAATAAACTAAACAAATTAATGAATACATCTTACGAAAAGAATAAATCATTAAAAGAAATAGAAACCCAACTATATAATTTATACCTAGAATACAAAAGGTTACATATTAAGAACGGGGATCCTAAAACACTAGATAATTTAATTACGATAATATCTAATCTAGAATATGAATTAATAAAACATCTTAAGTCAAGAAGATAAAAATAAAAATTATTCCAATCAATAAAAATAAATACCTACGTATTTATTATCTAGTTAAATTATCGTACCTAATCCGCACCCCCTACAAATGGTATCAGAGCCCAGTAATTTAAAAAGTACAGAAGTGAGATACAAGTTAGTTAGATTGTATCTCTCTTCTGTACTTTTTAAATTACTGGGCTCTGATACCATTTGTAGGGGGTGCGGATTAGGTACGATAATTTAACTAGATAATAAATACGTAGGTATTTATTTTTATTGATTGGAATAATTTTCATTTTTATCTTCTTGACTTAAGATGTTTTATTAATTCATATTCTATATTAGATATTATCGTAATTAAATTATCTAGTGTTTTAGGATCCTCGTTCTTAATATGTAACCTTTTGTATTCTAGGTATAAATTATATAGTTGGGTTTCTATTTCTTTTAATGATTTATTCTTTTCGTAAGATGTATTCATTAATTTGTTTAGTTTATTATTTTATCCTATTGAAATTTTAGCAATTTCTGTGTAGTATTTTATTCAAACTTTGCTATATTCAATGCGTAGATTTATATTTTTTATTTGACTAATTAGTATTTCTTGTTCATGTATAACTAATTTTCCATCTGCATTAAATAATTTTTCGTACGTATTAAATAAATTATTACTTGTATCTTCCTTTTCTAAGGTTAATTTTATTTTGAGTAATTTTTCTTCTAGTTGTCTTTTCTCTATTTCAAGTTGATTTCTGTAATTAGCTTCTTCATATATCCAATTTTGCCTTTCTCCAATTTTCTTTATATATTCTAACATCTTTTAATCTGAATAATATCCATCTGGGTAATTATCTAGGTATAACTGTGCTATCCAATTCATAATTTCAATTTCATAGTCTAATACTTTTTCTAATATTATTCTCTTAATATCTGTAATTTCTATATCTCTAAGTATATATATAAGATTAAGACTTTAAGATTATTTATCATTTAAAATTGACTAAATATTTTATTATAATATTTTGTAGTTGTTTGTTTTAGGCTTAGTAGTTCTTGTATATTTTTATTAAGAAATTCTATGTAATTTAGCATGACAAGTATTTATAAGAGTAATTAGGTAGGTATGGTATATAATTTACTCTAGTCATATAATATTTACCAAATGCTTTTTCTAATATGATTTTTCTTATATGTACTACTTTTATATCTTTAAGTGCATACAAAATAAGTATTTTAAATTTATCTACCATCACATCAGATAAATAATTATTCATTTTCATAAAATTACTTTTTTCAAAATATTCCCTTCAACCACGTACATAACAAAATATAGTCATCTTAGATTACTATATACTAGATTATTCTTAAATAACATGTTCTTCGGTCACTATTAGCATGGTAATCTGGATATTTTCCCTTAAGCAGCGCCTCTATTCTGGTTACTCCCCACCACGGCTTCTTGCCTTATTGGTTTCACCTTTAGGATGACATAGTTCTTAGGGATTTTTCTCCTTTTTCACTTTGCTAATAAACTTCTTAACATATTATTCTTCGAATAATTCTACTATAAAGTAACTAATATTAATTTATTTTATCATATCATGGTTATTGGGAACTATGAATCTAGCTATTCATAATTATAAATAGATATACCTGTTCGGGTAGCTTTGATATTTCTGAAGTTTGTTCCTCCATAGCTTTTTACATTGAAGTATGTATGTTTTATTAACTAGGCAAAATATTTTTTATGAAATGGAGAGAGTTTTTTTTTTTGTTTAATCGTGAGAAAGCTTGCTTTGCAATGCCTTCTTACTTCTTCATTTATAGAGTGAACGAACTTTACAAAGTATTTTACATGTGTTCTCAAAAGATAAAAACAAAAAGGCTAAAAAACAAAAAAAAGACTCAAAAAGTCCTATAAGGTAAAAAGGCTATTCTACCTAGGCTACAAAAAGTCTTTACAAAAATAGTAACTTTCAATAATTTGAAAGACTTTTACGTAAATAATATTTATACAATAAATATCTTGTCTCCGTTTATTTTGTCGTATCTGTTGTATCTCCATTATTGCTCCTGATCTTATCTTTCCAGCTGTCGCTTTTATGTCCTTCTTATTCAAGTTGAACTTCTGGTACAATATTATCTTCTCCATTACATTTTGAACATTGATGGTCTGGATATTTATGTCCAATTAACTTGCAATATCTGGTTAATAGTTCTTCCGAAATAAATTTTTCTTTAATGGCTCTGGCGATAGGTTTTTTCTCTGGATTGAGTAAGGTCAAGATCCATTGCCTTACGTCTTCCATATCTGCTTCTCGTAGCTCCTTTGAATTCGAGTATATTATTACATTACCTCTTGAATAATAACTTCATATGAGATTTCTGTTGCGATAATTATTTGCTAATTCTTGAAGAATCGTAGATAGTCCAATAATTCTCTTATTTGCATAAAAATTTGGTATCTCAATTCTAGGTATTTCTGGTTGTTGAGTAATATCTTCTGGTATAATCATATCTCGGGTCATTCCTATTTTTACAACTTGTATAGGTGATTTAACTTCATCATACAATATCTCTGTTGGTGCCGTATAAAATTTTATAAAAAATAGGTTACCTTTGGTTATTCTTTTAAAAATGTTAAATGAATCATATATTTCTGGTATAGTGGATATTTCATTTCCATCTTGGGTATATATGGTGCTAAGTAGTCCATATTCGTAACATGTTTTAACTAGACCTGGTTTGGTCTTGGGCAAAACAATTAGCTTATTGTATCCGGTTAGCTTCTGGGTTATGTAATTTGTATGTGGCTCTTGGATGTTTATAGCTCTGGGGTTGGTATTTAAGAAGGTTTGTATTTTGTAAATATTTTCTATGTATGTTCGGGCTGTATGGTTGTAGGTCTTTTTGTCTTGGTTTAGACTTTCTCGGTATGTGGTGATTTGTGGGGGTATAAACATAGGATCTTTTGGTGTATTTGGAATAAATGGTTTATCAAATAGCTTGTTTAGGTTCATATTTGTATTTCTCCTAACTCCTTCGCTTGTACCTGCAGAAGTAGATTGATAAATGTTATGGGTTTTATGGAGTATCCCAACGTCTCCTTCTAGCTCTGGAATTTTAATGTCTTCCGATAGACATAGCTCTGCACATTGCTGAGTTAGCTGATTTGTAGCTATAGACTTCAGTTTATCTTCATTAGTCTTTAGTTTTTCTATCTCATTACCCATACTGTCCACTTTCATTGAAAGCGTAGTTAGGGTGTTGAGTATTTTTTCTAGAGTTTCTTCTTCTATTATATCAGTCTGTGTAGCTTTGTCTTGATATGTAATCTGCAATAACATTTTTGTTAGTACTGATCACTTCTATTATAAATGTGAAATTTAATATATTTAAAACTAGTCTCCGAATCTCTTTCGTTGTAACTGAATTTTGTATTTTCTTTGTTAGCCACCAGCGTACTTGTGTATTATCTGTTCACACAATAAATTTGTTATATACAATATATGGCTCAAACGCTAACAAACATTTATATAATGAACATAATTCTTTCCTATTTATTTCCCATTTTATTTCTGTCTTGTTGAACGTACCTGAGTAGTATCTACAATGGTGTTCTATTTTTTCTGTTTCATATCTATATTTAAGTACTCCTCCGTAACTATATTCACTAGCATTTGCTTCTACTACATATATAAATTTTCTATTTTCATCTGGAAATTGTAATTTTGGTAATTCTTTACAAAGTAATTTTATTTTTTGAACTTGTTTTTTATCTTCTTCATTATAGTTATATTCTATGTCCTTTTTTAATTTTTTCTGTAGTAGTTTTAAGTTTTCTGCTAATTTTGGAATATATTCTCTTACTTGGTTTACTAATCCTAAAAATGATTGTAATTTGTTTTTTGTATCTAATTCTTCTTTCGAATTTATTATTTTTTGTACTATATGTTGTGGCATTTTTACTCCACTTTTATCTATTTGTATTCCTAAAAATTCTATCTGATTTTTCATAATTTCAGCTTTCTTTTTACTTAAACTTATTCCCGATTTTTCTATTATATCCGTAAATTGTTCCAATAATTTTAAATGTTCTTCTTTGGTCTGTATATAATAGTATATCGTCTATATATACTATACAATTAGGTAGTTGTTTAAAATAACTATCCATAAAATGTTGATATCTACCTGGTGCATTTTTATATCCAAATGGTAGTACATTCCATTCATAAAATCCTTGTGGTACCGTAAATGCGGTTAATTCCTTAGATTCTTCTTCTAACTTTAGATGGTAAAATCCTGATTTACAATCAAATTTACTAAAATAATTATATTCTTGTATTTGTCTTATTTTTAATATTTTATTTGGTATTGGGTAATTATAAGTCATTGTTTTTGCATTTAAATTTCTATAATCAATAACCATTCTACTTTTTCCTCTTTTTTGTTCACTATGTTTATTTACTATAAATGTTGGGCTATTATGTTTACTATTACTTTTTTGTATATATTGTTTTTCTAATAATTCTTCTATATGCATTTTAAATTCTTTTAAATCATCAAAATTATATGTTAATGATTTCTGGTTTATTATGCTATTTTTGTCTATTAATTCAATTTTTATAATGGTTTTATGTTTTTCCCATCCTTTTAATGGATCTTCACTATATAATTGTTCTAATTTTCTGTTAATTATTTCTATCTTATTTATTGAAAATATAGTTATTTCTGTTTTATTTATCGAAAATTCGACTAGTTCTATTGTATTTTCAGTATTTTTTATATTTTCTAACTTTTGTGTAATTTTTTCACTTCCTTTTATCCAATCAGTTTTCTTTCTTATTTTATTATTAACTCTTTTAGCTCTTACTTTCTGTTTACATGGTGTTGTAAACCACCAATTTGTTCTAGTTATTATATGTGGGTATAATTTATCTAGAAACGGCATTCCTAAAAGTATATCTTTTCATGTTAGTTCATAATTATAAATTTCTTCTATTGTTAATATTTTATCTCATACTTGTGTTTTTACATTCTTAGTTTTGTAAGTAATTAAGCTTCCTTCGTTATTAAATCCTTTAACTATTATTGGTGTTTTTAATTTATCCCATTTACTTTCTGGTAAGCAATTATATCTTCATAAATTAGCTTCTGCTCATGTATCTATCATAGGCGTATAATATCTACTGTAATATCCTTCTACTACTATCTTCATTAATACATATATTTTAATTTTATGTTAAAGCTCTTCTTAAGAATAATTTTTCTCTGTAGTATGTTATAGTTAATTGTGTATGTTCTATATTATATGGTTTTACTTGTTCTAACCATTTTATTCCTAATATTATGTCTGTTTTTTGCATTTCTTCTTTTACTTCAAATTCTATTTTTATTTTTCTTATTCCTATTATTATTTCTTTTTCTGCTATATTTTTAGTATTTATTAAACTTCTTGGTAGATCTGGGCATATATTATTGTCAGTTTTTATTTCCTCATTTTTTACTAGATATTTTGCTATATAATTTTCTTCTTGTCATGTATTTAAGAGTATTAAATATTCTTTTTCATTAACTTTCCTGTTATGTAATATTGGTTTGAATTATCCATTGAACTTGTTTCATAACTTATTCTTTTTGATGAGCTTGATGATTCCGGTTTATCATAAGCTGTTCTTTTTGTTGTACTTATTCTATCATTTATTATTTCTAGATCTTCTTCTATGTCTATATTTCTGTAACTATAATCATTATTACCAATTGTTTTTACGAATTGTTCAAAAGGGCTTTTTATTTGTATTTTATTAATTTTATTTTTTCCTGTTATTTTATGTTTTGTTGTTAATACATATAAATTTTTGCATCTTGCTGTAAATATTTTACTTCCTGGTGTTAATTCTATTCCTGATATTTTCCAATATAGTACTAATGATTTGTCTATATTTTTATCCGTTACTGCTACTGAAAAATTCACACTTATTATAAATTTAAATTTTTGGTATATTAAATTTCCTTTTATGGCAGTTATTATACTTTTTTCTATAGGTTTTATAATTCTATCATCTGCTAAATATAATTCTATTGGTGTATCTATTTCTTCTCTAAAACATGCTTTTATTAATATTTTTGTACCTCCAAGGTGTACATATTTTCTTGGGTCTCTACTTTTTATATCGTTTATCTCTTTATTAATTATTCTTTTTGTTACTAGTGGTATACTAGCTTTACCTTTTGCATATCTACAGTCTATTACATGCTCTTTTTGACTTACTACATAATATTCTTCCTTTTTTCTAGTAAATATATTTTTTATTGTTGGTATTTTAAATATTTTTTCTACACTTAAGTCTAACTCTTTTCCTTTTATTTCATCAAATACATTGTTATCAACTATTATTTTTTGATCTGTTCCTTCGTCATTTAAATATTCTTCTTTTGTTAATATTTTTATATCTTCTTCAGTCATTTAATTCGTCTAATTCACTATCTATTTCGTTATCTGTTTCATTCTCTGAAATTTCATATATACTGTCTTCACTTTCTAATTCGTAATCTATGTAATCTATCTGCATATATTCTATATTTTCTATTTTTATTTCTGATATTTGTTTATTTTTTGGGTTTTTAGGTAATTTACAATCTCTAGCTAAATGTCCTAACTTTCCACAATTATAACAAGTACATTCTTTTATAGATTTTTTCTTTCTATATGGTCTTTTATTTTTATAATTTTTTATTTTCTTGGTTTTTTGTATTTATATTTTTATATTTTGTATTTCTTATATTTCTTATGTCTTTTTCTTTTTTTATAATATCTATCTTCGCATCCAAATTGAGGTGATATTTTATCTTTGCAACATGCTAAATTTCTTATTAATGTTTTTTTCCATTTTTATTTCTTCTTTGTATTTTTCACATAGGTTTCTATATCATTGTTGTAAAAATTTTATTCTTGCTCCTAGAGTATCTACTATTTTTGTTTCATCCCAACTTTTTATTATTTTTGAACTAAATGGTTTAGGTAATTTATTAAAATATAATTTTCTTATTTCTTTACTTTCTTTTATATTATATGCTCCTTTATAATAATATTCTTTAAATGCGCAAGTATATTCATCTATATAGCACATATTACATATTGCTAATTTTAACATTAAATTTCTATTTATATCTTTCTCTTCATTTTATTCTTCTTCTTTTGTTGTCATGCTACTAAATTCGTCTTTTATAGCTGTTTCTTATTTTTTTAATAATTATATAGGTGTTAATTTTGTTGATGATGTTCCTTCTGTGGTTTTGTCGGTTCTTAATATTCTTTTACTATTTTCAGTTAGATTTAAAAACCATAGTTTCACTGTTCCTATTAGTATTATTTCTATATATTTTGGTGCATCTATTACACTTATATTATTATCTAATAATTATTTTGTCATATATCCTATCCATAATTGTATTGTTTTTTCTGTATTTATTACATAATCTAAGTCTAAAAAGTTGTAATTTTTATTAACTATTTGTTTGGGTGTCCATTTGTCATATTCATTCTTTAGATTATATCTTTTAAACTTATTCTTATAATATGTAGGTTTTCTTATTTCTGATGTACTAGGTATTATATTTTGATCTTCTTTTTTATCAAGAGTATTTATTTCTGTGTTGATGTTTTCTAAATTTTCTTCATTAATTACTTCTTGTTTTTCATTGATTTCTAAATTTTTTGTATTTGTTAATATTTCTGTATATGTTTCACTATCTTTTGTATCATAATTATCTGTTTCTTCAACATCTATATTATTTATTTCCAATTCCTTGTTTTTTATTTCTTTATTGTCTATTTCTAATTTTTCTTTAAATTGATTTATTTCGTTTAATAATTTTTGTTCTTTATCTTTTTCTTATTTTACTTTCTGTCTTTTTTCATACAGATCTTTTAACATTTGTAATTCTTTTTCTAATTCAGCAATCCTACTATTTTTAGTTTCTTCTATTTTTCGTATTTCTTCTGTAGTTTGTTGTTTTATTTTTTCTATTTCCTTTTTTCTATCTATTTCTTCGTTTTCCCTTTCTATTCTTACCATAGCTGTCAATTTATCTTCTAATTTTAATTCTTCTTTTTCTAACATTAAATATAAATGTTCACCTATTTTCTTATATCTTCTTCCTAGATTAGAAAATACTATTCTTATTTTTAGTCCTTCGTGATTTTCATATATTTTTTCGTCTATTATAAATTCTTCTTTGTTCATTTAATTGTAAATAGTTCATGTTGATATATATATTCTAAACTATCTATTTGTGATTCTTAATTTGATATTTCATCTTTTTGTGCATTTATTGAGTTTTTACTAACTCCGGCAAATATATTATAACTTAATCTTTCTATTCTTATTTTTAATTCTTTACGTTTTCCAGAAATAATTTGTTTTAGTTCTTTGTATTTTTGTATTTTATTCATTTAAATCGTATTTATAGTATTTTGGCGGATACCTAAATCTGATTTTATCATAATTAGGTGGTATATGTCTCATTCTTCTAGATTTTAAATGGATTATTAATTTTGCTTCAATACTAGATATTAATGCAATTAGGTAGGCTAATCTTTGTGGGTTTTCTTTTGTTTTATTTAGACTTATATATTCTGAATAATTACTAATTAAAGATTCTTTAATTTTCCTAAAAGTTTCTCTATTTTTAAATGGTTTTCTCATAATTAATTCAATAAATAACGATACAATCTAATAACTCTAACTAACTTGTATCTCACTTCTGTACTTTTTAAATTACTGGGCTCTGATACCATTTGTAGGGGGTGCGGATTAGGTACGATAATTTAACTAGATAATAAATACGTAGGTATTTATTTTTATTGATTGGAATAATTTTCATTTTTATCTTCTTCACTTAAGATGTTTTAATAATTCATATTCTAGATTAGATATTATCGTAATTAAATTATCTAGTGTTTTAGGATCCTCGTTCTTAATATGTAACCTTTTGTATTCTAGGTATAAATTATATAGTTGGGTTTCTATTTCTTTTAATGATTTATTCTTTTCGTAAGATGTATTCATTAATTTGTTTAGTTTATTATTTTATTCTATTGAAATTTTAGCAATTTCTGTGTAGTATTTTATTCAAACTTTGCTATATTCAATGCGTAGATTTATATTTTTTATTTGACTAATTAGTATTTCTTGTTCATGTATAACTAATTTTCCATCTGCATTAAATAATTTTTCGTACGTATTAAATAAATTATTACTTGTATCTTCCTTTTCTAAGGTTAATTTTATTTTAAGTAATTTTTCTTCTAGTTGTCTTTTCTCTATTTCAAGTTGATTTCTGTAATTAACTTCTTCATATATCCAATTTTGCCTTTCTCCAATTTTCTTTATATATTCTAACATCTTTTAATCTGAATAATATCCATCTGGGTAATTATCTAGGTATAACTGTGTTATCCAATTCATAGTCTAATACTTTTTCTAATATTATTCTCTTAATATCTGTAATTTCTATATCTCTAAGTATATATAAGATTAAGACTTTAAGATTATCTATCATTTAAAATTGACTAAATATTTTATTATAATATTTTGTAGTTGTTTGTTTTAGGCTTAATAGTTCTTGTATATTTTTATTAAGAAATTCTATGTAATTTAGCATGACAAGTATTTATAAGAGTAATTAGGTAGGTATGGTATATAATTTACTCTAATCATATAATATTTACCAAATGCTTTTTCTAATATGATTTTTCTTATATGTACTACTTTTATATCTTTAAGTGCATACAAAATAAGTATTTTAAATTTATCTACCATCACATCAGATAAATAATTATTCATTTTCATAAAATTGCTTTTTTCAAAATATTCCCTTCAACCACGTACATAACAAAATATAGTCATCTTAGATTACTATATACTAGATTATTCTTAAATAACATGTTCTTCGGTCACTATTAGCATGGTAATCTGGATATTTTCCCTTAAACAGCGCCTCTACTCTGGTTACTCCCCACCACGGCTTCTTGCCTTATTGGTTTCACCTTTAGGATGACATAGTTCTTAGGGATTTTTCTCTTTTTCCACTTTGCTAATAAACTTCTTAACATATTATTCTTCGAATAATTCTACTATAAAGTAACTAATATGAATTTATTTTATCATATCATGGTTATTGGGAACTATGAATCTAGCTATTCATAATTATAAATAGATATACTTGTTCGGGTAGCTTTGATATTTCTGAAGTTTGTTCCTCCATAGCTTTTTCCATTGAAGTACGTATGTTTTATTAACTAGGCAAAATATTTTTTATAAAATTTTATACGGCACCAGCAGAGATATTGTATGATGAAGTTAAATCACCTATACAAGTTGTAAAAATAGGAATGACCCGAGATATGATTATACCAGAAGATATTACTCAACAACCAGAAATACCTAGAATTGAGATACCAAATTTTTATGCAAATAAGAGAATTATTGGACTATCTACGATTCTTCAAGAATTAGCAAATAATTATAGCAACAGAAATCCCATATGCAGTTATTATTCAACAGGTAATGTAATAATATACTCGAATTCAAAGGAGCTACGAGAAGCATATATGGAAGACGTAAGGCAATGGATCTTGACCTTACTCAATCCAGAGAAAAAACCTATCGCCAGAGCCATTAAAGAAAAATTTATTTCGGAAGAACTATTAACCAGATATTGCAAGTTAATTGGACATAAATATCCAGACCATCAATGTTCAAAATGTAATGGAGAAGATAATATTGTACCAGAAGTTCAACTTGAATAAGAAGGACATAAAAGCGACAGCTGGAAAGATAAGATTAGGAGCAATAATGGAGATACAACAGATACGAAAAAATAAACGGAGACAAGATATTTATTGTATAAATATTATTTACGTAAAAGTCTTTCAAATTATTGAAAGTTACTATTTTTGTAAAGACTTTTTGTAGCCTAGGTAGAATAGCATTTTTAGCTTATAGGACTTTTTGAGTCTTTTTGATGGTGTTAGGATCGGAAATTTAAAATTATATGAAATTTAGCTAAGCAAATGATATAATGACAATAAGAAAGACGACAACAGCCGTAAATTGAGGGTAAAAGGAGGTATGTGGATCTAACCTGATTCGGTCAACTTGATCGATGTCTACAGCCAAAAGAAGCAAGTTTACTACAACTACAAATACACAAACAAGAGTATACAAAATTAGAGACGATACTCTAATGATCCTCAATATATATGCCAAGAGTATAACCTCACAATTCACTCACAAAAAGAGGTTTGCACAAAGTGTTTCCCAACAACTACTCTAGAGGATATGCACAGAACTCTATTAAAAAGCACATTGAATATGAGTTTCTAACAAAAAATGGAATGATCCAAAGAGAGTATAAAATTAGAGATGAAACTCTAATTATCCCAAAATATATCTCAAGAGAATAACCTCACAAATATCATTCTAAAGAATAGATTCACGCGTAATATATCTCAATACTAACTCTATCGGATATATAAAATTACTCTATATTACTATCAAAAAGTTGGATGGTTAATGTGAAAAAATAACTCTCCTTTTGTAGGAGCAATACTTGGCTCCAAGTTTATAATAGAGAAATTAATAAATGATCAAATTTTCTCTATCACATAATAATATATTGGCTCCAAGAAATATATGTGACAATGCAAATTAGCACATGTCAAATAAAGACACGTCTTACAAATCTCTATCTTGGCCTGATTTGGATAGCATAGCAATTTTGCTCCACCTCTCGAAAAGCCCCAATGGGCTTATGTCACAAATTGATGACGCCAAAATCAGATAAATTTGATTTGTAGTAACATCTGCAACAGTTGATGATCCCAACATAGTACAGGAAACTCCATCTCCAGCAAAATTATATGTAGAAAACAAGTCCTTATTAGAAGACATATAACGCAAACAATCTGAATCAACAAGCCTCTCCTCAATAGGTCCAAAATTATTCTCAACAAAAATCTTCATTTGAGTCATCTTGATTGTTGAAACTAACCCGATTAAATTCAGCTTTGATATCACTTTATTAGGATTGACAATCTGGGATAGTGCAAAATTTGGCTAAGCAAATGACATAAATGAAAATAAGAAAGACGACAACAACTGTAAGTTGGAACAAAAAAAAGAGATACACAAATTTAACGTGTCTCGATCAATTTGATCTATGTCCACAACAAAATGAACAAGTTTACTATAACAATCAATACAAAAACGAAAGAGTACAAAATTAGAGAAACTCTAATTATCCCCAAAATATTTTTCAAAGAATAACATCACAATTCACTCACAAAAAAAGGTTCACACAAAGTGTTTTCCAACACTCCTCTAGTGGATATACACAAAACTTTCTATTACAAAGAACACTCAATATGAGTTTCTAACGAAGGATCAAAAGTTTTTTTTGAGTTTTGCACAATTAACACACTAATTATGTGAGATTTTTGGGGGGTCACTAAATTGTGAGATAAAAAAAATATTACACAATTAATGTTAATTGTGCAAGACACAAAATAATTTTTTTCAATTCATACGGGTCATGGTGTGCCATGTTCGAAGCAAAGTTGAAACTTACAACACTAACACTATGATGCTTCTAATAAAACTAGATGTTGGAGGCTTGTGCTTGCATTTTGGGTTAAATATTGTATTCTATGTTATAGATTTATACAAAAATTTAAATTTGTAAAGTTATTGTTTAAGCAGATTTTGATTCATCTATAACATAAGATTGGAACTGCAACATAGGCTTCCTTTATAACAATTACAAAATAGGTTGAATTTTGTAGATGTCTGATGTCTACAGTACGTTCATATATAATACATATTTGTGAATAACTATACTGATGACACAAGGACTTACATTACAAAACTAATATCAAGCTATAATAAACATTGAAATTAAAGATTTCAAGTTTGTTTAACGAATCCAATTCTTTGTAATGACCTAAAAATTTGATAAAATATGTTAAATTTGTGAGTTTGTGTGATGTGATTGTTTTATCCCTCTCCGTAGTTGCATTATAGTATTTTTGGAGTGTGGGGTGATTGACATAGTTCCCGATGCATTTTGGTACCATTTATGCGATATTGTGATTTTTTGATTGTTTCAAGAACCTTATTTTGGACTTATATGGATATCTTTTGATCCGTGTGATGGATGGATGAACGGACTATGCCAGCAGCTCCAGAATATCGATTTTAGGCTAGGTAGATCTTCGATTCGGGTCCTAGTGCAACCGAGCTCATTTCGATCTATTGGTCAGAAAGTTGGAAAATTGAAAATATGGGTATGGGACTCACATTTGATCGAAGTGACCTCGGATGAAAAATTCGACTTCTCCAGCAGATCTGGAATGTCGATTTTAGGATGTTAGCATGTTTGGTCTAATTTTACGTCTTTTAAATGTCATTTTGATCCTCGATTTGGAAAATTATAATTTCAGATTTTGGGGGTCAACTTTTTGAAAATGATATTTTTAAAAAAAAAATGACTTTGCCAATGCGTTCAGAACGTCGAAGTTAGTGTGATTGCATAGTTCATTTGCATATATCAGACTCCAAATGAATTTCGGACACCCATCGAAGTCCAGATTGACTTGAAAAAAATAGCTTTTCAGCTATATCTGTGCAGAAAAATCTACAATAATAATAGCAGTTTTAGGCCTATTTTTGCTTATTTTTTATCTTTCCTCTTGGGAGTTGAACCCTAAAATAGTGTGGGAGCTTAAAAGTGAAGCTCGTGGGAGTTTGGGAAGCTAGATTAACATATATTTCTTGATTTTATTACGGATTTAAATTAAGAATTCACCTTTTTCTTAGTAATTTCTTGATTAATTTCTCAAAAATCTTAGAGTTTGATTTTAAACCTCCATTTCACTCATTTTTACTTAAATAACATTTTTATCTTATAATTACTAGTTTTTCATCAATTTAACCTTCAAAACAACTCCGATTCTTTATTTTAATTCGAATTTCAAAGATTTTATCCGGTAAAGCTCAAAAATGATTTTTCGTCGATTTGAACCTCGTTTTTTTACTCGATATGACTTGAGTTTTCAGATGTAGGTTCCCCAAAAATATGGGAAACATATTTTTAAAATAAAGTTTTAATTTTGCCCTTCTTTTTTCGAAAATTCATTCCGGGGGTTTCGTTTTGACCCAGAATCAAAAGTAGTCAACATGGGTGTCGTTGGTTTTTTTTTGAAGCATAGATTTCATATTTGATATTTTAAGTAAAGTTCGAGATCGTTCGTGGAAAGTAAGGTCATGGGTTCGAAGTGTAGCAGATCGATTTCGGCTTTTGAGGTAGGTTATGACTTAGCTCTTTTAGACTGACTGGGTAGTAAATAATAGTACAAAATACATTTTAAGGGGGACAACTAATCATGAATAATGGCTATCTATGTGTTGTGCCCGTGTGGGGGCCTATATGTGATGTAATTGTCGAAATTGAGATATTATGTGATGTGTGTGACTATGCGGAGTCCTATGTGATGTTGATAGCCCTAAATACATATAAATGATTATACTGCATTGTTGAAATGCCTAATATGGTACCATTGGTGTATTGTGATATATTTATACTTGTTGGTGTATGAGACCTATGGAAATTCATGGATGAAACAAAAATAATTAGTAGATATTGATTCACATGGTTGTGAAAATGTATCATTCTGATTGGTTGTGGAACTATATCATGTGGTTGGTTGTGGAAATACTCTTTGTGGTTGGTTGTGATCATTACATCCTCATATCATACTCATTCATGAAACATTAGTACCATCGTGGCAACACTTGAGTAACACTAGCAATACCTTTTTAAAACCCTTTCCGAGGGATCTGTCAGGGAGGAGATATTGTAACATCTTATAAAACTCTTTCCAAGAAATATGCCAGAAGGGAGATATGAGATATGTGGATTGTATATGGGTTGACGAACCCCCCATGGGTCTTATGTCGGGAAGTTTTAGCCCCATAGGTATATACAGGGATTGTGCGATGATCCCGGAGGTTGTGCGACGACCTTGTGCACCAACATCATCATCATCGTATATATTGCACTTACTTTATTTTGTTTATGTTGTGTTGTGTTGTCCTATTGACTTGTCATCTATGAATTTGTCTTACCTTCTTTTGTTTGTATTTGATGATCTTGTATCTGCATGTTCTCCCTTGTTCTACTTATATGTGACATAATGTATACATGTGTTCTATATCTTGGTGTGTTGTTGTAATATATTAGAACTGTTAGTGCAAGTGGTGTGGGCTACCATTGTGGGATATTTTCTGATTGCAGGTGATGTGCCTTTAGTGTGTATTTTATATGTTTTATTTTCTACTTTGCTCGGTCGGCCTATGATACCTACTGAGTACAAGTGAATCGTACTCACTCCTACTTCACCCTTTCGATGCAGCTTTAGGTTCAGGTGCGCCTCAGATTGGTTGATTTTGAGCACCTACAGGTTTCTCAAGGTAGCGGTTGGACATTCATATGTCCGGAGTTCACCTCCATCTTTCTGTATTAGTTATGTCTTTATTAGTGTTCGGAGATAGATATTTTTCTTTGTGGTTGAGTTTCTGATGTATTTTACTCCGAAATTATATTAGTAGTTCTTATACTGTTGGCACCAGGTTTTGGAAGTTATGGCTGCTTGTGTTATTTTATTTTTTCCGCTTTTATTATATCACAGTAGTTCAACTTCATTCTAAAAGCCTTACCTTGGGGGTATTTCTGTCTTTTTCCCTTTTGCGTATCAGTTTGGGCAATAACCAAAACACCACTATAACCAATCAATCAAATAGATAAAATAGTGAGTAACACTTAATCAAAGAAACAAAACTAAACAAAACTAACTGAGCAAATGGCTTTCGTTGGTTCAAAGATACTGACTTCACATAAAGATGAAGTGTTGGGTTGGGTATCGAGATACAACAACAATCATCATGATACAACTAACCTCTTCAGCAGTGGGTCGGTCCTTGGGGTTGAAAGCAAGTAACCTTTAAAGAGGTTTAGGGACAAAGGATCAGCATTTGAAAAATTTTGGGGAAAAAAAACAAGTTGTTTCTTTCTCGTGCTAGTTAGCTTTCTCCTAGCTTTGTCACTACGCAGCTGCAACAACCACAAAAAGTACTAATGAGAAAAAGTTGTTTTGAGGAAAAAATGGTCAAAAATTTAAATATGATTTTAAACACATTCATACACGAGAAATTGTATCCATTGAAGGCGTTCCAAGCAGATCAGTCATTAAATTCAGTTGGTGAACTATATTTTTTCCAGGAAAAAACGGCTTCCTAGTGAGAACTTCAGCAAAAATGCAGCCTATGCTCCATATATCAATTGCAGGGGTATACTGCAAGCAATTACCATAAAAATTTGTATAGATGATAAAAGTTTTAGAAGAACAAAACAAATAGTGAAGAAATTACACTTAAAGAGGGGTCAATTATTACATCATCAAATGAGATGTGTGTGTGAAAATGAGATAATTGCATAATACCCACAGAGCAAAAAACGAAAACTTTACAACAACAACAACAACATACTCAGTGTATTCCCTCCTAGTGGGATCTGGGGAGGGTAGAGTGTACGCAGACCATCCCACTATCTCAAGAGAAGTATAGAGGCTGTTTTTTATAGACCCCCAGCTTAGGACCAATAACAGTATAACAAATACAAAAAGTAAGCGGATACAAACTAGTATGGTACACAAAACAAACTAATAGTGTAACAAACACAAAAGATAAGTGCATAATAAACTAGTACGGGATGCAAAAAAGCCAACACCACTAACCCCAAAAACTACAGCCCCAACACTACAAATTAGAAACTCCAGACCCAAAGGAGCACTCCCCTATTACTACCGCCGCGCTCCCACCCCCTAACCCTCTACCCTAATCCGCGTCCTCCACACTTTTCTATGAAGGGTCATGTCCTCTGTAAGCTGTAATTGCTCCATATCATGCCTAATCACCCCCACCAATATTTCTTCGGTCTACTACTAGCCCACCTAAAACCATCCATAGCCAGAGTCTCACACCTCCACACTGGAGCATCAGGGCCCCTCCTCATCATATGCCCGAACCAACGTAGCCTCACTTCTCACAACTTATCATCCACTGAGGCAACTCCCACCTTCTCTCGAATAATCTCATTTCTTACCCTATCTTTCCCGGTATGTCCACACATCCATCGCAACATTCGCATCTCCGCCACCTTCACCTTTTGGATGTGAGAGTTCTTAACTGGCCAACACTCCGCTCCATACAGCATAGTCGTCCGAACTACCACTCTGTAGAACTTACCTTTAAGCTTCGGGGGCACCTTCTTATCACAAAGGACTCCCAAAGTGAGCCTCTACTTCAACCACCCTGCCCCAATACGATGCATGACATCCTCGCCAATCTCACCATTACCCTGAATTATAGACCCCAGATACTTGAAACTCTCCCTCTTCTGGATGGCCTGAGAGTCTAGCTTCACAACCACTCTATCTTCTTGCGATCTATTACTGAACTTACACTCCAAGTACTCCATATTTATTCTACTTAACAGAAAATCTTTAGATTCAAGCGTCTGTCTCCAAACCTCCAATTTATCATTAACTTCACCCGAGTCTCGTCGATCAGAAACACATCATCTGTAAATAACATACACCAAGGCACCTCCCCTTGAATATGTCGCGTCAAAACATCCATCTCCAAGGTAAATAGAAACGGTCTAAGAGTCGATCCCTAGTAAAACCCTATCAAAACTGTGAAGTGCTCCGAATCTCCACCTACCGTCCTCACACGAGTCTTCGCACCATCATACATATCCTGAATCGACCAAATGTACGCCACGGCCACCCCTATAGCCTCCAAGAACCTCCACAGAATCTCCCTGGGAACTCTGTCATATGTCTTCTCTAGATCAATAAACACCGTGTGCAAGTCCTTCTTCCTCTCTCAAAACTGCTTCACTAATCTCCTCACAAGGTGAATGGCCTCAGTGGTTGAGCGACTAGGAATGAAACCGAACTGATTCTCAGAGATCGTCACGATCCTCCTCATCCTCAACTTTACCACCCTTTCCCAAACCTTCATAGTATGACTCAACAACTTAATACCTCTATAGTTGTTACAACTTTGAATGTCTCCCTTGGTCTTATACACTAGAATCATCGTGCTCCACCTCCATGCTTCAGGCATCTTAGCAGCTCTAAAAATAATGTTAAACAGCCTTGTCAACCACTCCAGACCTGCCCCGCTAGTGCTCTTCCAAAAATCTACTGGAATCTCGCCTGGCCCCTTCGCCCTAGACCGCCGCATCTTGCGAATAGCTCCCTTGACCTCCTCAACCTCGATACGCCTACAATAACTATAATCGCGACCCTCCTCAGATATTTCCAAGTCTCCCAACACAAAATCTTTGTCCCCCTCGTCGTTTAAAAATTTATGTAAATAGGACTGCCACCTCTCCCTAATGAGGGCATCCTCAACCAACACTATACCATCCTCTCCTTTGATGCACTTCACTTGGTCAAGGTAACGATCCCTCCACTCCCTGTCCTTGGCCATCCTATACAACTTCTTATCTCCGTCTTTCTCATCTAAAGCCGCATACAAACTCTCAAAAACTGTTGTCTTAGCCGTCGTAACCTCTAATTTAGCCTCTCTTCTAACAACCTTATACTCATCCTTATTCTTCTATCTTTCCTCATCATCTTTGCTCCCAACCAACTTAGCATAAGCCACCTTCTTAGACTTCACCTTTCTCTTGACCTCTTCGTTCCATCACCAGTCTCCTCAATGTTTGCCAGATCAATCTCTCGAGACACCCAACACCTCTCTAGCGGTCTCCCTAATGTAACTGGAAATCGTCTCCCACATATTATCCACCCTCCTCTACTCTCCCAAGCCCCCTACTCTTCAACTTCTCTTTCATCTCCAAAACACTAGCCAAAGTCAGGCTACCCCACTTAATCTTGGGTCATGCCTTGCCACTTCTCTTCTTTTTGCCCTTATTGATAACCAAGTCCATCACCGACAACCTATGTTTAGTCGAGAGATTCTCGCTAGGTATGACTTTACAGTCTTTACATAGCGCTCTATCCCCTTTTCTAAGAAGCAAAAAGTTTATCTGAGTCTTGGCCACTGAACTACGAAATGTAATAAGGTGATCCTCCTTCTTCAGAAAGCTCGAATTTGTTATCCACAACCCAAAACCCCTAGAAAAATCCATCAGAGAAGTTCCTCCTTCATTCCGCTCACCAAAACCAAAACCGCCATGCACATCATCATACCCTCTCGACAAAGACCCAATATGCCCATGAAATCCCCTCCCACGAAAAGCTAGAAAATGAAAACTTTAAACAGAAAAAATAGAAATAAATTGTGAAAGCAAAATCAAAGAACAAATAATTCCATCACAGCTCATATGTATACTCCTAATACTCATTATACAAATAATAATCCTAGAAAATTGTGAAAATTTTCAGCAATATCCAAACAAATACCTATTACATAAAATAGTAAAAAATTGGAAGAAAATCCTCAACTTTTCATAGAGAAATGACCCAAAAAACAACCATATACTGAAGAAAACCCCTTAGATATTCCTATCCAAATTAAATAATGACAACAATGAAGAACATCCACTATACAAACAGTAAAAAATTAGAAAAAATTCTTAGTTTTCACAGGGAAATAACCAATAAAAACCTCATAGTGAAGAAAACCCTTCTTAAATTCCTAACTAGATAAAAAAAAATGAGAGTAATGAAGAATACCCATCACAACAGCCAGCAAAAAAACACAAAGGACCGATCAACTTTTGGCATAATTTTACCAAAATTTGGGGAAAAATCGTTAGCTTTTCACAGAAAAATAACCCCCCCTCCCCCCCCCCCCCCCCGCCACCACCACCATAGTGAAAACCCCCCTCAGAAATTCCTAATGACAATAACAAAGAAAACCCATTACAACAAACAACACAAAATTCGTTCCCTGCTAGAAGCAATCAATCAAAGAGATAAAACAGAAAGTAACATTTAACCAAAGCAACAAAACTAAAGCACAGTAACTGAGCACATATCTTCTTTTGGGTATATAAATGTCAAAGATAAAGTGTAATTTAGATATACGCGTCTTGCACCTCTTCCTAGGTAAACATATATACACGCATTAGAAAAAAAAAAGCCAGTACATACAATTCACGTACATCGCAAGGTAGCAAGAAATCAAGCAAAAATAACAACTATCTGAAAAATATAGTGCGTGAATTTGAGCCTTATCTGCATACTCCTCCTTTGTTGCATCCAAGATATTTTCTACCAAAGAAACATCATCTTCTTGACAAAAAAAAAACAAAAGAAGGATCAACATTTAGAGTTAGATTGGGAACAATATTTGGCCAATTCAGTATCGACGTGTCTTTTAATATAAAAGGAGTGATAGTTTAGGTAGACAAATAGAACAATGGAAAATTAAGGTATGAAACTCATGAAAATGTGATAGTTTATGAAGGTAAAAGGAACGATGGATAGTTGAGGTGTGAAACTCGCAAAAAAGTTGAGTGTTTAGGTGTGTTTCTACCAGTGATTCTAATTTTTATGGTGAAAGAAATATATATTTACCTCGAGTATCCCATGTCCGAAGCTACTTTCTCTATATGTACTATATTCAGATTGTTGATCCTAGCAAAAGCTGCCAACTGCTGGACTTGATGTAAAATTATAGGCACGAAATTCGCCCATAAATTTGTTTGGTGTGCTAGTTGGTTCGGGACATTTTTCAGGCTCATCAGCATATTCTATGGCCATCTTCTCACGGTTCCCACCATCACCAACAGTTATATAAATTGGACCGCAAGGATCCAGTTTATAGTTATACATTCGGTTGATCCTTTCATAGGCATGAACCTATAGATTTCATCAATTTATCAATATTTTTTATACATAGCTATGTGTTTATGAAAAAAATAACAAAATGAACATTCATTTCTGCACCTAGAATGGTACAGAGTAGTTTATGTGCTCTCGGATATCGGTATATTAGTTTTGTACTTATGTATCCATCGAAGATTAAATCAACACCATACTCGTACAACAACTCTTTCAGCGCTACCTTCATGCATTCAGCTTATCGATATTGTGCTGTGTAAGTAGAGTACCAAGGAGGATGACAAGTGGCAACCAACCATGGAGTTACTATGCTATTAACATTAGTCAGGTCCTTCCAACCACTTGTATTGATCATCTGTAATCACAAACTTACAAAATCATAAATTTTTTACTAAATTTAGTAGAACCGCAAAGAAATGAAAACATGATAAAAACCAGTTGATAAATGATTTGAGATAATTTGTTGAAGTTGACTAAAAGCATAACAAAGGAGAAAGCCTTACAAAATTGAAGATAGGTTGAACTTTAGTTTACCTGATTTATTATAGGTGACATGTCCCTCGAGCATCATGAAGTGTACGCCTCCCACATTAAAAGAATAGTAAAATGGCAATGATGATGCACTTTCTTTTGATGGGAATCAAAGCGAGAACGATAGACTCCAAATGTTGGAATCATGTATTATTACTTTACTCGAGATGTTGGAATCATGTATTATTACTTTACTCGAGATGTGTAAAGAAAAATTTTGAATGGGAAAAAAGGATTTAGGTTCTCACCTTCCCCAACAGTTTTTTTTTAATAAAATTAAAATATTTATTTCATCAAAATAATTTTTTTAAAAAATATATTTGTACGTAATTTTGTCATTTTAAGTAGAGATTATATATTATCGTATTCAATTATACGAGATTATATAATTTTATTATTTAAATATTTATTCTATGGAATATCGGATTTTAATTAAGAATTATTTTAAAAATAAATATAATGATTAAAATCTTAATTTTAATATAATTTATTATCAAAAAAAATTACTTGGATAAATATGAGTTGATTTTATTAAATCGAGAAGCCCAAGATTAAAAGAAGTATTAATTCGTATCAAATTTCAATTTAATTTAGTCAATCTATTAGATTTGACCATAATTGAAATAAATTGGTCATAATTGCAATGCAATCCACCAATAGATTTTTAATTTGGTCAAAATTAAATAAATATAGCTAAATTTTAAATTTCAATTGGGGATATATTTTAAATAACCCCAAAATTTCCAAAAACCCTCATAACTTCTACCCAATTTCCACCAAAAAAATTATTTTAAATTGTACTACATTGTACTATTTCCCCCAACTTTGTCCTTTCCCAATTTTGAAATTCAAAAATTGTACTACATGGTACAATTTCCCCCCACATTATCTTCCACCTCACCTTATCTTCAATTTTAAAATTTCAAAAACACTCTTAAATGGATTTTCTCCATACTGGTGGATGACAAGAAATAAATACTCATTCTTTCCTATAAATATTTTTCTCCCACATTGGTGGAGGAAAAGAAATAAAACTTCATTCTCTCCTATAAATACTACCACTACTTTGGTAGAAAAAGGGGTAAATTTTTTTTTTTAAAAAGCTAGAAAGGTGAAAAAATCCTTTTGAGCAAAATAGTTATTTTTATTTAATAAAAATTTTTGTTTCATAGAGTTGGTCAGCTAATCAAATTTTTGAGTTTCCGGCGACGTTTTTCGGTGGTGATTGATTCCGACGAAGCTCACAGTCTCGTTTTGCTGTCCCAAAAAAGGTAAACACACCTTTCCTTTTTTTAGTTTTATTATCATTTTCTTTTTAATCTTTTTTTTCTTCGTAGTTCGTAGTTATAATTTTGTTTGCTGGGATTGTTTGTTGTAGATGGCCTTGAATGCCAGAGGACGTTGTGGTATCGATATTTTAATTATTTTCATGTTCATGATATAAAAATGAGCTAGCAATAGTTGTACGTGCCTATTTTGACTTTATTCTTTGATTATTATTATAGTAAAGTTTCAATCTTTGATTAAAAGATGTACTTATGCTTTGTTTAAACTCATTGTTAGTGGATATGTTTGTTTTAGCATGTAAAGTTATTTTCTTTATGTTGAAAAGAATAGTTGATATTGATTGTTTCGCCTTTTCAGCTTATTCTTTGATTATTTTGAATAAAGTTTAGATCTTTGCTTGAAAAACATACCCATGTCTTGTTTAAACTCATTGTTGGTATATATATTTATTTTAAGCATGTAAAGTTATTTTCTTTATGTTGAAAATAATAGTTAATATTGATTGTTTTGACTTTTGACTTTATTCTTGGGGTTGTTATGTATAAAGTTTTGATCTTTGCTCAAAAGACGTATTTATGCCATGTTTAAATTCATTGTTAGCAGATATGTTTGTTTTAGCATGTAAAGTTGTTTCTTTTATGTTGGAAAAATAGTTACTATTGTTTGTTTCGCCTTAATAAAAATAGTAATTGATTAAGTCAAGAATTTATTATTTGCTTGCTAATTATTTTAATGGATTTCAAAATCCTCATATAAGAGATAAGTACTAGCTTTATTTTCCATCCAAGATGTTTATTCCTTTTTTTGCATGTTGTTAGTTTATAAAAATGATGAGAAAGTTCGGATTTTTGTGGCTAAATGGAATTATTTAGATATTCTCGAGTCATGCATAGTATGATTGTTGAACGATATTTCACTTTTAGAGATGCTAAACTTTTATTCTAATTTTCTTACTCCCTTTGAATTGTTATATGTGTTCTTTGTCTGTGTAAAGACTGGATTCGTGTCTCCCTTTGAGTCATAATGTCAAAAGAGAATCAATGATGTCTTAGAAAGATAAACCATAGGCCGTTATACATTTTTTTCTAAAATGTTGGTTGTAATTTAGATGTATGAATCTTTGTTAATGTCCCCTTAATTGAAATTTAAGGATTCTCTTTCTTGAAAAGTTAGCCTTTATTTTCTTTTGTAATATGAATTAGTTTCTATGTTTGTTTAATTTTAGAAGTCATGGATATTTTTCTTATCGCCTCATCCCTTTACTCCCGCAAACTTGAGTTGTTTGTTCTCACATTAATTCATTGAATATGACCTTCTTCCTTTTACCTTTATTCATTCTTATATGAACATAAATCACGAGGCATGTAAGTGGGTGTCTTTGCTTTGCATTTTATTTGTTGACTCTCATTCTTGCGCAAGTGTGCTTATCATTGTCATTCGAAAATTGGTTCTTGATAGTTTCTTTTGCTTTGAAATATGTCACTTTTATGCCTTGAATGTAAATTAATTTCTTTATCTTTTCTTTGTATGCAAAAAATGTCTCGAGTCCAAATGGACTCCTCTCCTCTCCTCTTGCATTTTGTAATGGACCAATGAGGCTCACCTCTTCGAGTCAACCCCGAAGTTTAAACCTAAGGTCCATTATATGGCGTGCGGGTGCTAGAAGATAGACGAAGAAGGAAAATGGGTCAAAACCCATTGATGAGGTCATTAAGAGACTTGAAAAGTCTTGATTTTTATTATTGTCTTCTTTTTATTTATTCATTTAGTCATTTATTTATTCATTCATTTGGGCCTCGAAGCCAAAGTTGTATTTTAATACAGGTGAGGCGGATTTTGGGCCTCAAAGGTTCAAAAACTAGCTTAGGACAGGTTGTGGGCCGAAATCCCAATATTTAGATTAGGACAGGAGCTAGTGGGCCAAAAATTCAATTAGATTATGACATGGTCTATCGATTTGGGTCCAATGGCCTAAGTCTTTTATTTTTCCGTCTTTCCCTTTTACATGCTTTGTTATTAATTTGTAGACTTAGTTAAAATCCCTACTAAGTCGTCCAAATCTATTTTACACGAGTCTTTTCCTAAAATTAATTACTTTTCAACAATCAATCTTTCTTTTTGAAGATAGTCAAAAGATATTTTCAAATAGTCTGGATAACCGCAAGTTAGCGGATATTCTTGGTGCCTTAACCTTTCAAGAGTATTAATAGGAACCGTTTACTCAGAATCTTCAAACTTAAATAATTTTTTTGTTTTGGATCGTCTAAGCAACTTGAAAAGGTTTTCTTTATTCCTTTTCAAATAAATTAAGTGACGACTCTTAAAAAGTCAAAATTTTCACAAAACAGAAATGGCGACTTTGCTGGGGATTTTAACTAGGTTCTTACCAAATGTTTGATTTCATCTTTTGATTAACTCTTTAAATTTCTTACGTGTTTATATGTTTCAATTTTACAGAATTTAATTATTGCATCTCATAGCATAATCCAACATTAATTATTAAATTGTTTTGTGGATGTCCCGGCCCCTGTTGTTCTACTTCAAATAAAGTTTTAAAAATATGACGGTTTATTAGCACGTGAGGCGTCTGATGGTTGTTCGCATTTCCAAACCCAAGTCGTCCGCTTGGGAACCTAGTTTAAACCCACTTTAGACACCTAGGATAGAGTGAAACTAAAATCATATTTTAAGCACGAGCCTAGGACGACCCAATACCCGAGGGGGTATTGAGCCCAATAGAAAACCTACCCTGCGTCTATTGACTCCGAGTCAATTACAGACAAATAATATTTATGTGTTGAATAAATATATGTTTATTTAATCAAATCCATTATCCTTTGGGGGTCGAGAGAAAGCTTGCTTTGCTTACTTTTGTGTAAGGATGCCTCAATCATACACCATTTGAGAGAGGAATTGAAGCAAGCTAAGCAAGAAATTGATTGATTTGGACGGTTGCATCTAAGGAACAACTATACAAAAATTGTTTGATCATCAATGGATCTTGCCAATGACAAGAAGTGGTAAAGCTAAGAGGGCGAAGACCGATAGAAGAACATTCAGGAACTAGTATTTCCTATCCCCTGCGCAGGACATTATACCTATGAAGGTTTTTGGGGATAATGGATTGGCTTTAAAAAGGCGTATATTTTCTTCAAAATTCGTTAGGCCTAAACCCTTGGCTCAAGAGTGTCACCCAATTAGGATGCACGATTATTACAATATGTTTGTGTAATATAATTGTTTATGTGCTTATACGTGTTATGTTGATTCGAATCAAAGGCGAATTGATCCAATCCCATTTTCCATAGAATATCTCTAGGCAGAAATATACCCCACTATACAAATGTCCGACCAAACGTACTCCAAGTCCCCCAAGTTTCTCAGAAAAGTCCGCAGTCATTCTTAAAACTTCCAAAATGATCGCTACTATTTTAGGAAAGTTGACTTTAGAATCAGAAAAAGCCATTATAGTTTCAAACAGCGTAGGGCCTGATTTCTCCCCCGTGAGATACGTAGGCAGACTTTCGGCCTGGCCCCTATCTTCAAAAACTCTGTTGTCCTTCACTTTCTTGAAAGAAGAAGAAGAGTTGAACCTTCCTGACAAATTCCACCTATCCATATCATTGAGAAAAATCTTGTTCATTGGAATTCTTGAGTCATCATTACTTCATGGATCAATTCGCATGAGATAAGAAACAACTCTATGTGTTTACTTCCTACCTTATCATCTTGCTTTACTTATTACTAACAAAATCTAACACGTCAGTGTTTGAGTTATTTTTACTTTGCAGGTAATAAAAACTACTCTATGTTGGCACAAAATGACCCTACTTCGCTAGATCAAAGTGAATAAGAGATCCCTCTCTTGATTATAGCTTCGTTACAGGAAAAGAAAAATGACTAGTGGTAAAATTGGGCTCTACCAATATTTTTTCAAAACCTGTAAGTGATGGTCTCGAGGATGGAATAAGAAAAATATGAGGGAAGAATTTTCCAAGACAACCGGGATCATGAAAGATGAATTGGAGGAAACATTGTTAAACTAGACCTCCACTCCACTCATAACCCGTTGTCGTCGTGGTAGATGAAAGGGCAATTACCAGTAGTTTTAAAAAATTGGTGATAACCAGGAGGAGGCCTCGCGATCCACCCTTTTATGTCTTAAAATTTTCTTTTTGTGTTTTACTGTTTTAAAAAAGGGCATGGGCGCACATTTGCGCCGGTCATGAGTTATAGTTCGTATTTTTTCTCAAATTTCAATGAAAAGGTCTCCCTTTATTCAAGAAGTTATTTTGAAATATGATTATTATCTTGTTATCATCTAACTTGGTTTGTTTCAGTAGTAGTAATTTTTAAAACCTGTCATTGTCATGTCATGTCAAGGGTTAGACGAACAAAGCGAGGAAAATGACAATGAATGGAAAGACCATGATAAGGAGTGGTTAGCGAAAGACAAAGAAGAATTTGTAAACCGGGAGGAGCCTTACCTGGAGAAAGTTGACAAGAACTCATCCACTTGCTTGGTCCTATGATGATATGCCAGGATTGAGCACCAACATCGTGTCGCAAGAGTTACCAATCACTCCCGAGTTCGATCCAGTTAAGCAAAAATTTGTTTTATGGTGTATAATTGCCTAGAATCCTTCCTTTTATGTACGAACTACGTTTGACCTGAATTTCCAAGAAAGGGATACGTAGGCGACCTATGTCGGCTTCGGTCAACCCCTTAGGAGAATTCATCCCTTGTTTTTATGTACGAACTACATTTGACCTGAATTTTCAAGAAAGGGATACATAGGCGGCCTATGTCGGCATCGGTCAACCACTTAGGAGAATTTATCCCTTCTTTTTATATACGAACTACGTTTGACCTGAATTCCTAAGAAAGGGATACATAGGCGGCCTATATCGGTTTCGGTCAACCCCTTAGGATAATTTATCCCTTTCTTTTATGTACGAATAACGTTTGACCTGAATTCCCAAGAAAGGGATACGTAGGTGGCCTATGTCGACTTCGGTCAACCCCTTAGGATAATTTATCCCTTCTTTTTATGTACGAACTACGTTTGACCTGAATTCCCAAGAAAGGGATACGTAGGCGGCCTATGTCGGCTTCGGTCAACCCATTAGATTTTTCTATATATCCTAAGCGTAGTCTTGAACTACGTTTGACCTAATTTCTACTTCAACGGGATACGTAGACGCCCCAACGGCTCAGTCATCTAACCCCAGGAAATGGAAACTGGAGCAGAATTTTTTAGAAGAAATCTCGATAATTCACAAGAGGAAGATCATCATTCAACAAAGAGAACGAAGACCAATAAATACTTCGGATCCTCTCGAGTTGATATCATATCGAACAACTTTAAACTGGGGCAGAAATTTTGAGGAAGGCCTCAAAATTTCCACCAAACACTGGAATATACTTTAAATTCCCCAGCACCAGAGGTCAAAGTCAAACTTTTGAAGTCACCAGCTGAGACAAAGTCTTGGTAGACTCAATCTCCGGCTATGACAAAACTGTTTGAAGAACCCTCCAATAATGATGACGAGTTTTGGAAATCCTCTGTCGGATATAATCAAAACTAAGAGGAAGACGTTCGTTGGGCTAGTACATGACATAACTGGCAGAGATTTCCTAAATCTTTTACAGAAGTTTTGAAACTAGTTTTTAGAAAAATTAAGATTACTTTCAAAAATCCATGCAAATCTTCCTACTTAGTAATTGCCTAAGCATATATTGGGATGGGGAGTCAGGGTGGAAGTTCCAACATTACAGAGTACCCAAAAGACGACGAGGAGTAAATTGAGATCGAAGAAGGTCAACTCAGAGTAGTTTGATTCAAAAAACTAATTATTTTTCTGTAGATGTAGGGATCAATGCACAAAAATGAAAATCTTTAAAAAAAAAAATCTCCAAGAGGGTTGCGAGCCACACCAAAGCACATAATGCTCAAGAATGGTATTTTTGGGTAGCCCCAAAGACGAGTTTAATACCCATTTATCGAGGTCCTTTTAAATTATCTATGAAGGACAAACAAAGGTACCTTATCTTCTTTATGAATATTGTATTTAGAATTCTTTATATAAAAGCAGTCGCTAGCATAAGCGACTTTGTGTCTATTAAATATTTACTTTGAGCGCAGGTGCATTCAAAGGAGTCGGCACAGTAAATATAATAATCAAAAGGATCAATCAATAGGAAGAAGAGTGGAAATTCTTCCTCAAAATTCATTAAAGCGAAAAGAACAGTATTTGAGTGACCCTAAAAAGGAATTTTACCCATTCATTTATATCTGGCGGGTCTGCTATTTAAATACTTCTTTGAAAAAGGAAGAATAACGGATTAAACCATTTAGATTATGATGCCGAGTATATGACATTTAAACTTCTGTAAATTTAACTGTGGTCGCCAGTGAGAGCGACATTGTGTCTACTAACTGCCTACATTGAGTGTAGGTACATGTGAAAAGCAAAAATACAGACAAACGGACTTAGGTGAAATCGTTTTCATTGCCAAGAGGGACATTACACAAAGGATTATCAGTATTTAATATCTGTTGACAAGTGAGACACAAACGTTGGCGTCGAGGATATCATCAGCATTCAATATATGTTGACATGCGAGACACAAATATTGGCATCGAGGATATCATCTACATTCAATATATGTTGACACGCGAGACACAAACGCTGACATCGAGGATATCATCAGTATTTTATATCTGTTGACATGCAAGACACAAACGCTGGTGTCGAGGATATCATCAGCATTCAGTATCTATTGACACGCGAGACACAAATGTTAGCGTCGAGGATATCATCAGCATGCAACATCTGTTGACACACGAGACACAAATCCTGGCGTCAAGGATATCATTAGCATCTAATATCTATTGACACACGAGAAACAAATGTTGGCGTCGAGGATATCATCAACATCTAATTTCTGTTGACACGCAAGACACAAACGCTGGCGTCGAGGATATCATCAATATTTAAAATCTGTTGACACGCGAGACACAAATATTGGCATCGAGGATATCTCATCATTTTTTGAATCAACATCTGAATACATCAAGATCACGCGATTTGAAGGGACACCTTTAAGTCGTTATATGAAGACGAGTGATATATGAGATTTCCTAGAAGTTGACAATCTGAGAGTCATCTATAAGTCATATTATTTGAAATAGGATAGCATACAAGATTACCTATGAGTTGATAGCCCATAGGTCATTCATAAGCCACAACAACATCCTAACCAGATAGGGTGCTAGGTTACCCAAAAATTGGTAGTCCGAAGGTTATCCATAAGTCGCAACTAAATCCTTACCGAAAAATATACGAGATTATCAAATTGATAAGTTCAAGGGTTCTCTATAAGCCGCGTCATATGCAAGATCGATTATGTTCAGGATTACCCAAAGATTAGCAATTTGAAAGATATATATAAGTTATATTGTATCCAAGGTCGAATGATGTGAAGGAACACCTGAGAGCTAGCAATTGGAGAGATATCTGTAAGCCATCTCTTATCCAAGGTCGGATAATGTGCGGGATCACCTAGAAGCTATCAATTCAAAGGATATTTGTAAGTCGCCTCGTATCCAACATCAAATAATGCGCGAGATTATCCAAAGATTGACAATTCCAGAAAAATCTATAAGTCATATCGATACAAAAGATGCACAAGACTTATCCGAGGGTCACATGGAAAGAAGCATTGTCAATAATCAGAGATGTTATAATGCTACATACGACAAGCATTATAGGTGACCAAAAAGTTGTCGCATCAGCATAAGATTACACGGTTGCAGGGATCATTCTACATAAAGTATCGTCGATGTTCAAAAAGGTCACCCCACTTTAAAGACATATTCAACTGACAAATGAGCTAATTATGCAACAACCAAGAGAGTTGTTGTATCTGATGTTGCAAGTTATTTCCTTCCAAACAGGTACATAAAAGGATGACTTCGTTTTTCAGGCAACAACTCACGTGGAGATATAGTAAAGACTATATTCCTCTTTCGTGAATTATTTTTAGGACTAACGATTTTTGTTTGAGATATTACCAAGAGAATCCGAGAGTATGAAAATCTCAAATTAAAACCACAGGTGCGGACGACTCCAGATAGGACGCATCACAACGTGAAACTCTTTCTTAGCAGCAAAATGGGACATAGTCTAGAGAGGGACGTCAAACTCTTTAGACGCGAGCTAAAGGATGATCGCTAACACCATCCAACCACACCCCTATTAGAAGGCATGTGGGTATTTTGGAATATTCTAGTTTCAGCTTCTCCTTCGGGATATTTCTAAACTCATGCCGAGGGTAACCTTCTTTTTCTTTCAAATTCGGGTGACAACATACTTAGTTTTGGAAATTATGTCCTGGTAAGTTCTTGTCTATGGGTGTGAAGGATTCCACATTCATGGTTAAGAGGTTACAAGACTCTTTTCCGCAACTTGATCGACTTGCCACTTATCCTTAGCCAAAGATCGTCTGAAATAAACGACTATCTTTTCTACCGATTGAGTCGAACTATAAGCAGTCTGATTCCCTGGGTCTCAGGGATATATAGGCTGGGCTCTATGTAGAAAACTCGACTGTATTTCAACCTCTCCCCAATTCCTTTATTCTTCAGTTTTTCAATTCCATCAAAAACTCCAACACCGAGATAGCTGGTAAATTTTCTGAAAATCGTGCTTTAAATCAAGCTTTATGAACTACAAATGGACTGAATTTTCATGTAACCTGAGATATGTAGGAGACCTGATATCAGGGTCCGGTCATAACTCCATGAAATTCGTGTGAAAGCCAACCTCTTTCAGATTCAAATCTGTGGTCGGATAAAAATTAGGAACGTCAACCTCCCTTTGTCCAGGGTTACTTGCATCCACCCTACCCAAAGGGAGGGGCAATTGTTGACACCTAATTTTTACCCTCCACGACTAAATTTAATCCTGGGTTTCTTTGATTTTTAATAAAATCAAAATATTTATTTCATCTGAATAATTATTTTTTTAAAATATATTTGTACATAATTTTATCATTTTATGTAGCGATTATATATTATCGTGTTCAATTATACGGGATTATATAATTTTATTAATTAAATATTTATGCTATGGAATATCGAGTTTTAATTAAGGATTATTTTAAAAATAAATATAATAATTAAAATCTTGATTTTAATATAATTTATTATCAGAATAATTTATTTTGATAAATATGTGTAGATTTTATTAAATCAAGAATCTCAGGATTAAAAGAAGTATTAATTCATATCAAATTACAATTTAATTTAGTCAATCTATTAGATTTAGTCATAATTGAAATAAAATTGGCCATAATTGCAATGCAATCCACCAATTGATTTTTAATTTGATCAAAATTAAATAAATTTGGCTAAATTTTAAATCTCAATTGGGGTTATATTTTAAATAACCCCAAAATTATCAAAAACTCTCATAACTTCTACCCAATTTCCACCAAAAAATAATTTTAAATTGTACTACATTGTATTATTTCCCCTCAACTTTGTCCTTTCCCAATTTTAAAATTCAAAAATTGTACTACATGGTACAATTTTTCCCCACATTATCTTTCACGTCACCATATCTTCAATTTTAAAATTCCAAAACGCCCTAAATGGATTTTCTCCCACATTGTTGGATGACAAGAAATAAATCTTTATCCTTTTCTATAAATACTTTTCTCCCACATTGATGGAGGAAAGAAATAAAACTCCATTCTCTCCTATAAATACTACCACTACTTTGGTAGAAAAAAGGGGTGGAAAAGTAAAAAAAAAAGGCTAGAAAGGTGAAAAAATCCTTTTGAGCAAAATAATTATTTTTATTTAGTAAAATTTTTTGTTTCATGGAGTTGGTCAGCTAATCAAAATTTTTTAGTTGTTGGCGACGTTTTTCGGTGGTGATTGATTCCGACGAAGCTCGTAGTCTCGTTTTGCTACCCCCAAAAAGGTAAACACACCTTTCCTTTTTTAGTTTGATTATCATTTTTTTTCATCTTTTTCTTCTTCGTAGTTCGTAGTTATAATTTTGTTTGCTGGTTTTGTTTGTTGTAGATGGCCTTGAAGGCCATAGAACGTTGTGATATCGATATTTTAATTATTTTCATATTCATGATATAAAAATAAGCTAGCAATAGTTGTACGTGCCTTTTTTACTTTATTCTTTGATTATTATTATAGATAAAGTTTCAATCTTTGCTTAAAAGATGTACTTATGTTTTTTTAAAACTTATTGTTGGTGGATATGTTTGTTTTAGCATGTAAAGTTATTTTCTTTATGTTGAAAAGAATAGTTGATATTGATTGTTTCGCCTTTTCAACCTATTCTTTGATTATTTTGGATAAAGTTTAGATCTTTGCTTGAAAAACATACTCATGTCTTGTTTAAACTCATTGTTGGTGGATATGTTTGTTTTTAGCATGTAAAGTTATTTTCTTTATGTTGAAAAGAATAGTTAATATTGATTATTTTTCTTTTGACCTTATTCTTTGATTATTTTGGATAAAGTTCAGATATTTTCTTGAAAAACATACTTATGTCTTGTTTAAACTCTTTGTTGGTAGATATATTTATTTTTAGCATGTAAAGTTATTTTCTTTATGTTGAAAAGAATAGTTAATATTGATTGTTTTGACTTTTGACTTTATTCTTGGGGTTGTTATGTATAAAGTTTTGATCTTTACTCAAAAGACGTATTCATGCCATGTTTAAATTCATTGTTAGCGGATATGTTTGTTTTAGCATGTAAAGTTATTTCTTTTATGTTGGAAAAATAGTTACTATTGTTTGTTTCGCCTAAATAAAAATAGTAATTGATTAAGTCAAGAATTTGTCATTTGCTTGTTAATTATTTTAATGGATTTCAAAATCCTCATATAAGAGATAAGTACTAGCTTTATTTTCCATCCAAGATGTTTATTCCTTTTTTTGCATGTTGTTAGTTTATAAAAATGATGAGAAAGTTCGGATTTTTGTGGCTAAATGGAATTATTTAGATATTCTCGAGTCATGCATAGTATGATTGTTGAACGATATTTCACTTTTAGAGATGCTAAACTTTTATTCTAATTTTCTTACTCCCTTTGAATTGTTATAAGTGTTCTTTGTCTGTGTAAAGACTGGATTCGTGTCTCCCTTTTAGTCATAATGTCAAAAGAGAATCAATGATGTCTTAGAAAGATAAACCATAGGCCATTGCACATTTTTTCCTAAAATGTTGGTTGTAATTTGGATGTATGAATCTTTGTTAATGTCGCCTTAATTGAAATTTAAGGATTCTCTTTCTTGAAAAGTTAACCTTTATTTTCTTTTGTTATATGGATTAGTTTCTATTTTTGTTCAATTTTAGAAGTCATGGATATTTTTCTTATTGCCTCATCCCTTTACTCTCGCAAACTTGAGTTGTTTGTTCTCACATTAATTCATGGAATATGGCCTTCTTCCTTTTACCTTTATTCATTTTTATACGAACATAAATCATGAGGCATGTAAGTGGATGTCTTTGCTTTGCATTTTATCTATTGACTCTCATTCTTGTGCAAGTGTGCTTATCATTATCATTCAAATATTAATTCTTGATAGTTTCTTTTGCTTTGAAATATGTCACTTTTATGCCTTGAACGTATATTAATTTTTTTATATTTTCTTTGCATGCAAAAAATGTCTCGATTCCAAATGGACTCCTCTCCTCTTGCATTTCATAATGGGCCAATGAGGCTCACCTTTTCGTGTCAACCCCGAAGTTTAAACCCAAGTTCCACTATATGGCGTGCGGGTGCTAGAAGATAGACGAAGAAGGAATATGGGTCAAAATTCATTGATGAGGTCACTAAGAGACTTGAAAAGTCTCGATTTTTATTATTGTCTTCTTTTTATTTATTCATTTAGTCATTTATTTATTCATTCATTTGGGTCTCAAAGTCAAATTTGTATTTTAATACAGGTGAGGCAGATTTTGGGCCTCAAAGGTCCGAAAACTAGCTTAGGACAGGTTGTGGGCTGAAAGCCCAATATTTAGATTAGGACAGGTGCAAGTGGGTCAAAAATCCAATTAGATTAGGATATGGTCTATTGATTTAGGCCCAATGGCCTAAGTCTTTTATTTTCTCCTCTTTCCCTTTTACTTGTATTGTTATTAATTTGTTTAAACTTAGTTAAAATTCCTACTAAGTCCTCTAAATCTATTTTACACGAGTCTTTTCCTAAAATTAATTACTTTTCAACAATCAATCTATCTTTTTGAAGTTAGTCAAAAGATATTTTCAAACAGTCCAGATAACCGCAAGTTAGCGGATACTCTTGGTGCCTTAACAACCTTCCAAGAGTATTAATAGGAACTGCTTACTCAGAATCTTCAAACTTAAAGGATTTTTTTTGTTTTGGATCGTTTAAGTAACTTTCAAAGGTTTTCTTAATCCCTTTTCAAATAAATTAAGTGGCGACTCTTAAAAAGTCAAAATTTTCGCAAAACAACTTAAACGTGCAATAGCTGGAATTTAAAATGACCAATTTATCCTTATTGAAATGACGAATATAAACCTGAGAAGCTGGCTGGACAATCTCCACCTTTCAGCTTCCTCCTACCTACTTTATACCACTTTTATATATTAGTAAGTTAATCTGCAATACTAACAACTATGATGCTTCTTATAAAAGTAATTTCTAAATGTAGTACTTCATAATCATAAATAATAGCTTACGATACTTATGAATTTCTCCATATAGTGGAAGAGGATTTTGAGACACCATGACTCATGTGCCGATTATTGAAAATTCTGACAAAGCGAATGAACTCCTTGTATCCACAGCCTAGATATCCTCTAAGGATGGTGTTATGATCGAGAATCCAAAATAGTACGAAATTTAGCCAAGCAAATAATATAAATGACAATGAGAAAGACGACAATCAAAAATTGAGAAAAAAACAGGTATGCGAACTTAACGTGATTCGATCAACTTGACTTATATCCGCAACCAAAAGAAGCAAGTTTACTACAACACCAAATACACAAACAAGAGTATACAAAATTAGAGACGAAACTCTAGTGATCCCCAATATATATTCCAAGAGTATAATCTCACAATTCACTCACAAAAAAAAGCTCGTACAAAGTGTTCTCTGACAACTACTCTAGCGAATATACACAAAACTCTCTATCAAAAAGCACGTTGAATATGAGATTCTAACAAAAAGTGGGATGATCCAAAGAGAGTATAAAATTAGAGATGAAACTATGATGATCGCAAAATATATCTCAAGAGAATAACCTCATAAATATCACTGTAAAGAATATATTCACGCATAGTATTTTCCAATACTAACTCTATCAGATATATAAAATTACTCTACATTATTACTATCAAAAAGTTGGATGGTTAATGTGAAAAAATAACTCTCCTTTTATTGGAGCAACGTTTAGCTCCAAGTTTATAATAGAGAAAATAATAAATGGTCAAATTTTCTCTATCACATAATAATATTTTGGCTTCAAAAAATATATGTGATCATGTAAATTAGCACATGCCAAATAAAGACACATCTTATAAATCTCTACCTCGACCTAATTTGGATAGCATAGCAATTTTGCTCCACCTTCCGAAAAGCCTCAATGGGCTTATGTCACAAATTGATGACGCCAAAATCAGATAAATTTAATGTCAAAATTGTAGTAACATCTGCAACAATCGATCCAACATAGTATAGGAAACTACATCTCCAACAGAATCATATGTAGAAAACAAGTCCCTATTAAAACACATATAATGCAAACAATCTGAGTCAACAAGCCTCTCCTCAATAGGTCCAAAATTATTCGCAACAAAAGTCTTCATTTGAGTCATCTTGACTACTGAAACTAACCCGGTAACAGTTTGTTAGAATTGGCAATTCGGGATAGTGCGAAACTTGGCCAAGCAAATGACATAAATGACAATAAGAAAGACGACAACAACTGTAAGTTGAAAAAAAAGGAGACACGCGAATTTAACGTGCCTCGATCAACTTGATCTACGTCCACAAGAAAATGAGCTAGTTTACTATAACAATCAATACACAAATGAGAGAGTACAAAATTAGAGATGAAACTCTAATTATCCCCAAAATATTTTTCAATAGAATAACATCACAATTCACCCACAAAAAAAGGTTCACACAAATCCAACACTACTCTAGCGGATATACACAAAACTTTCTATTACAAAGAACACTCAATATGAGTTTCTAACAATAAGTGGGATAATTCAAAGAGAGTACCAAATTAGAGATGAAACTCTAATGATTTCAAAATATATCCTAAGAGAATAACCTCATAAATATTACTACAAAGAACTGATTCATTCAAAGTATTTCTCAATACTAACTCTATAGGATATATAACATTACTCTCTATTACTATCAAAAAGTGGGATAGTTAAGATGAAGCAATAAGTGAAAATTATCTCATATGTATTTATTAGATTGTTTATTACAAGTTGTAGAAACACTTTTAGATCATTATTTTACTAAGGTTTTAATTGCAAGTTGTAGCAACTTTTAAAAAATTAATTAATTTATTTAAAATCGATAAAATATTTTGTAAGTAAAAATAACTCCTTTTTTAGGTTTCAGTATTTAATTCCTCCTTAATAATTGTGCTGATAATTATGAAAGGAATAAAATCTATTCTATATTATATCTTCATTTACTATGATTCTTATCTTTTTTCAAAAAAGTCTTATATTTTTCTGAAACAACTTTATTGAAATAATATTTTTTTCCAATGTCACACATTTCTTCTTAATTATATGTTTTTTATTATTTATCTTCATAACAAATATCTTGCTTTGTGTTATTCGTTGTGTATCAACTTTGATATCTATCAAACGATTCTATCTTCGGAATTTCAATTTCATTTCATTTATTAAGTTTTTTTTTGCTTGAATTTCAGTATATGTTCTTATTATGCATTGATTTCACCATTGTATGAATCATGTCTTCCAAACCCAAGTTCAATTCTATTCCTTCTCAAAAGAATTCTCGATTATTAGAAGATAGTAGTTGCATTGAAATCAACAATTCAGTTAGTATTAAAGGTGATATCAACTGAATCAAATTGTTAAATTGTTGAATATATGATATGTTACAAATAGTAATAGGTTTTCTTACTGAATGTATTGATCTTTTGTATTAATGTTGATATAAAATATCTTATAATTGTGGAATTGGTGATCTTATTCTTTGTAATATAAAATGTATTTCAAAATATTTTTGTATATCAAGTATATTTTTTATATTAAAATTGACATAAGATATCTGTAATCAATAATTATTGAATTTTAATATAGTTTGTATCGATTATCTACTTCTATTTTGCAGTGTACATACGTGTAATTACAATATGAATCAAAATTTTCATAACATATTCAGTCCACATATTCAAAAATAAAAAAATTACATTATTTTGAATTTAAACATGAAAATGTTATTTAATTGTCAAAGGGCCTAAAATGGCCTTCAACTATTGAAAATGGTGCAAATATATCATCCTCCTACCTTTGGGCTCTAAAATATCCTTCCACCTACCTATTTGGTTCTATTTTACCCTTCTCCTTAACGGACAAATGATTAACATTTTAACATAAAATGTGGCAGTTTCTTATTGATTGATTTTTTATTAATCAAAAATAAAAAAAAATCAAGTTAACCTAAATAACTAAAATATGCCCGACCCAATTCACTCAAAATTTGATTGAGCTTGATATTTCCACCAACCATTTGGCTGGCTTCAGAAATCACTAGAATAACACCACATTAGATTGATTTGTTATTTCACATGTAAGCTGTTATTACAACTAAGACAAGAAGCTGAAGATAATTCATGTTAGTGTTAAACAAATGGTGTTTCAAAATTAGTTGTGGTGCTTTTTTCTTTTTATCATATTGCTCAGTGATAGTTTCATGTACTTGTACTTTAAAACTAATGGTGTTGCTCACAGTTTCTTTTTAAAAAAAAAAAAATCTTTTTCTTTCTTGGGTTGTTTGTTGTTTGTTATTAGCTGAGACAATTTCTTTTTTTTTTCTGTCTTTTTTCAATTTACCTCCATGCTACTAAGGGTCTGTCTTGGATGTTATATCATCTGCTTCTCCAATATTGGTTGCATGACTTGTAGTTGGTTCATATTTATACTTCTTAACAAGAAACAATTTCTGAAGCCAATTAAATTATAGGTGAAAATATCAAGCTCAATCAATTTTTTAGTGATTTGGGTTCGATGAATGGGGTAGATTTTGGATTTCTGATAAGTTAGTTTTTCTTTTTTTTGCTTTTTTATTAATAAAAATTCAACCAATAAGAAACTGTCACGTGTTAAGTTAAAATCCTAATCATTTGTTCGTTAAGGAGAAGGGTAAAAATAAAATAGGGTCAAATAGGTGGATGGAAGGATATTTTAGAGCCTAAAGGTGGAAGGAGGTATATTTGCACCATTTTTAATAATTAAAGAGCATTTTAGGTCTTTTTCGTAAAATCAACAAAAAATATCTTTCAATATCTGAAATATCCATTGACATATCTTTCAATATCTGAAATATCCATTGACATATCTTTCAATATCTGAAATATTTTTCAATATTTTCTTTGATATCCATTGATGTATCTTTAGTTGTTATGTACAATTGATATCTAACAAAGAAATCAGCAACAATTCTTTTTTGATCTAGATACACCATACTCATGTATTATTGTGTATGAGCATTGACGGACATCTATCACTTATTAAGAACTTAATCTCAATTTGAATTGAGTTAATGTCAATATCTTGAGTTGTTCTGCTATTGTATTTATCAATTCTTTATACTTGATATTTGCATCATACGTGATCCATCTACAGAAAAATCTTTAGGCCTAACTGTAAACATAATACAGAATTATTGACTAATCAATGCCCGGAAATTGATAAAGATATAAAATTTAAAAATTACAACATCTTTTAATACTCACAAAATATACACATCAAAAAATAAAGAAAAAAAATACTATGATAACTGATTAGAATCAAATTAACAAGAATAACATTATCTTAATGAATTAAGGTATGAAAATGATTTTAATTATATTCTGTTATCGTTTTTCGAATGTATTTTTTTACAAAAAAATTGAATATCTTAGAGAACAAAAAAAAATCACACAATTAGGTGACTATAACAATTAAATACATGTCAATTCTCATATCTCATCTTCCTCCATGCATTACAATTATTGAATGTAAACTACCAACATCCATTTACTGTAAATTGCAGTGTCTCTTAATATGAAATTCGTTTCAAATAAAATTCTTATAATCGTATTTTTTTAGAAGAAGAAGAGAATAATGGCGAATCAATTTAAAATAAAATTGTAATGAAGAAAAAAATTAGTATGTTTGTTAATGAAGATTGAAAAAAAAACGTATGACTAATATTTAAGAAAGGGAAAACGGTATGGTTAAAGAAAGAGAAAATTGTTTCAGATAGAAAAAAGAGAATGATTGATATCCTGATTATAATTGCTATTTTTTTTATGGGTATAAAATCTTTTTTTTTTTTATTAATAATTTGTATTTTGTTGTTTTATTAATTAAAAAAAATATTTTCTCTTTTTTACCAAAAAATTGTTATAAGTTGCAATCTAAAGAGTTTTGTTATATCTTACATTTAACCATCTAAAGATGATTATTTAGATTTATTTCTCAACAAATAACTCTTCTTTTAGTGGGTATTTGGATAAGCTTAGTTTTGGATCAAAATGGCTTTTAAGTCATTTTTAGCTTTTGAAAGTGTTTGATAATTTTTAAAATTACTTAAAAAAATCAATTTTGACTTTTTAAAAGTCAAAAGTAAAAAGTAGTTTTCCCTAACTTTTTTTTTTGGGGGCTTATAAGACAATTTAAATTGACCATATAAATGACATATATATCCCTTGTAATTATCCCTTATTCCAAATATACCCTTTTGTAGCAAAGTAGTGGGGATGAAAAAAATACACCTTGCCGCATGTGAAATTAGTTGTGCTACTTCTGATAATTTAGATGTTCAAATGAATATTTTGCTTAATTTACCTTTTTGTTTTGTCAGCATTCATTAACTAAATATCACTCAATACATGGATTCATTTGATAAGTTCGGCATATATATATTAATAAGAAAATGAAGTGTCGTCACAAATTACACCTTAATGATACGAAATTTTAACGTAACCATGAAGAAACAAAAAATCTTTTAATATATAACTATTTTTTTCAAACACATTAAAATATTCAACACTTAAACTCTTAAAAAAATGATTTTTAGCGCACAAATTAATAGTCATTCATGAAAATATTTTGAATATATATATTAAAATATATATTAATTTTAATTTGAATTATTTTAGCAATAAAAATTAATAATAATCAACTCTATATATTATTAATAGCTATAAGGATATTTCAGATATTTTGACCAAAAAAATGCTTAAAAACACTTATTTACCAAATACATCAATAATTTTTTTTCAGTTTCTACACTTTTATCCAAACACATAACTGTTTATTTTTAAAATAAGTTCAACACTTTTAAAAAACTTTTTAAAAACCATTTTTTGCAGTCTATCCAAACGAATCCTTATAGTTGCAAAACTTGGGCTCCAAGTTTGGCCAAGTTTATAATAGAAAAAATAATAGATGGTCAAATTTTCTCAACCATGTAACAATATTTTGACTCCAAGAAATATATGTGGCCATATAAACTGGCACATGTCAAACAAGGCCGCATCTTACAGATGAGAACGGTTTCATTGAATTTGGCTCCTCTCGAGTACATCTTCTCTTCATTTCCTCAGGTGTATTCTCCTATATAATAAGTCACGGTGTGGCAGGTTAAGCACACACCACGCCATCGATATTTCTGTGGAAGGGGGTATATTTGCACCATTTTCAATAGTTAAAGAGCATTTTAGGTCTTTTTCGTAAAATCAACAAAAAATATCTTTCAATATCTGAAATATCCATTGACATATCTTTCAATATCTGAAATATTTTTCAGTATTTTCTTTGATATCCATTGATATATCTTTAGTTGTTATGTACAATTGATATCTAACAAAGAAATCAGCAACAATTCTTTTTTGATCTAGATACACCATACTCATGTATCATTGTGTATGAGCATTGATGGACATCTATCACTTATTAAGAACTTAATCTCAATTTGAATTGAGTTAATGTCAATATCTTGAGTTGTTCTGCTATTGTATTTACCAATCCTTTATACTTGGTATTTGCATCATACATGATCCATCTACAGAAAAATCTTTAGGCCTAACTGTAAACATAATACAGAATTATTGACTAATCAATGCCCGAAAATTGATAAAGATATAAAATTTAAAAATTACAACATCTTTTAATACTCACAAAATATACACATCAAAAAATAAAGAAAAAAAATACTATGATAACTGATTAGAATCAAATTAACAAGAATAACATTATCTTAATGAATTAAGGTATGAAAATGATTTTAATTATATTCTGTTATCGTTTTTCGAATGTATTTTTTTACAAAAAATTTGAATATCTTAGAGAACAAAAAAAAATCACACAATTAGGTGACTATAACAATTAAATACATGTCAATTCTCACATCTCATCTTCCCCCATGCATTACAATTATTGAATGTAAACTACCAACATCCATTTACTGTAAATTGCAGTGTCTCTTAATATGAAATTTGTTTCAAATAAAATTCTTATAATCGTATTTTTTTAGAAGAAGAAGAGAATAATGGAGAATCAATTTAAAATAAAACTGTAATGAAGAAAAAAATTAGTATGTTTGTTAATGAAGATTGAAAAAAAAATGTATGACTAATATTTAAGAAAGGGAAAACGGTATGGTTAAAGAAAGAGAAAATTGTTTCAGATAGAAAAAAGAGAATGATTGATATCCTGATTATAATTGCTATTTTTTTTATGGGTATAAAATCTTTTTTTTCTTATTAATAATTTGTATTTTGTTGTTTTATTAATTAAAAAAAAAAAATCTCTTTTTTACCAAAAAATTGTTATAAGTTGCAATCTAAAGAGTTTTGTTATATCTTACATTTAATCATCTAAAGATGATTATTTAGATTTATTTCTCAACAAATAACTCTTCTTTTAGTGGGTATTTGGATAAGCTTAGTTTTGGATCAAAATGGCTTTTAAGTCATTTTTAGCTTTTGAAAGTGTTTGATAATTTTTAAAATTACTTAAAAAAATCAATTTTGACTTTTTAAAAGTCAAAAGTAAAAAGTAGTTTTCCCTAACTTTTTTTTTTGGGGCTTATAAGACAATTTAAATTAACCATATAAATGACATATATATCCCTTGTAATTATCCCTTATTTCAAATATACCCTTTTGTAGCAAAGTAGTGGGGATGAAAAAAATACACCTTGCCGCATGTGAAATTAGTTGTGCTACTTCTGATAATTTAGATGTTCAAATGAATATTTTGCTTAATTTACCTTTTTGTTTTGTCAGCATTCATTAACTAAATATCACTCAGTACATGGATTCATTTGATAAGTTCGGCATATATATATTAATAAGAAAATGAAGTGTCGTCACAAATTACACCTTAATGATACGAAATTTTAACGTAACCATGAAGAAACAAAAAGTCTTTTAATATATAACTATTTTTTTCAAACACATTAAAATATTCAACACTTAAACTTTTAAAAAAATGATTTTTAGCGCACAAATTAATAGTCATTCATGAAAATATTTTGAATATATATATTAAAATATATATTAATTTTAATTTGAATTATTTTAGCAATAAAAATTAATAATAATCAACTCTATATATTATTAATAGCTATAAGGATATTTCAGATATTTTGACCAAAAAAATGCTTAAAAACACTTATTTACCAAATATATCAATATTTTTTTTTCAGTTTCAGTATTTTTATTCAAACACATAACTATTTATTTTTAAAATAAATTTAATACTTTTAAAAACTAATTTAAAAGCCATTTTTTTCAATCTATCCAAACGAATCCTTATAGTTGCAAAACTTGGGCTCCAAGTTTGGCCAAGTTTATAATAGAAAAAATAATAGATGGTCAAATTTTCTCAACCATGTAACAATATTTTGACTCCAAGAAATATATGTGGCCATATAAACTGGCACATGTCAAACAAGGCCGCATCTTACAGATGAGAACGGTTTCATTGAATTTGGCTCCTCTCGAGTACATCTTCTCTTCATTTCCTCAGGTGTATTCTCCTATATAATAAGTCACGGTGTGGCAGGTGAAGCACACACCACACCGTAGACATCTCCGCTTGCCATTATTTGACGTGTTTATTCCGTAATTTTATTATATTATTTCTAATGAATTATTATATATTATTTATATATTAAAAATATTAATTATATTTAACAAATAAAATAAAAGAGACATTTATTACATGTCTGCTTCACCTACTTCAACGATAATTTTCGTCGACATCCCTGCTTGCTGCCATTTGGCGTGCTTGCTCCGTAATTTTATCATATCATCTCTAATTAATTATTATATGTCATTTACGTATTAAAAATATTAATTATATTTAACAAATAAAATAAAAGAGACATTTATTACATGTCTTCTTCAACGATAATTTTGTTATATCATCCCTAATTAATTATTATAAGTCATCTAAGTATTAAAAAATTGATAATATTTAATATTAAATTAACTTGACGTCTTATATGAAGTCTACTTAATTATTTTAACAAATATTTTTTATAGTAATTTTGCTATATTACTTCTAATTAGTTATTATAAGTCATTTAAGACATATTTGTACTATATCATCCCTAATTAATTATTATGGTCATTTAAACATTGTGTTAATTAAATTAGAATAGAAAAAAATTTATAAATCACAATAATTAAAAAAATAAATTATTTTAAAAACATAATAGACTATCAATGCCACAAAAGTTTGGACAAGGAGATTAACATATATTATTTGAAAATTACATAAAAATTATTATAAATCACAATAGTTAATAATTTAAAATATCTAAAAAAAAAAATTAATCGGTTATATATTCAAGAAAAATACATAATAAATTACAACATTTAATAACATAAAACATCTAAAAAATAATTAATCTGTTATATATAGCAGAAAATATGTAAAAAAAAAAATTATTAATTACAATAATTAACAACTTAAAAAATTTAAAGATTGTAAAATATTTGGTTGATTCTCGAAATTATATTAATGTCACTTAAATTGGAATAGAAAAAAAATTATTATAAATCTCAATAATTAAAAATTTAAATTATTTTTAAAATATAATTGATTATCAATGCCATCAAAGTTAAGACAAAAAGAGGATCATGTTTTATTTGAAAATTACATAAAAGGTATTCTAAATTACAAGAGTTAATTAACTTAAAATATTTTATTATATATTCCATAATTACTATGTAAAAAGTTAAAAAAAAATGATTGACTCTTGAAATTATATGGGTGTCATATTAACAATTTAAGATACTCTTGTACAAATTTCATTAATCTAAATATAATAATATATGTCTAACTAGGAATTTATTAACCAAATAAATGAAGGTTTTAATTAAATGATAGAATTATATATAACGTAAATTTTCAATGATCAATATTGGGCCGTGCGTAGCACGATCGTAAAGAGGGAGTTTCATGCTAGCAGGTCGACATGCTTGCTTCAGCTGCTACAATCGTGTTTTTACTGTATCACCCTTAATTAATTATTATAAATTATTTACGTATTAGAAAATTAATAATATTTAATACAAATAAGTAAAATAAACATTTCTAACATATCTGCTTCAGTTGCTTCAACCGTAATTTTACCATATCACCCCTAATTAATTATTATAAGTCATCTAAGTATTACAAAATTAATAATATTTAATAAAAAAATAAAATCGACATAAAATAATAAATTAACTCTTGATATTTTAACTTTGTTTGACGTCTTATATGAGACTCATTTAGGTTATTTTCACAAGTAATATTTTATAGTTATTATGCTATATCACTTTAAATACATGTTTGCTTCACGGCTTCAATCGTGATTTTACTATATCATCCCTAATTACTTATTATGATTATTTAAGTATTAAAAAAATTATATTATTAGTATCCTATATAAGAAGTCATAATAAGCAGCTGAAGCAGGCTGCTCATGTTCGACATGCCTGCCTCAACTTTTTCAATCGTGATTTTACTATATTACCTCTAAGTAATTATTATAAGTCATTTACGTATTAAAAATTAATAATATTTAATAAAAAACTAAAATAGATATTTATGACATGACTGTTTCAACTACTTCAATCGTAATTTTACTAAATTACCCATATTTAATTATTATAATTTATTTAAGTATTAAAAAATTAATAATATTTAATAAAAAGGGTAAAATAAACGTAAAATGATAAATTAATTTTTGATATTTTAAATTAACATGACGTCTTATATGGAGCCACTTAAAAAAAAGTTCACAAGTATTTTTAATAATAATTTTACTATATCACTTCTAATTAGTAGAATAAAAAAATATATTATAAATCACAATAATTAAGAAATTAAATTATTTTAAAAATATAATTGACTATCAATGTCACAAAAGTTTGAACAACTTAAAATATTTTTATGCAAATTGCATCAATCTGAATATAATATTATATGTCTAACTTAGAATTTTTCAACCAAACAAATAAAGTTTTTAATTAAATAATAGAATTATACATAACGTAAAATTTTGAAGGATCAACACTCCGTAATTTTACTATATCATCTCTAATTAATTATTATATGTTATTTAAATATTAAAAATATTAATTATATTTAACAAATAAAATAAAAGAGACATTTATTACATATCTGCTTCAGTTACTTCAACGACAATTTACTATATCGTCCCTAATTAATTATTATAAGTCATTTAAGTATTAAAAAATTGATAATATTTAATATTAAATTAACTTGACGTCTTATACGAAGTCCTCTTAATTATTTTAATAGATATTTTTTATAGTAATTTTTCTATATCACTTCTAATTAATTATTATAAGTCATTTAAGACATATTTATACTATATCATCCCTAATTAATTATTATGGTTATTTAAATATTGTGCTAATTAAATTAGAATAGAAATTTTTTTTATAAATCACAATAAATAAAAAAATAAATTATTTTAAAACATAATTGACTATTAATGCCACAAAAATTTGGATAAGGAGAGTAACATATATTATTTAAAAATTACATAAAAGTATTATAAATTACAATAGTTAATAATTTAAAATATCTAAAAAATAATAACTAATCTGTTATATATTCAAGAAAAATACATAATAAATTACAACATTTAATAACTTAAAATATCTAAAAAAATAATTAATCTGTTATATATAGCAGAAAATATGTAAAAAAAAAAAAATATTAATCACAGTAATTAACATGTTAAAAAATTTAAAGGATATAAAAATATTTGGTTGACTCTCGAATTTAAATAAATGTCACTTAAATTGAAATAGCAAAAAAATTATTATAAATCTCAATAATTAAAAACTTAAATTATTTTTAAAATATAATTGATTATCAGTGCCGCAAAAGTTTGGACAAAGAGAGTATCATGTTTTATTTGAAAATTACATAAAAGATATTCTAAATTACAAGAGTTAATTAACTTAAAATATTTTATTATATATTTCATAATTACTATGTGAAAAGTAAAAAAAATTAATAGAATCTCGAAATTATATGGGTATCATATTAATAATTTAAAATATTTTTATACAAATTTCATTAATCTAAATATAATAATATATGTCTAACTAAGAAAATTTTCAATGATTAATATTGGGATGTGCATAGCACGATTGTAGCCAACTAATATTTAAATAAGTGACACTTGATATATCTAAAGTTCAAAGGTTTAAATTAATTTACTTTAATAAGCTAGAATTAATTTATTTATTTTAATAAGCTAGAATTAATCATAGTCAAACAATAAGGAAAAAAACTCTAACTTTTATAAAAAAATCTCATTATCCACTAATTTTCGCTCTTTATTAATATCGTAATTTTCATGATACATCTCCATTTTCTCTGTTTCATTATATGTGACAAAATAAAATAAAATATAAAGGTGTAATGAAATTTTTAAAAATGCATGATAAAAGAAGCAGCAAAATAATTTTTTTTAAAAAAAGAAACACCATTTAAAACATTTTATTTATACTACTATCTACTATACAATATCTTTATCCTCTCCACTTTTCTTTCTTTTTGGCACAATTTTATTCACCGAAAGTTGATTATTTTTTTTACTTAAAAAGTTAACTTTTCAAAAAAAAATCCCGTCAAAGGTGATTTACAAGATTTCAGCCAAAAAATAAATAAAAATAACTTAATTTGGTATTTAAATAAAAATAAATAAATCACGATTTGATTTAAAGTTTAAATAAAATTAAAATCAAATAAATTATATCAAAAACATAATAAAAAAGTATAATTAAAGTAACAATATCAATGATGGATCAACTTAGTGGAGGGTGAAATTTTTGTTATCGAAATTGGTAAATTCATTTCCTAACTTGTTCTTTTATTATGGTTAAGAGGCTTGTAAAGTAAATTAATTTAAACCTTTAAATTTTAATTATGACAAGTGTCACTCATCTAAATGTACCCTTGAAGAAATGAAGGAAAGGTGTAATGGAGAGAAGCTAAATCAGTTTTCACTATTATAAACCTTAGTAGCCAATTAATGTGAAAAAGAAACTTTTTTCTCTCTATATATATATATTCATCCGGTATAATAGAATATAATAAGTATTTAACATATTCATCAACGATAACTTTTATTATCTTTGCTGGAGTCAACACATATTTATTAATGATTTTAGGTCCTTCATTTGCTACCATAAATCTAGATAATGTAATATGTAGAGCCAATAAATTCAGGTTTAGCATTCATACCATTAGAAAGGAGATTAATGGTACTACAAAATCTACAATCAATAATTAGAAAAATATGTGGCTTGCATCTTTGTTGTCAATTTCACATAATCTACATAATAAGACCTATCCTATATTTAAGTATTAGTTGGTTGGCAAATTATGTCATGATAATGTATATATCCATGGTGAAGTGTTGATAGGTAGATCAAAAGAAATAGCGTTAGAATTTCACATTTCATTGATGTAGATACTTTTGCTCAGGTGTTGCATTTGATAATCGAAAAATTAAACAAATCCAGAGGAACGAATAATGACGAAATCTCTTCTTTCTAGGAAAAAATCATCAAAAACACTTTAAACTATACTCGAAAAGTCACTTACACATCTAAACTAATATGACGACCTATTACACACCTATTCTTATTAAAAATGATTTTAATAGTCCCTCATAAGTACAAAGCCATTCACACAATCTCGCGTTATCTATACGCGCCTGCCAAATCAATCCAAGCCTACACGTGTAAATTTTATATTTTTTCACTTATTTTTGCCTCTATTTTTTCTCCCCTGTTTTTTCACCACAATGACTCCATTTTCGTTCCATAAACAAGAATCATCATTCTCTTCCTTCATTATTGATTCAGAATCAGCACAATGAAGCAACAACTTCATCTAATTTAATTATTTATTTTTTTTGCAATCCACCATTAAATTTATCACCATCAAAATTTGCAACACCACCACCATCTAATCGCGCTACTCATCATTCAATGTACACCATTGTTATCATCAAAAATCAAGATACCTAATTATCAATTTCTCCTCCCAACATTAAAAATGCAGTAAATGGTTGGATTTTGTACAAAACCCAAAAAAAAATTATGAAGAAAAAAAGAAAGAAAATTTCACCACTCACAAAACAAAAAGAAAGAAGATTGAATAATTGGTACTCAATTTGACGGATTTGATGGTGGAAGCAATAAGAATCAATCAATTTTAGAATTTTCACCAAAAAAAAATTTTGACCGGTGAACCCCATATGTAATTAGACAACTTTGTCAAATTTTTGTTGTGAGTTGCACCCCTCAATCTTATTTTTTGTGTTTTCTCTTAGGAAGAAATAATTTTTCAATTAGTTAATGGTTGTAATTAAGAGAATGAAGGAGGAGAAGAGGTGATGCTGAAAAGTGTGTATGTGTCGGGGTGGGGGTGGGTGAAGGGTGGTGGAAGGAGAGGTTAAAAGGAGCATTTTTGGGGTTTATTTTGCAATTTTTTGGCTTTTATTTTTAGTCAAATGCGCCTTTTTTTTCTTTTTATTTAATTGCATTTCCACATCAGCTTTGAGGTGATATGAAATTCACTTTCAATAAGAATAAGTGTGTAATAGGTCGTCACATTAGTTTAAGTGTTTAAAAGACTTTTCGAGTATAGTTTAGGATGTTTTTGATTACTTTTTCTTTTTTATATTGAAGTAATTTTGAATTGTAATGATGGAATGATGATAGTAATGGTGGTTTTTTATGGTGGAAAATGTGTGACATACAAATACATATACGTGTATATATATATATATATAATGTGTGTTTGTGTATCAGTGTCATCGACAGACACTTTAAGTTGTTCCGAAAATTAACTTAAATCCCTCAACTAAGGTCTGTATCTATCAGGCCCCTAACCCATTCAATTTTATACTTATCAGGCATGAAGTGTTGATGTGGCAAGGAAAGTGTTATTCACTCTTTTTAGGAGCGTGAATAGTGTCCCAAATGATTTTTTTTTTTTGTTAAAAAAAATCACACTTCAATTTATTTTATTAATACATTTCCAATAATGACAAATTTTAATTAAAAAGAAGAAGCAGTCCCCCTCCTTCACACCCCCTCCCCCGCCTCTCCTAGCCATCTTCTTCATCATCTTCTTTATCTGTATTTTTTTCTTTTTAAATTCTTAACAATCTTTTTAATACAATTAACAATTTTCAATTAAAAAAATAAAGAAAGCAGTGGCGCCTCCCTCGCCCCCTCCCTGTCTCTCAGCCGTCTTTTTCTTCATCCAAACCTGTGTAAAATCTTTTTTTTAATTCTTAGTAATCTTGTATTTGCAGAGTATTTTGATAGCAAAAAAGGCAGCAAATTTGATTCTTGAACTAAGAAGATCCCTGATAAGGAAATTCTCAACATTGTGAAGATTGGGTCAAAAAGTTTTTCGGTGAAACTTCATTTTTTTCGGCTTACTTGATATGAATTTGAGATTATTTTATTGATATTATTAATGAATTCAAATTCTAAGGAACCCACAACACAAGAAGAGGAAGAAGAGGAGGAGGAGGAGGAGGAAGAAGAGGAAGAAGAAGAAGAAGAAGAAGAGGAAGAAGAAGAAGAAGAAGAAGAAGAAGAAGAAGAAGAAGAAGAAGAAGAAGAAGAAGAAGAAGAGGAAGAGGAAGAGGAAGAAGAAGAGGAAGAGGAAGAGGAAGAGGAAGAGGAAGAGGAAGAGGAAGAAGAAGAAGAAGAAGAAGAAGAAGAAGAAGAAGAAGATTGGGTCAAAAAGTTTTTCGGTGAAACTTCATTTTTTTCGGCTTACTTGATATGAATTTGAGATTATTTTATTGATATTATTAATGAATTCAAATTCTAAGGAACCCATAAGAAGAGGAAGAAGAGGAGGAGGAGGAGGAAGTGGAAAATGTTGCTTTTATTTTTCTTTTTTAATTAAAAATTGTAAACTGTCACCATTATTATTTGTTTAATATTTTTTTGGAGTCACATGCTAAGTGGCATCATTTAATTTGTTGTATTGCCACGTCACCGCAATTGCACTACACACATTTTACATTTATAGTTGATTGTTAAAAAGGTATTTAAATGGTTCAAATTCAAGTAGTAAAAGTGTTCAATGGGTACAAGACCAACAGTAAAGGTATTCAATAGGTACAAACCTTAGTTGAGGAGTTCAAGTAAATTTTCGGGACAACTTAAAGTGGTTGTCGATGACTTAAGCCATACATATACAACATACAAGTAATATATATCCATGTGTATGTCAAATGTATGTCCAATATACAATGACACATATGCTACACAATGACATGCACGTGTACACGAAGAGAAAAAAATTAAGAATGATGTGGATGATCATAACTTTGATAATCTGTGTACCAATAACAAACAACGATAAAACTCAGTAAAGAAGCACGGCAACAACGAACTCCATTGCACATTGAGATGAAGAATATGATGGCTAAGGATTGTGGGAAAAAGAAGATTTTCAAAGCCCTAATTTTATATGTTTTGTTGGAGGTTGTACATGTTTGATAATAACTAGCCTATTGTACGTGTTTTGTATGTGTATATTGTGTCAGCTAATATAAAATGATAAGAATAACAATTTATTTAGAAAAAACCATTAATGTTACAATAAATTTTAGATTTATTTAAATAATGAGAATGAATGTTATTACACTAATACAACAATTGAATTTTCTTTTGAATACATAAATATGATGAATTTATGTTTATCTTGGGGGATAAGATTTTGTGTCCCCTTCTTTGTAAAGTCTTTTCGTCGATTAGCATTATACTTTAAGATTTGGTGCCTCTATAATATTTCATAATAAATTAAATAACTAAAGATAGAGTAACTTCACACACAAAAAAAAATATGAAAATAGCAGTATTGTCGCAACTGTAGTTAGAAATAAAAATATGAATATGTTCACATGGACACAAAATCGATCTACGATTTAAAATTTATGATTTGGTATAAAGACTTTAAATTACTATGATAACCAATTATGCTAGTATTAATAGGGTGAGAGGTCATAAGTTTTGTATTTATTAATTAGGGTGATCCGCTGATGGTGCAACTAAAATGAGTAGAAAAATTAACTATACACTAAATTAAATATTAATATTTACTCTCGATTGACACTTTTTAGTAATTATCTCAAATAGAAATATAAGCATGCGAGCCATGAGTAGGTTAATCATGATGTGGAGAATTGAGAAAAATTTCTCTTCAAATATGATCGTCGAGAATTTCATTATTAAGAATTTACATGTATCGCTTTCTAATAGCTTCTTAAAGCATCCAAGAAGCATGGATCATTATTCTTCTCATTTATTTCTATTCATCTGATCTATAAGCATGTGTATTTAGGTTTATCCCTCTATTTATTATATCACTTAAGACTACGTCAATTTCAGGTCTACCAAACGATGATAATGACCTTTTGTCATGTTACTGTCGTACTGTTTGAAGTGATACTTGTGACTCTTTCAAAAGGTATTTAGGACTTTGGAAAGGTACTTAGATCGCCTAGTTAAAAAATAAAAAAAAGTATTTAGGTAATTTAACCTTTAAGTTTAGATTCTCTTAATCCGGTTGACTTTATATTAATCAGAAAAAATATCATTTTATTTATCACTTTTCCTATCAATAAGTACCTCACAAATTTTTCTATTTTTTTTAAAAAACAACAAACTTGATCATTTTTCACAAGAGAGTCCTAATCATTCTCCTTTAAAAGAAACCTCACAATTCAAAGATTGTTCAAGCCTAAATATATTTACATAGTCACAATAATTATCAGTTCCTGTTAATATATTTAAGTAGTCACAATTATAATTGGCTATATAGACATATCTATAGATATGAATATGTTTATATAGACATAAAGAGCAGATTTTGAAATTTGCAGGTTCCTACAAAGATCCCAAATTAATATAATGATAATTCATTATCATACTAACAATTAAAGAGTAAATTAAATATAGTGAATAAAATTTCGCTATTGATAGCAAAAGTCAAAATTTTATTGGTATTGATGCACAAATTCTAAATAATAAAGCTACATTCTATATGAGCATAATAATATAACACAACTACTTATAATAAATTAATAATAATAAAAATAATTATAATAAAGTAAAAGAAGAATCAATATATGGCAAAGAAAAAAATAATAAAGCAGAAGAATCAACTTCAATGGCGAAGGAAGAATAAATATTTAAATCTTCATGTTATGCAATTGAATTTTGAAGGAAAAACATATCTTGAAAAAAAAGTGCAGAATTCATCGAAGAAAATATAGTGCCCGAAATTAGAAGCATACCTCTGGAATTTGTGATGTTGGTATTTTTTTATCTCTATATATAAGAGAATCTTAAATAAGAAAAATTAATATACAATATTAATTGGTTTGAAAGTCTTAAATTGCATAACTCGAATAAGAAAAAATTATTACATTATTCTAATTGGTGATGCTGGTATTTTTCTATCGCTATATATAAGAGAGTCCTAAATGAAAAAAATAAATATATTGATTTGAAAGTCCTAAATTACATAATTCAAATAAGCAAAAATTAATACTTTATTTTAGTGATTTCAAATCTCTAATTATTAAGAAAAAAATTAAAATATGGAAACTTTTTTACCAAATTAAAAAGACACGTAAAAGATAAATTTTTAACAAATTAGTTGGTTTTAATTTATTATTTGTCAATATTAGAATAATAACAACTTTTTTTTACTTCTTTTTTTTTTCCTTTTTAAACTTTTCTCAATTGTAACTTCTGCTTTACTAAAAAGTAAGTTATTGATAGGGCTGGGCATAAAATATCAAAAATTGAATTATCAAATCGAATAAAAAAAAAATTGATATTCGGTATTTGGTATGGTATATGGGAGTAAGATTTCAATATTTCGATATTCGGGATTGAGTTTGGTACAAGATATTAATACCATTTGGTATTCGGTATTTACCGAATATCAAATTTCGAAAACAACCTCTCTACTTCTTTGGAGGTAGTGGTATGAACTGCGTATATTTTACCCTCCATAGACCCCACAATGTGGGAATATACTGGATTTGTTGTTGTTGTTGTTGTTGTTGTTGTTGTACCGAATATCAAATTATATATATATATATATATATATATATGTCTCTGTGTGTGTGTGTGTGTGTGTCTAACCAACCCAATAGACAATAGTATTAGTCATCCCAAAGAATCGCTTGAACTTTTGTAATTATTCGTAAAAAGCCACAAAAGAAATACTAAATAGGGTTTATATATATATATATATATGTTTAACCAACCCAATAGACAATAGTGTTGACACCCAATTTTGGCTCTCCAAATATAAAATTAACATTTTTAGGCTTTATGATCGTTAAATAACACAAAATGTAATTTTTCACATATTTTTCGCAATTGTTAATAAATTATTGATAATCATCATTATTTTAAAAATTTTACTCATTTATTGTCATATTTTAATTTTACATAATTTATTGATAATTATCTTTAGTTTCGTAAATTTTAAATTTTTTATCAGTTTATTATTATTTTAATATTTTTACACAGTTATCTGCATACGTACATAACATAGCACAATAATTCCTTTTTTTACATATTATAATTTTAATTGTTTATAACGTAATATATATTTTTTAAAATATTATATTTGTTGTTTGCATTGTTTAGTAATTATAAATCTATATTTATATTTTTGCATATTATTTAATACAATTTGCAAACGATACAATTGATTCGATTATTTTAATACACAGAGTAATAAATCAATCAAATCAAAATCATGTCAACTTTTTAAAGATGACAATTTTTTTTTGGTTAATAGTAACATACTATTTATGGATTAAAAAGGGTAATTTTATATTTTTTTGAATAAAAATATGGGTTCTTCTTTATAAATAAAAGAGGAGAGGAAAATTATTTTAACATAACACCCACAAACACACGCATATCACACCACACACCCAATAATCGGCTTTCTTTTTCTTTTTCTTTTTCTTTTTCCTTTCACTGCCGGAGCTCCGGTGAACCAACACCAGATCTGCCACCACCAACGTCCAAAGCACCGGCACCACCCAAACCTGCACCACCACAAACCAACCAACCAACCCAGCCCCTCCCGATTCCGGCCACCATGGCCGGTGAATCGCCAAAGCCGTCACCTCTGACCGACGGAACCCCACCAACAACAACACCAGCGCCGCCCTCCTTTTCTTCTGCGTTTTCGGCGAACCACCGGGGACAGACGACCAGATCTGACCCATTTTGGTGGCCTTTCTTCCTCTTTATCCTTTTTTTATTATATATTTTTTATCATTGATTTTACTGTTTAAGATCTAACATCTATGTTTTTGCATTTGGACAATAATTATATCATTTCTTCAGCATTAGTTATTGATTGTTATAACAACAACAACAACAACAGACCCAGTATATTCCTACAAAGTGAGGTCTGGAGAGAGTAAAATGTACGCAATCCATACCACTACCTCCGAAGAAGTAGAGAGGTTGTTTCCGATAGACCCTCAGCTCAAGATAAAAAATAATATACCAATGTTGTAATGAGACATGAAACAAGATGTATAACATAACAGAGATAAGAGATAAAAAAATAATAACCCTAAGTATCAGAGAAATAGGAAATATGAGGAATACGAACAATACGAAATAGGGGAACAAAAAACGGATACCCATGTAATAGTAACATGCACTCACAGACCTAATACACCCACCACACCCAAACTCTCCTAACGCCTAGCCACAATCTACACACTCACACTAGCCGTCTACCCTAATTCGCGCCCTCCACACCTTCATGTCTAGGGTCATGTCCTCAGTAATCTGAAGCAGTTCCATGTCATCCCTAATCACCCCCTTCTAATATTTATTTGGCCTACCTATACTCCTTCTGAAGCCATCCAAAGCTAGCCTCACACACCTCCGAACTGGGGCATCCGTGCCCCTCCTCATTACATGCCCAAACCAACTCAACCTTCCTTCTCGCATCTTGTCCTCCACCGAGGCCACTTCTATCTTTTCCCGGATAACATTATTCCTAACTTTATCCCCTCTAGTAAGGCCACACATCCAACGCAATATTTTCATTTTCGCCACCTTCACTCTTTGAATATGAGAGTTCTTGATTGGCCAACACTCCACTCCATACAGCATGGTCGGACGGACTGCCACTCTGTAGAATTTTCCTTTAAGCTTAAGGGGCACCTTATTATCACAGAGCACTCCCGAGACGAGCCTTCACTTCATCCAACCTGCTCCAATACGTTTAGAGACATCCTCATCAATCTCGTCATTTCCCTGAATCATAGACCCCATATACTTAAACCTATCCTTCTTACAAACACCATGAGAATCCAACCTCACCACCACACCGTTCTCCTTATTTGAGTTACTAAACTTGCATTCTAAATACTCCGTCTTGGACCTACTCAACCTGAACCCCTTAGATTCCAGGGTTTGCCTCCGAACCTTCAATTTCTCATTCACACCCCCACGTCATATCAATCATCACTACATCATCCATAAATAACATACACCACGACACCTTACCTTGAATACTCCGCATCAACACGTCTATCACCAGCGCAAAAAAAATGAGCTAAGAGTCGATCCCTGATGCAAACCTGTATCGACCGGAAAATGCCCGGAGTTTTCTCCCGCCATCCTCACCTGAGTCTTTCCTCCATCGTACATGTCCTTAATAGCTCTGATGTACGCTACCGGAACTCCTCTCACCTCTAACATCTCCAAAGGACCTCCCTAGAGACTTTGTCGTACGCCTTCTCCAGATCGATGAACACCATGTGCAAATCTTTCTTTCTTTCCCTATACTGCTCCATCAATCTTCTCACCAGGTGAATTGCCTCTGTCGTCGAGCGACCAGACATAAAACCAAACTGATTCTCCAAAATGGACACTACCCTCCTCAATCTCTACTCAACCACCCTCTCCCAAATCTTTATAGTGTAACTCAACAGCTTAATACCCCTATAGTTGTTGCAACTCTGAACGACACCCTTGTTTTTATATAATGGAATCATCGTAATCCATCTCCAAGCCTCAGGCATTCTCGCAGTCTTAAAAATGGCGTTGAATAAATCAGTCAACCACCTTAAGCCTGCCCCATCAACATACTTTCAAAAATCCACCGGAATCTCGTCAGGCCCCGTCGCCCTACCTCTCCGCATCCTACGAATAGCCTCTCTGACCTCTTTTACCTTAAAATGTCTACAGTAACCGAAATCACGGCTCTCCTCCGAGCGCTCCAACTCCCCTAACACAATGCCTCTGTTCCCTTCCTCATTTAAAAGTCTATGAAAATACTCGTGCCATCTCTTCTTAATGTGACCATCTTCCACCAAAACTCTACCGTCCTCTTCCTTAATGCACTTCAACTCTTATTATTTTAATTTTTTTTTAACTTATTTGATTAATTTTTTCACTACTGATGAAGCAAGTTTTATAACAATGTTAGTCTTTACTGATTTGTTATATTTTGTTTACTTTACTGATTTGTTATATTTTCATTTACTTTACTAATTCTGTTATATTTTTGTTTACTTTACTGGTTTGTTCTCCTTTTCTAATTACCTCCATCATTAAACCAATAATTAATTGACATTTTAGAGGTTATTCTTTGGTGTTGATTCAATTTTTATAGAATTTTAATCTTTTGTTTGTATCTAATATAATATTAATGTGTTCTCTTTAAATGTTAATGCATGTTACTCTGTTTTTGATTTGCTACTGCTCTGTTTTGTTATTTTTGAACATTTAGGTGGCTGCCCTTTTCATATTGTCTCTATTTTTGCTTTGATATTTGGTGTTAATTTATATTTGGCCAATGAAATTATCTCTCCGTTTGGATATTTGAGGTCACCCCATTACAAAAGACGGCGTTTATTTTATCAAAGTTATTATTTTATATTAATATTAAGGGCCGACAATTGGTCAATGAAATTATCTCTCCGTCTGGATATTTGAGGCCACCCCATTACAAAAGACGAATTTTATTTTATCAAAGTTATTCTTTTATATTAAGGGCCGACACTTGGCCAATGAAATTATCTCTGCGTCTGGATATTTGAGGCCACCCCATTATAAAAGACGAACTTTATTTTTGTAAATTTATTATTTTATATTAAAAGTCGACACTTGGCCGATGAAGAAATTTTCCGTTGATTTTCGAGGCCTGCGCAAATAAAAGATGGATATTACGTATATAAATACGTAATAAAATAAATAAATTTTGGCGATGACGAAATTTTTATAACAACGCAAAAGTTTTATGATTCGTATCTTGGCAAGACGATTTAGGACCGCTAATAAATTAAGCAACCACTTCGTAGCCATGCCATATTTAAAATTTTATCTGAGCCCGACTTTTTAACAAAAATTATATTTTTCAAATACATATATGCACACATGCCCTTTTTTAATTATTTATTATTTGTTACTAATATTTTTATTACAAGTGTTTGTACAGGTTCTCGAAAATATCGTCAAAAGGAGCATTTGAAAGAAGAATTTGAGTTTTGTGTTTGTAATTTACATTTTTTATAATTTTACAAATATTCTCATAGTGAAAATTTTATTTTTGGGGTGTTGGGAGGGATATTCTTTATTTACGCAATTTCCGTCATGCATTAGGCAAATTCTGGCCGTTACTATTTATATAAAAGAATTAAATTGATTTATATATTTAATCGTATAATTCATATTTTTTTATACTAAAAGCATTACATAATCTTTTTCCTTTGAACAAATTTTTCTTTATTTAATCTTTTCATTTTTTTCATACATATTCTCATATACTTTTGTTTATTTTCATACACTTTTTTATACACATATTTTTACGATAACATATGCAATTTACACATTCTTTATATATAAATTATTTATATCGTGTTAATACGCATTTTATATTTTGTACTTACAAACATCAATTTTTTTTTCTTTTTTTAATAAACCCAAGTCTGGCCGAAAATCATATTTGTGGATTCTGAAGGGTGTCTAACCCCTTTTCTTCATAATATTTTGAACCCTTACCTAGAATTCAAATTTGTTTCGTAGATTAGAATAAAGTCATACTTATTAAATAAATAAATAAATAAATAAATAAATAGGTTTCCTATTTTTCCTTAAAAATTAGGTGGCGATTCTGTATAAAATTTATTCTTTTAGAGTTCATAATATCGTGCACGTTATGACCTTAGGTAAAAATCGGGTATGACAGTTTGGTGACTCCGTTGGGGAGAATGCAAGGTTCTAACCATTACAGACTTAGGTAATTATTTACGTTTTTATACATTATTATTATTTTTATACTAATTGTTTTGATTTATCTTGTTTATGTGGCATAAATTATTTATTTGTTATTATTTTGTATAGATTGCTTATTTATTTATCGTTTTTGTATAAATTGACATTTCATTCACATTTTTTCCATTTTGGAATACTGACACTCACACACATTGTACACGCGGATTGTACATTGTACTTACCCAAAATTCTTTCAAATTACCCTATTTTAGAGAGTCGGTGCATACGTGGGGTGAGCAAAAGTTTTACTGTCGTGGGACCACGTGTCTTCTCATATAGAAAATCCAAGTTTGTGTCTACCCACTCTTAGTTAACATAAGATATAGCTAAATAACACCTTTTTAGGTGCATGCATCATTAATTAATTTTATGTCCGACAGGTTTTCGACCTAAGTGACATATTATTATAGTCTTTGTACAATTTGAAAGTTTATTATGTTTGCTCTAAATTGGTTATACTTTAGTAGGGAAGGTGTTTCTAACTTTTGTTTTGCATAGAAGATCAGTTAAATGATGCACCTTAGCAACATTGTCACTAACTGCGTATAGGTTTGAACTACGTTTTGACCTGATTCTTGTCCTGACAAGATACGTAGGCAACCCTATTTAGGATTCGATCTCCTCACTGTTTTAGAATAATTTCTCCGGTACTCAAAACTGGGGCAAATTTCTGGAACAGTTCAAAGACGCTCTCCAAAAGTCTTCAAGAGCACAATTTAATAGCTCCTCAAATCCAAATTTCATTAACATTAGTGCCTAGCTGCTTATCTCCGAATCTTCACCCGATTTTAGTTTGAAAATACCCCATTTCTTTTTTCGTACATCGTAAACCATTAAATTTATAGCGTACCAACCCCCATTCTCAAAAGCAAGGCTCGACATTTTTTCAATTATAATAATCTTGCCGATTGCGGTAAAATAATGCCATAACTTCTTCAATGTTTGACCTTCTCAATCTTGTCAATACACTGAGGTAGTCAAAGCTCTCCTCATGCTGGAAATTCCCTCGATCGTCTGATTGAAGTAATTTTGATAATACAAACAATTTTTTTTTCTGGCCGTCTTTCACATTATATTCAAGAATGACCATCATTTTTTTTACAATCATGCATGGCACATACACATTCACAAATTTTCCTGAACTACGCAGACCTGATTTTTGTTTTCACAAGATACGTAGGCAACCCTCATTTGGGTTCGATCACATTCTCTTAAAAGTAATAATAATAATAATAAAATTTGACTTGTTTGGTACCAATACAGTTAGGAGTGTACATGAGAAAGAGCAATTTGGTATGATGAAAAGGACCGACTTCATGGTAAGCCATAGATTCTTTTGGTGCCTTTAATCACACCTGAGTAACGCTTGAAAAAATTCTCTTGCATACATTTAAGACAAGAACGAAGCCAACCTCATTGTTTCAAGTGCATGTGTGGTGAGCTTTAGTTTAATTCATTGCAGTGTATTGTTGATCTAGAACTTGACCTTAATGTCTGTTGAGGTGAAATTCTAAGTTGCACTTGATTTAGGAAAGGATCGTAGGCCTTTTTTTATCCGATTGTGCCTTTCATAGCCCACCAAATGACGTTAATCCCTAGCATTTCCCTTTTGAGCCTAAAACTTTTCTTTGGACAACCGCATCTGAACCTATACCTTTTTAAGTGCATACATGCACTATCCCTCTCTTGGCCCTACCTCTTTGAGCACACTAAATACGTGCAAATTATGGATGGAGATTCAAGATCAAAGACGTAAAATGCAAAGAATATATTGTCCCAGATGAACAAAATTAGAAAATGACTACAAAGAAGCAAAAACCCCACAAAAAAATGAGAAAAGAAAAAAAACAAAAAAAATATATAGTTTCTTGAATATAAAGGGGGGGAAACTCTGGCACAAATTTCAGAAGAAGTCGAAGCAAATGCAAATTGTGGGACAATAAAACGCCATTAAAAAAATCACGTGTCAAAGCACAACAAATGCCGAAAGCACAAATACAGTGTAATGCTCATTGGAGAATTAGTCACTTGCATTCCAAATATTATCCTACCCGTCCCCAAGCCTATATTAAAAGCCAATACCAAGTCCTACGAGATCCTATTTCAAGTGTTCTCACATTAGTGGATACTTACATGAAGGTCAAGTCTATAGTATCACAATTGCATGCATTGAATTTCTTTCTGAGTGTGAGCGTATTTTCCTAGACGTCCCCATATTCAAAAGAATATTGTTCAAAGATGTGCAAAATGGGACTTTCTTTTCGGAGAGGGTAGTTGAAACATGAGAATAAGCATAGCTCAAAAACTTTGTTTGAAGCAAGACGAGCAAATCTTGTTGATGCTTAGGCATGTCTGAGATATCACTTGAAACTATAGAAGTTACCCTAAAGTCGATCTCGATTAGCTGAGAAGGAGATGAGGAATTCTTATACATATTACTAATTATTGATACCGAATGAAGTCTAGACAAGATCGTGTCTTCTTCATCTTTCAGCATCTTTTATCAAGAAAATGCAAAATTCCTTCTTTCTTTTTCAAGACGCCCATGTTGGCTTACGGGCATTTTCCTTACCTTTCATTCAAGGTGTTCACTTTCACATACATGCATTTTTTACTTTTTATTCTAGGCACTCAATTTTAAAATACGGGCATTTGACTTTGCCTTTCAAGCACATATCTTTAAATATTAGCATTTTATTTTTCAGTCAAGCGTTCATCTTTGAGTATTTTATATATTTTTTGTAGTCCCGCTAATTGAGGGGCTATAGATTTTAGTTACCTCACTAGTTGAGGGTCTCAGTCTTCGTAGGCAATCGGAGACGTCATGCATCTTTTCAATCCGTAAGAGCAAAAATATATTTTTGGTGTTCTTAGAAGACATCAATGTTAGCATAAATCATATACTGAGGTAAATTTTGAGAGCCGACTCAAATTTATCTATTTTGTTATTTCGAACTACATTGACCTGATTCTTGTAATACTCAAGATATGTAGGAAGCTCTATGCAAAGTTCGATCATCACAATCCCATAATCATTCTTTCTTCCCAGTAAGTACACAATGTTGCATTCCCCGGCACCTCATAGCTCGGTACTGAACAATTTCGAAAGCAGTATCAGGAATAGGTGAACACTTTCCTTCCCAAATAATTCTTTGCTAAATATTCATTTCACATGGGTCTGTCCACCTTAAAATAGGATAATTAGGTCAGTTTGTCCTCCAAAAGATAGTTATGCGTGTTTTTCTTTGGTTAAATACTTATGCTTGCTTGCCTTTACTTGCATATATCACACTATATTTATTTCTTTTACATTGCATGTTCTCTTTGTCTTTACTTGCACGCATTCCAATGTATTTATTTTATTATTTTTTATTTAAGCATTGTATGTTTTCCTTGCCTTTACTTGCACATCTCGCAATGCATTTATTTTATTATTTAAGCACTGTATTTTTTTTGGCTTTGCCTGCACATACCGCAATACATTTATTTTATCATTTAAGCAATGCATTTTATCTTTGTCTTTATTTGCACGTATCGCAATGCATTTATTTTATCGTTTAAGCATCACATTTTATTTTTGTCTTTACTTGCACGCACTGCAATACATTTATTTTTATAGTTTATGCATTATATTTTATTTTTGCCTTTACTTGCACGCATCGCAATGTATTTATTTCATCATTTAAGCACTGCATGTCATTTTTGCCTTTGCTGGCGCATATCGCAATGCATTTATTTTCTTGTTTAAGCACTGCACGCACATATCGCACCGCATTTATTTTATTAATTAAGCACTGCATGTCATCTTTGCTTTTACTGGCAACATATCGCAATGCATTTATTTGTTATTTAAGCATTGCATTTTATTCTTACTTTTACTTGCACGCATCGCGATGCATTGATTTATTTTATCATTTAAGCATCACATGTTATTCTTGTCTTTACTCAAACTTATCGCAATGCATTTATTTTATCATTTCATGTCATTCTTGCCTTTATCAGCGCATATTTCTATGCATTTAAGCACTGTCTGCACATAACGCAATGCATTTATTTTATCATATTGACACTGCTGCCTCGCAAATATTGCAATGCATTTATTTTGTCATTTAAGCACGGCACGCACACATCGCAATGCATTCTATCATTTAAGCACTGTATGTCTCGCAAATATCGCAATGCATTTACGTTATTGTTTAAGCACTGCATGTCATCTTTGTCTTTGCTGGCGCATATCGCAATGCATTTATTTTCTTGTTTAAGCACTGCACGCACATATCACAATGCATTTATTTTATTATTTAAGTACTGCATGTCATCTTTGCCTTTGCTGGCACATATCACAATGCATTTATTTTAAGCTCTGCACGCATATATCACAATGCATTTATTTTATTATTTGAGCACTACATTCCATCTTGGCCTTTTCTTGTACAGATCGCAATGCATTTGTTTTATTATTTAAGCACTGTATGTCATCTTTACATTTATTTGAATATCGCAATACATTTATTTGTTATTTAAGCACTGCATGCTTTGTCTTTACCTACATATATTGTAATGCACTTATTTTACTATTTAAGCACTGGATGCTATCTTTTCTTGTACCATTTTTTCTTAATTAGTTAAGCATTGCATGTAATTTGTAATTTCTCAAAAACAAAAAAGAGAAAAAAAAAAATCAAGCTTAATTTTTCGTTCGTGTTTATTGTGCAGTACCTCTTAGTTTGATGCATTTGAAAGCATATGATTTGTGGATAAATTGGGTACGTCCACCCTAAAATAGTACATTTTGGGTTAGTCTTCCCTTTAATAAGACCTTTTATACATATCTGTCTTCAATTGAATATTTTTGTTTGTCGATATTAAAATCTTGCAATACCTTTATTAATTTATTTTTAATTTCATTAAGCACTACATATCATTCTTTTTAAAATTTCTTGAAAAAAAAATCAAGCTTTTTCACTCGTTTGTCTACTATTTTTCAGTTTTATAATTTTTGCAAGCATAAAATTCGAGGATGCATTGCGTTTATCCAACCCAAAATAGGATATGTCGGGATAGCTTTTGAACTATACCCTACCTAATCCTCATGCAAGTTGAAACATGTAGGCGACTCTAAATTGGAGTTCACACGATTTTTTTTTATCAACAATAATTTTTTGTCGAGCAAAATTGGCTAAACGTCAATGTTATCATTTGAAGATTTCTACATTATCTTCAAACGAAAAGGGACAAACTATTGACACCCAATTTTGGCTTCCAAACATAAAATTAACACTTTTAGGCTTTATGATCGCTAAATGACACAAAATATAATTTTTCACATATTTTTTGCAATTGTTAATAAATTATTGATATTTATCATTATTTTAGAATTTTTACTCATTTACTGCCATATTTTAGTTTTACATAATTTATTGATAATTATCTTTAATTTCATAAATTTTAAATTTTTTATCAGTTTATTATTATTTAAATATTTTTACACGGTTATCTTCATACGTACATAACATAGCACTGCAATTTTTTATATATATTATAATTTTAATTTTTTATAGCGTAATATATATTTTTTAAAACATTATATTTGTTGTTTGCATTTTTTAGTAATTATACATCAATATTTATATTTTTACATATTATTTAATACAGTTTATAAACGATACAATTAATTCGATTATTTTAATACATAGAGCAATAAATCAATCAAATCAAAATCATGTCAACTTTTTAAAGATGACAATTTTTTCATTGATTAATAATAACATACTATTGGTTAATAGTAACATACTATTTATTGGTTAAAAGGGGCAATGTTTTATTTTTTTTGTTTATTTAATTTTTTTATTAAATATTTTTTTAATATTTAGATGACTCATAATAACTAATTAGGGATAAAATAATAAAATTACGGTTGAAACAGCTGAAGCAAACATGTCATAAGTGTCTATTTTACTTTTTTTTTATCAAATATTATTAATTTTTTAGTACGTAAATGACATATAATAATCAATTACGAAATAACTTATTAGAAGTGGTAGAAAAAAATTAATATAAAAAATAATTGTGAAAAAAATTTAGACAGACCTTATATAAGATATCTAGTTAATCTAAAACTTCAATAGTTTATTTATCATTTTTTTTTGTTTATTTTATATTTTTTATTAAATTTTTTTTTTTTAATACTTAAATGACTTATAGTAATTAATTAAGGATGAAATAATAAAATTATGGTTGAAACAATTGAAGCAGACATGTCATAAATGTCTATTTTATCTTTTTGTTAAATATTATTAATTTTTAATAATTAAATAACATATAATAATTAATTAGGGATAATATAGTAAAATCATGAATTAATAATTAAATGACTTATAGTAATTAATTAGGAATGAAATAGTAAAATTACGGTTGAAGCAGCTGAAACAGACATGTCATAAACGTCTATTTTATATTTTTATTAAATATTATTAAGTTTTTAATACGTAAATAATATATAATAATTAACATATAATAATTAATTAATTGACATTTTAGAATTAATTGATATGATAATTATTTTTATATATAATAATTAATTGAGAATTAATTCTCCTTTTCTAATTACCTCCATCATTGAACCAACAATTAATTGACATTTTAGAGAATAGAATTTTAATTTTTTGTTTGTATCTAATATAATATTAATGTGTTCTCTTTAAATGTTAATGCATGTTACTCTGTTTTTGATTTGCTACTGCTCTGTTTTGTTATTTTTGAACATTTAGGTGGCTGCCCTTTTCGTATTGTCCCCATTTTCGCTTTGATATTTGGTGTTAATTTATATTTGGCTAATGAAATTATCTCTCCGTCTGAATATTTAAGGTCACTCTATTATAAAAGATGGATTTTATTTTATCAAAGTTATTATTTTATATTAAGGGCCGACACTTGCTAATGAAATTATCTCTCCGTCTGGATATTTGAGGCTATCCCATTACAAAAGACGGATTTTATTTTTGTAAATTTATTGTTTTATATTAAGAGCCGATACTTGGCCGATGAAGAAATTTTTTGTTGATTTTCGAGGTCAGCACAAATAAAAGAAGGATATTACGTATATAAATACATAATAAAATAAATAAATTTGGGCGATGACAAAATTTTTATAACAACGCATAAATTTTATGATTCGTATCTTGGCAAGACGATTTAGGACGGCTAATAAATTAAGCAACCACTTCGTAGCCATGCCGTAGTTAAAATTTTATCTGAGCTCGACTTTTTAACAAAAAATATATTTTTCAAATACATATATGCACACATGCCCTTTTTTATTTATTTATTATTTGTTACTAACATTTTTATTACAAGTGTTTGTACAGGTTCCCGGAATATCGTCAAAAGGAACACTCGAAAGAAGAATTTGAGTTTTATGTTTGTAATTTACATTTTTTATAATTGTACAAATATTCTCATAGTGAAAATTTTATTTTTGGGGTATTGGGAGGGATATTCTTTATTTACGCAATTCTTATCACGCGCATTAGGCAAATTTAGGCCGTTACTATTTATATATAAAAGAATTAAATTAATTTATATATTTATTCAAATAATTCATATATTTTTTTACACTAAAAGCATTACGTAATCTTTTTCCTTTGAACATTTTTTAATTTATTTAATCTTTTCATTTTTTCATACATATTCTCATTTACTTTTGTTTATTTTCATATATTTTTTATACACATATTTTTATGATAACATATGCAATTTATACATTCTTTATACATAAATTGTTTATATTGAGTTAATACGCATTTTATATTTTGTACTTACAAACATCAATTTTTTTTTTTAATAAATCTAAGTCGGGTTGGAAATCACATTTGTGAATTCTGAAGGGTGTTTAACCCCTTCTCTTAGGAATAATTTGAATCCTTACCTAGCATTCAAATTGGTTTCGTAGATTAGAATAAAATCATACTTATTAAATAAATAAATAAATAAATAAATAGGTTTTCTATTTTTCCTAAAAAATTAAGTGGCGACTTTGTATAAAATTTATTTTTTAGAGTTCATAATGTCGTGCTCGTTTTGACTTAGGTCAAAATCGGGTATGGCAAATAGTATTAGTTATCACAAAGAATCTCTTGGATCTTTGTAATTATTTGTAAAAAGACACAAAAGGAATACTAAATAGGATTTTTATTAAATATAATTTTTGATGTTTAAACATACATTTGTACATTTTCATTTTTAATATGGTATTACCAAAAAATGAATCAAATCAAAGTTTAATTTACTGATTATCAAACCGATGTTTATAAGTATGGTATGCGGTATTTGCGTTTAATTATCGAACCTGGACTTTGAAAATACCGAATTGAATACCGAACGTCCACCCCTAGTTATTAACCTATATTTCTTGTTCAGCCGGATAAAAAATAGTATGCTTCTGTATTTTCTTTTTTACCTAAAAAAAATGTACTACTTTTTCAATCTGGTCTCCTCTTCTTATAGTATAGAGAAAATGGTCAAAATTCCCTCTGACCTTTATCTCAAATCCCAACTACACACCCTATTGAACTATTTAAAACAGAAATTATAACACCCCTAAAAACTCACACCCACATGTGTATTGGAAAGTGACTACCACGCGCTTGTCATGTAATGCCACGTAATATTACCACCTAATATTCTATTTTTATTATAAAAAAATAATTATTTTTCCTTTTCCTTTAATATTTTCATTTTCTCTTTCCTTTTTCATTCTCCTTTCTCTTTTCTCTTTCCCTTCTCTGTCAACTTTCATTTTTCCAACTATCGGAGAGGCACCAAGATGGTGAAGAAGGTGGCCGCAAACAAATATTTTGTGAATTTCAAGACTTAGAATTCGGATCAAATCTAACCGATCAAAGAAGATGAGACACTAATCTCACCAGCAAATGCTGAGTTTGCTGGAAGTTTTGTGAATGTACCACATCACAGTCATGGTAAGGGTGAAATCATATGATTCGTGATATTTTCCCTGTTACCAAAAATTAACATTGCAGAACTTTAGTTTATTTATTTTGATATTATTATGTTCATGGCTTCAGGCTCTCTTGGGTACACATTTGTTTCAAGAATGTCCTGTTAAACACAAACCAAACAATTTATTAAAGTCAACATGTTCATAAAAAGTTTTGCACAAGTAAATTAATTTGTTGTATAACAATACAAATAAAAAGTGGCATCTGTCTTTTAATTTTTTTGTGGGTTTTATGTTTAGGCACATTCATGAATTGAAACAGAGAAAGATGAAGAAGAAAGTGAATTGGAAAAAATGAAAAAAAAAAAAAATTACATGTGGGTTAAAAAATGCAAATTTATGTTTTATAGGCAAGCCTTACGCGCCTAAGGGGTGTGTATATACCTTCTTGGACAGGTCAGCATTTCAGGGTCACAAAATATCAAAAATAAAAGGTTCAGGGGGGTAATAGCCCCCCCCTCCCCCCCCCCCCCCCGCGCGCGCAAAGTATAAGTGTATAGTTGAGATTTGGGATAAAGGTTAGGGGGCCTTTTGACTATTTTCTCTCTATAGTATATTTTAGAACTCCATAATTTATTTTTTTTAATAATTCTTATCATATATTTTAGTACTTCTTAATTTGTAAAACGTATCATATATTTTATGATTCTTTACTTTAAAAATAAATATAATTAAATAATAATATAAAAGTTAAAAGACGATTTTTTCTATTACAGAGTATTTTAATGAAGGGTAAAAAGTTCAAATTATTTTTTTAAGGGCCTTCTCACTTTTAATCATATCTATAAACATGAATATGTTTATATGGACATAAAGGGCATATTTTGAAATCAACAGGTTTCTACAATAATCTCAAATTAACATAATGATAATTCATTATCACACTAACAATTAAGGAGTAAATTAAATATAGTGAATAAAATTTTGCTATTGATATCAAAAGTCAAATTTTTTTTTTGGTATTGATGCACAAAAACATATTCTAATTAATAAAGTTATATTATATATGAGCATAATAATATAACACAATTATTTATAATAAATTAATAATGACAAAAATAATTATAATAAAGTAGAAGAAGAACCAATATAAACAAATAATTTAATCTTCATGTTATGCAATTGAATTTTGAAGGAAAAACAAAAATCTTGAAAAAAAAAAGTGCAGAATTCATCGAAGAAAAAATAGTGTTCGAAATTAGAAGCATACCTCTGAATTTTATGATGTTGGTATTTTTTTTTAATCTCTATATATAAGAGATCTTAAATAAGAAAAAATTAATATACAATCTTAATTGGTTTGAATTTCCTAAATTACATAACTCGAATAAGAAAAAATTAATACATTAGTTTAGTTGGTGATGCTAATATTTTTCTATCACTATATATAAGAAAGTCCTAAATAAGAAAAAAATAATATATTGATTTGAAAGTCCTAAATTACATAATTCAAATAAGAAAAAAAATTGATTTTAATCCCCTAATTATTAAGAAAATATTAAATTATGGAAACTTTTTTACCAAATTAAAAGACTTGTAAGAGATAAACTTTTAATAACATATTAGTTGGTTTTAATTTATTATTTGTCAATGTTAGAATAATAACAATATTTATTACTTATTTAATTATTTTTTTCCTTTTTAAACTTTTCTCAATTGTAACTTCTTCCACCTCTTGCAATTACCAAAAAACCAACTACTTCCACTTAATTATATACCATGTCCCAATATATAATAATTTTATTATTTCATCATAATGGTTTAAATATTTAATATATTCTATTAATTTATATTAATTAACTATAACTATATGTTGAAAGTAAATTTTATTTATTTATTTAATTGTCTATCATGTTCAAAACTAATTTGTTACCACAAATCACAATAATTAATAACTTAAAATATTTAAAAGACATACAAAATTTTTATTGACTCTTACAAAAAAAAAACCTCTACTCCCACTTAATTACATATCATGCCCCAATATATAATAATTCCATTGCTTCATCATAATAATTTAAATATTTAATATATTCTATTAATTTATATTAATTAACTATAACTACATATTGGAAGTAATTTTTTTTTATTTATTTAATTAGCTATCATGTTCAAAACTAATTTGTTACCACATATAGAAATTTTATTGACTCTCATTATTTTAGCAATGCCACATAAATTGAGATAAAAAAAAGTACTGCAAATCATAATAATTAACAACGTAAAATATTTAAAAAATATATAAAAATTTTAGTTGACTCTCAAAATTGTATTGAAGCCACATAAATTGGGACACAAGGAGTAAATATATTATTTGATAATTACGTTAAAATTATTATAAATCACAATAATTAACAAGTTAAAATACTTTTTTAAAAATAGATAAAAGTTCTATTCAACTCTCAAAATTTTATCGGTGTAGCATAAATCATGACAAAATAAAAAATTATCTTAATTAATTGCAACTAAATATTTAAAGTAAATAAATTTTCTTATTTTAATTGAATTTTATATAGAAAATTAATCTTTTTATTTATTTATTTATTTATTTTAGTAAATTTAAATTTTAAAATTATTTTTTTCTTATATAGAAATACTAATATTTAAACTTAAATTTAAATTTTTAAAGTAAAAAATTAATAAATTTAATTTAATAAAATAAATTTCTAATGAATATTTTCTTAGAATTTGTGTTCGGTCAATATGTATCAAGTTAAATATACATATATATATATATATATATATATATATAGTAAAATTTTATTATTGTGAAAGATAAATATAATGCACTATCCAATAATGTTTAATAATACCATATTTTGCATATGCAAATATAGCATCCCGTATTTAATTAATATACTATTTCGGTGAATTATAGATGATTACTATTGGATATGATAAAATTATATTAATTTTTATAGTAATAACATAATCAGTCGCTCTTAATTAATTATTATGAGTCAACTAGGTATTAAGAAAATAAATAATATTTCATGAAAAATAAAATAGACATAAAATGCGAAATTAACTCTTAATGTTTTAAATAAAATTTTCGTCTTTCGAACGATGATTTTACTATATCACTCCTTATTATAAGTCATTTATGTATTAGAAAAATAAGAAGGAAAAATGCATTGTTTCCACCCCAAACTATATCCGAAAAGTCGAAGCCACACCTAAACTATACTAGTGACCTATTACACACCCAAACTATAAAAAAGTGAAACTATTTACACCCTGTCAGGCTACCACCACTTGCATGTGATTTAGTGTTTTACACGCGCTGCCACGTCAGCACCACGTCAGTAAAAAGTATCATTTTTTTTATAGTTAAGGTGTGTAATAGGTCACTTATATAGTTTAGGTGTGGATTCGACTTTTCGACTATAGTTTGGGGTGAAAACGATGCTTTTTCCCTTAATGTTTTTAGTCGTTTACTTTTGTTATTTAATAGGCTGGACGCGCCTAAAATAAGTGTAACACACGCGCCATAGAATGGGAGTCGCGGGGAGGTAATAATATCACTTTTATATAGTTAAGGTGTGTAATAGGTCACTTATATAATTTAGGTGTGGCTTAGACTTTTCTTGTATAGTATGGGGTGGAAATGATGTCTTTTCTCAAATAAGAATAACAAAATGATATGTCAACATAAAATATTTGATTTACTATCAAAATTATATTAGTGCCACATAAATTGGACGGGACAGAAGAAGATATAAAGAAAAAGTACTGTAAATAACAATAATTAACAATTTTTTTTAAAAAAAATTGACTGATTTCTGCTTCAGCTGCTTCTGTCGTGATTTTACTATATTACCCCTAATTAATTATTATGGTCATTTAAGCATTGTGCCACATAAGTTGAGATAGAAAAAATATTATAAATCACAATGATAAAAAATTTAAATTATTTAAAAAATATAATTGGTTATTGTCGATACAAAACTCTGGACAAGGAGAGTAACATATATTATTCAAAAATTACATAAAAAGTATTATAAATTACAATTGTAAACAACTTAAAATATCTAAAAAAAATTAATATGTTATGTATTTCAAAAAAATTACATGAAAAATACTAGAAATCACAATAATCAACAACTTAAAAAATTTAAAAGATATAAAATATTTGGTCGACCCTTGAAATTATATTAGTGTCACTGAAATTAGAATAGAAGAAAAGTATTATAAATCACAATAATTAAAAACTTAAATTATTTTTAAAATATAATTGACAATCAATGCCACAAAAATTTGGACAAGAAAAGTAAGGTATATTAATTTGAAAAATACATAAAAAATATTATAAATTACAATAGTTAACAACTTAAATTATCTAAATACATATTAAAATAACATATGTTGAACTCATGCTAGATTCCGGATGAATCCTAGAAAACATATACAATCCTTTTATTAAATTTTTTTATTTAAATATATCAAGAATAAAAAGATAAATAAATATCTTAATGTTAGGCCCGTGCTGACATGGGTCATGCTTGTCTAGTCTTTAATAGAAAGTTAGTTATTAACCTGTATTTCTTGTTTAGCCGGAAAAAAAAGCATGGTTCTGTATTTCCTTTTTTGCCTAAAAAAAGTGTACGACTTTTTCAGTTTTCTCACCTCTTCTCATAGTACTAGATACACGAGCCTGTGCCAGCACAAGCCCTATATATATTATTTTTTATTCAATTTATATGACATAGATAGAATTTTATAGTGCAATCCAATTTTTTTATACTTTTTAAAAATATTTTAAGTTGTTGATTATTTACATCTATAATATTTTTTTTTACGTAATTTCAAATATAAAAATTTATTTATATGACATAGATAAAATTTTATGATGTAATACAAGGTTTTTTTTATACTTTTAAAAATATTTTAAGTTGTTGATTATTTAAATTTATAATAGTTTTTTACGTAATTTCAAATATAAAAATTATTGGAAACACCTTATAAATTATTGGAAATGTCTTTTTAGTAATCTAATATGTATCTTCGTTTGATCTTAAAATATCAAATATTACAATAAGTTCCGAGTGTTATGAAATATAAAGAAACGTGTTATGAAATATAAAGCAAATACAAGAAGAATAAAGAGAGAATAGATAGTAATTCTTATTTCTCTTGAGGGATCCTCTTAGATGAATTGCAATAAAGGAAAACTCCTTTATTTATAGGAAAAACTAACCTTGGGGTTTATAACTTTTCCATAAATAAACATTCACTATATATGATAATATATTTATAACACTCCCCCTTGAATGTCTAATTGATAGATAATGTGCCTCGTTAAAACCTTACTAGAAAAAATCCAGTGAAAAAAAAATTTAGTGAAGGAAAAAGAGTACACATCTCTAACAACATGCATATAGGTTGCCTCATTAAAAACCTTACAAGGAAAATCCAGAGGGACAAAACCTCGTAAGGGAAAAAGAGTACAACGCGTATTAACTCCCCCTAATGAGAACATCCTTGAACATTTGCATCCCGATTTTGTGTATCATCTTCTTAAAAGTTGCAATTGGAGAGAACTTGTTGAATAAATCAACCAAATTGTAACTTGAACGAATATGTTGCACGTTAATATCACCATTCTTGTAGCTCGTGTGTATAAAAAAGCTTTGGCGAAATGTGCTTCGTTCTATCTCCTTGAGTCCTCCCTTAAGTTGTGTTGTGCATGTTGCATTATACTCATTAAAAATCATGGGTACTTTATCACATTTCAAACCACATTTTTCGCGAATGAGATGTATCATGGACCTCAATCATACACATTCTCGGCTTGCTTCATGAATAACGATTATCTCAGCATGGTTCGATGAAGTGGCTAGATAGATTGCTTTGTATATCTCAAATATATGACAGTATCCCCACATGTGAACACATTGCATGTTTGATATCGAGATTTATGTGGGTTAAATAAATAACCAGCATAAGCATAATCAACAAGATCAAAACTACAATCTTTAGAATAAATAAGATCATGTTGATCCCATTTCGATGTCTCTTAGTAGAAAAAGAACTATACCTTGCTAACAAATTAATTGAAAAGGCTATAACAGGCCTTGTAATACTTACAAGATATATTTTGTTAAGTGACAATATTCAACATTTTCATGTGTGACATCTTCAAGTGTGTGGAGTGTAAATCAAATAAGTTTTCACTTACCGAGATGCATCCTTTAATGTTATTTGATAAACGGTTCTACGTCAGCATGCTTAAATAAACGTAGAATTCGGATCATCGTAATCTTTCACAATATTGTGCCAATATTTTATCTAAGATATTGATGATATATCATTTCATATCGATTCACAATGCGACATAACATTTTGAGATCTCATCACTTCATTATTTTCAGGTACCTAAACCTCTCATATGTTTCATGAAGTATTATATCGTAGGCTCTTCAAGAGAATATTGTCTTCTTATTATGATTATTTATTTCTTATCCTTTTCAAGAATTATTTTATTTAGAACCGATTGGTCTATCACGCTTCACGCATGCATAGACTTTGTCCTTTTTAGACACAAAATAGGTGCACTTGCAGCTTAAATATGTGATGCTTTCGGTATTTGACTTGAATTATCTTTCAAATGAGAATCTGATGATAATTCCTAACATATTCATAGCTGCTTATAATCTTTTCCTTATGTTAGAAAAACTAACATACATCCTCCATTTTATTTGAGGAATCCATCTTGTGCATCATGGTATATTCATTAATCGTATCTCACACATCAACTATTAGATGAAATAGTTGGTTCATGACCTTGAACTAATTGAGAGGAAAGAAATAATCATAATTTATTGGTCTAATGCATATAAGTGTATGCAACATATCATATTTCAAACCAACAAATGAAGTTTTGTTCTCATCAACAATGGTTTAGCTATTTATTGAAGGAATTCAATGCCAAACCATTTTCATCAAGATGAATTATTTGGATTGCACAATCTGAAAGTTATGCTCTTAACTCAATTTTTTTGAGCAAGCAGCTTTATGAATGTCAAACTACAAGTTGACAATAAATGTACATGTGATTATCTTATTGATGCATCTTTTCAACATATCACATGAAAAGTGAACGGACCCTTATTCACCTTTTATATTTTTTAGATTTTGAGGGATCCAATCTAATAATTAGTTGGTCCTACCAACTTATCATGAGAACAAACAACATGAATAATTCTTGAAGAATTTTCTAATCTTCATTACATGTCCAATACTCAATATGCATATCTTAGGGATGTCATAATCGTTCATGCCAACTTATGAACTTTTATTCTAGCAAACTCCAAGTTTACCATGACATGTACCTTTTTACTTTAGTAAATTTTAGATTTACTATTACATGAATAAAATTCAGATTTACTACTTTAGAAGTAGATTTCAAAATAACTCTTCTCGGTTATTCTGCCTCATTCGGAGATGAGTTGTGAAGCCATCACAATCAAGTTCACGTTTGTTGATAAGCTTCACTAAATATCATCACATTCACCCAGGGAATGGATTTACGCTTATAACAATTAAAATTCTCATTCCCATGAATGAAATATAATCGCGTCTAAAGCCTATCAAATTGATAGCTTATAACCTCTTTTATGATATTGCTACTTCAGGAGCAAACCGAGGCATACATATGATCTAGAAAAATTTTCTCTAATATATCTAATGATCATAATATGCGTGTGAAAATATCATCACTTTTGATGATCATTATCATATAGTCCCCCCACGCGTATATTCGTGCATTCAATCACTCGTCTTCTTTCAGACATATTATGTACTGCTATCACATACACTTCAAGAATGAAGTAAGTTGTCATATTTCAGACTTATCATATATTGCTACCACATTCACTTCATGGAATAGAGCATATTCAATGGGACATATTTCATGACTTTTCATTAAAAACACATTATTTTGCCTTAGCCATCATAATATCATCAATAAAGTGCATTGAGATTCAAACTCAACGTCTTACCCATATAAAGGCGTCTTAGGCATAAATCAATGAAACTTAAACCCAAAATCTTATCATTATAATGTTCAAACTCAATGTCTTATTCATATTCATATTCATATTCATATTCATATGAAGGCGTCTTAAGCCACAAATCGATAGGGTTTGAACCCACATCTTATTTTCATGATGCATGCATCCATATTGTGTTTTTGAGAGGATGACCATCTTCTAGTGGTCAAATCTTTCTTTTAGGCTATTTCACAAGACAAGTGGATCCTTAGTAGTAAGGTATTTAATTTTCATAATTTTGTCAAGATGATGACGCAAGAAAATCATAGCCTTAGCCCGATTTTGATTAGATGTTGTATTTTCTTTCTTTATGGCATTTCCAAGACCCATAACATCTAAGTGGATTTCAGCATTCAATACCCATGACAGGTAGTTCTTGCTTGAGGCAACGAACTCAAATTTTGTAAGATTATTAACAATATAAAAAGAAAGAAAATAATACCTTAGCCTTCAAATTTGAGACGACAGAGTCTCGTGCTGATAACGTGTTATGAAATATAAAGCAAATAGAAGAAGAATAGAGAGAGAATATATAGTAATTCTTATTTCTCTTGGGGGATCCTCTTGGATGAAATACAATGAATGAAAACCCCTTTATTTATAGGGGAAAACTAACCTTGGGGTTTGTAAATTTTCCATAAATAGACATACACAATATATGGTAAAGTAGGTATTCATATATATGGTAAAGTAGACATTCACTATATATGGTACATTTATAACACCGAGTAATTTATTTTTATCAATTGCAGTACATTGAAATTAATTTGATGACCAAATTATAATTAGTGACATTACCTAATTTTATGTGTTTCTTAAGATATTATTTCCTATCTGACATAAAACTTACTCGACCTTTCTCTATCTAGTTAGTATTCTCTTCGCTTTAATTTATGAGAAAAGACATCAAAAATTCCCTGAACTTGTCACCAAAACTTACTTTAGACCCTAAACTAATCGGGTAATTATTTACCCCTTTAACAACTTTCAAGTGAATTTTTTACCACCCTAATTACTAACATGGAAATTTTTTTAAAAATCAGCGCGTTAATGGCTGAAAAAATGTGAAAAAAGATGGGGTCCACATTATTATATATATATATATATAAAAAAAAAAATTAAAAAAAAACAGAACCAACTTCCATCTTCTTCTTCGTCGTCACTCCTCTTGCCCACCCCCACCCCCACCCCCCAACACTCTATTTCTTCACCTTCTTCGTATCCCCACCCCGTTTGTTCGTCTTCTTCGTAACCCCCTTTCTACCAAGTCCCAATTGATCCAAAATTTCATATTTCGACAATCAAAAAGGGTTCAAGATTGATGAAAAGTTTGGTTCTTGGCCAAGAATTTCATGTCATGCGAATACCATCTATGCCATTTCTAAATTTGGGACTGTTTGTGCCATTTTTGTAAACATTTTTGAGTAAAAGATTAAAATTTTGGGAGTTTTGGGATTTTGGTTAATGTGAAAGAATTTGGATTTGAGATTTTATGTATTGATGTGTTTTTGTGATCATGTACTTGTGCTTAGTCCATTGTTGTATTTGCTCAAGTTAATTTAAGTCAAATTTTTATTTGATGAAGAAAAAAAACTCATTGAAAAGCTTGCAATAATGATAAAAGAAAGAGAAAAAAGGGGTACTTCTATCTGAAGAAGAAGGAGGGGGAGGACCTGGGGGAGGGGGAGTGGGAGGACGGTAGGATGCTGTCTGCTGAAGAAGAAGAAGAAGGAATTAGGATGGGGTAGGGTGGGGGCGGGGGGGACTGTGAAGAAGAAGAACGAAGGGGGAGGGGGGCTGTGAAGAAGAAGAACCAGGGGGGGGGGGGTCTATTTTATTTATATAAAATATATATTTTTATAAAATATATATATATACATATATATATATATATATATATATATACATACATACTTAAAAGAGTATATTTTTTATATATATATTATAAAAATATATATTTTATATATATATAAAAATAGTATATATATATTTATTTAAAAAATATATATATAAAAAGTATGCGTGTGGATTATTTTAAAAAAAAAATATAATTTCTTACGTGGTAATGACATGACACTGATTTGGCGATGACATGGTGTGTGTGTAGTGCACTCTCCGTTGTGAGAGTGGGATTTTGATTTTGAGGTTGAAAGTAATTCACTTGAAAGTTGTTAAGGGAGGTAAATAATTGCCCGATTAGTTTAGGGTTTAAAGTAAATTTTGCTGACAAGTTGAGGGGGGATTTGATGTTTTTTCTCTTAATTTATTTATCTTACTTTTCTTTTTAGATTGAGAGAAGTATCGATTACCCCCCTGAACTTGTCACGTTTTATTCATGGTACACCTAAACTTTGACTAGTCCGAAGTACCCTCTCGAACTTGTTCTTTTAGTATGTCGCGTGACCCTTTTACGCTGATGTGGCAAAATGTTTGAGTTCAACCTCCATCACGCACGTGATGGAGGTATTTTTATGCCAAATCAACATTTTTAATGATAAAAAAACGAAAAAAATCCATTTTCCTTTAATTTTTTCAAAAAATTTAATTATCTCTCTCCCTATTTATTATCACTCTTCCTTCATTACTTCCAATCTAAAAAAAAAATTCATCCATTTATTAATTTTGTAAAACTCCAGTTTATTAATTAGTTCATGAAATAAAAATTTCATCCGTTTATTAATTTTGTAAAAAATTTATTTATTAATCTAAAAAAAAATCATCCGTTTATTAATTCAATCTAAAACTTCAGTTTCCATTCCTATGAAACTCCGTCAATTTCGTAATCTTAATTATATATATCATATGAGTTATTGTAACTAAAAAAATGTACTAAATATCGAAGCAGATATTTTAAAAAATATTAACAAAACAAATACTAAAGAAACTAAGACACATACTTATAATAAATGTAGTTATATTAGTTATCGGTTTTTAATCCCTAACGATTTGATTTTCGATTTAATCGATAAGAAAATACTCATAAAATAAAAAAAGTAGTAACTAAAAAGAAACCGAATCTTAGTTGCAACAAAAATCCTACTTATATATATATATATATATATATAAAATAATTTAATATAATCTTATTGGGTTATCGGTTTACCCAATAACTTAATAAAAGAATTGAAATCGAATCAATAACCCAATAATTTTTTTACAAAATCATTAAAAAATCGTTAACCCAATAACAATAAATCAATAACATTTTTATCGGTTCGATTTTTTTACTCTCCTAACTTAAATTATAATTTCTTAATCCATTAATTATAATAAGAAATGTATTTGTGCACGTGAGTCTCCTCAAAATCCTAATCGAAACACTAATCGAAAACTACTATGAAACACTAACCGAAAAAAAATAATTTCATATTATGAAACACTAATCGAAAAAAAAAATCATATTTTTAACACACAAAAAAATATAAATTTTTAAATAATATCTTACTTGATTGACGAAAATTATACCTTTCACTATTTTGGAGTAGAGAAAAATTGGAAAATATAATTTTTTTAGAGGGAAATCGAATAATTGAGGATAGAAATAGGTTATTTTTTAATATAGGATAAATATAAGGGAAGTTAATGGTATTATCCATGTGGATAGCCACATCAGTATTTTTATCCATGTGTCTGCGCAGTGGATAGTGGGCCAAAAAGGGTGGCGCGACATACTAAAAGAATAAGTTCGGGCGTACTTAGGACTAGTAAAGTTCAGGAGTACCATGAATAAAACGTGACAAGTTCAGGGGTAATTGATACTTCTCTCTTTTAGATTGTTTGAAAAAGAATGCCTCCTTTTTTGGCAACTCTTATTTTATTTTTTTACATCATATTTAAGATAATAAAATTAAAAAATATTTATATATTTTATAAATTAATATTAAGCTAAATAAAATTTCATTTATTTAAACTATGTACAGTTATCCTAGTAGCAGAATAAGTATTAGCAGTAATTAGCAATTGAAAACGTCAAGAAACTCAGGGTGTGTTTGGTATGAAAGAAAATATTTTCCTGAAAAACAAATTGATTTCTTACTTGTTTTCTTATGTTTGATTGGTGGATGGAAAATATTTTTCGGAAAATATTTTCTAGTATTTGGTTGGTGGATGAATAAAATATTTTTCAAAAATTATATTTTAGTGTTTAGCTAAAGCGTAAAAATACATTTTACAATTTTTTTGAAAAAAATAAATTAAAAAAATTAAATTCTTTTTGGGAAAGGGGTTGGTTGGCGGGTGGGTGGAGGTGTCAGAATAGGCAGTAGGGGTGGGGTAAGAAAAAGTTTTGAATTTTTTTTGTTAAGAAAAAAATTGAAAAATTGACGGGAAGGGGGGGGATTATTAGGAGCTGGGGGTCTGGGTAGGGGAGTGAGGGGGCAGGGGGAAGAAAAAAATTAATTTTTTTTTAAAAATAATTTTTTTTAGGTTTGGGGGGGGGAGGGATGGGAGAGGGGGCTGGTAAGGGGGATAGGAAAAAAGTTTGAATTTCTTAATAAAATGTAGATATTATTTTTGGAGGGGGGATGGTAGGGGTAGGGATGGGGTGGGGGTAGGGTAGGGTAGGGTAGGGGATGGACTAAGAAAAAATTTTGAAATACTTTTTAAAACAATTGAATTTTGGGGGTGGGGGTAGGGGTAGGGTAGGATAGGGGTGGTGTCGAGGTGATAGGGTATTGGGGGCGGGGGCAGGGTAGATGATTTTGAGAATTGTATGAACATTTCAATTTTAAAATGAGGTTGAAAAAGTGTTTTGAAAAATATTTTCCTTACTTTTTGAAGGAAAGTCATTTTCCTTAGTTTTAAGGAAAATAAATTGATTGGAAAATATTTTTCAAAACATATAAGTCAACCAAACATAAGAAAATTGAAAAACATTTTGTGTAAAATATTTTCCTTCATACCAAACACACCCTCAAAGATAAACTCGCATCGACCCCACATATAGCACTGCTTTTAAGAAAGTCACCGTGAAAATGAGGAAAATAGCAGGACCGGGACCCACATTTTGAATAACATAAGCATGAAATATATAAAGTGGAAAGGGTGAAATAGTCAACTCATAAAAGTATTTAGAAAGGAACTACACTAAAACTCTTTCCTAGCCAATCAAGCTACTTCAGTATGATTTAATTGACGTAAAAGACCTTTTGTGGGTAAGCTAGCACGACGAAGAACACCCGTGTGATTTAAGCCACGTAGTAATATTTTAGAACTCCATAAATATTAATTTTTCTTAATAATTCTTATCATATATTTTAGTACGTCTTAACTCGTAAAACTTATAATATATTTTATGACTCTTTATTTTTAAAATAAATATAATTAAATAATAATATAAAAAAGTAAAAAAATGATTTTATCTATTGTAGAATATTTTAGTGAAGGGTAAAAAGTTCAAATCACTTTTTAAAGGTTTTTCACACTTTTAAGATATTATTATAGATATAGAAGATTTCACACTTTTAATATATTATAGATTATATTGCTATGTTTTAAAATTGAAGTAGTATTTTTACTCTACTGTAAATATGAGTTTTATTTCATATATCTTTATAAATCTTTTTTTTTTTTAAAAAAGGTACCAAAATAAGATGAAGTGAGTAAATAGTCGTTTTTAGCACATGCTGTCATATTAGATATTACTAGTATATGTACCCGCCTGATGCGCGGGCGATATTAAAGATATAGTTACGTTATATATTATGTAGAACTTATATTATACATTTGTATATTTGAAAAAGAATCATTTAAATTAGTATATTAATGAGTGATATCTTTAAGTTCATTTTTTTTTTAACATCATATATAGCTAATTCTATACCACTAATTCTAAAATGAAACTTCTTCCGTCAAAAAGTCAAAATACTGTGTTGCTTTGGATAGATGTTTTTGTAAGTATACAAATGCATAAAAATTTAATTATTATAAATAAGGTTAGAAAAATATAGATAAATATTAGTAGAATTTTTTTTGTCTTTTCATTTTGTGTAACCCCAAGTAATAAAGTAGATGTGATAAATAAGAAAATTCATCATATCTGTTCATTCTTAAAATTCTTGTAAAGCGAAATAATTACTTTGTCATAAATTTATTGTACTCAATTTATATCTTATCTAACTCTTATTTTATTTACTACAGAAACAAAACATTTTATATATAGCTTTTACATTTTAAAACCCGCCACAATCATTATCAAGTTTCACTATGTCTTGGTATATGATAATTTACATTACTTTAGAGATGAAATCATTTTTTATATCCATGATCTTTTTAACAGGCATACACAGACAATATTATGAATAGTTGAAGAAATTTTATAATCTCTTTGTAAATTAGACCATTGATGCTCTTTACTTCCTTCTAATGGTAAACTTGATGATGTTCAGAATATTTTCAAAAAACACCTTACGGTGTCCTTTTACATCACTCTTTCCTAATTCCTTGCCTCTCTTTCAACAACCTGACAGGAAAAATTGAATTGTGAGATGAAGAAAATATTTAGAATTTTGTTGTCACAGGTAGTTGGCCTCTTTATCTCTCGAGGTAGTTGTAAAGTCTGCATACATTTTATTTTTCTCAGACTTCACGTGTGAAATTTTATTGGGTATGTTGTTGACAGAGGTATTTGTAGTTGGATTGAACTTTCTTGAGTAAAAGATAAAATGTTTAAAAAATAAAATAACATACCAAATATATACTATAAATTTATCATGCATTATATCAACTCTTAACAAAGATACACTTAGTAATATAACTTGTGATAAAAAAAGAAGAAGAAGATATATATATATAATTAAAGAAAATAAATCATACAATTACTCGATAATTTGCCGGGAGATACATTAAGAGTATAAAATGAGGTTATAGATTAAAATTTATATAATTTTGATACAGAATTACATTCTTCACTAATGTCATGTATAATTTTTTCCGTCCTCTGTCACATGAAACATAAAAAACTAATATATCGTGTATGTAAACAAATCAAGTAGATATTAACACGAATAAATACCACTAATACAGAAGTGCATAGTAAGTGAAATAAATCATATAATATAATTTTGAATCGCTCCCTGTCCGGCTGTCTCATTAAGAATTCTCTCCTTTATAAATCCAACAATAACAACAACATACAAAGTAGGATCTGAAAATCTTTACAAATTCAAATAACAAAAATGATTCAATTGAGATAAATATTTTATTTTTTTGTATAATGAGAATTGATATTGATAAAGCAAGCAAACACCACCACAAATTTTTTTATTATGTGTACAAATAATTTGATCTGAGTCAATAAAATTTGTAGATCATTTTCTACAACTTTTATCACTTTAAGTTAATTAGTAGCAATACTAACATTCACTTAAAAATGAAATTCTAATAAAATTTGTACATATTAGATTGATTTCAATCTAACCACGCTTACATTACTTGATTGATGAAAAAAAATCTAAGTTGTAAATGTAATTCAGTTATAAATTCATCATCACCATGGGATAAATAAAAACCGTTGAGAAAACTTGTTTATACATATTGATTTATTTTTATTTTTAATTTAATATGTAACAAACTATTAAAACTATTCTCAATTTTGAGAACATATTCACATGCTTATATTAGACCACAACAAACAAACATTTTGTAAGATTCAGTAAGCTTAAAACTTTATCATCTTTTAACTGTTATATTTTAATTGTCATTAAAATTTTATACTGCTATATAACATGCAAATTTTCATTATTTTGCTATGATTTAATGTCTTTGATTATTACTTTCCGTTAATTAGATATAGAATTTTCTTATTTTTAAAAATTTAATATATTTTTACACTTTTAATATACTGTGCAATTAGCAATATCAAACTCACATTAAAGGTTAAAAAAAAAAAAAGGTACTCACATCTAATGCATTTGTTTCCTTGTCACCAAAAAATTCAAATCAAGCTTTGTCCATACATATCCCAATTACGCCTTCACCTGCATGTGTATAAGCGCATATTTCATACATATCTCAACTACTCCAAGCAAAGCATTTATTCTATCATATAATTACGACTTTAAGTGCCATCCTGGTCCTTGATTTTGAATCGTAACATTCTTACTTTTATCTATTAATGCAAGTAATATGAGGTACATTGAGCAGTTCATTATGCTGTTTTTTTTTCTTAATTTAGAAGACAAAAGTTTAACTAAAACAAAAATGTATGCATTGATGCAAAACTTTTGTTTGGGTGAGGTGATTTGATTGTTTTAGCAAAAAGGTTGAAAGATGAAGAATAAGGTTTGAATGTAGTATATTTTTTTGCAGAAATTCTATGCATATAACCAAGTGCATGCTATCCCAAACGGTGATATTAAGGATCAATTATGTCAATTGCGAGGAAGAAAGGCCATGACAAACGTATTTCAAATTAGCAAAGAAAAAAGAAGAAGAACTTTTGTGCTTAGAAGGAAATCATCTCCATTTTTAATTTTCTTCATAAAGCCTGAACTCATAAAATTTTGGGAGAATAACGAATTGCGTCGCTCTGTTCAAACTGCGATGGATTGTTCTTGGGTATGATCCACTGAAAGATTTTTTATCAAATTGATAAACGAATAAACTAAATGTTAATAAGCCAAATACCTAACTGTTGAAATTACAATTTATGAAATAAGGCAACTAATACAACACTCGATTATGAAACATAAAACTAATCCATAGTGAACACGACAACAATTATCTTCCAAAGAAGAAAATAAAGAAGAAAATATCCTACGAAAAAATAATACTATATAAATGGGAGATGCATTTATTGAAATGTCAAAAAAGATCTATTTAAGCACTATTTCTTTCGATTTGAAAGGATATAATTCATAGAGATTAGAAAATCGAGATACAAAAAAGTTAGATTTGTAGTAGTTGCCATTCAAAAGCATAAAATTGTAAAAGGTAGTTAATGTGCAGATTAATATATGTATTTTTTTTTTTCACTTTGAATAGTTTTTTTTTTTTAATTCTTTTTTAAGTAAATTTTTTGTAGTGTTGACACTTGTCACTTTTGCCTCTCCTATTATATATAGATAGATTTTTAAAATTATTTGTATTATTTAACCACCTTTTTAACACTTTTTTTTTTTTTGACAAAACACCTCCAACTAAAACACGCAACAACTCCAGCAAATGGTGTTGCGATTTGAAGGATTGACAAGTGAAATCTAAAGAATAATTCATGTCATTCAAAAATTTGATAGAATTACGAAATAAAAAATAATTCATGTGGTGTAATTCTTTATAAGTTCGAAATCAAGAGAAGATTTACGATATTCAAAAAAAAAATTGTTCAAGTTTTAAAATCAAGGAACGATTTATGAGAATCAAATCTTTACAAGTTCAAACCCAATGAGTGATTCATCAAATGTTAAGAGTTTCAAAACTAATTAACGATTTCATGGTGTTCGAACTTTTATAAAAGCAAAATCATGATTCACTGAATTCAAACCTTTATAAGTTTTTTCATATTTTACGTAGGGACACTTTTATACAAATTTTATTTTCACATTTAAAGTAGTAAAAATGGACTTGCCTTTGAGGTTAGTCTCCAGCCCAATCTGCTATTAGGGTAGGTTGGATTAAATTTTTTTTTAAGACATTTTAAAACGACAAAAGGACACTGCATATTCACTATAAAATAAATGGCCCAAGATTGGACAATTTGATATAAAGTATCCTGTCGGCTATACTTATTCCACCTAATAATCATTTTCCATTCTTTCTCAATTTAGGCCATTTGGCCTTTTTTCCATAAATTTTTAGTCTTTTTCAACTTGGGTCATTTGACCCTTTTCTAAAAATGTTCCAATTATTTTTTCTTTTGGCTACAAATTTTTTAACTGAAAATATTCTACTTTTTTTTTATTGTTTAAAAATGATAATTAAATATAATGGTATAAAAATGATATAATTGTTATATAGAATATGTATCTATATAAGATATATGAGTAGAAATTATATAGTTCTATCAAATATATATATGTATAAAATATATATAAAAAAATTATCTGGAATATGTATAAAAATTATATGATTGTAGTATAAAATGTGAATTTTTTTTTATATAATTATTATATAAATTGTGTATCAAAACTATATAATTTTTGTATAGAATACGTATATGTATAAGATATGTGTAGAAACTATTTAGAATGTGTATATAAACTGTATAGAACAAGCCAACAAATTGAAATGGCTAGAAAATGTAATTTGAATTTCACGACCATTTTCGTGAAATTTATTTGAGCCGGAGTGTCATTTCTGTACTTTTCCCTTTTAAAACTAAGGCTTATAAGTACAATTTAAGTCAGCTTGTTGGTCCTTGAAGTTTGATCGAGGTCAGCTTGTGGGCCAAGAGACTATTTAATTCAAATTAAAGTTTTTTAAAAAGATCGTGAAAAAAAAGAGAATAAAATCCATGAAAATAAAAAAATAATCTTTATTTGAATTTTTTAAAGTTGAAGTTTGTATCATTTAGTCATATTTTTGTAATAAAATTTTAAAATTTTAATGTATTTAAGAAAATATAAAATATGATTTAAAATTAAAATATAATTTTAATGGGGTTATTGTATGAAAAATTAAGAAATTTAAGATATTTTAAAAAGCGAAAAATGTAAAAGTAAAAATAGTGAAAACAAGTATTTGGTTGTTTTCTAATCTGAAGTTGTATTGTGTATTTTTATGGCTAAATAGGGCAAATAATTTTATTTCTGATTAAAGTAAAATAATTTTTTGAAATATAATGAAAACAATACATGGCCAAACGAAATATCCCACACAATACTTTACTCTTTTAGCATTAAATTTGAACCACCAAGTGTAGAAGTTGTATTTGAGATTGCAATTTAATTTAAACTTAAAATTTAAAAGGAAATTATGAAAAAAGAAGTAAAAACTAGGAATAATGAATAAGTCTTTAAGGCCTTGTTTGACAATGAAAATCAAGTACAAATTAGAGTTGAAGTTGTTTTGATCATGAATGCAAAGTAGAGTTATTTTTAAATTTTTGTGATAGAAGTGAGAGTGAAAACAACTTTTACTTGTTTTTCAAATTTTGAAAGTCAACTCTAAGTTGAATAATGAGTTTTTTTCAAATTTTTATGAAAAAATATCACTTTTGAAATTCAACTTCAATTTATTTTTTTCATGGTCAAACACTCACTTAATATCTTACACAATACTTTACTTATTTAGTGTTGATATCTAATGCTAAAATTTCTAATATCAAGTATAAATTTGCATCTTTCATTAAAATATCTAATCACCTGTTGCTATTCGAAATCGATTGCACGACTATACCCATATTCAAAGTGACAATCTTTTCAAGTGAATTTAGTATTTACTTTAGTATCAGTTTTTGATATGTAGTTATTTTATAATGCTTAACTAGTTAAATTTGCATATGAATGTAGATGAAGATGTGAATGTTAATTAGGATTGCTTATCGAGCAGATTGGACGGATAAATATGCCAAACGATTCAGCTTATCAGATATCGACTTTTAAATAATAATCCACTATCCAACCAACAAGATATCGGTTGGTTCGGATTAGTAGTTATCGGACGGTTAATGGGCGGTATATTGGCTCAACCATTTCATGCTCCCTGCTTTCACTTTCACAATTTCACTAACCAATATATTGATCTCCCACAAAATCATTTTTCCTACTCTACTTAAGCTTATAATTCTGTAATTTAAATCATAGTGAAAAATACATAAAAACTTAAATTTAGGGTGCATACACATAAGCAATTATTTAACAAATATTAACAAAAATATACTTCAAGTATACATATTTACTTATTAGAAGTAAAGATTAGTCTAATATGGTCCAAACTTCAGATTAAGGAGCTAGTAGATCTGTAAGAAAATCAACTCGCAGATCGTATCAAGTCATATAACTATGATGCTTATGAGCTAGCTAAAAAACATGTAGCTCTCTTGTCATAATCGGAAGTCCAAAATAGAGAGTAAAACAACTTGTTTTGTTTTGATCTTTAAGCAGCGACGTTTTGATTTGATCAATTTTAAGGAGCGGTAGAATATTAAATGGAGCTTTAGGGTAAATAATAGGTACTTTAAAGTATATAGTTAATGGTAAAAGTTAATTATAATAGCTTTTAATGGGTTAACGATTTACCCAATAAGAAAGTTGAGTAATCCACCCCCACACCAATAAATCATTAACTATAAAATTTTAACCCGTTTCCCATTCATTAATTCGATAAGCTAATAAGTCAATTTTGATGCTGGCTTATCAATTGCGGTTCGATTTTGAACAACCCTAATGTTAATTAAGAAAAATTTGTCAATGGATTCAAATATGCTTAACGATGCTTGGGCTTAAGATGGAAGGACAACCTGCCCTTAGCCCATCAAATTCCTAGGTCTACTATGCTAGGGCTAAGTTGATCCGTTTTGACAACTCTATTCATATTAAAGTGTGTCTATTTTCTCCTATGAAAAAATCACATAAATATACTATTTAAGAGTCAATATTACAAAATATACCTGCATTATTTTTTATTTACAAAGTATATTATCTATTAAAAAATATTTTTATACTAAATGCTTGCTTTTAGAAAATTAATGAAAAGAAAATATTTTTAGGGACTTAATTTAGATAAATTGATTGATTTTGTGGTATATGTGTTTATCTTTTTATGGTAGTTCATATCTTTTCTGGTATCTTCTTTATTTTCTTCTAGACTCCTCTATCTTCACTATATCTGTTGCTTCTCTTTTCGTAAGTACAGTTGCGATCTTCACCAATTTCTTCACTCAAAGTTATATAAAATAATGAGACCATAATTCTACAACAATCAAAGAATTTAGGTTATTAAATGTTTGAACAAACAACAATACTAATTCTTGCAAGTTGTGCACTTGTGGTATCGTATATAGAAGAAGTCTCACGTGCAATTATCTCATCGTACTGCTACTACATCAATCCATTGGGCTAAATGCTTTACTCAAAGCAATAGCCAAAAATCAAGTATTTTTTTTTCAGATTCAAACGTTTATGGATATGATATATAAGTTATTTTGGAATAATCTTTATTGAACATCAATTTCTATATCATGTTTATATCATAATTTTAGGATGTAATTAAATAATCTTTACAGGACATCAATTTTTATATCAATTTCATAGCATGTTTACAACAACACCAGTTTCTATATCATTTTTATACCATATTTCTAGGAGGTAATTAAATAACCTTTATAAGACAGCAATTTCTACATCATTTTTGTACCATATTTTTAAGAAATAGTTAAATAACCTTTACAGAGTATCGGTTTTTACATCATTTTCATACCATGTTTATAAGAGAGAGTTATTTAACCTTTTCACATATAAGTTTCTATATTATTCTCAGAAATAATATGATTACTCAAGGAGTTTAGCTATTAGAGTCTGAAATAATTATAAATTGTTTCTGATAAGATATCAGTTTTCGATCTTATTTAATTCATTAGAATGATTTTGAAGAGAAAGTGGAAATCACTGCAATGTGGTATCATGATACAACACCTAACATGAGTGTGTTGGCATTTCAAAATGGAAAATTACTACTACTATATTAGAAAATGCTATGTTTCAACATGCCGGTTTAAGCACTAAAGGTGTTTTCATCTTTTCAATATAATTGATTATGTGTGTGTGTCACAAAAAGCACAATTCACCTCTTTTCTTCTTGCGTGTCGAAAAAAGAACCCTCCACCACCTTCTGTCTCCTTTCTAAAACACAAAAGAATACTTTGGTCTTGCATGTCTTTCTCTGTATATCTCTATGTTAATAAAGTTCTATTTTCCTCTCAGCTCTTTCTGTCAGGTTGATTCTAGATTGTTCTCTTTCATATTATAGTTTAATTTAGAGTTTCTTTTTTATGTTTAATATTGCTTCTTGCTCCAATTTGAGAATTCATTTGGATTTTTTTTTTTTTGTTATGAGCTCAATTTAAGACTTTTTGGTTCTTTGTTAGTGGTTATGAACTCAATTTGGGGCTTTTTGATTTTGAACTTTTTTGATTCTTTGTTAGTGGTTATGAACTGAATTTGAGGCTTTTCGTTCTTTGTTAGAAACTAAATTCAGAATAATAAGATTTACTATCCAAAAAAATAAATTATTGTGTTGTAATAAGATTAAATATCTCTTCTTGCATAGAAATTTCATGCTTTTCTTTTTATCTTGTACAATTTTGATTTATATTTTTCAAATCTGAATCTCTGTATCTTTAATTTTGTTTAGGTTATTCCGTATTTTTTATCTCTCCATCTTAAATTTTGATTTGCTTATTTGATATTTTTGGACTCCAATTGTGTCATATTCATTTTCAAAAGTCATGTAAAGATATGATTTTTGATTTATTTCAGCAAAAAAGGCAAACTTAACTATATGTAAAGAAAAATCTTTCTGGATTTGTTAATTTTATGCTTCGTTGTTTCTCTTTCTCAGCTTGTCACCCTCTGTTTTGAAATTATTTTAACTTGTATTACGAAATTAAGCCAAAATTTATTTTGGACTGCTACATATATGTCTGTCGCAGTAGCATCAACTCATTAGTTCGCCCTCTTTTTACTCTCCGAACCGTTCATCAATTCTGTATGTTCTTCAATTTCATTCTTCCACTGTTGTGGATAACTTTAGTTGATTGCTTTGTGAAATGCATAGGAATAGAGTTTCTTCGGTAGATAAGCTTTATGTGAATGCTTTATAGTTTGCTTCAGGTTTGGGACAAATCAGCATTTTTAGAATTATTCTCAAGTGGAATTTAGGATAGACTATGCTGTAAGCAAACCTAGAAATAGAAAGACTACTCTGATAGATTTTCGTATTAAATATTTTAATATTTCAAATTTCCCTGAACCAAAGTGATTTACATATTCTATCAAATTATCGAAAGGAAAATTATTGTAGTTTTAATTAGTTGAATGGATTATTTGTTGTTTGTAATGTGAGGCAAAGGGATAGTGGTGTAAGGTTAGTATGAGAAGTGGTCGTTTGAATGTAATTCGAATTGATTAGCTAAGTTTTCAGGGGATGAATGTTAAATTTTATTGGGTAGTAGTTATTGTTATTCATATTAGGACAAAAATGATTTGGTTTCGAACAGAAACTAACAAGACAGACCTTAAAAGACGATAAATCAGATGAAATTACTGTAGTTTCAATTAGTGGAGTGAATTATATATGTCTTAGCGGTGTAAAGTTAGCTAGGGAAATGGTCCATTGAGTGTAATTGAAACTGTGTAGATAAGGTTCCAGGGAAGGAATTATTGAATTCTATTAGGCAGTAGTCACTTATATGGCAACGAAATATGATCTATGAAAAATGTATAAATTTTTTATAATAATATCACACATTGATTATGAAGTGAACATCAAATAACAATTAAAAACATAAATATAAGTTGCTTCAGGTTTCCAACAAAAACTAATAAAAATGTTTATACAAATAAAATCAAACAAAGCATCAACATATAGAAAAACATATTATCTTCTTCATGATTCCTTCGGAAAGAAATCGCATGTCCTCCGATTGTGACCGTCTCGTCCGCATTTACCGCAATAATTCGAACTTGAAGAAAGTGATTCACTTGATTTCAAATGCCTTCCTTTGTTTGGCCTACCAGGCGGTCTTCTATATTTGGGCGGCACAACTTCTTCATCAACAAAATATTTTTATCACAAATATTTCCGATTGATTCATACTAGACACCTTCAAGACCTACTTGCAGTCTTTGTTACGACAATTCAGTACATAGCTGCATCAATTTTTTAACACCGAGTCAATCTATTATACAAAAGTTTTAAAAATCATAATTTCAGTACAAAATGCAAATTTTGAGACTATCACAGTTTCATTATACATTGACTCGAATGTATAAACAGACATTATACATTCGTAATTTTATGATTCAACTAAAAAAAAAAAAATTAAAAACATAAACTTGTTCAAAACATCTAATACCATATTACCATACATTATAACATCAACAAATAAAGATGACACTTTTATATCATACCTTTGTTTGTCGGATCGTTTCTCTTTGATGTTGAAGCCATTATCTATTGCGTATCTAGCCATTACTGCAACCAGAGTATGCTTATCCTTATAAAGTTGATTTACCTTTATTTCGGTGCTCTTGCAATCAGTAATGAAGTTTTTCACTTCAGTTTCAGGAACATATAGAGCATACTGATTATGCGTTTCAACGACCGTTAACGCAACTGAATCATATTCACTACCTTCGATACAAAATACAACACCAGTTTATCTATCAAACTTGATTTCGTTATTCGATTTGTCAAAAACGGAAATACACGACAGAAAATTAGTTAATCCAGAAAATTGTTTCTTCAACTCAACGTAAACCCTCACTCTATTGTCATTCCTTATGACAATTGGAGAAGAATTACCTTCAACGATATATTTCACTTCAATTTTTTTAGTACTTCGTCGAGATCCAATTCCATGGCGATCGTAGCAATCAATTTCAAGAAAGTTATACTCTCCGAAACAATAATTATGTCACTTTTGTATGATTGATAACTAATTTCCGACTCCCAAATACCAGAATGTCGCAACAATATGAGAATATTCATATTGATTTTAGTAGAATTAAAGAACGAATGTAGAAGATTTTTTTTTTTTTTGGTTTTCCAGATCGTCAATCCAAAAACGAAAAAATACTGTGATGTTTAAGAAATTTTTTGAAATTGAAATTTCAGTTGCTATTTTTATTCATACACTGATTAATGTTAGCTAATTATTGTCGTTAATTAAGGAACAGTAAAATAATTTATGATTTATCTTACCTTAAATATAAGATTAACTGTTTTATCATACATTTGACCTATGTATGATGGACGGCCGAATGTATGAGTATATTTTGCAAAAATCGGGAGAGAAAAAACTTGAAGGAATTTTATGTAATTAATTTCATTAACTAGGGGATTTATGTTGTTTATACAAAACTCATAGCACACCCGAAAGTTAGCCATTTCATTTTTACACTAAAGTCATCTTTGAATCCCAAATTCACTTTAATTGGGCTTCCAGGAATTTAATAGTGGGCTGATTTCATATTTGGGCCTCTGACATAATGGGCCTAAGTAACAAAACTCAGCCCCACGTACAAATATATGACTATCTCGTCATCGCCAAAACCCTAAACCACCGAACTTAGTGGCTTCTTCGTGTTGAGTTTTGGTCACCGTATTCAGCTATGGCTCCAGCTAAAGGTATAGTTTTATATATCAATTTTCTTTTATGAACTTTCTTTTCTTGTTATAAATGTGAAAATTACTGTATACCATTTGGTGTTTTACTTAGTTTTTTTCAATGACAGATGACATGTTACTGTTTTTTTTTTTTTACCGGGGAGTTATTTAGTTGTTTTTGGAGAGTTATTTACCGGGGTGTTTTACTTAGTTGTTTTTGGGATACTGGCTCAAGTCATTGAGGGAGGGTGCTGTGGTTTTCTTGAGGTTCGGATACGACGGTTGATTTTTTGAAATTGGTAACGGTGTCTACTTCTGTAAGCTAAGTTGCACGTACTTTAGGAGTATCCGGACACACACCCGTTGACATTTTTGAAGAGTCCAATCAACATACTCTGCAAGTAAAAACAGTACATATTTGTACTGGGACCATATTTACAATTATACTCTACAATCTACTGTCCCTTCCCCTATAATGAATCTAAAATATCAATGATAGAGACAGCGTCATTAGAGTATTATCTGGTTACACCAAAAACACAACGTAAAAATAGAATTTAGTTTGACTTGCTGAATACTATTCTCTGTGTTCTCAAAATATTGTCCACCATATGCTTGCAGGTACTATTCCACTTGTTTCTGTTCTTAGCCCGTACTCTTGCTTCCTCCCAGCTGTGTTGTGCATCTATGATATTACCTGGCATAGACCATGATATATTTTTGTGATTTTAGGAATAATCTCCTTAATTGACCTGTGACTTTATAGTGGATGAAGAGATGATTAACAGTCTCTGTAGTATCCCCACAAAAGAAACATCTAGAACATAATTGAAACCCCCTCATCATCAGATTGTCCTGTGTTAGGACAGCTTTCTTGGCCAACAATCATACAAAGCAGGCCACTTTGTGTGGTATTTTGGCTTTCCAAATGTGTTTCCAGGCCAATTGTGCAATTGCTGATTTTGATTGATTCAACTTTCTGTACACTGCATTCACTTTAAAGTCCCTTTTCGCATCTCCGTGCTATTGTAAGATGTCTTGTCCTTCCTTTAGATCACTGAACTGATCAATGATGCTGAAAAATTCGGCCACTCTTTGAATGTCCCAGTCATTTCATTTTGTTGTGGGGGGGGGGGGGGGTGATAACTATTACCTAGGACTTGGGAACTTTGAGAAACTTTATAAATTGTGAAGACCATGGGACATAGACAGTAGTGTTTTTTTTGGAGTGATTTTTGGGAATAGAGGCTCATGTCACTGATGTTTTTATGTTAATTTCACCAGATAGTTGTAAAATTTAGACCGCGGAGCTTTAATAGTTTTTAAGAAGTACTATTCAATAGGTTACCAGAAAAGGTTGTTGCAGTAGAGTAATTTTTGCAACATCGTTGATTTACTTGTTTTTAGAGACTTTTTTCGACTTAGTTATAACCTGGACATGCTCCTAATTACACGAGGAAAAAGTTTTCGACTTGTTAGTTTGAAAATTGGATGTTGGATTTATTTTGTGCTGTTATTGTACTGGCATAGATCCTGTAACTTGATTCTGTTAATGTAATTCTGAAATTTCATTTGCAGGGGATTTGACCAAAAAAAATGATCCCAAAGCTCAGGCTGTCAAGGCTTCCAAGGCTGTTAAGTCAGGATCAACCTTTAAGAAGAAGTCAAATAAGATAAGGACAAAAGTTACTTTCCATAGACCTAAGACATTGAAGAAGGATAGGAATCCCAAGTACCCTCGCATTAGTGCACCTGGAAGGAACAGGCTTGATCAGTACCAGATTCTAAAACATCCTCTTACTACTGAGTCTGCAATGAAGAAGATCGAGGACAACAATACCCTTGTTTTCATTGTTGATATCCATGCTGACAAGAAGAAGATAAAAGATGCGGTGAAGAAAATGTATGATATCCAGATAAAGAAAGTCAATACCTTGATCAGGTAATATTCTGCATTTTTTCGCCTTTATATATTTTTACTATGCTTTGTTCGTTTAGCGCTTGTTCTGTTACTGACTTTCTATAAAGATCATTATATTTCTTTTTTTACCTTGTTTTGCTTACTGTTGTATCACTTGAAATTATACCAAATGTTGATCCAGCTGCATGAAATCATAGCCTGGTGGCAATTCAATGGTATAGTTGTTATTTTCTAATGTCTCTATATTAATCCAAATCGGGTAAAACTATTGGCATGATTGATTGTGGTTCATTTGACATGCCATAGGAATCGAATTAGCATGCTAACAATTCCCTCTATTTACGATAGAATAGTATAATGTGTTTTGAGCCACTGGCCAGTTAGACCACTTGCACACTTTGCAGGTTAAATCATTTTTCTTTCAAAGCTGTATTTAATTATTCCCTGACAGAAAAATTAGCTGCAGATTGCTTGTGAATTTTTAAGTTTGACGGTTTCTTCTAGTATATCCTGTGTGTATACTTTCAGTAACTTCTGCCCTTCTTTGCTAAGCTACTTCTCTTTGTCTTTGTCCAGGCCCGATGGGACAAAGAAGGCTTATGTGAGGTTGACACCCGACTATGATGCTTTGGATGTGGCTAACAAGATTGGAATCATCTAAATTGCTTACCTAGTTTTGAATTTTTCTGTCAGCCTTAAGATCTTGCATATGAGCTCTTTAGAAAGTTTTGAACTAAAGTTCTTGGTTTATTAATTTTGAATGTTGAGTTTCAGATATGTATTTTGTTTCATGTAAGTCAGGCAATCTTATGGTTTATTAATTTTGAATGTTATGTTTCAGATATGTATTTTGTTCCATGTTAGTCAGGCAACAACTACTACTAAGTTTCTAAGTTAAGGGATCGTTTGGTATGTGGGATAAGAACAATAATCTTTGGATAAATTTGCGATTAATTCTGTCTCAAGTTTGGTGTAAGATATTACTCTAATGTTCGGACTATTTTATCCCACAATCTGAATTAAATGGTTTGATTACTATCTCATAATAAAGTGGGGTGGCTCGACGCCGGTGAGTGCCCTAGAGATAGGGGAGAAGGTGGTGGAGATGGGGTGTGGGAGTGTAGGGGGACGTGGATGGTATGTGGGATAGGGCAGCTAGGTGCATCAAGGAGACTGCTAGAGAAGTGTTGGGTGTCTTGAGGGGTCGGGCTGGTCAGCGTCAGGGGATTGGTGGTGGAATCAAGGAGACTGCTAGAGAAGTGTTGGTGTCTTGAGGGGTTGGGCTGGGCAGCGTCAGGGGATTGGTGGTGGAATGAAGAAGTAAGGAGAAAGTGGAGACAAAGAAGGGAGCGTATGCTAAGATGGTAAAGGGTAAGGACGAAGAGGATAAGCGGGTAAATAGGGAGGAATACAAGTTAGCTAGGAAAGAGGCTAAGTTAGCAGTTACGACTGTTAAGACGACAACGTTTGAGAGCTTGTATGCGGGGTTAGAGGAGAGAGGTGGGGAAAAAAGGTTGTATAGGCTTGCAAAGGCTAGAGAGAGGAAGAGTCGTGACCTTGATCAAGTGAAGTGCATTAAGGGGGAGGATGGTAGTGTGCTGGTGGAGGACGTTCATGTTAAGAGAAGATGACAGTTGTATTTTCATAGACTCTTGAATGATGAGGGGGACAGAGATATTGTGTTAGGGGAGCTGGAGCACTCAGAGGAGTGTAGTGATTTCAGCTATTGTAGGCGTTTTAAGGCGGAGGTGGTCAGCGAGGCTATTCGCACAATGCGAAGGGGTAGGGCGACGGGGTCATATGAGATTCTTGTGAATTTTTGGAAGTTTACTGGCGGGGTAGTTTAAGGTAGTTGACCGAATTAATTAACGACATTTTCAAGACTGCAAAAATGCCTGAGGCTTGGAGGTGGAGTACCATGATTCCTTTATATAAGAACAAGGTTGACATCTAGAGTTGCAACAACTCTAGGGGTATTAAGTTGTTGTCACACTTTGAAGATTTGGGAGAGAGTAGTTGAGCGAAAGTTGAGGTGGATAGTGTCTATTTCGGAGAATCAGTTTGGCTTTATGCCCGGTCTTTCGACGACGGAGGCAATTCACCTGGTGTAGAGACTGGTAGAGCAGTATAGGGAAAGGAAGAAGGATCTTCACATGGTGTTTATCGACTTGGATAAGGCTTACGACAAAGTCCCTAGGGATGTTCTTTGGAGATGTTTGGTGATGAGTGGGGTCCCGGTGGTGTACATTAGGTTGATTAAGGACATGTATGATGGAGCTAAGACTCAGGTGAGGACAACGGGAGGAGATTCAGAGCATTTCCCTGTCTTGATAGGGTTGCATCAGGGATCGACTCTTAGTTCATTTTTATTTGCATTGGTGATGGATGTGCTGCGTATTCAAGGAGAGGTGCCTTGATGTATGCTTTTTGCGGATGATATATTATTGATTGATGAGACGCGGGGAGGTGTGAATGATAAATTGGAGGTTTGGAGACAAGGTTTGGAGACAAACCCTTGAGTCTAAAGGGTTCAGGTTGAGTAGGAGCAAGACAGAGTATATGGAATGCAAGTTTAATCACTTGAGGTAGGAAAAAGAGGTGGTAGTTAGGTTGGATTCCCAGGTTATTTGTAGGAGAGATAGTTTTAAGTATCCCGAGTCCATGATTCAAGGGAATAAAAAGATTGATGAGGATATCTCCCACCGTATTGGGGCAAGTTGGATGAAGTGAAAGCTCGCCTCGGGAGTGTTGTGTGATAAGAAGGTGCCACCCAAACTTAAAGGCAAATTCTACAGAGTGGCAGTCCATCCGGTCATGCTGTATGGAGCGGAGTGCTGGCCAGTGAAGAACTCCCATATCCAAAAATTAAAGATGGTGGAAATACGGATGTTGCGTTGGATGTGTGGGCTTACTAGGAGTGATAGGGTTAGGAATGAGACACTATCCGGGAGAAGGTTGGAGTGACTTCGGAGGAGGATAAGATGCGGAAAGTTCGGTTGAGATGGTTCAGGCATGTGATGAGGAGGGGCATGGATGCCCTAGTTCGTAGGTGTGAGAGACTTTCTTTGGATGGTTTCAGGCGGGGTAGGGTTAGGCCAAAGAAATATTAGAGAGAGGTGATTAGACGTGACATGGAGAAGTTATAACTTACTGAGGACATGACCCTAGGTATGAAGGTTTGGAGGACGCGAATTAGGATAGGAGGCTAGTGCCTGTGGGTGGGTCGTAGTTAGTAGTTAGGAGAGCTTTGGGGTGGGGGTGCCTTTGGTTCGTTAGTATAGGGTATTACTGTGTGGGTGTTTGATTTCTGTTATTCCATCTTGTTTCATGCGTTATTATAAATTTATTTATTATTCTTTGTCTTGAGCCGGGGGTCTATCGGAAACAACCTTTCTGCCTCTCCGAAGGTAGTAGTATGGACTGCGTACATTTTACCCTCCCAGACCCCACTGTGTGGGAATACACTGGGTTTGCTGTTGTTGTTGTTGATTACTATCTCATAAGAACGATGAGATGAAATAGTTTCATGTGATATTCATACTTATCTCATCACGTGTACCAAACAACCCCCAACTACTAACAGTGTAGTTGTCAAGTCAACAACAATCCACAATCTGGTTCATTTGCATATTTTTCCCTTTTTATGATATTAGTGTTATTAGTTGTTTTCAGGGCGTCTTTTGGGGTGGTGTCAATGTTAAGATGGAGAGAAATCACTCTCCTTGTTTATGTTACAACGTACAAGTATTTATTCTTAAATTTTTATAAATCTAAATCATATGCTTCTTCCGTTTAAATTTTTTTATCTATTTTGATTTGACATGAAATTTAAGAAATAAAGATGACTTGAATTTTCTGATCTTAAACTAAAATTATGTTAAATGTATCAAAATATCCTTTAAAGATGAGTGGTGTCAATGTTAAGATGGAGAGAAATTAGTCTCCTTGTTTTGATTACAATTTACAAATATTTATTCTTAAATTTTCATAAATCTAAATCATATACCCCTTCCATTTATTTTTTTTTACCTATTTTGATTTGACACGGAGTTTAAGAAAATAAAGATGACTTTTGAATCATGTGGTCTTAAATTAAAATAATGTCAAATGTATCAAAATGTCCTTTAATCTTGTGGTCTTAAATATGTCACGTGAAAAGTTCAAATTAAAGTGTTGTAAGAAAAAAGGCATTCTCTTTTAAACGAACTAAAAAAATTAAGTAATTCTTTTTGAAATAAGGGGAGTATATTCTTATTGATCGACTTTCACTAATTATGTATGAGGTGAAATCTGCCTAAGGACATGTGGCATAAACAGGGGAGGCAACTTGGAGGTTTGACGCAACCATGAGAGCAAAAGTTACGAAAAGTCTCTGTCGAGTTAATGACGGTGGAGGCACTCTCTCGTAAAGGATAAGGACACAGTTGCTCACTTCCCTCGATGAATGGCACACCGGGAAAAAAAGAGCAGCCTGGTGCACTAAAGCTACCGCTATGCGCAGTGTTCGGGGAAGGGCCCCACCACAAGGGTGTATCGTACGCAACCTTACCTTGCATTTCTGTCAGCGGCTGTTTCCAAGGCTTGAACCCGTGACCTCCTGGTCACATGGTAGCAACTTTACCAGTTACTCCAAGGCTCCCCACACCGCTCAAGAAATAATGAGACAAAAGTTCTAGATCGCCCACAATCGCAGACAAGTTCGTATGAAGCTGAGCACCAAAGAAATATTAGCTAGCTTGGTAACAGGTGTTGGGTTATTAAGAGGTGTGAATGAAAAATAAAAAGATGGTATTTTTTTTCTCAGAAAGACACTAAGAGAAATAATGCAATTTGAATAGGCACCTTTTCGGATTGAATGGTCATGACCTTTCCAATGTGTTGTGATTTTTAAAAAGTTGTACCTTTCCGAAGAGTTGCACCTTTATGAAGGGGTGCACCTTTATGAGCCCTTGCTTCTCTTCATGAAGCAACACCTTGATAACTATAAATAACTGAATTCTTCCTCAGGTAAAGACAATTATTTTGAGTAGAAAAACAATCTTCTTCTTCTAAAAACTCTCGTATGATCATCAAATTGTTGAGTGTGTTCGAAGTTTTTGAAAATTTGAGGTACCGCTATTTTCAAAAAAATCATTTTATTCTGGGAGGAAAGATTCCATAACCTCGGGTACTTGAGGGGAATAAATTCCTTAAGGACACACCATGCATTCGGTGGGCTTGATTCTACAATTTTCTACTTCATCTTCTTTCTTAAAGTTGATAAACACTTCATTTTAATAGTTCATTTGATTATTAATTTGGACTTGTGTTTGAAGTTGTTGTAACTTTATTGTAGTTCTTGAAAGCCGTTCTTGAACTTAGTATTGAAGTTTGGTTTGAAACATACAGATTTTTGTACTCGTAACAACAATCTTAAGGAATTTAGAGTAATCTGTATTGTTTGGTTTACTATTTTTCAGTAAATAGCTTGAACTTCATATTGTTAGTTTTCAACTTTTTGAACTTGTGTTTGAAGTTCTTGAAACTTCATTTTGATAGTTCATAAGTTGGCTGAACTTATGTTGATGCTCTTAACATTTGATTTTGCTATTTTCCAGAAAATAGTTTGAACTTCATTTTGTTGATGTTCATAAGTTGGGTTGAACTTATTGTTAAAAGTTCAAAGTTGTAAATACAGAGTTTAAACTTCATTTGATTGTTCATATGTTAATTTGAACATGTGTTTGAAGTTATTGTTGGAAAATACAGATTTTACCAAACCCGAGAAAAATAATAATTTTAGAAAATTATAAAAAAATATTTATTTTTTGTGTTTGTTTGGTGAAAGAAATTTTTTCTATCACCTTTTATAAATAAAATATTTGGTTAATCTGTATTGGATCTGATTTTGTGGAGACTAAAATCTTTTGATTTCTACTCCCTCAGTTAGAAGAATACAAAAACTTCATCGAGAAATCAATATGGAAATTCGGTTCGAAGAATATAAAAACTTTACCGATTCGTTAAAATCTCTATATTGGTTTCTGGAGTTTAAAATCTGTGGGGTTTCACTCTGTTTGAATTTGATTATGATTTGAAGTCATAAAAACTTCATCACAAGTTAAAGATCATTCGGTTAACGATTAGAAGACAAAAACTTCATCGTTAAACTAGAAACAAGTAGTGTTTAAAGTTGCTACAAACTTGTAATTAGTATTTTGATATACTAAAATTGACTATCTTTTTGTGACAGAAAAAATGACTACTGATGGTCATGTAATTAATGGTAGGACAAGTGTAGCAGCAACGAATATTGCTACAACAAGTCTCACAGCTGTGCCACCTGCTATGCCACCAACAGAAAAGCCAAAAAAAAATTTGAGTATAGATTTTAAACGTTGGCAATAGAAAATGTTCTTCTATCTGACAACTTTGTATCTTCAAAGATTTATATCTGAAGATGCTCTAGAATTGTCCGAAGAAACATTGAACAAGAAACGATTCGTTGTAATGGAGGCATGAAAACATTCTGATTTCCTATTCATAAATTATATTCTAAGTGGCCTCCAAGCCGATTTATACAACGTGTACAACAGAATGAAGACATAAAAAGAGTTGTGGAATGAGCTGGAACGAAAGTATATGACTTAGGATGCTGGAACTAAGAAATTCTTTGTTGCAAGGTTCCTTGAATACAAAATGCTTAACAGTAAGACTGTCGTATCTCAAGTACAGAAATTGCAAGTTATCATCCACGATCTCCTTGCTAAAGGTATGAATATAGTGAATACCTTAGTTGAACATGTTAAATATGTTCTCAATGTTCACATGAATTTTATTATAGATTTGGTTGTGAACGAGGCCTTTCAAGTTGCTGCAATAATTGAGAAGTTGCCACCTTTGTGAAAGGACTTCAAAAATACTTAAAACACAAATGGAATGAGATGACAGTCGAAGACCTCGTTGCGAGGTTGTGCATTGAGGAAGACAACAAAGACTCAGAGAGGAGGTCAAAAAGAAATTCTACAATGAGTGGAGCCAACATTGTAGAGGACGACCCCAACAAGTCAAAGAAGCGGAAGAAAACTGGACAACAAAGCAATCCATCTAAGAAGAAATTCAAGGGGAAGTGCTTTAATTATAGCAAGATTAGCCACAAGTTAACAGATTATCGTGCCCCAACGAAAGGCAAAAAGAAGGATCAAGCCAATATGACTGAATCCAAGAATGAAATGGATGATCTATCTGCCATTTTTTTTTAATGTAACTTGGTGAAAAATCCTAGAGAATGGTGGATGGATTCCGGTACCACCCGGCATGTTTGTGCTAGTAGAGAGTTGTTTGCTGCATTTGCTCCGGCTTAAGGTAAGGAGAAGATCTATATGGCAAACTTCACAACTACAAAAGTTGAAGGGACGGGAAAAATATGCTTGAAAATAACGTCAGGCAAAGTGTTGACTCTCAACAACGTTCTTTATATACCGGAGTTGAGGAAGAACTTAATTTCTGTATCACTTTTTAACAAAAATGGATTCAAATCTGTATTTGTTTCAATAAGATTGTACTTATTAATGGGGAAGTGTATTTAGGAAAAGACTACTTCACTGAGGTCCTATTTAAGATGAATGTAATGACAGTTGAAATCAATAAAAGTTCTGGTTCTTCTTACTTGCTTGAGTCTAATGGATTGTGGCATGAACGATTAGGACATGTCAATTACAAGACTTTACAAAAACTGATTAACTTAGAAGTTTTGTCAAACTTTGAGTGCAATAAATTAAAATGTCAAACATGTGTGGAATTCAAGTATGCTAAGCATCCGTATAAGTACGTTGAAAGGAATTCCAATCCCTTAGACTTAATCCACACTGACATTTGTGATATGAAGTCAACACCATCTCATGGTGAAAAAAGTATTTTATATCTTTTATTGACGATTGTATTAGGTACTGTTATGTCTATTTGCTAAACAGTAAGGATGAAGCAATAGATGCGTTTAGGCAATATAAAACAGAAGTTAAAAATCAGTCAGAGAAAAAAATTAAAATGATAAGAAGTGATAGGAGTGGAAATATGAAACTCCATTTGCAAAAAATAGGTGTAGAGTATGAAATTGTCCATCAAACTACTGACCTGTATTCACCTCAGTTGAATGGAATTGCGGAAATGAAGAACCGAACCTTAAAGGAAATGATGAATGCCTTACTCATAAGTTCAGGTTTACCACAAAATTTATGGGGGAAAGCTATCCTTACAGCTAACCGACTACACAATAGAGTGCCCCATAGTATGACACTTTCAATTCCATATGAAAAATGGAAAGGAAGGAAACCCAATTTAAAATATTTCAAAGTGTGGGGGCGTCTAGCGAAAGTCCAAGTTCCTATGCCTAAAAGGATAAAGATAAGGCCTAAGACTGTGGACTGCATATTTATAGGATATGCTAAAAGTAGTAAATCATGTTGGTTTTTGATTCATAAATCTGAACATCCGGATATCAATGAAAATATGGTAATTGAATAAGATAATACTGAGTTCTTTTAACACATTTATCCGTATAAAACTAGATAAAAACAGGCTAGTGGAGGGTCTAAATGACATCGAGATGAACCAAGCGAAAATGTACATAATGATGAGAATCCAATGCGTAGTACAAGTCAAAGAACGTCAACTTCATTTGGATCGGATTTTATAATATTTCTCTTAGAAAATGAGCCTCAAATATTTAAAGAAGCGATGTCATCTTCAGACTCATCCTTTTGGAAAGAGGCAGTCAATAGTGGGATTGAATCAATCTTGAGCAACCATACTTGGGAGTTGGTTGAATTTCCTCCAGAAAATAAACCTTTAGGTTCTAAATGGATCTTCAAAAGGAAAATGAAAGTGAATGGTACTATTGACAAATACATGACAAGAATTGTAGTAAAAGACTTCAAACAGAAGGAAGGTCTTGATTCCTTTGATATATACGCGCCTGTAACAAGGATAATGTCAATTCAGATATTAATTACCTTGGCGGCGGTATATGGTCTTGAAATCTATCAAATGGATGTGAAAAAAATATTCCTAAATGGAGAATTGGAGGAAGAAATTTACATGGAACAATCCGAGGGTTTTGTGGTTCCTGGTAAAGAAAAGAAGGTGTACAAACTTGTTATGTCACTTTATGAAATAAAACAAACACCCAAACAGTGTCATACAAAGATTGACTAAACCATGTTGGCCAATGGCTTTAAGATAAACAAATGTGATAAATGTGTGTACATTAAAGACACTCTGAATCACAGAGTCATTGTTTGTTTGTATGTGGATGACATGTTGATTATTAGTAGAGACATTTCTGACATAAATGCTACAAAACGAATGCTTGAGAGCAAGTTTGATATGAAGAAACTTGGAGTTGCGGATATGATGTTAGGTATAAGAATCTATAAAACTTCACAAGGGTTGGCATTGTCACAGTCTCATTACATTGAAAAGTTACTTGACAAGTTCAAATATTTGGACTTCGGTATTGCCAAGACTCCATTAGACATGAGATTTGCACTTCAAAAGGATGAAAGTAAAAGTGACTTATAGTTGGACTACGCAAGAGTGTTGGGATGTATGATGTATATCATGAATTGTATGCGGCCAGACATAACATGTGCTATTAGTAAATTGAGTCGGTACACGAGTAATCCCAATAAAATTCATGGATGACAATAAAAAGAGTTTTGGGATATCTTAAATACACTCAAGACTATGCTTTGCATTATAATAAATATCCAACTGTAATTGAAGGATATAGTGATGCAAATTGGATCACCGGATAGAATGAAGTAAAATCCACAAGTAGATATGTATTTACTTTAGGTGGAGGAGAAGTCTCTTGAAAATCATTCAAATAGACATGTATTGCATGCTCTACTATGAAATCTGAAATTATCGTGTTAGATAAAGCTGGTGAAAAAGCTGAATGTCTCCGAAATTTCTTGGAAGATATTCCTTATTGGCCCAAGCCATTGGCACCTGTATGTATACACTGTGATAGCCATGCGGCGATAGGTAGGGCAGAAAGCATGATGTATAATAGTAAATCTCGTCATATAAAATGGAGACATAATACCGTTAGAGAACTACTCTCTTGTGAAATTATCACTGTTGACTATGTAAAGTCAAAGGGTAATGTATCGGATCCACTTACAAAAGGCATATCTAGAGAGGGAGTTGAGAGAACATTGAAAGAAATGGGTTTACGACCTAGGACAAGTCAATATGGCGGTAACTCTACCTAGCAGATTGGAGATCCCAAGAGCTAAGTTCATGGAGATCAAATAATATTGTGACTGACGGTTCAACATTGTCAATATACTCAACCCATTCTCATGATATAGACAACGTTAAGGAAATAAGAATAAGGCTTATGGTGAAGTTTTTTAATGGTTATCTAAATTTGGCAGATTTGACCAAATAGTTTAATCTATAGGATTGAACGTTTAGAAATCACCTATTTGAGGGTGAAGTGGAAGCCACTTCAAGGAGAATGTTAGTAAAGGCCTATTCTCTACGCTATCATGAAACCAGGACGTGTTCATGGCTGAAATGAATGAAATCGCAAAAACCATAAATGGTAAAAAACTAATTGTGTGACATGTGTTGTCTAGGTGGACATTAAAGTTCGACGGTTCAAAGATATCAAATCTACCGATTGACTGAGTACATCCGATGCATGTTCCCTACAAAAAGTTCAAAGGAAAACCCACTTATCCAGATGCAATCAGTCTTTGCTTGTGACAATTATTTTGAGTAGAAAAACATTCTTCTTCTTCTTCTTCTTCTGAAAACTCTCGTGTGATCATCAAATCATTGAGTGTGTTCGAAGTTTTTAAAAATTTGAGGTACCGTTATTTTTAGAAAGAGAATCATTTTATCCTGGGAGGAAAGATTTCATAACCTCGGGTACTTGACGGGAATAAATTCCTTAAGGACTGAACTTAGTATTGAAATTTGGTTTGAAACATATCGATTTGTACCCGTAACAACAACAGATTGGACACATGGCACATTCACATAAGCCATAGTCTTTTAGGGCATTATTGCCGAATTGTGGTTGGTCAAAACCTAAAGCTATATGCTTTAAATAGTCGTCCTTCCTCACTCGTAAAGGCATCTATTCCCTCATTCTCTTACTCAATACAATAGTTCTTACTTGGTCTCTAAGCATGTTCTTTTGTTCTTGATTATTTGCCTAGCTAGTGTTGGTTCCGCTTTGTTGACATCTCGTGTAGCTTGGATTCGCTATTGGTTGTTCTCATAAATGCCCCTGGCTCTTTGCTCTACTTATTTCCTCTCTTTATTTCACATTTAGTTGTTTTTCTTCATCACCTAGTGATTAAATTGCTAATAAATGAAATCCAATAAAATGAGGTTGAATCGCAACGCGTGCTCTTTAAGTTATCTATAAATTTAACTATATCAAATTCATAATTTCAAAATAAAAATAAAAAATGCTACATAGCTTTTCACCTTCACTTTCTTTCATAAATCCACATAATTCTCATATACATGTGTCAACTATTTGTCAATTAGTATTGCAGGAGGCATATTTACGATGTAATTTTCTTAAAATTTGGAGCTTACTAAGCATTCTTTTGTTTCCCTATTATCATTATTTTTTGAGATTTGCATTGTTTGAATTTACTTTTGACGTGAAGTTATCGTTGGTTATCCTACTTCCTTTATGGAGTCTTGGATCAAATCATGTGTTGAGTTTTTAGTCCATTAACACAGTAATTAATCGTTCAACTGCATGTAAAGTTTGCATAAAGTTTTGAACCCAATAGCCATTATATTAGTCCCTATTTTTTTTTTTATGCGCAAAAGAGTTGAGAGGCCAACGTCATTTTAATGTGCAGCTATGGTTTTACATCCATCAATTTAGTTTTCTGATGCTTCTTTTCTTCTTCAATTTCCCAGTGCGTTAGTTTTTTATATCAAATTTTCCTCATTCTCCTTTGCATTTTATTCTTCTTCCTTAGCTTGAATTGAATTAGATGTGTCAAGGCAATTAACTTTTTAGTCCAAGTAGGAAAAAAAAAAAAAAGTAGGACAGAAACTTTTCGACACGTAGTTAAATATGTATGATTTTGATCGGTCACCTAATAATATTTTTTTTAAATCATAAGAAATTATCTAAAAATGATCATTTTTATCAATTATTGATAACCTCGAGAAAATATGCATTAGCAGTTATCCATCGAAAGTAAGGTATGATCTATTTCTTTAATTCTATTTGTCAGTTATCATTAGAGAATTAAATACGGGTATTCTTCAATTTGAATAAATTTATCATTCACAATAAGTTTGAGTAAATAGTAAAAAAGTCTTACATAAATAGTTGCCAAGTAGCTGCGTAGGAGATGTCATGTGGTGCTTTTTTACGACAAATTAGTTAGGTTAGTTAAAGTTAGTTATTATTTTTTGAATGTAAAATTTTAAATAATAAATATTTTTTATTTCAAATAATTTTTTTTTTTGAAAAGTTACAACATAAGAACAACGTGCAATCATTATTTAAAATATTTAATTTATAAAGGCCTTTTTTAATTATTTAGAGGTTATCAAATTTTTATATCAAATGTTAAACTTAAAAATAAATTTTAATTGAATTAACATATTTGAGTTTAATTTATATTTTAATTATTCAGGTACAAACATTTATTTAAAATTTGATTTGTAAAATAATTAAACAATACATAAAATCACATTTACTATACAAAACAATAATTAAATATTTATTTAATATAATTTTGAGTAAAATAATAATTAAATAAGAATTTATAAAATTTTTGAGAAAAAATTATAGAATTATTTTAATCATAGTAAAAACATTAAATAAGAAAAAAATAAATCAGTATCAGATATTACACTATTTAAATAAATATAAATGAAAAAGATAATAAATATATAAAGTTATATAAATATAGTACTCAAAATCCTTGAACTGTCATCATATCAATAGGAGAATTAATCCTCAATATCCAACGTCTTTTCAAATCCTAAAATTCTCACTCACCCACGTCTTCTTATTTTGATATTTCTAAAAACAAAATCAAAATTATTTTCTCACACTACTACTTAGTGAAACTGTTTTCTCTAAGAATGGAATTTGACAATTGAAATTCTTATGTATTATAAAGTAGGTGCCTTTGCAAAAAATCATTTGATTTTCTTTAGTTCGAGGGATCCAACACTATAAGTGGGCTTCCATGCCCAGTTGATCCAACAACTTCAAGGTGATTTTCTTGAGATTCTCTCACAACTTTTATTTAACTGCAAATATCTGCAACATTTTTTTTCTTGGTGTATCTAATGTTCATTGATGAGAGTAATGTGCTGTAAAAATAAATAAATTACAATTATAAGAAATTTAAAATCAACTTAAGACTTATAGAATGTTCTAAGTTGATATGGTACCTTATCTTCTCTATTTTTCTCCTATTCTAACTAGGCTATCTCAATAAAAAAATTAATTGCCCTTAAAAAGAGCAGCATCAATATTACACTCATATACTTTGCTATTCGCTATTATGCGCATCACTGACCTCCCAATTGGAATTTATTAAAAATATGATAATATTTGTTTTCATATGTTTATAATAAATGATTATAATGATAAAGGTAGGGGTATGGTAAAAAGTATGTACATCCTACCCTTTTTTTTTAGCACATTTGTGAAATTACATTGATCATGTTATTGTAGTATTATGTTTATCTCATAATGGCAAATATGAATTTTATTGTGAAATACGAAAAGTTAAGTAATTTGAAGGACACATCCACAGTTTCCTCCAAATATGATACAAATTAAAGATGTACAACGAATGAATTAATATTTGAAGCCTGAAAAAAGACCAGAAAGAAAGACAATGTTGATTAGTTAACTTTTCATTTGCTTAGATCAAAATTTTTGATAAAATTATATCTGTATTATTTGATCCTACCAATTCATCTATGCATGAAATAGTTTGCTCACATAGATAGTTCAATAATATCTTTTTTACTCGTTTCAAGGTTATTCCTAAGTATTTATATTAATATGCTTTTAGCTTATGAAAAAAATTAATTTTCTGCATAAACATATACACGTATATTTTTGATCAACTTATTTCGTGTGGTTGATAAGTAAAAAGTACACATCATAGTTTCAAGGAAGATTTTCTTATGAACCTGTAACCTAATGTGATTCTTAGCATCTAATTGATGTGTTTCTCTGGTCATTTCTAAGATCTGATTTCTCTTGCATTTATTTGAAGATTGTTGATTCAAAGTGCAATAAAGTTGTTGCTCAATGAAATTTACAGAAACGTAGGTCTCTTTTATTTTACGTTACACTTGTGATAATTGATAAAACTTTTATATTCTTTATAGAAAAATACAGGAACAATACTTATGAGGTCCGAAACCACCTACAACCATCTCAACATTTTGCCTCAGTCGACTCATAAACACACATTAACTTAATATTTTATATTATTTAGATACAATACTCATAAACACACATTTACTTTATATTTTATATTATTTAGATACAATTTCTATTTTAAAGAAAATTTCACAAAAATCTGTTAGGGAATTTAAATTTTTATTTTTTAATATTTAATTCCCGTTTTCTTATTTTTCTATATTTAAAACAAACATAAGTCTTAATATCTGCAAAAAATCTTAATATTAAATTACATGTTTCAATTATTCTTAAGTTTTTATTAAGTATAGTAATTAATAATTTTCTTATATAAATAAAAATTTTATAAGAACATAACTGTAATTTGAAAGTCAAATTATATTAACTTTAGATACCCACTTTTTCAACGATCATCTCACAAACATTTTTTTTGTTTTACAAAAATCTATATAAGTACATAAATACATACGTTAATACAAAGCAACAGAAGTTAGTTGTGAATATTAAAACATCTATTTAATATTTATATTTTAAAAAAAATATTAAGAAAATAAGTAGATAACTGTGCATGATGTATGTCACATTCATCATCACGTTTTCCACTAACCTCCCACACAACCATTTTCACAACAAAGATACTAAGCAATTTGTAACTTTATCTAATACAATCTCAATTTTACAAATAAATTTCATTCCCTATTTTCAAGCAAATTTCAAGATAAGAAGCTACACAAATTTTCATATAGATAGATTTTACATTGTAGAAATTTATTTTTAAAATATTACATTAAAAAGATAATTATATATTAAAAATTAGAGTTTTTTTTAAATATTAAAACTGTATAACAATTGAAACAAGGATGTTGCATTTTTTTAAAGGAGACAAAGTGAAGTATGTCAATTTCCTCTTCATTAGGAATTATGTTGATGTGCACACACAGAAAAATATATTTTAAAATAAAAACCTCGTTAGAAAATAAATTTTGATAACAAAAGCACTATGAATTAAGGGTGTCAAACGGGCCGGGCTGACTTGGCCCAGCCCACTTACAAAATCGGCCTGGTTTGACCTGGACCGATAAGCCCTAGGGTTTTAGGGTTCCGGGTTTTGGGCCGGTTATTTTATTGATTTGGGCCCGGTTAACCCGGCCCGGACCAAGCCCGGTTAGGGCCCGTCGGTTAACCGGCCCGGTCCGGCTATTTTTTTTTATTTTTTTTTTGAAATTGAATTTAACTATAACTTAGTTTTAATATATTATTAATTTACTATCAAGTATTATTAATTTATATATGTGTATATATATCTTCTATAAACGTGTATATTTAACGTATACATGTGTATATGTTTTATAAATTAATATATAGCTATATATATAATTATATATTGTAGTATATATATATTGTAGTATATATATATGGTAGTATATTTTATTTAAAGTAGTACATATATATTGAATGGTACGTATATATGTGTATATATCTTCTATAGACGTATATATGTTGTACAGTGTATATGTTACGAAGTTGTAGTGTATATGTTTTATAAATTGGTATATAACTATATATATAGTGTGTGTAAATATTGTAGTGTATATATATTGTAGTATATTTTATTTAAAGTTGTACATATATTGAATAGTATCTATATGTGTGTGTATATCTTCTAAAGTAATATATATTTAACGTATACGTTTGTATATCTTTTATAAATTAGTATATAACTATATATAGTGTGTGTGTGTATATTGTAGTGTATATATATTGTAGTGTATTTTGTATAAAGTAGTACATATATATTAAATGGTGTGTATATATGTGTATATATCTTCTATAGACGTATATATTTAATGTATACATGTGTATATATTTTATAAATTAGTATATAACTATATATATATATATATATATATATATATATATATATATATATTGTAGTATATTTTATTTAAAGTAGTATATATATATATTGAATGGTGCGTATATATGTGTATATATCTTCTATAGACATATATATTTAACGTATACATGTGTATATGTTTTATAAATTAGTATATAACTATCTATACATATATTGTAGCATATATACATATTGTAATATATGTTTTACTTAAATTAGTACATATATATTAAATGGTGCGTATATTTGTGTATATATCTTCGATAGACGTGTGTATTTAATGTATACATGTGTATGTATTTTATAAATTAGTATATAACTATATACATTTTGTAGTATAGACATATATTGTAGTATATGTTTACTTAAACTAGTACATATATATTGAATGATGCGTATATTTGTGTATATATCTTCTATAGATGTGTATATTTAATGTATGCATGTGTATATGCTTTATAAATTAGTATATAACTATATATATTGTAGTATATGTTTTACTTAAGGTAGTACATATATATTGAATGGTGCGTATATTTGTGTATATATCTTCTATAGACGTGCATATTTAATGTATACAAGTGTATATGCTTTATAAATTAGTATATAACTACATATATTGTAGTATATATGTGTATATATCATCTATAGACGTATATATTTAATGTATACATGTGTATATGTTATATAAACTATTATATATTGTAGTATATATATATATATATTGTAGTATATGTTTTACTTAAGGTAGTACATATATATTGAATGGTGCGTATATTTGTGTATATAGCTTCTATAGACGTGCATATTTAATGTATACAAGTGTATATGCTTTATAAATTAGTATATAACTACATATATTGTAGTATATATGTGTATATATCTTCTATAGACGTATATATTTAATGTATGCATGTGTATATGTTATATAAACTATTATATATTGTAGTATATATATATATATATATATATATATTGTAGTATATGTTTTACTTAAGGTAGTACATATATATTGAATGGTGCGTATATTTGTGTATATATCTTCTATAGACGTGCATATTTAATGTATACATGCGTATATGTTTTATAAATTAGTATATAACTATATATATATTGTAGTGTATATATATATATATATATATATTGTAGTATATGTTTTACTTAAAGTTGTACATATATATTGAATGGTGCGTATATTTGTGTATATATCTTCTGTAGACGTATATATTTAATGTATACATGCGTATAAGTTTTATAAATTAGTATATAACTATATATATATTGTAGTGTATACATATATTGTAGTATATGTTTTACTTAAAGTAGTACATATATGTTGAATGGTGCATATATTTGTGTATATATCTTCTATAGACGTGTATATTTATTGTATACATGCGTATATGTTTTATAAATTAGTATATAACTTTATAATATATATATACTTATATATATTGTAGTATATGTTTTATTTAAAGTAGTACTTATAGTCGTATATATTGAATGGTGCATATATATGTGTAATTGTGTATATTTTTTTTAAATTCTAATGTAGTATATACTATATATATAGTGTATATATATTGTTTAACATATTTAAAATGTATATAGGTGGGTATATATTGTGTATATTGAATTTTTTTTAAAATTTTTTTATCGGGTTTGACCGGATTTTTAATCGGGTTTGGGTGGGTTTGACCGGGTTGGGTTAAGTGGGCCGGGTTAGGGTGGTTTTTGAAATTTTTACTGTTGGGCCCATCCCGGCCCGGCCCACTTAACCCCCAACCCGGACCCGGCCCGGCCCACAACCCGGTTAATTTTATAGGGCCGATTCCGGGTTGGACCGGCCCGGCCCACTTGATAGCCCTACTATGAATCAAATAAAAATATGACAAAATATTAATTCAATAGATACATGTATCAGGTAGTATGATTTTTTAATAATTTATGAAGATTTATGTATTTTTTATCGATCAATAGATATTTAACAGTTAGATGAGTATGTGTAATTGTCTATCGGAAACAACCTTTCTACTTCTCCGGAGGTAGTGGTATGGACTGCGTGCATCTTACTCTCCCCAGACCCAACTATGTGGGAATACACTGAATTTATTGTTGTTGTTGTAGATGAGTATGTGTAATGTACTAAACATAACAAAAAGTTCACTTTAAAACAAAAGAAAATAGAATAGAATACAAGATATACCTTGCTAAACATTGCTCCCATAAAATATTTATATTACGGTCGAATTTCAACAACTTTTTAATTAAACATCCTTGGAATAATGTTATCTTGATGGACAACAACCTTTTCCTCAACTACAGAATAACATTCCTACACCAATACATTTAGTGCGTGTGTCATGCCTCCTAATAGATATAATTTTTTACAACATTAACATCTTGTCCATGCGTATGCATCAATTTATTGAAAGCAATCTTTTTTCATGAAAATTTCTATTTCTTCTGTCCTCAACCATCTTGATATCTGCAACGCTCACAGGTACATCACTCATCTTGGAGATAATAAAGATATGAATGAAGTACAAGATAGTCATCTAGAATGCATTCTGATCATTGTTGAAATTATCAAAGTTAAAATGTTCAACCAAATCTAACTTACTCACAACAACTTTTTCAGAGAAATACTTTTCTATCAACACACTTGAAGGAGAACCTGAATATTCAAAATTCACTGTATTATCAGTGCATTTTAAATCTACAATAGCAAAATCCAAATAGGAAAAATCTGAATGCATTGTCATTGACCCATACATAAACTTCATCAGATTTTCTGCTCTAATTCGAGCATCAAATTACATTTGATTATCTGACCGATGAACGTATAATTTGATATATTCAGATAAATATCAAAATATTTTTCTCGAAATAACTCAATGACCTCCTTTCTTAAAATCTCGACAAAATCAGTTAAAAATGCTGATTGCATGAGCTGCCGAATCTTAAGGATAAGGTGAAATATGTTTGACAACATGTTTCACGTTCCGCAAACAAACTAATTAACAAAATATATATGTAATTATTAACTGGATATTCATAGCATTAAAAATCGTAACACATAATGTATAACATAGGATAACATATAATATGTATCTTTTCGTTAGTTTATGTATTTGCAAGGTAATGTGTGACCTGATTATGTATATTTCAGGATAACACATAATTATATATCTTTTGATCATTTATGTATCAGGTGGACAACGATAAGATCTAATACATAAATATTATGTATCTTTTCCTCATGCATAACATACATACAACTATAATGTGATCTGATACATAAATATTATGTATCAGATTGTACAAATCAACCGCTGATATATAATAATTAAGAAATTCAGAAGGACAATAATACTGATGATACATATTGGCATACCTTCGATTGAGGCCATCATGATGTTTCTTTTTAACTTTTGTTTTTGGAGATAACGTCTCCGTAGCCTTTGTTTTTAAAGATGACGATACCTATTTCTTAAATTTTGCAGTCAATTTCTTTCGTAACTTTTTCATCATCATAGGATTACGATATTTAGATCTATTTTCACAAAAATGTTTATCTTTTGCATCAAAATCGCCTAAAAAAAAATTTGATGGTGGATTATTATCACCTAAGGTAGGCATTGCACTTTCTAGATCTAATTCCTCAACTGAAAATCGCTCATATAATTGAGTTATACCAAGACTAAACGATAGTCCTGATTCCACTAACTGACTAAAATATGTTTAAGAAAATTAAATTTAAAATGTACTGGACTTGAAAAAATTTAAAAACAAACTAATCTCTTTAATGATTTGGAGAATAAGTTTAGATGAGATTGAAAAGCAGTAGATGAATTAAAGAAGAAAACGACTTCAATTCAAATTTTTTCTAAAACCCTCGTTGCATGCAATTAATTCAACCAATTTTTAGGTAACTATCTCTTAATATCAAATTTGATGGGTTGTGTCATTATTTCAGCCGAAAATGATGGGTTATGCTGTCTTTATGTTATCTATAGGATTTGTAGAGAGAGAAAATAATTTTAGAAAATTTTATAATTATTTTGTAAGGATGAGAATTTGTGTAAATAAAATAAGTTAAATTGTATGTTTATGTTATTTTTTTATATATATAATGGACTACTTCTAACTATACATAAGTGAGCCGGATATCAAGAATAAACAAAACAGGCCCATTAATAATTAATGAAAAAATTACACAAACTAACAACCTTAAGACATTAATTACAACTAATAGCAATAGTTTCTCAAAATTACAACTAATAACAAAACTAGCAATATTTTATCTCTTTTTTGAGAAGCGCGTGTCTTTAAATCATTTTTTTTACTTTACCCTATATTTATGCTACTTTACCAATTTCACTTCCCTGATTTTTGCTTTTGGGATAATACCCACGAAAATACCTGAAGTTTAACCAAATTTTCAGTGGAGCATATTGAACTTTGTGGGGGTTCTATTACCCCCCTATACTTTTTAAATTGGAATTAATTCCCTCCCGAACTTTTTTAAAGTGGAATTAATCCCCCCTCAAAACGTATACCCAGTTTTTCGATGAAAAGTGCGGTGCACGAGCCGTTTCTTCTCCATTTTATCACTTTTCAATATTTTTTCACAATTACAACCATATTAAATATTCCAAATGATTTCATTGAGTTTATGAAGAAAGTTTTTTCAAATAATTGAATGGAATCTTCCATTAATTTTCCATTAAAACTCGGAAGATTCAATTAGCGAGTTCCATTAATGGAAGATTCAATGAAACTCGCTAATTAATGGAACTCGAAAGATTTGAAAAATTCATTAATGAAACTCAGAAGATTCAAAAAATTTAATTTCATGTATGAAGCTATTCAATCTTCCGTTAATGGAACTCGGAAGATTCAAAAAATTTATTAATGGAACTCGAAAGATTCGGAAAATTTAATTTCATGTATGAAGCTATTCAATCTTCCGTTAATGGAACTCGGAAGATTCAATTTTCATTAATGGAACTCGAAATTAAATTAGCGAGTTTTCGAGTTTGAATCTTCCGAATCATTCGTTGAGTTTCAATTAGCGAGTTCCATTAAATTATAACCATTGAGTTCCATTAATTTTCAATTCAACAATGGAGAAACTATTGTTGAAGAAAAGAAAGAAAGAAGAAAGAAGAAAGAAGAAAGAGGAATGAAAGAATAAATAAAAATATAAAACTTTAAATAATTATAAAATTAAGGGGCTGTTTGGCAAAAAAAAGAGTTTAAAACGTTTTTAACACTGTTCACGCGCTCAATGCGCGTGAATCACACGCAGTGTGTCAAGTGGCAGATATATGCCATTAAAATACGAAAAAAATGTCTGGGGAGTAATAGGACCCCCGCAAAGTTCAGTATGCTCAACTGATAATCCGGTCAAACTTCAGATATTTTCGTGGGTATTATCCCTTTATTTTTTCAAATTCCATTTTTCTCTCTCAAGATCTTGATAAACACTCTCTCCATCTATTAAGGTAAGTTTATTTTTAGAGTTAATGCATGCTATAGTTTTCATATAAATTTTTTTATGTATTTTTTTGTCGCCAGTTTTTTCATTATTCTTCTGCGAATTGGTCTGTTTGATTTTTCTTTTCTGTACTTGTCGCCATTTTTCTTGAACCTTCATATGTGATTTTACATCCAAAAGAGCACAGAAAAAGGTTTGGTTGACTCTTTCACCCACTTTTTTTTTTCTCTTTCTCTTTCTAAATCTTGTAATCTTTCGTGAACACTGTCAAAATTATATATGGTAGCCTTTTTTGTCTTTGATTTTTCAAAAAGCTTAACTTTTTACTGTAAATAAAACAGTAGAGTTTACTCAACAATAAGATGAAAATGACAAAGTGAAGAAGTAGTAGTAGTTTATTCAGATCTCAAGATTTTATTTTTCTTTTACCTATAAAAAATTATTTCTTTCTCTTTTTATGTTGGATCTGAAATTTACATGAAGATTATGTGATTTTTTGAATTTATTTTTTCGTGTTGTATTTTTTGAATTTCTGCTGTAATGGAAGAATATGCAAATAGTAGTAGTTCAGTTAGAGATATTCAACCGATTAATTTAGTTTTTGATGAAATTTCGTCGTTTAATCTTGATTTAACACAAGATGAAGACGTTAACTTGTGTTCTACTAGCATTGAAGAGCTGAGATCGAAGCAACATAGTGATCCTGTAAAGACTGTGAAAATCATGAAACGGAAAGCATTGACAAAATCTTCATCCCCAAAATTCATAAAAATTCAAAAGTCGGTGAAAAAAAAAAGTCAGACGAAAAAACGGAATATAGTAAAATTGCATGTCCCGTTTCATCTGATTTTGAATCTGAAGAAGAGAAAGTGAAGGAGGTATTTTGATATGTGTAAAGTTTTATAGTTTCTGGACAACATGTTCATATATGTATTTTATATATACATTTTATGAGCTGTTTATTTTTTTAGTTTTGTTGCTAATTTGTTGATATGCATCTGTTATATCTAAGATTTTCGATTTGTATGTGTAAGATATTTGTATTTGTTACTGATAAGGTTTGTAATTGATGTTCATTTGTATATTGTTCTTATAAGTTAAATTTGTACCATTCGTGTATTCATGAAATACATATATATGTTTCAATGTAAATATAATATGTATATTGTAAATACATAAGTACCACTATTTTGACATGTAAATATTATACATGGTACAGATTAGATATGTATCTGTTTTGTTTACTGATAAGATATGTTTTTGACTATGATATGTTCTTCTTTTTTATTGATAAGTATGATATTTGGATAAATTATGTATAAATAAAATACATAAGTAATTTATTTGTCTGAAATCATATGAAATGTATTTATTATCTGTTAGATATGTATTTTCTTATTTGTACTGTTAATATTTATATTTTTTGCTCAGTTGGATATGTTTATTAAGAGTAAATGACAATGTTTGTATATTGATGTTTGATAACTAAGATATGGACCAATGATGACAATGTTTGTATTTTGATGTTTGATAACTAAGATATGGAGCAGTGATGTTACTTTAAGATGTAATGTAACTTTTAAGATGTATTTTCTTAAATACATATGTTGCACTGTTGGACATATAATTGTATTTTTGTGTTGTATAGGTATTGCGTGATCAAAATATACATGGCAAGAGTAATGCATGTATATGTTCCAACTGTTGACGGTGTTTTAACTGTTGAATTTGATCCAAATCTTTTTCGCACGAGATATGCTTTAATTTTGTGGTATTATGGTTCGAGGAAAGAAGAAGGGAAGGCACAAAGTGATGATGAAGCACCAATGAGGCCTCCTAGGAATATTGGGATAACAGAAGATATTGAAGTGCATGATATTGGAAGATTATTTTGAATTTGTTGTATTTTATAATAGTGAACTTTAGGTAGACTAAGATTTAGTTGAATATTTCTTAGGTTTCATATGTCACTTTAATGTTGAAATTTGATATCTTAATATTTTCTTTGCTGTAATTGTTAGATTTTTGATGTTTAAGTTTCTAAAACACAATTGTTCGTGCTTAATTTATGCTACTGTTATGCATATTTTGGTATGAATACGTGCTTTCCAGTTTTGAATATAATTTTTAGTAATGAATATATATGTTTCAGTCATTATATGTATTTTTCATTTATGCATTTGTATTTTTCATTTTATGCATATGTATTTCTGAGTAATGCATATGTATTTCTGAGTAATCCATAAGTATTTATGATTAATACATAAGTATTTTACCAAAAATGCGTGTTGTATCCTTTTATGTTATGCATAATGCATATGTATATATAATTAACACATGTAGTTATGCATAACACATATGTATATATGAATACTGCATATGTTTTTTATAAGTCTGAATATATATTTTCTGCTATGCATATATATATATATATATACATTTGTCTGAATATATATTTTTTTGGCTCTTCATATGTATGTGTATTTGTCCAGTTTAACACATATGTAGTTTACCATATAAGCATATGTATTTATGAATTATCCATAGATTTTTTTCATATATGTGTATATATCTATGAATAATGCATATTTATGTATGATTAATGCATGTTTTTTTTTTTTTTTTTAAAATGTATTTAAAGTTTTAGCTACGTAATTATAAGTCATTATATGTATTTTTAATTATTTTATTTATTACATAAATGTATGTTAACTTATTCTTAGTTTTTATAGATTGACATAGATTTTTATTCGATTCTCATATGTATTTTTTCAGATTAAAGATTTAACTTGTGTGACATACAATTTATTAAATATAAATAAATAATGTTACATGTTTTGTATACTATATTCTTAATGATAACATTTGCAACAATTTAACTACAAAAGTTCAATAAAATCAAAAAATTTAATCAAAATTTAGAATCATATAATAATCAGTGAAAAAATGAAGCAATTATTTTTTGACTGAATACATCAATAAACTTATCATTTATTATATTTTCTACATGAACGTCTATTGTGAATGAACTACATTAATTTTTATTTTTATTTCCGAACATATCTCTTCCCAATTTTTCATGGTCCTTCTTTGCAGGTCTTTCAGAGGGTCGCTTGTGTTTTGGGGGCAAAATTATCTCCTCCAATATCTCCTGTGGAATCACCCAATCATCTTTGTGGGGTATAGGATACATGAAAAGATCATAAGTTCTTGACACAGTTTTTGATTTATATAGATTAGAGCAATATGAACCCTTTTGAAAATTCTTGCTATCAAGTACTGCATAAGCATGCACACACGGTATCTCGTCCTATTGGAATGCATGACAAGAATTTTTTTTCCTTAAGGCAAACAATAAAATGTTTATCCTTGTCGTGTACTGTATAGACATACTCTGAGGCTGGTATAACCTGAAATTATTAAAATAAAATTAAAACTATAACAATAATTATTTATTTGACATTTGTAATTGTTCCAGTTTAGCAATTGTATTTTACCAACTCTGCATATGTATATTGCATGTCTCAATATGTATTTTTAGAAATATATGGCCTGCATATTTTATTTTTTTTAAAAAAACAAATGCAATCAAACACTTAAAACAGAGTGCATATGTATTTTTTAAATACATATAGCTGGCAGCATATGTAAACTGAAATACATAAAAGTAACTACCAGTGATCACATAAACAGACTGCATATGTATTTTACAAATACATATAGCTGGCAGCATATGTAATGTTAAATACATATATAAGAAGGACTTACCAGTTTCATCCATGGTATAAGCAGCTACAAAAGTATCAGTATACAGTTTTCTGAAATGACTTGCATCAACGATTATTACAGGTCTACAATGTTCGAACCCTTTGATACAATAACTTATTAGTATATACAAAACTTCAAAACGAAATCCAACAAGAACAAATTCTTTAATTGAAAACGAAAAAAAATACAAAATAAACTGTAACAATTGTATATCAATATTCAACCTACATAACGTGATGAAAAACTCTAATTTGTAAAAATAAATTATCGATCAAACCACTTTGTTCGAGAACTGATCAAACCATTGTTGTTACAATTTTTCCAGCGATTTTCACAAATATAGTTCGAAAATTCACAAACAAAATCATATTTGTTTATTGATACCTGTATTTGCAGCGTTGTCTTATCAAACTATTTGCAGCATTGTCTTATCAAACTTTTCTCAAAATATTAGACGATGAACATAAATTTTGGAAGCATTCTTTTTTTGAAATTGATATGAGTTGCAGATTATGAAAAACGTTTTTGAATTTTGAATTATGTTGCAGTAAAATAATGGTTGTGGTTAAAATAGAGTCATTAAAGAAAAAAGTATTTGTAAAAGGTTAAGAAATCTGTCAAATTAAATATTCCTTAAATTAAGGAATCGTTTTTTTCATATTAAACTGAAACAGATTGGAGTTAAATTAGGAACATAATCTTTAATTGTATATGTATCTAACTAGTAACAGTTTAATCAAATACAAAATACATATTGCTATTTTTTGTAATTTTGAAAGGATTGCTATAAAACTTTCAATTAAAGCTCTATAATTGCTATTTCTGAAATTTTCCTATAATTAATCTAAGGTGGCTGCTATCAAAGCTCAATCAATCTATTATTACTAACATTTAGTAACAAGATTGATTGAATTATTGATCTTTAGGTTTCATTGGTTAAACATGTAGATAATTAAAGAAATCAGGAATTTAAAATTAAAAATACGTTATTTGATTGTGAGCTTGACACATGTCACTTCATTAAAATTAATGGCAAATTTGTGTTGAAATATAACGACAGGGGTATAGATCGAAAGTATAACAAGAGAGGTACATTTAAACCAAAAATGAAGAATATTTGACCCTTTTTTGCCTTTTTACTTTAAGCTTTTTAACTTTTCAGTTTCTAAGTTTGGTACGTGTGATAAGATAGTAATTTCAGAATAAAATTTGAAATTAAGTTTATCTTATGTTTGGAGTAAGACATTATCTAATTCAAATACTATTTTATTCCATTATTTGTACTAAAATAGTTGGATTAACAATCCATATGAAAGATGAGATAAAATAGTCGCATGAGATCTCCCAGTGACCCAACCCATGAGATATCTATACTTATCTCGTCATGTGTACCAAATGACCCTAACTTCTTCTTTTTATTGTGTTAGTGCTATTGAGCATTAGATGTTTTTGTAGAGTCTTATTGTTAAACTGGAGAGAACTTAGTTACATCATTTATGTTATAAGTAGTGATTACTTCCTTGATTTATTTTTACTTGACATATTTATTAAAAAAATTATAATTGACATGACTATTTTATTATATTATTCCCATTAATTGAGTTAAGAAAACATAAATGTTTACTTTTTCTTGTGTGTTAAAAGTAATTTATGGGAGAGATGTTTAAATTGGGCATAAAGTAACAGTTAGAAGTATTTTAGCTGATGTGATTTTTTTCTTTTTCCTTCCAATTTTTATATTTAATTATTTTATTGGGAGAAAGGATTTTCTAACATTTTAAACTAGTTAATATACTGAAAATGATTTTCATTCAAAATTTGTAGATTTTGGATAATATTTTAGTGAAAGATATCACAACACATAATAATCCTTTAACTGCATTAGTTACTCCATTTAAATTGGTAACGGCAAAAACATTTTTGCCTTTTAAATTATTATCAGTCTGATTAATTGTTGCCATAGAGGTGTGCATTGGTCGGTTCGGTTCGATTTTATATATTATTGGTTCGGTTTATCGGTTTTCAATTTTTAAATATGTAAAACCAATAAGATATTTTCTTATCGGTTTCAGTTTATCGATTTTTGGTCCTTAACGGTTCGATTTTCGGTTTAACTAATAAGAAAATACTCATAAAATAGAAATTGTAACAACTAACATAAAAAAAATGAAAACTCAGTTACTGCCAAAATCCTACGCAATGCATTTTAGTTTACAAGAATCTTCAAACTTGAACTGAATGTTAGTTCGGAAAAAAACTAAATCCTAATTGTTGGAAGCTACCAAATGCTTCAAGCTTTCTAATACGATAATACCCGAGCTTTATATTGTTCCTTTGTTTACCTGAATAGGTTAATACTTTGTGAATTACTGAATTGTGAATAAATAGTGCATATATATATATATATATATATATATATATATATATATATATAGAAGTAATATAGATATTTATGTATATAACATAAATAGGGATAAACAATAACTTAGTGTATCCTTATTGGGTTATCGTTTTAACCGATAACGCAATAAGCTAAAATTGAAATTGAATCGTTTACCCAATAAAATATTTTATAAAACCAATAAAAAACTATTAACCCAATAACCCAATACTAATAACCTAGTAACATTATTATCGATTTGGTTTATCGATCGGTTCGGTTTTTGCACACCCCTACTTAAAATTACGTAAAAATAGAAGGAACTCAAAAAAAAAAGAAAAGAGAAAGCAAAATCTGAAAACATTTAGGACTCGCTTGGTACGCTGTATTAAATGAAATAATCCATGGATTAAAATTTAGTCCAGCCATGTACAATGTTTGGTTGCCCAATTTAAATCTAATCCCACCTAATACATGGATAGCTAATACACCATAGAGTGTATTAGCTTATACCTAAGAAATCATGGAATTACTTATCCATGGCTTAATAATACATGGATAAGAGAATTAAATGACTCAACTACCCCTCAATTCTTTTTATTAAATTTTTCCTTTAGTTTCATTTTAAATTTAATCACTACAAATTTGGTTGTTATGTTACATTCATTTAATTTGCCAACCTTTTTTTACTTTGCGTATGCGAATCAAGTGCTTAAATATCATTTACTCCATGTTGGTTGATAGCTTCGAATGTGAACTACATTTATGCTATTTTGTATTTGTTCAATTTACAGACGGATTAATTTAAATAGAAAAGATTATTGTCAAATAAATATATAATTTGAAAATCTAAAACTACATTATCAATAGTCCGTGATGTTCTTACATAGTGTGCTTTACATTTTTGAAAAATTATTTCTCTATAATATGACAATTATTTGTTGTTTTAAATTTTTCTTGATTAAATAGACTTAATTTTTTTTAAAAGAAATAAATGATCAACTAAACGGAGTGAGAATTATTATTCATATTTTAGCTTTTCTATAAGATCGCGCAAAGGGCGAGCAACTTGACTAGTTAAATGAAGTAGAAAATCTCATAAAAATTTAAGGATATAATTGTAAAGAAGTTTTTGTAGAGTTTTAAAATACATGATATATCTACTTTTTTATACAATGAACCAAACACTTGATAAAAAATAATCCCTATATTGCTAATTCCAGTAATGTTAATCCATGGATAACTTCTCTTTCTCTTTGTACCAAACGACCCCTTACTACAAGAATTTATTAGGAAAAGAGTGTATTCTTTTTTCATTTACACACTTCCCTTTCCATCCATCCATAAAAAGGTTACAAAAGGAAAAAAAATCAAAGCACTTAATTTTGAATTTTTCATAGACGGGTCCCACTCCAACCCATGTTATTCAAAAGTTGTAGCCGTTGGAAAATTATACACTACAATGTTTTCAAAGTCCAATACTCAAATTAAATTATAGCATAATTCAAGTGGAGCTTCTCAACAAGCAAAACATAGAAAGCCAAAAACTCAAATTAAACTTCGATTTGATTTTTTCTCCACAGTAGCTTGGTAAGAAACCATAATTTGTTTGCGTAAATATTTGTAATTTTTTGGTTCATTTAAATTCGAACTAGTTTGGGATTGGGACGTAGTTATTTGTGATTGACTTATATGTGTATGTGTTTTTCAATTGGATTTGTTAGCAGAAGATTTGGGGGGATTACAGATATCATGTCGTTAACACCGGATTTAAATCGGAAAGTTGGAGTGGGAGTAGCACCATCTCCGTTGCCGTTTTTAACACCGAGACCGGAACGGCGACGGGGAACGGATCCTAGAGGAATTGATTATAGCTCCAATCGGATGGATAAAGATAAAGAGGTCAATGTTCAAGTTCTGGTTAGATGCAGGTAAGCTTCCCTAGATTTTCTGAGTTCGTGTGTGTGTAACAGACGTGTTTTAGTGTGTGGGTGTGCGTGACTCTATGTGTGTGTGTGTGACAGAGGTGTTTCTAATAGGCATCATAGCGGATTCAGAATTTGAAGTAGTAATCACATATTAATTTATAATGATAACTGAGTTCACAATCAAATATTTATATAATTTAAATGAAAATTTTAATTTATAATGATAACTGGGTTCACAATCAAATATTTATATAATTTAAATGAAAATTTTAATATAGGGTACGAGTAAAAGCTAGTAAGGTGTGGAGGAGGCTTATTAAGATAGAAGGATAGTACGAAAGAGTGCGTCAGTGCTAGTAGGTAGGACTTTGTTATAGTACTAGTTGTTGTTCTTCAACGTTTTCAGGGACAAGAATCTGTAATTTGACACAATAACTTCAACACTAGTTCAAGTTTAAAACAAGAACACTATGAAGTACAACAACACCCTCAACACAAGATCAAAGTGATCTTTCTAAGAAGTGTGTTTTATTTTTTCAGAAATTAAGACGAAACAGAAATGTAAAGCCAAGTCTCCCAACTTCACGGAGTGTCCTTAAGGAATAATTCCCCTTTGTCCTTAAGACCGCATACACTTACCCTCTCCAGACCCCACTTGGTGGGTTTATACCGGATATGTTGTTGTTGTACGAGTAAAAGCTACTGTGTTCTGGGAACCCGTACCTGAAAAGCTGGATCTGCACCTGCTGATTCTGTATCAATTTATGTTATGAATTGTTTTTTAAAAAAAATTATAAGATTTGGGGGCAGCGCAAGGGGAAACGGGAAGGGAATTAGAAGGTGGGGAATCGAACCCTTACCAACCAGGTGAGAGTTAGTTCAGGTAGTCAACCAACTGAGCTACTAAGATTCCCATGTCGTGTAGTGTGTTACGTCATACTTATGTTCCTTAATGTAATTTGCATCTGGATATGTCTGATTATATTTACTGATTAATTTGGCTTTTACGCATTTTCCCCACCTAGAAAAATGGACAGAAATGAAAGTTCCATTTTTTATTTCTGAACATCTATCATAGTTTGCCTTTTGCCCCCCTTGCAATAATGGCGGAGAATCTTTGGAGTTTTGAAGCTTATTACATCTACTAATAATTAGTGGTGTTCCTTTTGTAAGGTATCAAAATCAAGAACTTTTTATTTCAAATTCAATGCTTCTGTTTTCTGTGCTTACATCGCTTGCTGAAAGAAGTGTTAGTCTGATCAATAGTATCAGTTATATGATGACTACATCCTTCAGTACCTGAAAATTAACCAAGATGTAACATTTCCTCGTCTCCAAAAAAAACGCGTCTAAAGAGATTAAGGAAAGTAGTTCTATGACATGATTTGAAGGGCTGTATACCTGCTGCTGTTTTATTTCCAAAATTTCGTGATTATAAAATTGAATGTGAAAAACACACCTCATCATGGACATCAATGGCTTACAATTAAATGTATCGCTGTGCATGGCTGCTCATTTTTGTTATACATTAGTTTCAAGCAAAGGAAATGCTTCATTTTTCATTTGACTAATGTTGATTGTTGTTTTAGGCCATTGAATGATGACGAGCAACGGATAAATGTTCCAAAAGCCATAACATGTAACGAAAGCAAAAGAGAAATTTCTGTTGTACAGAATGTAGCTAACAAGCAAGTGGATAAAGTTTTCACGTTTGACAAGGTACAGTTCCTTTGTTTTTGCAGTAGCTTTTTGGTCATTGGATATTTGGATTGATGGTTGACATGCTATACATGTTAGAGTTACAATTCGCTTAAAATAATTCTTTTTACCAGGTTTATGGCCCGAAAGCACAGCAAAGATCAATTTACGATCAATCCATTTCGCCCATTGTGAAGGAAGTTCTTGATGGATTTAATTGCACTGTATTTGCATACGGGCAGACTGGTACAGGCAAAACATATACAATGGAGGGAGGGATGAGGAATAAGGTACTAAGTGGTTCACTCACTCTACGCCATAGCATCTTTCACGTCGATGTATTCTGGTCCTTAAATCTTGTTCTTTTGTTATGTCATAGGCCGGTGAATTACCAGCTGAAGCAGGTATAATTCCAAGGGCAGTTCGCCAAATTTTTGACACACTTGAAGCGCAACATGCAGACTATAGCATGAAAGTGACCTTTTGGGAACTATACAATGAGGAAATCATTGACTTGCTAACTTCAGAAGAGCCATCAAAGCTTTCAGAAGAGAGACAAAGGAAGCCCATATCCCTCATGGAGGATGGAAAAGGTTTAGTTGTAGTGAGGGGCCTTGAGGAGGAAGCGGTGTACAGTGCAAATGACATTTATAACCTCCTGGAACGAGGAGCGGCCAGGAGGCGCACCGCAGACACTCTATTAAACAGGAGAAGCAGGTAGAGGACCTCTATTAGCATTCATTGATTTGAAAAGTAAATGTGAGCAACAAATTAAATATGCTCTTCTTCTGCAGTCGCTCTCACTCTGTATTTAGCATAACTATTCATGTAAAAGAAACGACTGTCGGAGATGAGGAGCTCATTAAGTGTGGCAAGCTCAATCTTGTTGATTTAGCAGGATCAGAAAATATTTCTCGATCAGGTGTCCGAGAGGTATGATATTAGCATCCATCACAGATTTTGCTCTTTGATTCCTTGCTGCTGTAATATATCAGTTCATTGATTATCAATAATCAACTAGCAATGCTGTAGGAATGCAACATATCTACTTGAAGTATTTCTATCCATAATCAGACCATCCAGTCTATATTTAGTTTGGGAGAGGAAATTATATTTCCTTTGTTTTTCCTTCTTTACACTTCCACGACTTACACAAAGAGTAGCAGATGTCAAATTAGTTCTGGAAAATTTACACGTAGATGTGACACAAAAGCAGTACGGGGAAGCTTTTACCGTTACTCTTATCTCTCAAGCTATCCAAGTAACTTTTAAACTGAATGAAAAATTCGTGCTGGGAAACACTTCAAAATAATTTTATCATTCTTCTGGAGTGGTGGTAACAAGTCATGGACTGCATTAACCTATAAAGGGAATCCAACTCACAACATATATATCTGCTTGAACTCAGGGTCGTGCAAGAGAAGCTGGGGAAATCAACAAGAGTTTACTTACTCTTGGTCGTGTCATAACAGCTTTGGTTGAGCACTCCATTCATGTACCTTACAGGTTTTGTGTCTAGAAACACTTCTTTTCGCGTTCTCCCTTTTCTCCCACTTATATCTTCTTAATTTGAATTATACAGGGATAGTAAGCTCACAAGACTCTTGCGAGACTCTCTAGGAGGAAAAACAAAAACTTGTATCATTGCAACAATTTCACCCTCTGCCCACTGTCTCGAAGAAACTTTAAGCACGCTAGATTATGCACACCGTGCTAAAAACATCAAAAACAAACCGGAGGTTATACTATTATTTTTTGCTTATAGTATTTTACATTTAACGTGTTATATGTAATTTGAGCTGAATAAAGCTCTGCATTTCAGGCTAACCAGAGAATGTCCAAGGCAGTGCTGCTCAAAGATCTATATTTGGAACTAGAAAGGGTGAAACAAGGTATATGCTAGTGCACTTTGTTTTTCGTTTCTGTTTTCTTTGTTTCTCTACTAGGATACTTTTTTCACCAATTGTGCTATTTGCCTTTATCATCAAACCAGATGTCCGAGCTGCAAGAGAAAAGAATGGCGTTTATGTTCCACATGAAAGATTTTTGCAGGATGAAGCGGAAAAGAAGGTATATGTCCACAGATTAGCTAGCATTCTAATAATTTTCTAAGATGGGTTTGCCTGTAGTTTACCTGACCACAGTGTCATTTCCCCCTATGTACATCTTAGAAATATTCTTGAGTTGTTGAAGTTTAAACTAGATTACTCCCAATAAGTAATTTGCCATTAACCAGAGATTATAGTCTAGTTTTAAATTAGTTTGAATAATCACTCAGTTCGGAATCACAGAACTCAATGCATCGGTTATAGGTTATTTGGAATTACATTGTGCATGATAGGACAATTCACTGTGAAGAACTTTCCCGGCCCTTTCTGATTTACTTAAATTTTTACAAGTCATCGGTATTATCTTATAGGCAAAGAATGAGAAGATAGAGCAGTTGGAGATTGATCTAAACATTAGTGAAAAGGTAAATTTTGGAATTGTTTCCTTTTCTTTTACTTTATTATTAAGGTTTTTAAGACCCAGATTCATTTGATATATGCACTTACCGAATGCTTACCCCTTCACTCAACAGCAAGCTGACAAATTCCGTGAGCTTTATCTTAGCGAGCAAGAAGAAAAGTTGAACCTCAAAGCTGAACTCAAAGACTGTCAGGTAATGCTAAAGAGGAAGTTCATAAATCATGCATAGAGCTTCTTTTTCTGTAAATAATTCGTGTCTTCCTATATTGCTCAGGCGAATCTGGAAAATAGTAAAAAGGCATTACATGAGCTTCAAGAGAACTACAGGGTTGCTATTTCAACACTGAAGGAAAAGGAATTAATTATTTCTAGACAAATACATTCAGGTATTTTAAGGTCTTAGCCTCTTACAAGTGAACTTTTCTTCGTATGACCCATCATGTGATTGTTCTGTGACTTGCAAACAGAAAATTGTCTGATCGATTGTGCGAAGCACTTGAGGAAAAATTTGCAGAATGCATCAGAAGATATATCTTCACTTTTTGCAAGAATAGGTACTCCTGGATTTTTGTTCGTTTACTGATATATCTTGCTGGCATTATATATTCTATTGACAAAAAACTATCAACTCTTCAGGAATAAAAAGTTTAGCAGACTTTTGATTCTACATGTTAGCATAAACCACACCCTTTTGATATTTAAGGCCTTGCTAAGAAGTAAAGTGGTCTCTCGATTTTTTTACTCCTCCCTATTATTAGCATCAACATTGGGACTTCCAGACTTGCAACCGTTCTCCTAGTGTTTTGAAGTAAAATGAAGATGTCATTTTTTAATATAAGCAAGATTTGCACTCTTCTAAAGGTTCTATTTAATACAGATTACAAAGACAAGCTGGAAGCAGATAATCAAAATCTGCTGCGTACATTTGGTTCAAGGCTTGATGATAGTCTAAGTGACCTGCACAAGACCATTCACGGGTTGATATCCCAGCAACAGCAGCAATTAAGAGGCATGGAAGAGCATGTCAGCGCATTTCTTGCCAGCAAATGTGATGTAAGACTTTAAACTGAGCTGTCTATGTACCTTTATCCATACTTAAGTTCATTGGTGGAGGAATTCAATACCTTTTTAATACCACCAACCAGGTCACTAAGGTCATGGAATCAAAGATCAACAAAATGCTACAAACATACACTTCTGGCATGGCAAGCTTGAAGGAGCTTGTTGGTGCGTTGCAGTTGGAAGCTTCTTCTGATTTGGAGCAGATCAAGTCTAAAATATCATCTCAAGCTACCACAGTTGAGAAGGTAAGAAGTGTCAGTGTTTCTGATGTACCTGCTGATATTAGGTTACTATAAATTAAGCGAGAAACTTTTCAATGCAGTTCCTTACAACTGCATCTTTGGAGGCGAAAGATTTCGTTTGTGATATTAAGAATTCTCTGGACGAACAAAGACAAGTACTAGATTGGTCTGCTAAACAACAAGAAGAGGTTAGTCAATTTTTTCCCTTGTATATTTTCACAAGAATCATGTGTACAGCCTTTTTATGTATTCTAGTTACTGAAATATAGAACTGACAAATCATGAATGGCACAGGGACTTCACCAAAGTCTTGTTTCAGCACAATTAATTTCTCAGGCGACTGTAAACTTCTTTGATGATCTCCAGCAACGTGCTTCGGAAGTGATGAAACTCCTTGATAAGAGCAACATTAATAAAGTTGACCAACTACAGAAGTTTGAGAAGGCATTCAAGGTTAAGAAGCAGAAGTGACTCAACTATGTTCAACCAATATCTAAGTGCCTGTCAGGAGGTTAAAATTTCTCTTTTTCTCTTTGAGGCAGGAAGAGGCATTTAGAGAAGAAAATTTGGCTCTTGAGAAAATTGCGGCAATACTATCAACTCTGACAACTAAGAAAACAGCTATGGTGAGTCTGTTGCTTTTCTTATCATGCATGACACTTCAGAGATTTATTCATCGCACATTATTTAATGTCAGGTGTTAGAAGCGTCAAGAAACTTACAAGAATCTAGTGCAAAAGAAAATAAGCAGCTGTTGCAAGAAATATCAGGTGTCCAGCAGGTATCAGCTAGTGCAAAGCAAAAATTGAATGACTACATTAATGAGGTGAAACAAAATTTCTTGGAAGACACGTTCATCTACACAGAAAACAGAATGACTTTGGAAAATTGCCTGCAAGAGTGGTAAGCTCTCTGTTCTTTTTTATGGAATGATTTTTCATTTTGAAGGAAGATGAGGCGGTTTCAGATTTGCACAAAGAATATTGGGAAGAAACAGAAAGATGTTGACATCCTGGTGATACTATATATGAACAAAACAACAGAAACACTTGAATTTTGTCAAAAATCAGTTCCACAGATTGAATTATCCATAATGAAGTATTTGAATGTGTAAACAAGTTACAGTGAAGAAAATCCCGTATATATAAAAGAAAAGGATGAGAGGATAGTTAGTTGTGTTTGGTTGGAAAGACTCGGTGCTAGAAGAAGAAATTCTTGGATATTCTACTCATTATTTTTTCTTCTGGTTTAGCACAAACAAGGTGGATAACTTGAATGAACAGTTGGGCGAAACTCAATTAGGATTCCATCAAATTCTTACAAGCAATCTTGCAGAGATAGAACATATTTCACGGTAAGTTTTCCCTTGCAACCTCTTTTAGTTTCTGTTAGTTATTTGAATTCTAATTCTTTTTACATCTCCCCTTGACAGGGAAAGCTCCACCACAATTGGCTGTGCATATAACGAATTTCTCTCTACTTCCTCATCTGTGGATGGGGAAGTTAAAGCCCATAGTCGCGATTTGCAGACTTCTTTCAATGGTATCAGAATTCTGGATACAGATAGTGACTTTAACCCTCAAATTGAAATTCTTTTACTAAAAAATGTTACTCCTGCATCTGCAGATTCTTTGACGTTGGACATGGATCACAAGAAAAGAATCGAGTCAATGAGTAGCATCTGCATGAATCAGCTGAGCTCTACGCAACAGAACCATGGTGAATGTATATCAGATATCCAATGTACAGCAGAACAATGCCTCCAAAAAGATTACCTGGTATATTTACGTTTACTACACGTCTACAACAAACCAAGAATCTAAAATTTGAATTTGTATGATTAATAAGTTCTATTCCTATTCTAGTTTATTGAGCAATAATTTTGTAAACAGGTTGACATGTGCACCGATAAGACACCTATGAAGCGAGTGATACAAATTCCGAGCCTTTCACCCATTGAAGATATGAGAACAGTGATATCTAAGGTTAGTTTAGAGAATGAACCCAAGTGGAGTGGTGCTGAGGGCAAGAATCTGCAACAACTACAACAATGTAACGGAGTCTCCCCCAATAGAACTCCATTTGCAGATGTCAATTGATTTGACATTGTTAGATTAGAAAATTGATAGCTCTGAGTCATTTCTTAATATGTACTCATCTACTGATGAGTGGTGAGTGGAGATTTCCCCTACGACTATAACTGCTCAATAGCTTTTAAGGTCTTACGTTGTAAGTTGTGGTGCTGTTGTTGCATGCTCTAAATTATGGATTAAAATCTCTTCATTTCCCATTAATTTGTCAACAAGAATCAAAAGCTCTTCAATTCTCTCTAAATTATATGGATCTTGTTCAAGAATCTGTAACTTTCCCTTCCATCACCATGGATAAGATGGTTCTACTAGATCTGCTTATTGTGAAATTGCAGTCTGTTGTTAATATTGCAAGGACTTTGACTATGCATTCCTACCTCAGAAAACTAGAGCTCTTTGTTACATATTCAGAATATGTTAATTATTACCCTCATCAGGTAACTAAGATGCTAAAGCTTGCTTTTTGTCATGCTGAGCATGTGACTGAAGAGTGTGATATTTTCACTCTGCGAAAACATCTTTAGTTTTTGCTATTAAATATGATGTTCTTTAATTTTTGTCCTCCTGCTCATTTTAATGAGAATTTGTGAAGCTTTTATCAAGTCAGGCCAAATTCGCTCGGCATGAATTGTGAGAATTTTTGGCTTGCTTGACGTAGGTTCTGTAGATATTAAGTTATGCGGCAATAAGTTAGTGTCGTGTTCAAAGATTGAAGTTTGGCCTTTTGAGGCACATTATGTTCTTTATCATTGCTGTTTTGCAACTACATTATGCCCTCCAGACACGCACATTACATAATTTCTGAAATATAATGATACGAAGGTATTAACTTATGCTGCAGAACAGCTTGTTATTTGACCATTTATTTGTTGCTTAAAAGTATTTAAGGGCAAATTAAGCACCACCCAAAAATACCCCTCTTCCCTAAAGCTCCACAGGATCACCTAAAATCAGTCCTTCACTTTGAGGAGTTTGTTGCTTAAAAGGAGAAACTAACATGCAGTCAGCTAAAAAGAGAAGACCAACAAACTATACAAGACGAGAGACGTTCTGTGTTGAGCAACAACACGAAAACTTGAAAACAAAAAGATGGACAACGTTTTATCATTTTAGAAGTTCTATTCGGATGGTCAAATATTTACTTCAATTTCAACTTTCAAACCCTATCTTCCATCTCATCACCTTACTCCCCCTGTTCCTTTTTTCTATTTTTATTTTTGCAGAACAATGTTGTTATCACTGTCGACGAACACTAGCATAAGCAAATAGTAAAGAGAAGGCTGGATAAAAAGCAGTAAAAAGCTCCTCCAGTTCTCTTGTCAGCCAGAAATAGTAAACAAGAAGTTAAGAACTATAATATAGCTTCCACAAAGTATATCATGGCAATCAACATTGCCAATGTCATGGCAAAGATTAATTTGTCCTCCCACCCAAAAGTCACTTTGGAGGATATGTATTCCCAATCACCCTATCCTTATATAGTCACCGATTTCCTAAGAACCACAGCAAGCTGATTTTTGGGCAGCCTGAGCACCTCCTGCTGCCTGGTCGGGTTGATTAATCCTGATGGCCTGAGGCTGTAAAGTACAGTAAAGCATGAATCAGTACACTCAACAAGTGTAACGCAAGAAAGAGGAGGTCATTGTGCATAGGTGCTGTTAGGGGAATCAGAGGTCATTTTGCCCTTGTAGGTCACAACAGATTATCCACAATCACCAATGAGTTACAATAAATAGAAAGGGGAAGGGATTGACTCTACAAATTAGAAACTAATACCTCAGCCCTTGCGTCAGTTTCAGAAAGTCTCTGTTTTATATCCCCAGCTATTGAAAAGAAAACCTCCTCAACATTCATATTTGTTTTGGCACTCTGCATGAAAATATAACTAGAACCTAAGTAAGAATGTTATTGGAAAATAACTCCATCAAAATCAGTTCCACTTACGGTCTCAAAGAATTTAATGCCGTATTCATCAGCTAGTGCTTGACCTTTGGATGTAGGAACAGCCTAGAGAAAGCTTATATCAAGTGAGACAACAATAGCAAAGCAAGGCTATATATACAGATATGAGCAAATAAATGGTGGATGGATAGAGAGAGATAGAGAGAACACCCGTTTGCTTTCATCCATATCAGCCTTGTTTCCCACAAGTATTTTGTTGACATTGTCAGAAGCATGTTGTTCAATGTTACGGATCCAATTCCTGATGTCTAAACAATAGCAAGTGTTACTCTTGAGTTGAACCAACGCAAATATTAATCTAAGTGAAGTTCACATAATATGGAGAAGAGGTGGAAGAGAGGCATACTACAAATCGTACAAGGCAAAGAAATATATTTCAGAGAATGGTAACCTTGGTTAGAGGTTGGAGGATATTTCTAAGGTCAAATATGTCTAAGTATATGACTAGACCCTAACCATTAACCCCACCCTGGGTTTACAGGACAAAAACATTTATCTAAAAAGCAAAAGGACCACTTTAAATCCAGATTAAAAACTTACTCCAAGCATTTCTTTAAACTAGTGGAAACTTACTGTCAAAAGATGACTCATCAGTCACGTCATATACCAGCAAGATACCCATGGCTCCACGGTAGTAAGCTGCACGAGAGCAAAGTACTAAAGATATAAGCATGTTGAAATTTCTTAAAAGAAGCAAATTGACAGGTGACCAGAAGGAAAGGCAATTATAAAGGAAGAAATGGCATAGCATTCCGCATAAGAACATAAGTAGCTCCATAACCTTCCAGAGTTCGGGGCTAGAAGCAAAGGACCAACGATATAAGCATGTTGAAATTTCTTAGAAGAAGCAAATTGACAGGTGACCAGAAGGAAATGCAATTATCAAGGAAAAGACGGCATAGCATTCCGCATAAGAGAATAAGTAGCTCCATAACCTTCCCAGAGACCGGGGAAGATTCCCCATCTCAGCGTTGATTTTAAATAAATAAATACATCATAATTCAACAGGTCAATATTTGTTGCAGTATGCCAGTCTCCAAATTTCATCTATTTCCCTACATTCTTAATACTCAATGAAGGAAATTGTCAAAAGTCCAAAATACCATAAGCAAGCTATTCCATGGAGTTGAAGCAACTACAACAGTCCAAGTTGTGTTGCAATCCAAAGACACTCCCATTTATCGTACCCATTTTCAAGACTATTGAGTTTCCAAAATCTAGGTTGGTGATATTGTCGTGGTGATGTGATAGGATTAACTGATATAATATTTATTCCAGTGCAACTCTACATGCAACCGTTATATCAAAGGAACTGCTGAGTGCCTGCAATCACTTATAATGGGCAAATTTCACATAGCTCCAGTTTATAGCTTTGAAGATCGTACTAGCCAGCAAGTGCAGTCCACCCTAGTTCTAGATACCGATTACAACGAGTTCCTCCACATCTTCTGTTGTCCATGCAGTGACCCTTGCCAATGGGGCTAAAAACTGTGGCTAAAGGAATTGATGCATCTCCATCAGCTTTAATGTTTGGGCAATTGACATATACCTTCATCAAGGCATTCTGACATCCTAGGACATTGCCTAAAGCATCTCATTCAATGCAGCAAATTGAGGAGGTTTAGAATATTGTATGCAATATTTAGTTTGGACAAAAAACATGACGATGACAAGGACTAGGAGAACTCTAAAATCAAGAGATCTGTATTTCTAATTATAAAACTATTTAATTAGTGGAAGACAACTTCTTGATTAGCTGCAATGTATATAAAGCAGCTACTTAATTAGCAATACTATCCAATAGCTGAATTTCTGTACAGTATAAATACACAAGGTAGACATGCATGCACTATCAAACTTTTGGTATTCTCTCTAGCTTAGTTTCTACATGATGGATGAACCGAAGTCTCAGAAAAGTAAAACATTCTTTTATGGAATTTCTGTATATTTATTAGAACATAACTCCTGAATAAAAATTAGGCATGGTGTCTTCTTGATGCAAACTGCAGTCGACTTCAAGAAAGAGATAGTTCTCTTTTACAAGCTCAGCATTATTTCAGTTATTAAAAGGTGTATGTTTCTCTCACTTAACAGCAGAAACCTACATAGCAGAAGAGACAGCTGAGTATTCATGTAAGGTTAGATGCTCGGGTTAAAAGGCAGCATACAGATAATCTATGTTGCTCGGACTCCTCAAAATCCTTGTCGCACCCGTGTCGACACGATAAGAGGATGGGTGTGGGACCCACAACGGATTTGGTAACTTATCTCGAGTGCTTTGACTACATCTTTGACCGAGAAGTATAAATTGATTGAGTATTTGGTATGATCTTTGGGATTATTTCAATATAGATATAGTTATATTAAAAAGAGGGAAGCCCAGTGCACTAAAACTCCCGCTATGCGTAGGGTCCGGGGAAGGGCCCCACCACAAGGGTGTATTGTACGCAACCTTACCTTGCATTTCTGCCAAAGGCTATCTCCAAGGTTCGAACCCATGACCTTTTGGTCACATGGCAGCAACTTTAGCAGTTACTCCAACTTTACTCGTGACCTTCTTGTGTAATAGAATGTTTTTCTATTACATAACATATCATATGACTAAATTGCTTATTTATAAGGAACTAAATTATATTAGTTTTAGCTCAATAGCTTTAATTAATTGACATATATACTCTGTATGTCATAATGTCCATTGACCGTATCTCAGTACCCGTATTTACAATCGGCAATTCAATCCATACCCCCCTTGAATCCTAAATTTATGTGAAGAAAAAGACTACTGACTTGTTCTATATTTCAGGTAAATGATTAACAGCAAACAGATACATGCATACCTGTTGTAATTGTTCGGAACCGCTCCTGGCCAGCAGTATCCCAGATTTGCAGTTTGATCCGTTTGCCGTCAAGTTCTATGGTCCTTATCTTGAAATCAATGCTGTGAAAAAGATAATTAGCATTGGAATCAATTGGCAGAAAAATAAAAAAGTAGAGAACCTTTAAGGATCGATACTCGTATAGTCTTGACATAGACCCTTAATATTCTCAATCTTGCTGGAGACCATGTCACTGAGCTATTTCACGATTTACATGTAATTTTATGAGTTCTCTCATGCTATCCAATAAGTAATCCTATATTATTGTGAATTTTCACTTCTATTACATTCCCATATTTTTCTTTATGTTTGAAACACAAGCAGTTTATGAAAAATACCAAAAAAATGAAAATAAAAAACCGTAGAAAGTCAAGAAATGAGAGGACGACTACCCAATAGTGGTAATAAAACTGGTGGTGAAGGAGCCATCTGAGAAACGTAAAAGAAGGCAACTCTTACCCACACCTGAGAATTCAAACATAAGTTGTACATGATTAAATTCAGAAAGACCAAGTAATAAACACAGTGCGTTTATCATATCAGCAAACCAATTGATCACCAATTTGAGTATAGTTATTAAGCTATTCATGGTTTACCTCAGGAGTCAACCTTCACATGAAACTTTATAGGAATTCCTACACAAAAAGAGTTGAATAGAAGACCATGTGCTAACAGATGTCGAAGATTTGAGCTTGGTGAGAAATATTGAGCTATTCATTTGTTTGTTGAGCGATATACTATCATGTTAACAGTAGCATTCTAGAGTTCACCAGCAGTGAGGTTCCTTGATTTTTTCCAATGAGCACTATTGCGCTTGAGGAGATTTTTCAAAAATTTTTGTCGACTAAGTCATCTAATTAGTGAAATGAGGAAAGAACTATAGGGGGCTGAGGATTAACAGAAGAAGCTCTTCTTGACATGCTAACGACTTTCCAAAACCTTCATCTAAAACTTAGAAGTTTGAAAACTCTCTAGTACTACTCAAGGGAAAAAGGGATAGCACTATGATTATCTTTATATGTACAATCTATTTTATCTGTGGTTATCTATCGATTTGTGGTAGTCTTTTATCTTTTTGTTTGGGATAGAGTACTAATTATTTTAAGATTTCTGACTTGAGGAGAAGGTTGTTAATTTATGAAGGGGAGCATTAATGGATGAAGGATCAAGAAGCAACATAGATCAGGTTGTAAGCACACACCTTATGTGCCTTTTTATACAAACAACAGATGCCTGGCATAATATGGTGCTTATAATGTGTACGCCCTAGATAGTTAATTTGACATCATGTAGTGCAGTATAGGAGTATTTTTTTGCTCAATAGCTCCTACAAATTCAAGGATAATTACTTTATATAATTATTTAATACTAGGGGTAGTGTGAAAAAAAAGAAGTAATAAAACTATCTACGTAACTAGATTTGCTAAAACGAACAAGCAAAATGAAACATTTGTTTTTTAGTATAGGGACCAAATAAAATGAAATGGAGGGAATATGATGTACTCCCTCTGTTTCATATTACTTGACTCCCATACTAAAAACAGTAATTGGAGGGCTATGTTGCTCGGACTCTTCAAAAATGTCAATGGGTGTGCGTCGGATTGTCCAAAAGTAGGTATTGGTACGGCATCAAAAGTGAAGTGTTCGCACAACTTAGCTCGTGGGACAACTCCAAGTCTAGCTCTTCCCCTGCTTGTGAATTTATTTGCCAAAATTATAAAACCAAGGGAATTTTATTTTCATTTCTACCCTTCAGTAGTACTAAATAAGGGCATAAAGTAGTAGTAGTAGTAAAATTTAGAGTTTCAAACATCATTAATAAAATTGGTTCAGTAAAATACATCTTCAATTAAAATTAACAAGCAAGTTGGCACAATGGTCATAGAAAGTGTAGTAAATAATTGAACAAAACAAACACGTCTAACAACTACTCACTATATCTCAAATGCAAGACTTATTTGACCACCAATAAAATTGAATAAATGGAAGAAAAAAAAAGAAGAAGAAAATAATTACCGCTGTCACCAATCAAGAGTAGTTTGATGAGTTGATCGTAATCGGCACGAGCTCTAGCAGGTGGAGCAGTCATTTCCCTTTTGATTTCTCACGAATCCCAGGAAAATATTATGATGAATTGCAAACCCTAGAGAGTGGGACACGAAATAACAAAGTTTTAAACATTTGAATAAAACACAAATTTATAGAATTTAGGGTTTTGTAGAGAGAGATAATTATAAACACAAAATACGTACCGGAATCGGAGAAACGTGAAGAGAGAGGGAGGTTGAATATACGTGGGAGATCTATTTAACACTTTATTTATTTAAAGGGTAAATAAAAATAAAATTTTACCGCAGTAGCACCGGGCCGCTCATTGAATTTCGTTTTTCCTTATTTTTTCCTTTTGACTTTGACTTCGACTTCATGCTTTTACTTGGTCAATCAATTTATGTAAATGGTACAATACATAGAGGGTGTTTGGATTAAATTATAATTTGATCAAAATGACTTAAAAATTATTTTTGGATTTAGGAGTGAGTGGCAATTTAAAAAATTGCTTAAAAAAAGTTAATTTTGTCTTTTTAAAAGCCAAAAGATAGAAGTTGGTCACTCCCTACTTATTTTTTTTAGCTTATAATTCATTGAAAGTTGACCAAGTAAATGACTTTTGTATCCCTTATAATTTTCACTTATTCTAAAATTATCTTCGTAGCCCCTATAATTTTCACTTATAACATTCATGATCTATAGCAATTTTTTATAACGATTAACTTTTTTTTGAATTCAATTTTTTATATTATATTAAATTATATTTTTGTAACAATATATATTTTACTAAAATAATTAATAATATTCAAACAAAGGATATTATTATAAAAAATTTAAGTATAAGTAGTAGCTTGCTGACAGTGTATACTATTTATGTGTTGTATTTTTTATTATTTTTTTTTGTTTGTTTTTTCCTTTCAAGAAAATCCACTTTTTATCTAAAAAAATATTGATAAACCTATTTTTATCTAAATATTTTTTACCTTTTATATTTTTGATTCAAAATTCTAATTTCATCCTTGCTAAGAAAGAGTATGAATTAAAATTAATAATGTTTCAAAATAAATATCGAGCATTAAATAATTTAATTTCTTCTAAAGATTTTTTTAGCGCATAAATTTAATAGTCATTCATGAAAATATTATATTATATTATATATATATATATATATATATATATATATATATATAACTGAATTAAAAATATATATATTAATTTTAGAGAAAATGGTCAATTACCCCCCAATCTTTAGTCGAAATTTCACCTACACACTTAATCTTTATGAGAGTCCCATTACCCCTCTAAACATTTTTTTACTGTATTTTATATCCCTCCAATTGCTGACCTGTCAATATAAACCAAACAATTGGACAAGCGTGTGTACACGCGTCGGGCCCACCTACTTTTTTAGTTCCCTCCTACAACGCCATTTCCATGGATGACACTCACATCTCTCAACTCTCTATACACACACTCACCATCTACAACACTACACATAGAGAAGTGCACACAATACACAGACTACTACACACAGCCATACGCGAGAGAGGGGAGAAATATTGAAAGAAAAGAGAGAGAAAGTGGGAAAACAGAGAGGGGAGGATCATCGGAAGAGAAAACAACTTCTTTTTCAATCTTTCGCCGACGAAATTTTGCCGAAATAACTCCGGTGAATCCATCTTATTTTTCCCATCTTTTTCCGACCAAAGCCCACTAGAAAACGATCAGACACACCAAATTAGCGATGAAAATGCCTGAAAAAAAACCCATCTCGCCATAAATCCACCGGAAACACCAAGATTTCGATCAGATATCTCACCGAAAAACTCTATTTTTCATACACATTCAAAAACCACACTCATTCACTATTCCCCTTTGATAGTTTTATTGGGTGGTTATTGGGATCTTTGCTGGAGCTGTATTTGTTCTCATACTCTTTCTTCTATCACTGTGTATCGCCGCTTCTCACCGCCGCACTACCACCCAGAAAGGCAAACTCCACCACCCTATCAAGGCTGAGCTCAGCCTAGTTGTCTTCAAGGAAATACAAGAGATGAGATTTGGCGTTTGGAGATGAAGTATTATCGTTGGGTCTTTTATTAATTGGAGAAGAAAACATTATTTAATAATTAAAAATAATGACATCTATTATACACGTGACACTTAAAAATACTGATTTTGTAGGGTTGAAGCCTCAACTGACGCGCCTATTGGGGATGTTCTCACCTCCCATGACAGGTCAATAATTGGAGAGGTATAAAATATAGTAAAAAAATATTTAGAGGGGTAATGAGACTCTCGTAAAGGTTGAGTGTGTAGTTGGAATTTCGACTAAAGGTTGGGGGGTAATAGACCATTTTCTCTTAATTTTAATTTGAATCATTTTAGAAATAAAAATTAATAATAATTAACTCTACATATTGTTAACAACTTTAAGGGTATTTCAGATATTTTGATTAAAAAAAAGTGCTTAACAACACTTGTTTACCTAGAAAATCAACAACTTTTTTTAGTTTCAGTGCTTTTATCCAAACAGTAACTGCTTATTTTTAAAATAAGTTTAGCACTTTCAAAAGCACTTTTAAAGAACTTTTTAAAAGTCATTTTTTTCCAGCCTATCCAAACGGGGCCATAGTCTTATTTATACTAATTATTATTGTTAGAGTACATCTCCAAGAGTCTTTTGATTGGAAAATAGTTATCTCCGATCATATATATGAGATAATTTATCACATTACTATGTTATAAGTGGTGGAATAAATAATGAGGAACAAAATGGTGTTGAATGAAAAACAATTTCAACAAATGGGTATTTCATGACCAAAATGGTGAAAAGTATGGCGAATGGGTGTGTGAATTCCGTTTGAAGAATATAAAAACTTTACCAATTCATTGAACTCTCTGTACTTTTGTGTTTCTGGATATTAAAGCTTTTGGCTTTCTACTCTGTTTGAACTTAATAGTTATTTTAAAGATATAAGAACTTCATCACAAGTTAAAGTTCATTCAATTGACGATTAGAAGAACATAAAAACTTCATCGTTAAACTAGAAACAAGTTGGTGTTTAAAGTTTTTAAAACTTTAGAGTTAGTATTCTAACATACTAAATTGGTTGTCTTTTTGTGAAAATAAAATGTTTGCTAAAAGTTATGCAAATGATGAAATGGCAAGTGTAGCAGCAACAACTATTGCTACGACAAGCTGTACTAGTGTTGTGCCCGCAATGGCACTACGGAGAAATTTAAAAAGTTTTTGAGTGTGGACTTTAATGTTGGCAGCAAAAGATGTTCTTCTACTCGACGACTCTAAGTCTTCAATGGTTCATCTCTAAAAATATTTCAGAATTGCCCGAAGAGACACAGGACAAGGAACGTTTTATGATAATGGAGGCATGAAAACACTTAGACTTCTTATGTAAGATTATATACTAAGTAGCCTTCAAGAAGACCTGTACAATATGTACAATGGTATGAAAACCTCAAAAGAATTGTGGGATGCTTTGGAACGAAAATATTAAACCGAGGATGCAGGAATGAAAAAGTTCTTTGTTGCAAAATTTCTTGACTTTAAGATATTGACAGTAAGACTATCATATCTCAAGTGCAAGAACTGCAAGTAATCATCCATGATCTCCTAGCAGAAGGTTTGATTATGAAGGAAGCCTTCCAAGTAGTGGCTATAATAGAGAAGTTGCCACTTTCGTGGAAAAAATTCAAAAAATACTTGAAGCATAAAAGAAAAGAGATGTTAGTTGAAGACCTCATTGTGAGGTTACATATTGAAGAAGATTACAAAAAAACCGAGAAGAGGTCAAAAGGGAATTGCGCAATTAGTGGAGAAAATATTGTGGAGGATGACCCTAACAACTCAAAAAAACGCAAGAAACCATCTGGACAACAAAACAATCCTCCAAAGAAGAAATTCAAAGGACTACTTTAATTATGGCAAGTCTGGCCATAAGTTCGTGGATTGTTGGTCCTTAAGAAAGACAAGAAGAAGGATCAAGCTAACATGGTTGAATCCAAAACTAAAGTGGATGATCTATGTGCCATGCCTTTAGAATGCAACTTGATGGGTAATCCTAGAGATTGGTGGATTGATTATGGTGCCACCCGCCATGTATGTGCCAATAAGGAGTTGTTTGATTCGTATGCTCCAGCTCAAGATGATGAGAAGATTTATATGGTTAACTTCATAACAACAAAGGTAGAAGGAATGGGAAAAATTTGCTTGAAGATGATATCAGGCAAGGTGTTGACCCTCAACATCGTTTTTTATGTAACGGAGTTGAGAAAGAACTTGGTTTCTATATCACTTCTAACCAAAAATGAGTTCAAATGTGTATTTATTTCTGATAATGTTGTAATTCGCAAAGGAGAAGTGTATGTAGAAAAATGTTACCTCACCGATGGCTTGTTTAAGATAAATAAAATGACTGTTGAGATCAATAAAAGTTCTAATTCTTCTTACTTGATTGAGTCAAATGAATTGTGGCATGAACGTTTAGGACATGTCAAGTACAAAACTTTGCAAAAACTGATTAACTTAGAAGTTTTGCCTAATTTGGGAGTAATAAATCAAAGTGTCAAACGTGTGTGAAACTGAAATATACTAAGCATCCATATAAGTCTGTTGAAAGAAATTCGAATCCCTTAGACTTAATCCACACAGACATTTGTGATATGTAGTCAACACCATCTCGTGGTGGCAAAAAGTATTTTATAACTTTAGTTGACGATTGTACTAGATACTGTTGTGTTTATTTACTAAATGGTAAGGATGAAGCAATAGATGCGTTTAGGTAAAATAAAAAAAAGTAGAAAATTAGTTGGATAAAAAGATCAAAATGATAAGAAGTGATAGGGGATTGCCGAAAGGAAAAATCAAATATTAAAGAAAATGATGAATTCCTTACTCATAAGTTTGGATTTACCGCAAAACTTGTGGGGGAAACTATCCTTACAACTAACTAAATACTCAATAGAGTGTCCCATAGTAAAAAACTTTCAATTCCATATGAAAAATGAAAAGAAAGGAAATCCAACCTGAAATATTTTAAAGTGTGGGGGTATCTAGCGAAATTTTAAGTTCCTGCGCCTAAAAGGGTAACTATTAGACCTAAGACTGTAGACTGCGTGTTCATTGAATATGCTAAAACAAGTAAAGTATGTCAGTTTTTGGTTCATAAATTTAAACATCTGGATATCAATAAAAATACGATAATTAAATAAGATAATGTTGAGTTCTTTGAACACATTTATCCATATAAAACTGGACATGAGCAGTCTAGTGGAGGGTCTAATGACCTCAAGATGAACTAAGCGAGATTGAACTTAATGATAAAAATCCAAGGCGTAGTACACGTCAAAGAACGTCAACTTTCTTTGGATCAGATTTTGTGTTATTTCTTCTTAAAAATGAGCCTCAAATGTTTAAAGAAATAATGTCATATTCGGCGCATCCTTTTGGAAAGAAGTAGTCAATAGTGAGAATGATTCAATCTTGAGCAACTACACTTGAGAGTTGGTTGATCTTTCTCCAGGAAATAAATCTTTAGGCTTTACATGGCTCTTCAAAAGGAAAATGAAAGGTCATGGTACTATTGACAAATACAAGGTAAGACTTATAGTGAAAGGCTTTAAACAAAAAGAAAGCCTTGATTATTCTGATACGTACTCGCCTGTAAAAAGGATAACGTCCATTCATATGTTAGTTACCTTAGCAGCGTTATATGGGCTTGAAATTCATCAAATGAATATGAAAACAACATTCCTAACTGGAGAATTAGAGGAAGAAATTTACATGGAATAACCCGAGGGTTTTGTGGTTCTTGGTTAAAAAAAGTGTGCAAACTTGTTAAGTCACTTTATGGACTAAAATAAGCACCCAAATAGTGTCATGCAAAGTTTGACCAAAACCACATTGGCAAACGACTTCAAGATAAATGAATGTGATAAATGTGTTTACATAAAAAACACTCCAAATCACAAGGTCATTGTTTATTTATATGTGGATGATATGTTGATCGTCAGTAGAGACATTTCTGACATAAATACTATGAAATAAATACTTAAGAGCAAGTTTGATATGAAAGACCTTGGAGTCGCGGATATGATCTTAGGGATAAGAATCCATATAACTTCACAAAGGTCGACATTGTCACAGTCTTATTATATTGAAAAGAAACTTGAAAAATTCAAGTATTTGGATTTTGGTATTGCCAGGACTCCATTAGACGTGAGCTTTGCACTTCAAAAGAATGAAAATGAAAGTGACTCACAGTTGGACTATGCAAAAGTGTTGAGAAGTTTGATATATATCTTGAATTGTACGCGATCAGATATAGCATGTGCTATTAGTAAATTGTATCGGTACACGAGTAATCCCAATAAAACTCATTGGATGGAAATGAAAACAGTTTTAGGGTATCTAAAACATACTCAAGACTATGCTTTGCATTATAACAAATATCCAGCAGTAATTGAAGGATATAGTGAATTAAATTGGATCACCGGATCGAATGAAGCTAAATCCACAAGTGGATATGTATTTTCTTTAGGTTGAGGAGCAGTCTCTTGGAAATCATCCAAACAAACATGTATTACCTGCTCTACAATGGAATCTGAATTTATCGCATTAGATAAAGCCGGTGAAGAAGCTGAATGGCCCCAGAATTTCTTGGAAAATATTCCTTATTGGCCCAAACCTTTAGCACCAATATGTATACACTATGATAGTCAAACAACGATAGGTAGGGCAGGGAGAATAATGTACAACAGCAAATCTCGCCATATAAGAAGGAGACAGAATACAGTTAGAGAACTACTCTCTAGTGGAATTATCACTGTTGACTATGTGAAGTCAAAGGATAATATGTGGGATCCACTTACAATAGGACTATCTAGAGAGAGAGTTGAGTGATCATCTAAGGGAATGGGTTTAAGGCCGAGGCTAAGTCAGCATGGCGATAACTCTACCTAGTAGACTGAAGATTCCAAGAGCTAGATTCAAAAAGATCAAACAAAGTTGTGACAAAGGGTTCAACATTGTTAATATACTCAACCCATTCTCAGATGAAAACAACATTCAGAGAACAATGATAAGGCTTATGATTTGAGGGTTTTTAAAACATTGTTAATTTTTAGTTAAAATAGCCATTCCTCATTCATATGGGGGATTGAGGGTTTTTAAAAGGTGTGAATGAAAAATGAGTATGTGTTTTTTCTGGAAAGACACCAAGAGAAAGGATGCAAGTTGAATAAGCACCTTTTTGGATCAAATGGTTATGACCTTTCCAATGGGTTGTGACTTTTTCGTAGAGTTGCACTTTTATGAAGGGGAGCACCTTTCTGAACCATTGTTTCTCTTCAAGAAGCAACACCTTGATGGCTATAAATACCTGAATTTTTTCTCAAGTAAACATATAATTTTGAGTTGAAAAAAAATCTTCTTCTTTTAAAAAAACTCTTGTGTGATCATCAAATCATTGAGTGAGTTTGAAGTTTTAGAAAATTTGAGGTACCGTTATTTTCTAAAAGAGAATCATTTTATACTAGGAGAAAAGATTCCATAACCTCGGGTACTTGAGGGGAATAAATTCCTTAAGGACACACCGTGAAGTAGGTGGACTTGATTGTATATTTTTTGCTTTATCTTTATTCTTAAAGTTGATAAACACTTCATTTTGATACTTTATTTGATTATTCATTTGAACTTGTGTTTGAAGTTTTTGAAACTTCATTGTAGTTCTTGAAATAGTTCTTGAAGCCAGTGTTGAAGTTCATATTAAGTTATACAGATTTTATATCCAAAATAATAATTTATAGCACAAAGTGTTGTTTATAGTATCAAACAACACATAATTTTATGGCCTATAAGAAGTTACTTAAGAAAGCTGAAAGTAAAGCATAGTTATAGAGATAACTATAAGGTAGTGTTGTACGAAAATTTTTTGCCTGCATGCAAGACTTTAATAACCTTGTCTAAATAGATGAGCCAGATTATTGATCAAATAACGAGAATCATGTATACCACTGCACATATGTCATGACCAGAATCAGGGCCTAGCTGTGATGGGTATCTCAAGTCCACCGTAGACCGGAGACCACCCCCTATGACTAGCCAAATAGAATATAATACCCTAGCAGCAGATGAATTCAAAACATATAACAAGATGGAAAAGATAAGATCAAAGGAAATTTAAGATATATCAAAAACCATACCCAATCCACAATATCCATAAATCCTTCTGATAAGCAAAACTAATCTAGTCGGGACATGCCCCCGACGACAGCAAAAAAAAAAAGTCCAAAATAAAGTCTATGACATAAGGAAACCAAAACATGAAATGAGGGTCCTCTGAAGTAGGGAAGCTCATCACTTCAAGTCAATTGTTGATACCTCAAAATCCTGTCATTGCACAGGAAAAATAGAGGTGTCTCTGTGTCCTATATCACGTGGGAATACAACGTCAGAATACGGTTAACGGGTTGAGCGCTAGCATGTAGCTCGGGGATAAGGGGTAAAATAATGCCATGATTAACAGTTCAAAATAAATCAGTCAAAATCCAATACACAGAATCATATGCTTATACATATAAATATATATCACGTGCTGGGATAGGAAAAAAAGATTAGCATGAACTTTAAAACATTAGACTGGAAGATGTAGCTCAACCGTCATAATAAGGTACCTATGGGCTATATGGGTTCAACTCTCCCCCAGCTGAGAAGGCCCTAATGTGTGCAACCGTATGGACGAGAGAATAATCATATGTACATATGTACCATGGGGGACTCAAACCTCTCAGTCATGTATCAAAGGTGACTTATGCACCCAATCATTTTACATGGGGGACTCGAACCACCCGGTCATTTAGACTCCCGCGCTGCACATACAGTTTCTAGTATTGGTCCCCCGGGACCTCCACTTTCACGGCCTAGCTACAAAAACCTCTTTAAAGACCAATTACAACAAGTTTCACACATTCTTATTCCTTGAACTAATTCACTCACTTAGGCACCCCATTGGTATCATCATACCAACTTAGCTTGCAAGTTAACATAATCATGCTGTATTAATTATCCACCACATGAGGGAATTCACAACCCCCTTAGATTCAATTATTCATTCATAAGGGGAGTACACGAACCCTAAGATTCAATTAAAATCAATTCATGGTTCATTATCCTTTTAACGCCATGCAATAGTCTAAGTGAGCAGGTCAAACCATTTGACAAAATCATGTTTCAATATCCATTTCACAAATGGGTTGCGAAAATTCAATTTCCAAACCATATGTCAAGCCAAAATCATCAAATTAGGGAAAACCATGACCCCTAAGTTTATTCACCATGCCCATGCACCCACAAGTTCAAAAGCATTATTTAATCTTAAACGATGCATAATAAATCATGGGAAAGCAATTTAAGAATCAACCAGGCCAAAACCCTCAACCATGGTCAAAAGCCACATTCAGTTTCTCATCAATAATCATTTAATACGCATATTTTAAGGAAAATAAGTTTAAATATAAAGTCATATTCCCTAATCACCAAGAATTTGAGGAAGGAATCACCCTTGGAAGCTCTAATTACCAACCATGGCAAGCCCCAAGTATTTTTGCTTGAGAGAATTTCAGAGAGAGCCTTAAGAGTTGTTTTGATTATGCCATGGATGATAATGGGATCCCTAATAAGGTTTTAAGTCATGGGTTATTATTAGGGAAAAATGGGAAATGCCCAAAGTGCCCTTAATTAAAAGACTGAATAACTGTTGCCAGTCGTTACGGGTGATCGTACGAACCTAAAACTCGTGACATCTAGTCGTAGGATGGACAGTCCCCCTGGGCACCAACATTGGTCTGACTATGAGTCATACCCTATGACTCGTATTCAGACCTTACAACTCATTTGGTCAAATCGTAGGAAAGATAGAAATATTGGACACCTTTACTGATTAGGCTAAGAGAACCACTGTACGAATCGTATAGAGTCTTTACGACTCTTGACCTCAAGTTGTAATCACAATAGTAGCATGGGCACCACCTACTGTTCAGGCTATGATTTGGGTCATACGACCCGTATAGAGATCTTATTGACTTTGGAGTCAGTCCCGAAATCCTAGAAAAGCCCTTTTCAGTCTCTACCTAAGTGGGTAAATCTATCATAGCCCGATGGGTATACAGGAACTGTTCGATTATGGTATCTCAGAAAGTTACTTCAGCAGATTTAGTAGAGTTAGAAATGATAGATTTTGATGTCATTATCAGTATGGATCAGCTTCATTCATGCTATTCTTCAGTTGACTGCAGAAACAAAATTATCTATTTTCAATTTTTGAATATACCTATCCTAGAATGGAGATGTAGTACTTCAGCACTTAGGGGTCAACTTATTTCCTACCTAAGGGTGAGGAAAATGGTATCTAAGGGTTGTGTCTACCATCTTTTTTGAGTTAAAGATTCTAGTTCTAAGACTCCCAGCCTTGAGTCAGTTCCAGTAGTATGTGAATTTCTAGATGTGCTTCCCGAAGATCTTCTTAGAGTCCCTCCTGAGTGGGAAATTGACTTTGGAATAGACCTTTTTTTGGATACTTAGCCTATCTCTATCCCTTCATACAAAATGTCTCCAGTAGAACTCAGGGAATTAAAAGAACAATTGAAGGATCTCTTAGATAAGGGATTCATCAGGCCTAGTATCTCCCTATGGGGCGCACTAGTTCTTTTCGTGCAAAAGAAAGATGGTTCTCTCAGAATGTGTATTGACTATCGTCAGTTAAACAAAGTCACGATCAAGAACAAGTATCCATCTCCCAGAATTGATGACTTGTTTGACCAACTTTAGGGTGCCAGTTACTTTTCTAAGATAGACCTCAGATCAGGATACCATCAACTTTAGGGTCCCTGCATTACAAAACTACGTAGCCAACGTAGGTTGAGATATCTTCCTACCAGATAAGGGCTGACCAATATCATATGGGTTTTCCTGCCAGTGAGGGCTGACGAAATGTTTTCCTTCCAGATAGGGTTAACTCATAACTGATGTTAGTATCCTTTGGCAAGGTGCTAACACCCTTCCAACTAGGGTCACAGGTTTGACCCTAACTCAATTTATAATTAGGGTATGTCAGTTAGATGAACACTCCCACAGTTACAGTTTTAATTTTAGTCTCACTATAAAACCTTAGTTTAGTTTTGCAGAACCAGCACTGTCAGACACAGTCTCCCAACTTAGTACGGAACTAAGTTCAGTTCCACAGAATCAGGACTGTCAGAAACAGTCACCCAGTTATTGGTAATTTAGTTACCAGCAATCTCAGTTACAATAAAGTAGATTTACATGCAACATTGCATAGTCACTATTTACAACATTTTAGATATATATATATATGTACTCTCATTTAGTTATACTTATGTTACTCAGCCAGTTATTGTTCATGCATATGAACCCTTGCATATCAGCCTACCTCATTTAGCATACTAGTATATTCAAAGTACTGACGCATACTATTTCTTTTGCACTCTGATGTCTTATATCATAGGTTCAGATGCACGGTCTCCTGATCGTACTTAGCAGCCCAGCCTATCAGTAACAAATTTAGTAATAAGTCCTCATAATTCGAGGATAGAGTTATCATTTCTATATTTTAGTAGTTCAGTATATTCAGTAGACAGAGTTAGTTGGGGACTTGTCCCATCAACTCCATATTCAGACAATTAGAGGTTTTCAGACTAGACTATTTTAGATAGATGTTCAATTTTTAGTATTTATTTATCAGGAATTTGATTTTAATTATGAACCTTTTGGCAGATTCAGCCTAATTTCCATATTTATTTTTGTACTATTATTCAGTGATTGCAGAAGGTACCAGTCATTGGTTAGCTTGTGGTCCTTTTGGATTATGAGCATCGTGTGACATTCGGGGTGCATACTCGAGGTGTTACATTAACACAAGTCCCTGGGGGATCGATATTTGGTTTCTTGAAGGCCACTTTACTACTTGGTATACCACGTACACCTGCGTGTGCACTGTCAAGTTTTTGGCGCCATTGCCGGGGATTTGTAATTAGGATATTATCTTGTTCTTAGTTTAGCTATATTGAGTTGTACAAAGTTTATTAGTTTTTTTTTATTTTCTTTTACTTTCTGTTATCACACTTCTTGATATGGCTGCCTGGGATAGATAGTTTTTGAGTAATAATGTTTTTTTATTTTTGTGGGGGTCCCCATCAAGAGTTTTTTGATCCAGATTTTAATGGAAGAGCGTGAACGATCCCCCCACAAGATGAGGTGGATACTGTTCTATCTGTGGAGAAAACCGTGAAGTGGTGTATAGTTTGTGGCAATAGTGGTCATTCTGCAGCTATGTGTGCTGTCAATCCTGATTCAGAGTTATTTGTGGGCTATGATCAAAGGTAATATTATGTGAACACCTACAATCAAAGGTTGCAAACTCAACCACAAATGCAATCATGGAATAACCAACAACAACAGTTTCAGTAGCAACAACCAAACATGCAAGCCACAACTCAAACTAGCAACTTAGTAGAGATTTTGAAATAACTTTTAAAGTCTCAAGCACAGTTGTTGGATGATATGAAGAACCAGTAGGTGGATGCAAAGCAGTTGTATAATCAGATGGAGGTAGATGTAGAGTTGGTTTTCCAACCGGTTGAAGATAAAGTTGCTGATAATTTGAGGAAGTTTGATTACTCGAAAGCTAAAGTTGTTGAGAAATTTAAGAAGATACCACCACCATCTCCACAAAAGATGAAAAAATAAATAAATGATGCTAGTTAATCCATGGAGAAAACATAAGCATCGCAGCCACTCAACTGACATCCTTCTTTTAAGACTGAAATCAAGAAGGTAAGTATAAGTAAGGGTATTGCCGATAGTGCAAATTTTGAAATGGGATTTGTTGGGCCACACTCAAAGCACTTTTCTACATTATGTTTAGATGATGTCTTATCTATGGAATCATTTAAAATAGTGGAAGAGTGTGAAGATGAGGAACAAGAATCCTATATTCTTGATTTTGCATTGGTTAAGCAATATAAAGACACACCTCACCTCAAGGACGAGTGGTTTACCATGCATCATCCATTACTCGATTTCTTAATATTTGTACCACCACCCTATGAGCGAGGTAAAAAGATGGATGCAAAGTTGAGGGTGAAATTTATATCCTCAAGGTAGAGGAAAAAGTTGATATGGGTCGTGTCGCGACACTAAATTAGGCACTTCTTGGGAGGAAACCAAAGCTAAGGTATGTTTTCTTTTTAGTTTTTAGTTTTTACTCATTTAGTTTTTTGTTTTGTTGAGTCACAGGCTTATGGGAAGTCTGAGTACTGGAAACCTGAGCTAAAAAACATGACAAAGATTGAGTATGGGGTCCCCAGACCTTATTGATGAGTGAATATGCTACTATCTAGGTCTAGAGGCCTCTGTATTTCTATCTCTTACTTTTAAGTTCACTTTAAGGACAAAGTAGATTTTTAAGTGTGGGTTGGGGAAATTCCCAATTTTTGGCTCAATTATTTTTTTTTTGTGCAAGATATTCTTGTTGGTGCTATTTTTGATTGCATGGTACAAGTGTTTTATTTGTAAAAGCATGTTGATTGAGGGAATTACTATTTTTGAGACTCATAGGCTCAAGTTTTTTACTCTAGCACTTTTGGCTTAAATTTCAATTCATGCTATTGTTTGGCTGAGAATCTATGATGATCCTATGTGAGTCAAGCATGTGCCATGTGTGATGTGAGTATTTTGTATAGTCCTTGTTGCATATGATGTCTAGAACTTGCTTGGTGTGTTTGCAAAGAGAAATAAAAAATGTGAGTTTAGGATATGATTTAGGCATTTCTTTGATATCCTAGTTTTATACCTTCTTTTTGACCTACCCTTTGTGCATAATCCTAGTAAGCCCCGTTGAGACTTTAGCTTTTTCTTTGGCAGCCTCATAAGTAGCCTAATCTCTTCTTTGGTAGACCTTAATTTGATCCAAAAGCTCCTAGGCGCTTTAATGAAAAATTTATTTAGTAAGATTTTGAAAAATAAGAGGGAAAAGGTGAATTTGATGCCTCAAGGTAAAAGTTATTGGTGTTGATAATTGATGTGTGGTGGTTGGGTGTAATAAACATTGAGCTATAAATATTACCATGATTGTGAAAAAGAAAAAAAGAAAAAAAATTGATTCATGTAGTAATAAATAATACTTCCACCATGTGTTTGTGAAAATGCTTAAAAGAGATGGGGAAAAACAAAAGATATGGGGAGATAAAGATGGTGTAAATTGGTTGTTAGAGATTGGTTCTAAATGTATAATGTAGAGTATTAAAGCGCTTAGAGAGGTTAGTCACTATTCTTGGCCAAAATAGTTCCTACCCATCCCTTAGCCTACATTATAACCCATAAAAACTTATTTGATCCTGAACTTTAACATTTTGATATTAGTGGAGTACAACACTAAGGGAAATCCTATGGTTCATCGTGTATAACTTGTGAATTCATTGTGAGAGTAAGCATAACTTGATTCTTGTACCCATTGTGTTATAAATTGCATTATTGTGAGTGATTATGGGTAACTTTATTGTTGTGAGGGAACAAGTTTGATAAATGTTGGGTGATTTTTATGATGTCTTAGATTGAGTAATATTCATAAGTTTTCCACTTGGTGAGTCAATTCTTGAGGCTAGGATGTTTTGGAGTAGTGTTCTTGAACTGTCAATTGTATATAACACGCCTCGTGTAGTAACTTGAATTATGCGTAATCATTATAGTACTATCTTGAATGTCTTGCATGTAGTAGAAGTGTGGTGTCTCTTAAGCTCATTATTCTTATAGTTAATATTTTTTTGAGGACAAACAAGGCTTTAAGTGTGAGGTGGTGATGTTGGGTGTATTTATGCATTCTAGTGTCACTATTATAGTATTTTTAGCCTTGTTTTTAGGATGATTCATGTGCTTAGTGAGTTGATAATGATATAAATGTGCATTTAAGTGTTCATGTATGTGTTTACAATGTTTAATGGTGTTTTCACATGAGTTTTGATTCGAATTGATCATTTAGAGTTCAATCGAGAAAACTAGTGTGACTAGCTTGATCTAGGTGTTTGTCTAGTCTACCGTGTTGGGTTCTAATGTGTTTAATTAGTTACTAAGGATGTTATTGTGTATTTATATGTGAAACAACTTGATTATAATGTTCAAGGGTCAATTGTATCAAAACAAGAGTCAAAACAATAAGATCAAAGTGAATGAAGCCTAGTCTAAGCTCGTGTTCCTAGTTCGTCGTGTTGGATATTATTTTGTTTTGAGCTCTAAATTATTGTGTTTAATTCTATAGGATCCTTGGTGAATGTATTATGATGATATATGAAGGATATAAAATCTTCAAATCAAGTGGAAACAACTCAAAAAGGATTGGAATGGATCAATAGAAGCACAATACACAACTTTGACTTAATTTGGACACATGGAATGTCCAGGGAGAGTGAGGGCGCGTACGAAGGTCTTTTGGCACGTGCAGCACTCCAAACGGTTTAGAAGGTACCAAAATAGTGAACCAAGTCTGTAATACCACAACAACCTATCCATAACGGGTATCTAATCAAGGCGATGCCCCACCGAGTTCGGGGCTCAACCCAGGGCGGTGCCCCCTCTACTCCACCGCTCAATTCTTTGTCGGTTCCAACTTCTACATGGATTGGGCTACTACTTGTTCTATATATACATCTTTAAACACATTTCTACATACTTTTGGACGTCCTTGGAAGATATTTGAGGCTACCACAACTTCTTTTTAGGTTTTAGAATTCTTTAATTTAGTTTTCATTATGGTTTGTATAATCAATCCAAAGGATTGGACGATGAATATTTCCGTTAAAGGCTAAACTCTCTTTTTGGGGGTTAAGGCCAAGATCATGTCTACTTTCGTTTTGAATTAAGTTTGTTAAATTGCTTATCATTATGGTTGTTTGTTTATTCTTGTTTTAACTATTTTAAGGATTAACTACCCTTAGAATACATCAATTGTCAACCTTGTGAACTCGGGAAATGGAATAGGGCAATAGAATATGGGAATAAACAAAGTATGTTTTTTTATTTCTTTATAAAATAAGGAATTTGAATTAGTATCTTGGATAGGGATGTACTTAGATGCCTTACTTGATTCATACATAGGATGATAGCTTAGAGAACTTAATCGGATTATTACATCCCCGCTCAATGATGTAGTTGTAAGATCCAACTTAGGTAAAGGATTAGAGGTTGGGAGACCATGATCATGCAATTAACCCTACGAATCAACAACCAAGATAAGCGATTTAATGAACAAAGTTCAATGGCATAGTTTAACATCCCGAGAGTACACCCTAGGCATCACACGATGCTTACGACCCTAAAGGACCACAAGCTAACCCATGACTAGTACCTTCTGTGAGCACTGAATATAATACTTGAATATATAGGCAGAAGAAATCTAAAATTTCCATAAGGTCCTCAAAATACTTAATAATAACTGATAATAAAATTTGAAAATTGAATAACTAACTATGCTAGTCTGAGAGCCTCTAACTGTCTGAATATGGAGTTGATGGGACAAACCCCAAACTAACTCCGACTGAAATAACTGCTAAACTACTGGAATACTGAAATAGATAAAATCTATCCTCAAAATATGAGGACTCACCACTATAACTGCAGCTGATAGCCTGAGCTTCTACGTACGGTTAGCAACCTGAGCATCCGAACCTATGATATCAGACATCATAGCACAAAAGAAAGTATGCGATCAGTACGTGGAATGTACTGGTATGCTAAGTGAGGTAAGGCTTATATACATGGGTTCATATGCATGGGAGGATAACTGATTGAATGAACATCATAAAGTAATTGGATAAGAGTACATGCAAAACTGTAACTATTGATCATACTGAACATGTAATACTGCGTATATAGGTATACATCATGTATCTGATATTATACTAAAACCGAGTATTGAATTCTCATGGTTAAGTAATTGATAACTGATAGCCATGGTTCTGTAGAGATGACTGAGTTCTTTACTGAATACTGAGACTGAAACTGTAATTGTGGGAGTGTTCATCTAACCGATATACCCCGATATAGACTAATATGGGGTCCAACCTGTGACCCCAATTGGAAGGGTGTTAGCACCTTGCCATGAGACACTAACAATGTTGTGTCAACCCTAATCTGGTAGGAAGACTCATGAAATATATATATGATTACGTCAACCCTAGTCTGGCAGGATGACAACTTACCCTACACTGGCTAAGTAGTTCTGTAACTCATCGATTGCTACTAAGGGTTAAACCCTAACCGGAAGGAATGACCCTATGCCTAAATCGCTCGGTGCTGAATCCTACTCCCAACTGAAATACACTAATAACTAGACTGTACTATGCTTGGCTAAAATGACCCTAATCGTATTGACTGACTGAGCTGGATTGAGTTCACTGAGTCATGTTAACTGACTGAGTACTACTGTTCTTGACTTTTACTGAGACTATTCTATATCTATGAAAACTAAGTAAACAATTTGATTTTGGGTAATAAATACCCTCAGGACTCGATAACATAATTGATAAACTCATATCACAACTTTTGCAACACCACAATAAGTTACCATGCATAATTTACTCATATGAACATTTTATCAAACACTTGGGGAGCATGATTGCTATACATGAGAACTAACCACATAGGGAATCATAACTGGAACATGCAACTTACAAATTCAAGGATTTTGACATGAGAGATTCATAATTTAACGCACATGCTAACTTAATTTCATGGAACTCATAAAAGATCTTATCTTGAAACCCATACAAGAACACAAACATCAGCATAATTCAATTCATTACACGGGAATCATAATTCAAGTTTTGAAAAGGGTTCTTGAACTCCAAGGGTGGAAGGACACCCAAGGATGAACACCTAACAAACCTGAGTGACAGAATTCATGAAGATTGTTGAGGATTTCTTGGAATTTGATCTTGATCTTGATGATTTAGGGTTTATTTCTTGAGAGAAATTTGTGAATGAGTGAATGTATTTTGCCTATTGAGGGGCTGAATTTTGTGTTATAGGGGTTTAATGTAGGACGAATATGACTTAATTTCCCCCACAACCCATAACTAAATAAGAAAAACTGTGCCTAGCAGTGCGATAATCGATGTGCCATATTGATGATGTCGATGTCATTGCTGACATGCCGCATCGATACTATCGACACGATTACTGATGCTTTGTGGACAGATCGCATCGACTTACTGTTTTGGACATCCAAACATGTCTCTAACGATGTCTGAAAAATCTGAAACTCACCCAAGATGACCTATTGACATCCTGACCATGAATCAACTTAAAATTTGACATTCTAACGTCATAAAGATCAAAAATAAGATCATTCAATTATGAAGGCCTAAGTCTTAACTCTTAGATGAATTTTTCTAAGTCTGGGACCCATTATTACAAGTTATATGAGACTGAATTGAACTAGAACTTTTATGAGGTTTTACAATATCTCCCCCTTGGGAATATTTGTCCTTGAAGAGACTGACTGAACTAAGAGGAACTGACAAACCGTACATACACTAACATGCATAACTGAAGAATGAATGAATTCTGGAGACACGACACATGACTGAACTATTTCATGAATGCATGAATTATATGATAATGTTATGTAGCTATAACTAAGTATGGAATATAGTAAATCTAAGGAAGACTGTTACCTTAGGCTGAGTTTGAGTTTTCGGAGAAGAGGTGAGGATACTTAGTTCGCATGTCTGCCTCTGCTTCCCAAGTATCCCCCTCAATGGACTAATTCTGCCAAAGAACTTTTACCAAAGGAGCTTATTTTTTCCTTAGTCTATGAATCTGACGATCAAGAATTTTGACTGGTACTTCCTCATAAGAGAGACTATTCTGAAAATCTACACTCTCTATAGGGACTACAACTTATGGGTCATCAATGCACTTCTATAGAAAGGAGACGTGAAACACTGGGTGCACGGATGCTAAGTCTGCAGGTAACATAAGTTGATAGGCTACCTTTCCGAAACTACTCAGAATCCTATAAGGACTAACATATCGGGGTCTAAGTTTTCCCTTCTTACCAAACCTCTCCACCCCTTTCATTGGAGAGATTTTCAAATACACATAATCACCAATCTTAAATTCAAGATCTTTCCTTCTCACATTTGCATAAGATTTCTGTCAGCTCTAGGCTGCCTTAAGACTCTTCCTGATCAACTACACTTTCTCTAAAGAATTAAACACCAAGTCAGGCCCCACTACCGCGGCCTCACCTACCTCAAACCAACCAATGGGAGATCTATATCTTCTCCCATAAAGAGACTCAAACAGTGCCATCTGAATACTGGAATGATAGCTGTTATTATACGTGAACTCAATCAAAGGTAAGTGGTCATCCCAACTACCCTTAAAGTCAATGACACATGCTCTCAATATATCTTCTAAAGTATGAATGGTTCTTCTACTTCACCATCTGTCTGAGGGTAGAAGACTATACTGAGATGGACTTGGGTACCAAGACCCATCTGGAAAGCATTCCAAAAGTGGGAGGTGAACTACGTACCTCTGTCTGAAATAATGGAAAATTGAATACTGTGTAGCCTAACCAATTCTATGATATAGATCTTGTCATAGTCCTCAGCTGAATAAGAAGTATGAACTAGCAAGAAATGGTCTGATTTGGTCATTCTGTCCATAGTTACCCAAATCAAATCATGCTATCGACGAGTATGAGGTAAACCTATCATGAAATCCATGTTCAATTCCTCCCACTTCCAAGTGGGAATAATGAACTCCTACATAGACCTACTAAGCTTCTGATGTTCAATCTTAACCTGCTAACACATGGAGCACTTAGCTACAAACTCTGTAATGTCCCTCTTTATCCCACTCCACCAATAGACTTCTCTCAAGTCGTGGTACATCTTAGTGGACCCTGGATGAATAGAGTAGTGTGCACCATGAGCTTCATCAAGAATTCGATGTCTCATGCCATCCACACATGACACACATAGCCTACCTTGATAATGCAACACACCATCTCCCCCTTGGGAGAAAACCTCAACCTTATGGTCTCTGACCAACTCTTTCAACTTAACTAAATTAGCATCCCTGTCCTACTTTTCTTTTACCTCGGAAACTAAAGAAGATTCCAAACTATTCTGCACCCATACACTACCCTCAGTCGAATCAACCAAACGGAAACCTAGTCTAGCAAGCTGATGAACTTCTTGGACTAACTTCTTCTTACCATTTTCAACGTGAGCAACACTACCCATGGAAAACCCACTGAGGGCATCTTCCACTACATTGGCCTTGCCCGAATGATACAGAATACTCATGTCATAGTCTTTGAACAACTCTAACCACCTTCTCTAATGAAAGTTCAGGTCTTTATGAGAAAATACATATTGTAGGCTTTTGTGGTCTATGAACACATCTACATGTACTCTATACAAATAGTGCCTCCAAATCTTTAAGGCAAATACAACAGCTGCTAGCTCTAGATCATGGGTGGGGTAGTTCTTTTCATAGGGATTAAGTTGTCTAGAGGCATAGGCTATGACCTTACCTTTCTACATTAGGACACAACCTAAACCAACTCTAGAAGCATCATAATACACAACAAACCCATTTGAACCATATGGTAAAGTCAAAATTGGGGCTGTAGTGAGTTGAGCCTTCAACTCCTAAAAACTCTTCTCATAAGAATCTGACCATTGGAACTTGACTTTCTTATGAGTTAATCTAGACATGGGGGATGCAATAAACGAAAACTCTTTAACAAACTTCCGATAATAGCCAGCCAAACCCAAGAAACTCTTGATATCTAATGGAGAGATGGGTCTGGGCTAGTTTCTCAGTACTTCGGTCTTTTGTGGATCAAATCTAATGCAATCACTAGAAATAATATGACCAAGGATTACTACTGACCTTAGCCAAAACTTGTACTTACTGAATTTGGCGAACAACTGATGGGATTTTAGGGTCTGCATTATTATTCTGAGATGGTCTGTGTGATCATTCTCATTATGGGAGTAAATGAGAATGTCATCATGAATACTATGACGAACATGTACAAGTACTGCTGGAACATGTGGATCATCAAGTCCATGAAGACTGCAGGGGAATTTGTGAGACTAAAAGACATGACTAGATACTCGAAGTGGCCATACCGGGTTCAAAAAGTTGTTTTCAAAATTTCACTTTCTCTTACTCTGAGCTGATGATAGCCTGATCTGAGGTCTATCTTAGAAAAGTAACTGGCACCCTGAAGTTGGTCGAACAAGTCATCGATTCAAGGAAGTGGGTACTTATTCTTGACTGTGAATTTGTTCAATTGATGGTTGTTTATACACATTCTAAGAGAATCATCTTTCTTTCGCACGAATAGGACTAATGCACCCTATGGAGAGACATTGGGTCTGATAAATCCCTTATCTAGGAGGTCTTTCAACTGCTTTTTTATCTTTTTGAGTTCGGATGGAGCCATTCTGTATGGCAAAATAGAGATGGGCTAAGTGTCTGGAAGAAGGTCTATTCCCAAGTCAATTTCCCTTTCGGGAGAAACTTTGGAAAGATCTTTGGGAAACATATCTGGAAAGCCTCGGAACTAGAGTCTTTGACTTACACCAAATGATAGACACACCCTTTAGATACCATTTTTCTCACTCTAAGGTATGAAATAAGTTGACCCTTAAGTGCTGTGGTACTACCCCTCCATTTTAGGACAGGTTTGTTTTGAAACTAGAAGAAGACATTTCTATTTCTACAATTAACTGAGGCATAGCATGAATGGAGCCAATCCATGCTGAGAATAATGTAAAAGTCCATCATCTCTAACTCTACTAAGTCTGCTGATGTAACTTTCTGAGATACCACAACCGAACACTTCCTGTATACCCGTTGGGCTATGATATATTTATCCACTGGGGTACAGACTGAGAAATGCATTGTTAGGATTTTGGGATTGACTCCAAAGTTGGTAGCTATACAAGGAGTTATAAAAGACAGAGAAGCTCCTGGATCTAGCAAAATATAACTATGTAAATGGTAAACTTGTAACGTAGTAGTGACCACATCAGGAGAACTTTCTTGATCCTGTCGGGACTAAAGTACATAGAGCCTATTTGGGCACTACCCACTGGTGGCATTGGAAGCGGCACCTTGCTGAGATGGGCAATCGGACTGCGCTGGGGGACAATTATGCTGACTCTGTGAACCCACTTGAGGACACTCTCTGATTCTATGACCTGTCTTACCACACCCAAAACATATGTTACTGCCAGCCCTACAGACACCCTGATGATTTATGCCATACTTCTGACAAAGAGGATTTGTTCGGGTACTGTTCACACTACCCTAAGATTAGAGACTTACGCCCTATCCTTGTTATCATTCCTAAATTTGGGCATCGGCGCATTAGGTGAAGATGGAGGTGGGACTGAAGATTTTGGGCAATAATAAGGAAGGTTACCACCTTATGACTTTGGCTGAGCAAAACTAAAGCTACCTGTTCAAGCCCTCTTATTTTCCCTCTATTTCTCCTTAGTTTTTTGTTTCTCAATTTACTGAGAATGGACCTTCAACCTACCCAAGTCCATATCCTTAATCAGTATTATGGTCCTACATTTCTTGACCACACTATCTGATACACCAGACACGAACTTTCTCTTCTTAGACCTGTTATCAGCGACCACATGAGGGGCATAACTGGCCAACTGAGTAAACTTGAGGGAGTACTCTTTCACACTCATGTTTCCCTGCTTCAGATTGATGAACTCTAACACCTTATCCTCCCTCAACTCCAATAGAAAGAACCTATCTAAAAAGGAAGTAGCAAACTCCTCCTATTCTATAGGCCCTGCATCTATGCCCCTATCTACCTTTTACTGCTTAAACAATGTATGAGCCACATCTTGCAACTGATAGGTAGCTAACTCAGCACTCTCACTAGTGGTTACCCCCATAATATCTATTACCTTTTGCACCCTTTCAAGGAATTTCTGTGGGTTCTATTCAGACTTAGACCCTAAAAATAAAGAAGGGTTCATTTGTGTGAAGTCTCAAATTCAAGCTGCAGTAGTATTGGCCACTGTGTTAGCTTGAAAAACAGCTGGTCAAACATTCTGAGCTGCCGCAGAATAGTCCAGAGTGGTGAAAGCTACTCTGAATTCTGCATGAGAAACATGCTCTTTCAGGGGATCATCCTGAATAGGTGGAGGTGCTGGATAGTTCCCAGTTCTTCTTCTGTTGGTCTTTCTGGGAGGCATGTTCTATAAATGGAAGGAAAGGTTGGATTAGAAAAAGAGTTTAATTTAAGAAAATGGTCACTCACATGATATGAACATTGAAAGAAGGGAACTTTTTCCTAAAAATGCCTCATAGCCTCTTATCTATAAGTGTGGCGCGCTACACACCCATGTACAATACACTACTTGTTGTGACTTTTAGACTTCTTAGGACTCTTTAGAACCTAAGGCTCTGATAACAAGTTTGTAAATCCCCGAGAGTACACCCTGAGTGTCACATTGTGCTTACGACCCCAAAGGACCATAAGTTAACCCATGACTGGTACCTGCTGTGAGAACTGAATATAATGCTGGAATATATAAGCAAAAAAAATTTGAAAATTCCATAAGGCCCTCAAAATACTGAAATAATAACTGAGTATAATTGATAATAACATCTAAAAACTGAATAACTGACTATGCTAGTCAAAGAGCCTCTAACTGTCTGAATATGGAGTTGATGGGACAAACCCCCAACTAACTCCGAATAAAATAGATAAACTCTATCCATGAAATATGAGGAATCACCACTATAACTGCTACTGATAGCCTGAGTTGCTAAGTATGGTTAGGAACTTGAGCATCAGAACCTATGATATGAGATATCATAGCACAAAAGAAAGTATGCGATTAGTACGTGGAATTTACTGGTATGTTAAGTGAGGTAAGAATGATATACATGGGTTCATATACATAGGATGATAACTGATTGAATGAATATCATAAAGTAATTGGATGAGAGTACATAGAAAACTGTAACTAGTGATCATACTGAACATGCAATACTGCACATATAGTTATACATCATGTATCTGAGATTATACTGAAACTGAGTACTGAATTCTGATGGCTGAGTAACTGATAACTAATAGCCATGGTTCTATAGAGCTGACTGGGTTCTTTACCAAATACTGAGACTAAAACTGTAACTATAGGAGTGTTAATCTAAATGACATACCCCGATATAGACTGATTTGGGGTCCAACCTGTGACCCCAGTTGGAAGAGTGTTAGAACCTTGCCATGGGATACTAACAATGTTATGTCAACCCTAATCTGGCAGGAAGACTCATGAAATATATATATGATTGCGTCAACCCTAGTTTGGTAGGAGGACGACTTACCCTACACGAGCTATGTAGTTCTATAACTCAGGGATTACTACTAAGAGTCAAACCCTAACAAGAAGGAATGCCCACATCCCTAGGTATGCACGATGCTAAATCCTACTCCAACTGAAATACACTGATCACTAGACTGCACTAAGCTTGACTGAATTGACCATGATCATATTGACTGACTGAACTGGACTGAGTTCACTGAGTCCTATTAACTAACTAAGTACTACTATTCTTGACCTTTACTGGTACTATTCTATAACTACTACAACTAAGTAAACAACAAGATTTCAAGTAATATATACCCCTAGGACTCGATATCATAATTGATAAACTCATATCACAACTTTAGCAACACAATAATAAGTTACCATGTATAATTTACTCATATAGACATTTTATCAAACACTTGGGGAGCATGATTGTTGTACATGACAACTAACCACATAGGGCATCATAACTACAACATGCAACTTACAAATTCAAGGGTTTTGACATTAGAGATTCATAAAATGCACATGCTAACTTAATTCCATGGAACTCATAAAATATCTGAACTTGAAACCCATACAACAACACAAACATGAGCATAATTCAATTAAAAACATGGTAATTATAAATCAAGTTTTGAAAAGGCTTCTTGAACTCCAAGGGTGGAAGGAGACCCAAGGATGAACACCTAACATACCTGAGTGACAGAATTCATGAAGATTGTTGGGGATTTCTTGGAACTTGATCTTGGGCTAGATGAATTAGGGTTTATTTCTTCAGAGGATTTTGTGAATGAGTGAATGTATTTTGTCTATTGAGGGGCTGAATTTCATGTTATGGGGGTTTAATGTGGTAGGAAAATGACTTAATTTCCCCCACAACCCATAATAAATGTGAAAAACTGTGCCTAACAATGCGATAATCGATGTACTATGTTGATAGTGTCGATGTGATTGTCGACGTGCCACGTCGATACTGTCGACGCAATTACTGATGCGTCGTGTCCTGATTGCATTGACTCACTATTTTGGACATCTAAACATGTCTCTAACAATGTCCAAAAAATCCAAAACTCACCCAAGATGACTTATTGACATCCCTGATCATGAATCAACTTTAAAATCGACATTCTAAGGTCATAAAGATCGAAAATAAGATCATCCAATTACAAAGGCTAAAACTGATTCTAAGTCTTAACACTTAGCTGAATTTTTTTAAGTCTAGGTCCTATTATTACAAGCTATATGAGACTAAATTGAACTAGAACTTTTACGGGCTCTTACACATAGTATGACTGTTCTTAAGCCTTAACCCTGGGCTTCTATCCATTGACTGTCCTAAGTCATTACTCTTCCGCATTAGTTTAGTTTGTTTTTTGAGTTTTCAATTCTAAAACCTTCTTGTTTACTTTTTCTTAATCATTAAACTAGAATTCGATAGTTGTTCAACACAAGTCCCTAAGGGATCGATAGTCAGCTTTCTTGAAGGCCACTTTACTACTTGGTAGACCACGTACACTTACGTGTGCGCTGTCAAAGACTGCGGGGTTGATGTTGGGGAAATCTGTTCCTTGTTTTTATTGAAATATAGAAGAAATATGTGATGGTACACCACCAAATTAATTATTGTATATGTTTATTGCCCATTCTATTTTGTGAATCATTTAGAGGGTGTAATGAAGCCAAAGATGTTTTGGGGGATCTTACAAAAATTTGTATGGTATGTTGATGTAATTGGAGGAGAAAAGGGTTAAAATAACACCCTTGATCAATAAATTAAGGGCTTATTGCCCGGCTACTATTTTGATGAAGTTAAGTAGCCTAAATGTGTCAGTTAGTTACTAATATTAGTATTACCGTATAGTTTATTGTAGATAAGAAATCCTAAAGGCAAGATGTTAATTGGGTTAACATCGGAGTTCTACAACCAGGTATGTAAGGCATACTCTATTTTCACTCCTTGACATGAAATCGAACACATGTCCCACCAAGTAACATTCAAAATTTCTCCTATAGCAAATAATACATCATGGCAGCATATGACCTCCTATGTATCCAACGAACTTGTTCCTACTCTCTACCATGTTGAAATACCTCAATACATGCTTATTATCAAGTTTGTTTATCTACTTTCACTAGAAAGTTTCACGAGTTATCCATTTAGTCAAATAAGACCTGTCTTATTTTCAGCTCCTAAATATTTTATTCGTGTACCAACAACTCCCTACCTCATTATTATTGCATTAAGTTCTTATTAACATATCTCTTATTGGTAAATTATTGTTTTAAGGTACCAAAATATTATGACCACCAATGTAACAATCTCAAAGGCTAAATAGACTAAGTAACACAAATCTAGATTATGCGGGTGGCAGCTCAAAGGCATATGCCTAGCATGGGCTAATCCCTATACCTTTTTAATTGGGTGGCAGTTCAAGGGAAAAAGACTAGAATGGGCCGATCCCAATCTATTTATACATGGGTGGCAGCTCAGGGGCGTAAGCCTAGCATGGGCCGATCCCAATTTGTATATTTAACACTGTTCAGATAGTCATTAACATTAAATGGATTACAAAGATTATAAAGTAAGAAAGGTAAAATAAAGGAAATAATGTAATGTACCTGACCCTATAAGTATATAAAAAGGTGGTCTACTAGCACTATTTTGTAATACCCCATATTTCTACCTAGCTTAAATTTTTCCCGAAGATGTCAAAGACATGGTTTAAAGATTAATACACTTTTATATATGTGGAATTTTCAAGATTTTCATTTTTTGTTGTGTGGGAAATTGAAGAAGCTTTCCATTGATACCAAATTCTCCTAAATTTGATAACCGGGTAAAAAGTTAGGGCGATTTATAGTTTCAGTCCTAAAACACCATCATTTCAGCCAGTGGCGTGTCGCTCCATAAGCCAAAATAATGTTTGTCAGTTTCCAGTAAGACTCGCGATTACACCGCGTCGTGGAGGGCTCCAAAATCCCAATTGTCCTCTTTCCATTGAATCTCCGCGATGTCTCCACGCCATGCCAAACATCTAGGTCATAAACAAAGTGGCAATGCGATTGCTCCACGTAGCTCCATCTCCCAATTTCCCAGTTGTCAAATTCCAATGACATAGCGCCACGTCGCGCCAGGTTCTCATTTTAAATTTTTTTGACAAAAATTAAATATTTCGTCCAGGGATAAATTGGTATTTTCCCATGGTTTTAACATGTCCAGGTGCGGGATTTAACCCCTAAAAACATTTTAAAACTATCATTATTTACTCACTTTTTTTCCCAAATCAAGAACATTCTCTCCCAAGAAAAAAAACCTTGCTTTCAAGAAATCAAAGCCAACTTTGAGAATCTCTCCAAGAACTTCAAGAAACTTACAATCAAGGTATGTCAAGTGTTGATTCATGGGTCCCTTTCACCCATGAAGCTCAAGATTTTTTTTTTCAAAGTTCAAGTATATGGATTTTTATGAATCCCATGTTGGATTTGCTTTTGTTCATGTTGTTAATGACCAATTAAATTCTAATCTATGTTTGGTGATAAATTTTATGTGGAATTAGTTATTATATGAGTAGATTCATGTGAACCCTTGATTAAATCCTTTAATTGTGAAATTAGAATTGAATCATGATGTTTACTTGTTGTGCAATGTTGTCTACATATACTATGTTCATTATGTGCTTGATGAATTGCCTATGTGAACTAATAAGAGAAGAAACCATGCCATGATTAGTTTATGTGCAAGTGTTTGATAAATTGTCCATGAGAATGGATTAATGCCACGATATAGTATGCAATTATGTATTCCCCATTCCTGTACAAGTGATACACCCCAAGTGTTCGTTGAAATGTCTTAATGAATGAATCGTGAGTATATAGCCATTGTTGGGCTTTTAGGCTTGTGTCATGATTTACATATTATGCTATCGAGTTCTAGGGGTATCTAATAACCGACAATTTAGCTGTGTGCCTAGAGCCAGTATCATGTTTTCACGATATCCTCAGTCAAGCCATGTTCAGTAGAATTCAGTCAGTTATGTGACTCAGCAAAACTCAGTAAACTCAGTAATTCCAAAAATCTCAGAAAGCTCAGTACTTTAGTAATATTAGTAGTATTCCGTCAGTCAATGAAACTCAATGAACTTAGTCCATTTTAGTTCAGCTAATCATGTTCAGTGTCTATTCAGATGGGCGTAGGATTTAGCACCGAGTGAATCCAAGGATGAGGACACACACTGATAGTTGAGGGTGTGATCCTTAGAAGCAATTGTTGTATTCTAGAACTATGTAGCCAACATAGGTTGAGACATCAACACTGACAGATGAGGGTTGATAAGGTAGATAAACATTGTGAGATAAGGGTCCCACCATTCTCTTTTGGGGACACTGTCAGATGAGAGTCACCCACAACTTGTCTTTACTAGTGGCGCGGTATTGACACCCTTATAATTAGGGTTACAGATTGGACCCCAACCTAGCTATATTTCTTTATTTGGGGCATGTCGGTTAGATGACTACTTCCCACAATTATAGTTTCAGACTCAGTCTTAGTAATAGAACTCAGATAGTTCTTAAGAATTTTAGGACTGTCAGATATAGTCAACTCAAAATAGTACGAAACTCAGTTAGTTCCATCAAAACCTAAATTGTCAGATATAGTCGCTCAGTATCAATTATATCAGTTATCAGTGACTTATGTTATCAGTAATCAGACTCAATAGTCAGTACCATCACGAATTCAGTCATAGTCACTTATTTATGCATATATTCTCACATTCATGTTATTCAGTCAGTTAGCATTGTTCATGCATTTGAACCCTTTGTATTCATCCTACCTTATTTACATACCAGTACACTCAAACGTACTCACACATTTGTGCTATGGTGTTTTATACCATAGGTTCAGAAGCACGAGCTCTAGAGCATCAGTAGAATTCCAGTTTCACCAGTCAGAGTTAGCAGTGAGTCCTCATCTTTTCTGGATAGATCATTACTTTGTTTCTTCATTACTTAGTTTATTTCAGTAGTTGGAGTTAGTTGGGGACATGTCCCATCAACTTCTTATTTAGATAGTTTAGAGGATTTCAGACTACAGTGTTTTCAGACTAGATTTTTCCAGACATTGTTACAGTCTTGGTATTATCGTGCCACATTATTCAGATATGGTTTTATCAGATGTTTATCAGTTTTGAACTTTATGGTATGTTTCAGCCTCTATTTCTGCATTTATATAGTATATTATGTAGTGTTCAGGTATAAATATCAGTCATGGGTTAGCTTGTGGTCCTTCGGGGTCATGAGCACCGTATAGAATTCCAAGAACCAGATTTGGGGCTTTATAAACTTGGTATCAGAGCCTAAGGTTCAACAGAGTTCTAGGAAGTCTGAAAGTCGTATCTAGTAGAGTCTTGTACATAGGTGTGTTGCACACCACATTTATGTGCAGGAGGCTATGAGATGTTTTAGGAAAAGTTTCCCTTTTTTTAGTATTCATGTTATGATAGTGAGCATAAGCTTAAATTTAACTCTTAGTCTAATCCATTTCTCCCTTTATTCTACAAAATATGCCTCCCAAAAGAAGAAATAAAAACCAGTCAGCCGCTCATCCCGTCCAAGAAGTTCCCTTGGATAAACACATTTCTCATGCAAAGTTTAGAGTTGTATTCACCACTCTTGCTAATTCAGTTGTTGCTTAGAATGAACGACCACCTGTCGTTCCGGCCAACCCAATGGCCAATTCAGCTGCAGCCAGGATTTGGGACTTTACCCGAATGAATCCTCCATCTTTTTTTGGGTCTAAGGATGAAGAAGATCCTCAGGAGTTCCTAGACTAGGTTCAAAAGGTTACAGACATCATGGGAGTTAATTCTTGTGAGAGTGCAGAGCTAGATGCATATCAGTTGCAGGATGTTGCTCACACTTGGTTCAAACAGTGGAAGTCAGAGAGGTCAGTTGATGCAGGGCCTATTGAGTGGTAGGATTTTGCCACTGCATTCTTAGATAGATTATTTCCCCAAGAGTTGAGGGAGGTTAAGGTATTATAATTTATCAGCCTCAGGAAGGGCAACATGACGGTGAAACAGTATTCTCTTAAGTTTACTCAATTAGCCAGATATGATTCTCATGTGGTTGTAGATAGCATGGCTAAGATAAATAAGTTTATTTATGGGGTGAATGATAGTGTGGTCAATAAGTGCAGGTCCACGATGTTGAATAGTGATATGATCATAGCCAGGTTTATGACCCATGCTCAATAGATAGAAGAGCAAAAGATTAAGATGAGAGAGAGAGGCAGGATAATAGAGCAAGGATAGGTAGTTTTAACTTCGCTCAACCTAAATCATGAGGAGGGAACCGTTCTCAGTTCCGTCCTAAGTCATCCGTTCCAGCTCCTTTTTTCAGCTAGTGCTCCAGTGCCGAAATTCAAAGACGACAACAGAGATAGGGCGCCAGGCTCTAAATCTCAGGGCAGTGTTAGCAGTGCCCGAACGTATCCTCTTTGTCAGATATGTGGCAAGAACTATCAGGGGACTTGCAGAGCGGGAAGTGGTATTTGTTTTGAATGTGGCAAGCCAAGCCACAGAGTCAGAGATTGTCCTCAGCCAGGTCCTCAGGATCAGCTTAACCGTTCCTCATCCCAGGTTGGTCACCCAAATCAGCAGGGTGCCATTTCCAGTACTACTACTAGGAAACGCACAAACAGACTTTATGCTTTTTTGTCCCGGCAAGATTAGGAAAATTCTCCTGATGTAGTTACTGGTATGTTACAGATCTTTCACTCGCATGTTTACGCTTTGCTAGATCCAAGAGCTTCCTTGTATTTTGTTACTCCTTATATAGAAGTTGATTTCGAAGTCAGTCCTGAAATTCTAGCAGAGCCCTTCTCAGTATCTACCCTAGTGGATAAAACTATCATAGGATAGCGGGTATACAGGAACTTCCCAATTATGATATTTCATAAAGTCACCTCAGCAGACTTAGTCGAATTAGAGATGACTGATTTTGATGTCATTCTCAGCATGGATTGGCTTCATTCCTGCTATTCCATAGTCGACTACAGAAATAGAAAGTCCAGTTCTAGTTTTTGAATGAACCTATCCTAGAGTGGAGGGGTAGTACTTCAGCTGTCAGAGGTCATCTTGTTTCCTACCTTCGGGCATGGAAAATGATATCTAAGGGATGTGTCTATCATCTTGTTGATGTTAAGGATTTAGTTTCGAGACTCCCAGTCTTGAATCAGTCCCAGTCGTGAGTGAATATTCAGATGTATTTCTCAAAGATCTTCCAGGAATTCCTCCCAAAAGAGAAATAGACTTCAGCATTGATCTTTTTCCAGATACTCAGCCCATATCTATTCCGCCACATAGAATGGCACCAGCAGAACTTAAAGAACTAAAAGAGCAATTGAAGGATCTCTTAGATAAGGGATTCATCAGCCCCAGTGTGTCCCCGTGAGGCACACCAGTCTTATTCGTGCGCAAGAAAGATTGTTCTCTCAGAATGTGCATTGATTACCGTCGGTTCAATAAAGTCACGATCAAGAACAAGTATCCACTACCCCGAATTGATGACTTGTTTGACCAACTTTAGGGTGCCAGCTATTTCTCTAAGATAGACCTCAGATCAGGCTATCATTAGCTCAGAGTCAGGGAATGTGACATTTCAAAAATAGCTTTCCAAACTCGGTATGATCACTTCAAATTCTTAGTAATGTCCTTTGGTCTTACCAATGCCCCTATAACTTTCATGGACTTGATGAACCGTGTGTTGAAGTAGTACTTGGACATGTTTATCATAGTCTTCATAGATGATAATCTTGTCTATTCTTATAGTGAACGTGATCATGCAGACCATCTCAGAATCGTACTTTAGACTCTCAGAGATCATCATTTATTCGCCAAATTCAGTAAGTGCAAATTTTGGCTAAGATCAGTAGCATTCCTTAGTCGTATCATTTCTGGTGATGGCATTATAGTAGATCCTCAAAAGACCAAAGCAGTAAAAAACTGGCCCAGACCTATCTCTCCATCAAATATTAGGAGTTTCTTGGGTTTGGATGGCTATTTCAGATGGTTTGTTGAGTTATTTTCTTCTATTACATCCCCTATGTCCAGATTGACTCAGAAGAAAGTCAAGTTTCAGTGGTCAAATCCTTACGAGAAGAGTTTTCAAAAGTTGAAGACTCGACTCACCTCAGCTCCTTTTTTTGCTTTCCAGATAGTTCAAATAGTTTTATAGGGTATTGTGATGCATCCATAGTAGGTTTGGGTTGTGTCCTCATGCAGCATAGTAAGGTCATAGTCTACGCCTCCAGATAGCTTAAACCCCATGAGAAGAATTATCCTACTCATGATCTTGAATTAGTAGCCGTAGGATTTGCCTTAAAGATTTGGGGGCATTATCTATACGGAGTTCATGTAGATGTGTTCACATATCATAGAGCCTTCAGTATGTCTTTTCTTAGAAAGACCTTAATCTTCATCAGAGAAGGTAGTTAGAGCTCTTGAAAGATTATGAAATGAGTATCCTTTATCATTCGAAAAAGGCCAACGTAGTGGCCGATGCTCTTAGTAGATTATCTATGGGTAGTGTTGCTCATGTTGAGGACAATAAGAAGAAGTTAGCTCAGGAAGTTCATCAGCTTGCCAGACTAGGTGTTCTCTTAGTCAATACAAAGGAGGGTGATATATGGGTTTAGAGTAGTTCAGAATCAACTCTAGTTTCCGAGGTAAAAGAAAAGCAAGATAGAGATCCCGGTCTAGTCAAGTTGAAAGAGTCAGTCAAGGATCAGAAAGTTGAGGTTTTCTCCCAAGAGAGAGATGATGTATTGCATTGTCAGGTTCGTCTGTGTGTTCCAGGTGTAGATGACTTGAGGCAGTGAATTCTTACAGAAGCGCATGGTGCATGCTACTCTATTCATCCAGGGGACACAAAGATGTACTGCAACTTGTGGGAGATCTATTAGTGGAGTGGGATGAAGAGAGATGTGGCAGAGTTTGTGGCTAAGTTCTCTACATGTCAGAAGGTTAAGATAGAGCATCACAAGCCTAGTAGGTCCATGCAAGAGTTCAATATTCCTACTTGGAAGTAGGAAGAAGTGAATATGGACTTTGTGATGGGTTTGTCTCGTACTCATCATCAGCATGATTCAGTTTGGGTCATTGTAGACAGAATGACCAAATCAGCTCATTTCCATCCAGTCCATACCTCTTATTCAGTTGAGGATTATTCCAAACTCTACATTAGAGAGTTAGTCAGATTGCACAGTGTTCCATTATCTATTATCTCAGATAGAGGTACCCAGTTCACCTCTCATTTCTGGAAAGCATTCCAAAAGAGTCTTGGTACCCAAGTTCATCTCAGTACAACCTTCCATCCTCAGACAGATGGTCAAATAAAAAGGACCATTCAGACTTTAGAAGATATGCTGCAAGCGTGTGCAATTGATTTCAAGGGTAGTTAGGATGACCACTTGCCTTTGATTGAGTTTGCATACAACAATAGCTATTATTCCAGTATTAAAATGGCTCCATTCAAATCTCTCTGTGGTAGGAGGTGCAGATCTCCAGTCGGTTGGTTCAAAGTTAGTGAGGCCTCAGTTATAGGGCCTGACTTAGTATTTGATGCCTTAGAAAAAGTCCAGTAGATCATAGAAAGACATTAGGCTGCTCAAAGCCGATAGAAGTCTTATGCAGATGTGCGAAAAAAAAATCTCGAGTTTGAGATTGGTAACTATGTTAATCTAAAGATTTCTCCCATGAAGGAAGTGAAGAGATTTGGCAAGAAGGGAAAGCTCAGTCCCCGATATATCGGTCCCTTCAAAATTCTTAGTTGCTTCGACAAAGAAACTTATGAGCTCGAATTGCCTTCAGATTTAGCTTCAGTTCATCCATTCTTCCATGTCTCTTTGCTCAAGAAGTGGATAGGTGACCCCATAGTTTTAGTCCCTATTTAGAGCATAAATATTCAGAACAACCTTTCTTTCGAAGAGATTTTGGTTGAAATTATCGACTATCAGACTTGCAGACTGAGGAATAAAGGAGTCCCTCTAGTCAAATTACTTTGGCAAAATCAGTCCATTGAGGGAGATACTTGGGAAGAAGAAGCAGACATGCATACCAAGTATCATCACCTTTTCTCCGCTAATTCAGACTCAACCCAAGGTAACAACTTTCCTTAAGCCTTTCAGTTTTATGTTCAGATTTCAGTTACAACTTGGTGTCCAGTTCATGTTCAGAATTCCATTATAAACTTGGTATCAATTACCATTGCATATTCATTCATGCATTTATGTATCAATTCAGTTATGTATTCATGCATTAGATATGCATGTTCAATTTGATGAGAAAATCATCTTATCAGTAATTCAGTCATGCAGACATAAATTCGTTATTCATGCATCAGATATGCATATTCAGCATAATACATTCAGTTTCTTAGTTATATCATTCATGAAATCATGTTTCAATTGTTCATGTTCAGCATGTGCTTTAGTCTACTATTTCTCCTATCTCAGTCAGTTTCATTCGAGGATGAATGTTCCCAAGGGGGAGATATTGTAATACCCCATACTTCTACCTAGATTAAATTTATCCCAAAGATGTCAAAAACATGTTTTAAAGATAAATACACTTTTATATATGTGGAATTTTAGAGATTTTCATTTTTTGTTGTGTGGAAAATTGAATAAGCTTTCTATCGATACCAAATTCGCCTAAATCCGATAACCGGGTAAGAAGTTATGGCGATTTAAAGTTTTATTCATAAAACACAGTCATTTCAACTAGTGGCGCATCGCGCCATAAGCCAAAATGACGTTTGTCCGTTTGTAGTATGACTCCCTAATTACACCGCGTCGTAGAGGGTTCCTAAATCCCAATTGTCCTTTTTCCGGTGACTCTCTGCAATATCTCTGCGACACATCAAAGTTCCAGGTAACAAACAAAGTGGTAATGTGATAGCTCTACATCGTGCCATCTCCCAATTTCCCAGTTGTCAAATTCCAGTGACACGGCGCGATAGCGCCGCGTCGCGCCAGGTGCCCATTTCGGAAAATTTTGATGAAAATTAAATATTTCATCCAGGGATAAATTGGTGTTTTCCCAAGGTTTTAACATGTCCAGGTACAGGATTTAATCCCTAAAAACATTTTAAAACTATCATTATTTACTCATTTTTTTCTCCAAATCAAAAACATTCTCTCCCTAGAAACAAAACCCTAGCTTTCAAGAAATCAAAGCCAACTCTGAGAATCTCTCCAAGAACTTCAAGAAACTTACAATCAAGGTATGTCAAGTGTTGATTCATGGGTCTCTTTCACCCATGAAGTTCAAAAATCTCTTTTTCAAAGTTCAAGTATATAGATATTTATGAATCCTATGTTGGTTTTACTTTTGTTCATGTTGCTAATGACCAATTGAATTTTAATCCATGTTTGGTGATAAATTTTATGTGTAATTAGTTATTATATGAGTAGATTTATGTGAACCCATGATTAAACCCTTGAATTGTGAAATTAGAATTGAATCATGATGTTTACTTGTTGTGCAATGTTGTCTACATATACTATGTTCATTATGTGCTTGATGAATTGCCTATGTGAACTAATAAGAGAAGAAACCATGCCATGATTAGTTTATGTGCAAGTGTTTGATAAATTGTCCATGAGAATGGATTAATGCCATGATATAGTATGCAATTATGTATTCCCCATTCCTGTACAAGTGATACACCCCAAGTGTTCGTTGAAATGTCTTAATGAATGAATCGTGAGTATATAGCCATTGTTGGGCTTTTAGGCTTGTGTCATGATTTACATATTATGCTATCGAGTTCTAGGGGTATCTAATACCCGACAATTTAGCTGTGTGCCTAGAGCCAGTGTCATGTTTTCACGATATCCTCAGTCAAGCCATGTTTAGTAGAATTCAGTCAGTTATGTGACTCAGCAAAACTCAGTAAACTCAGTAATTCCAAAAATCTCAGAAAGCTCAGTACTTTAGTAATATTAGTAGTATTCCGTCAGTCAACAAAACTCAATGAATTCAATCTAGTTCAGTTCAGTTAATCATGTTCAGTGTCTTTTCAGATAGGAGTAGGATTTAGCATCGACTGAAATCAAGGATGAGAAAACGCATTGACAGTTGAGGGTGTGATCCTTAGAAGCAATCCATGCATTCCAGAACTATGTATCTAGCATAGGTTGAGACATCAACACTAACAAATGAGGGTAGATGAGGTGGTTGAATAGTGTCAGATGAGGGTCCCACCTATCTCTTTTGGGGACACTGTTAGATGAGGGTCACCCACAGTTTATTTTTACCAGTGGCTCGGTATTGACACCCTTCAAAATTGGGTTATAGATTGGACCCCAACTTAGCTATATTGCTTTATTTGGGGCATATCGATTAGATGACTACTTCCCACAGTTACAGTTTCCGACTTAGTCTCAGTAATAGAACTCAGATAGTTCTTCAGAATTTCAGGACTGTCAGATACAATCAACTCAGAATAGTACGAAACTCAGTTAGTTCCATCAGAACCTAGACTGTCAGATACAGTCACTCAGTATCAGTTATATCAGTTATCAGTGACTCATGTTATCAGTAATCAGACTCAATAGTCAGTACCATCACAAATTCAGTCACAATCACTTATTCATGCATATATTCTCACGTTCATGTTATTCATTCAGTTAGCATTATTCATGCATTTGAATCCTTTACATTCAGCCTACCTCACTTGTATACTAGTACATTCAAACGTACTGATACATTTGCGCTATGGTATTTTATACCATAGGTTCAGAAGCATGAGCTCCAGAGCATAGTAGCATTCCAGTTTCAACAGTTAGAGTTAGAAGTGTGTCCTCATCCTTCAAGGACATGGCCATTACTTTATTTCTTCATTACTTAGTTTATTTCAGTAGTTGGAGTTAGTAGGGGACATGTCCCATCAACTCCTTATTCAGACAATTTAGAGGCTTTCAGACTACAGTGTTTTCAGACTAGATGTTTTCAGACATTGTTTTAGTTTTGGTATTGTCATACCATATCATTCAGATATGGTTTTATCAAATGTTTATCATTTTTGAACCTTATGGCATGTTTCCGCCTCTATTTCTGCATTTATACAATATATTATGCAATGTTCAGGTATAGATATCTGTCATAGGTTAGCTTGTGGTCCTTCGGGGTCATGAGCACCGAGTAGCATTTTGGGTACCAGATTCGGGGCGTTATATGTTTGTACACTTGTATCTGATTTCTATTGAGATCCTATATCATGTATGGTTACTTTCAACCTTACATATTCAGGTCATATTTTAGTACTAACGCCCCTTGTGGGGGTCCTATATGTCATTCTACAGATGCAAGTGCTTTAGCTAATACATCTTCTCAATAGGAGCACAGGATATCCTACGGCTATTGGTGAGCTCCAAATTAATTTGGGGCTTTCTGAGTCAGTTACATATGTTTTGGTATTATATAGTAGTTAAGAGTAAGGAAAGGTTTTGTCTTGACCTTAACTAATTCTATGTATCGTTAGAGGCTTTGTAGACCAATGTAAAGTTAAGCAAGGTAGTGTCTTGTATTTTAGATGTTGTAGCTCCAATGGCCAAGTCTTGTATATATAGTTTTGTGCTTACCTATGTGGTTTTTTGTCATTGATGCATTCTATCCGTATGTGGAAGAACCTTTGGTTATCATATTTACATATACGAGATGTACAAGTTCATAGGTTGGAACTCTCGGGACTTTACGGCTACTGGAGCCTTTCTGCCATAATGGTATTTGAGGCGTGACAAGCATACCATGGCAAATTCATCCTTGTAGACATACCTATGAAAATAGAAAAGAACATAACCAAAATAAAAGAAAATGGGCAAAACATATTTTTGGGGTTTCCATATATTAAGAAAGAAAATAAAACTAAACAAAAATGAAGGTGGATGTAAGGTAGCTTCATCATTATGACTCATGGGAACCATTCATCAAAACACTCACCTATTTGGACTCTACATTGTCACACATTCATCATATGTCACCATTCAAGCTCATAAAACATCCATGGCACCAATAGAAACAAAAAGGGTCCTATGCCTTTAATAATGGTGTCACTCGATCTATCATTAGGACAAGGCAAGCATTCATGTTTCTTGGGTTACTCAAACTTCACTCGTGACTGCTATGATAAGCACATATACTGACCAAAGACATGGAAGTGACATTTATCAACAAAATCAACCAAGAACCACCAATTTTCAACCCTTAAGGAACAATTGGACAAATATTTATGCATTAAGAATGAATATATTAACGACTAGTAACAATCAAGACATCCCTCTGTCATTGGCATTTTAACAAACATATGGTGTGCATGAAAGGGGAGAGCTTGAAAAATATAATAAAAACTCTTGTGAACAAGCCCAATTCACAAAGTCATCACCAAACACACCATTGGTATTCATACTAACCCAATTAGATCACCCACCGTTCAATTTAGCAAACAAACTTCAAGTGGGAATTTCATCAAATTCATGGTGCACTAGTAAAAGGAAGTAAGAATTTCTAAATAAGCATGTGAATTAAGGCACACATTCCAATCTTTTCATTCCCAACAACCATATTTTACCAACATAAGCTCAAACAAATCAAATTTAAGCCAAAAGAGATCATAGAACTTGAACACCATTTATACTTTAAAAAAATTCAAAGATAAGACCATAAAAAAATCATACCATTAATTCGATTGAAGAGAGGATAAAAATGAATTAAATATCTAATTGTATGATTTTAGGATTACATTCTTGAGTTAAGATATTGGGAGTTTGAATTTATGTTGAAAGAAGTGAAGAATATGACAAAATAACGGAGCAATATTGTGATGAAGGACTTGATTCATTCCAAGTGAATTGGACCTACGCCTGGACTACTTAAGCATGTCTAGCATAGGTCAAAATAGCCTATTCCAGCTCTCTTATGTTCAGGATATGCCTGGACTACTCAAGCATGTCCAGCATATCTAAGCAGTGTTGTTGCTGCTCTCCTGTGCGCCATAAGCTCTTGGTTTATGCTTGGAATGCTCTAGTATGTCTTTAGTAAAGGATGCTGCTAGCTACGTTCAGGTTACTCTTGGCCTATGCCTGGACTACTAAAGCATGCCCAGCATTGGTCCAATCTAGAACAAACTGATTTGGAGAAAAATTTTCATATCAATATTTGCTTGGACATATTTTTGAGCCCCCAAACCTTCCTTCACATATCCCAACTTATGATGTCACCTACAAACACCAAAAACAAGTTAAAATTAGAATAAAAACATTATAAAACATCAAAAAGAAATCCTTGGGTTGCCTCCCAAGTAGTGCCTTTGTTAAAATTGCAACATAATATAATTTAATCATCATTTTGGATTCTTGAATTGAACCAACTCAATCATAGTCGCTTCGAGTCCTCCCACATGGTAATAAATCAATTTTTGTCCACTCATTAAGAACTTATTTTTCTCATGATCCTATAACACAATTGTTTGATTTGAATACACATTCGAGACCATGAATGGGCCCGACCACTAAAATTTTCCGCGGAATATTTCAACCTATAGTTGAGAAGGAACACATTATCACCCACACAGAACTCTTGGCTAAATGTTTTCACTTTAGGCCACATCTTCTTTCTAGTTTTATTTGAACAATGTTCGAGAATTATGCCTTTATGTCCACTATGAGCCACCCAAAAATACTAGTGATTCTTTTACCATAGATTTTGAGGCTTCTATTTGACGAGATGATAAACCATCCACCAGAACGGTTGGAAAAATATTCCTTTCACTAGGTTTCTATTGGAAGAACCAAAACTCATCATCAAATTAACCACCTCGCCCTTTTCTTCGATTATCTCAATTCCCAAGTTTCATAATGCACCCACCAAGGAATCATACACAAGAATCAACTTTATAGTATTTGACACACCCAAATTTTTGGCCCTTAGAAATTTCTTGAGCCTTGAGATCACTGACTTGGTTACAACTGGACTCCCAGAGTTATAAGGTATCTTGATAGCTCATTGGGATGAGTTGTAACCAAATTAGTAAGTTGGTGGCTTGGCTATACTCTGAGTATGAGTGGCTCAATAAAAGTCATAAGGTTATGTTACATGTCATTAGGTGAAATTGTAGGGTGTCCATTGTACACCCAAATTTGAGTTCTCTGTTGACTACAATTATACCCTATGAGTCATAGCATCTAATTATGAATGGATTGGTCAAGTGGTAAGGTCGATAGTGTATGGGGTCCTAGTCACTATCTTGGTTATGACTCATGGTGATGAGTCAAGAGATGTGGTAATGAGTCGATGGTTGACTCGTAGACAAAGGCGACACTTTTTTAGTTTTTAAGTTGAGGGAATTCTGGACATTTCCCACTTTAACCCCTTGGACCCCACAACTTAAAAACTTCCCTGGGACTTTATTATCATATCATTCCCAATAAAACATTCCCAAATTCTCTCTCAAACTCTGTGTTCAAGTTAAGTCCAGGGTTTCAAGAAAGTGGTCATCTAGGGTTCTAAGGGTGCTATCTATTCCAAATATCATGGTATTTCAAGCATGTACCTCTTTCCATATACTTTTATTTTCTTAATGGCATGAAAATTGATTTATTATTCATGGTTTTGATGTCGGGTTTTGAACTATGGGTTGAGAGTTTTGGATATAAATTATTTGAATATTTTTTCATGGTTTCTACAAATTTATTATGCATGAATCATTGGTTTTTACACTCATTGGGGTGTATGGGAATGGTGAATGAATTTAGGGATATAATGGATTCCCCAATTTTGTAAACTATGGCAATAGGGGTACAACAGAATCCCCAAATAATTGGTTTAGTTATTGGAATTGATAATAACCTCAAGTCACTTGCATAATTGATCTTGGAATGTGCACTATCATTTGGTTTATCTTATTTCTTGAAACTAATGCATGGCATAAATAGTTAAATAGTTAAGGATGGTTTTTAAAACCTTGTGGGATACAAAGGAATCCCCCAAGTGATTTTAATAATGGAGTCTCCGGGGTACAAAGGAATCCCCTAAGTGTTGGTTTAATGACATTGCTTGCAAGCTATAGCCGGTATAACGATACTACTTAATAATGCCTTAATAATTGATTCCTAAAATTAGGGGTTGGATTATGTGTAAAATATTTTAATTGGGCAATAATAGGAGTTGTACTAGCTATCCATGAAGGTATGAGTCTGAAGGACTAATACTGGAAACTCATGTTTGCCAACATAAGGGTTGGTCTTGATGACAACATACTTGTGAGGTAAAAGGGAATCCTCCAAGTGAACATACGTATATATGTATCATAGAGGTGAAGGGTAAAAGGGAATCCTTAGTCATCTATAATATCTCTGATTCATGCCGCTAACATGCATTAGGGCCAGTTCAGGGGGTAACACTGGACCCATATAGCCTGTGTGTGGAATTATGACAGTAAAGCTATACTAACTCAGGTTAAGGTTTTAAAAGTTCATGTTAAGCCTGTTCCCTATACCAATATTATATATATATATATATATATATGTATATACATAGATATGCATGGATGTTTACATGTTCTTTGGTTTGACTTGGTTGGAATTTATGGCATTATTATATCTTTATCCCTTAGTTACATACTCATATTCACCTTTCTAACCATCTTCGGGCATTGTAGCCCCACACAATATAGGAATTGGCCATACTTCTACTTCTCCTACACATTGACTAGGATTCGGGATCAACTCGTAAGTTACACTGAAGTGGTGAGCTTTCATACTTCAGAAGATCCTATTTCTTTCTATGGATTTATTTATGTCTTTTCTATTCCTTTTGATTGTAGTTTTGGCTATGGTTGGGGGCATGTCTCGACTTTATATTCTTTGGTTTTGATTAGAGGCTTTGTTGGACTACTATGGACATGGGCGGTATCGGTATCGATATTGGTATTAGTTGATTATTTGGTTATTGGTGGTTGGTTTTGGTTATAAGCTTATCATAATATGTTTAAATTGATATCATGTTATCTAGTTATTTGTTCAAAATTCATCTGACATGGGGTGTAAGGAGGTTAATGGTTGGGTATTGAGAGTGGCCTTTGGTCCTGGTTGGACTTGAGTTACCCAACACGGCCAGGCCCTGGTTTGTGTCGTGTCATATTTGTATCATATCCAGGTTCATGGTCAATTAGGTGTCCAACAAATTCGTGTCAAGTAGAGTCTCTTTTATGGGTGTGTAGCAAGCTACACTTTTAGGGGAGAGGCTATAAGGCATTTAAAAATGTTTCCCTTTCTTTTTGTTCTATTTAAATCTATAGAGTCTAAGGTATTGAGTCTCTCTAATTCCCATTTGTTTTTTTTTAAATCATGCCTCCCAGATGATCTGAAGTTCATGAAAACACCTCTGTCCCCCTTCAGGATAATGCTAATGGAACACGCCCTGTTATGGAGTACAGACCCGATTTAGAGGTCCAGTTCTTGATTTCCTTTCTGGAGTACGACCGGTCCCCTTTAGTCCTCCTTGAGCTCCTCAAGTTGATATGTTAAATATGGAATTTTTTTAGTCCATTCATATGTTATCTCAGTTGGTAGCTTCCAGTCTGAGCATGTAGCTTTTGTTACTCCATCTTCTGAGGCCACAAGGTTTTGCTAGTTTAAGAGTTTGAGTCCTCCTACTTTCATTGGTTCTAAGGTTAAGAACATTCTTAATATTTCATCGATGAGATAAAGTAGATCTTTCATGTGATGCATGTCACTGATGTGGAGGGCGTGGAGTTTTCCGCTTACTAATTGAAAGATGTAGCGTACCAATGGTATGAGGAATGGGAACAGTCTAGGGGAGATGATTTTGAGTCCACTTTATTGGATGATTTATCTAGTGCTTTTCTGGACCGCTTCCTTCCTTAAGAGTTGAGGGAGGCAAAAACAGAAGTGTTTGTTAATCTAAAGTAAGGCAAAATCTCAGTCAAGGAATATTCCTTGAAGTTTTACAAGTTATCTTGGTATGATCTGGAGTTGGTGTCTAGCATGAGGGCTAGAATAAGGAAGTTTACTTTTGGGTTGTCTTGAGACTTGATTCTAGATAGTAAGGTTGACTTGTTAAACAAGGATATGGATATTTTTCGACTGGCGGCTTATATGCAGCAAGATGAAGAAAAGAATAAGAAGCAGGCTGAATTTAAGGAGAGGTAGAGTAAGAAATTCTGCTATTCAGACCAGGGTAGAGGACAACAACAGAGTGGTAGAGATGGTGGAAGTTGTCTAAGAAGAAGTGGGGGGATTTTGGTCCTATTTAATAGATAGTGTTACTTATCTAAAGTCATCTGGTTATCGACATTTGTAAGGTGGCATAGGTTGTCCAATCTTAAGCTAGTGGGGCTCAGTCAGCTCTATCATATCCTCTCTACAGGTTTTATGGTTGATTGCATCATGGGTTTTGTGATGAGGATAAGGATAAGTGTTTCAAATATAGTCAGCTAGGGAAAATACTGAGGAACTATCTCATGGGTAAGGTTGTTTCTAGGGAAAACAAGGTTCCTGTTGCCTCTTCATTAGCTCATGTACCAAAGGGCACCCCTTCTGGATGCAGCACTCATCAGAACCGTCTCTATGCACTCACTTCCCATTAGGAGTTTGAATCATCTCCAGATGTCGTTATAGGTATGTTGAAACTTTTTTATCGTGATGTGTACTATTTACTTAATCTGGGGTACACTCTTTCTTATGTGACCCTTTTTATGGCTGTGCATTTTGGTTTTGGTCTTGAATGTATTTTAGATCCCTTCTCTATTTCTACCCCGGTGGTGACTCTTTGGTTGCTAGAAGAGTCTATAGGGGTTGTGTGGTGTCCGTTGGTGGTAGAGAATCTCTGGTAGATCTAATAGAGGTAGACATAGTTGATTTTGATGTCATATTAGGGATGGATTGGTTGCACTCGTGCTATGATTCTTTAGACTGTCGGATCCATAAGGTCACTTTTAAATTCCCTAATGAGCCGGTCATCGAATGGGAGGGGAGTTCCCTGGTACCTAAGGGAAGGTTTATATCGTATCTTAGGGCCCGAAAATTAATTTCCAAGGGATGTCTTTACTATTTGGTCTGGGTAAAAAATTCTAACTCGAAGAGTCCTTCCCTACAATTCATTCCCATGGTAAATGAATTCCCTAAGGTTTTCCATGATGATCTTCCTGGTATTTCTCCTGGTAGGGAGATTGATTTTAGGATTGATCTTGTTTCGGACACTTATCCAATCTTTATTCCCCCATATAGGATGGCCCCAATGGAGTTAAATGAGCTTAAAGAGTAGATAAATTATCTTCTAAACAAGGGTTTTATCCATCCTAATGTGTCCCCACGGGGTGCACCTATTTTGTTTGCACGTAAAAAGGATGGTTCCCTTCGAATGTGTATTGATTATTGGCAATTGCATAAGGTGACCATGAAGAATAAGTATTCTCTTTTGAGGATTAATGATATCTTCAATCAGTTATAGGGTGCTAGGTTCTTTTCTAATATAGATCTTCGGTCCAGGTACCATCAGTTGAAGATTAGGGAGGTGGATATTGCTAACATTGCCTTTCGAACATGCTATGGTCACTTTGAATTTTTGGTGATGTCCTTTGGTTTGACTAATTCCCCGATGATATTTATAGATATCATGAATAGAGTCTTCTATCAAATTCTTGATTTGTTCGTCATTGTTTTCATTGATGATATCTTGGTGTACTATAAGAGTGAGGCAGATCATGCCGATCACCTCCACCTTATGTTGCGAACCTTGAAAAATCAATAGTTGTATGCTAATTTCTCTAAGTGTGAATTTTGGTTGAATATTGTGACTTATCTAGGTTATGTTGTATCTAGTGAAGGGATCATGGTGGCTCCGCAAAAGGTTGTGGTGGTTAAGAAGTGGCCTAGACCCATGACTTTAACTGATATTCAGAGCTTCTTGGGTTTAGCTGGTTATTATATAAGGTTTATGGAAAATATCTCTTCTATCGCTACTCCATTGACTAAGTTGACTCAGAAAAAGGTGAATTTTTTGTGGTTCTAATGCTTGTGAAGGTAGTTTCGAGAAGATGAATGATAAGTTGACATCAGCTCCGGTCTTGACTCTGCCAAAAGGAACTAATGGTTTCATGTTCTATTGTGATGCATCCTAGGTGGGACTGGGTTGCGTTTTGATGTAAAATGGTAAGGTGGTTGCATATGCTTCTAGGTAGTTGAAGGTTTATGAGAAGAATTATCCGACTCACAATTTGGAATTGCTAGCTGTGGTGTTTGCATTAAAGATCTGACATCACTATTTATATGGGGTTTATGTGGATGTCTTTTCAAATCATAAGATCCTGCAATATGTATTCACTCGGAAGGAGTTGAATCTTAGCCAGGGGAGGTGGCTTAAGTTGTTGAAGGACTATAACATGAGTCTCCACTACCACCCAGGTAAAGCTAACGTAGTTGCAGATGCTTTTAGCAGGTTATCTATAAAGAGTCTAGCTCATGTGGATGAGGATAAGTGGAAGTAAGTAAAAGACATTCACCATTTATCTAAACTTGGAGTCCATCTCTTGGACTCTGAGGATGGTGGTGTGTTTGTGCAATAGGTGGCACAGTCACTTCTTGGTATGGAACTAAAGAAGAAACAGGTGTTAGATCTTATCCTGATGCAAATCAAGAATGATGTGGGAAGGCAAAAAATGATGGCTTTTGAGATTGGTGGTGACGGTAACTTGAGGTACCAAAGGAGGTTGTGTGTTTTCGATATCGATGGTTTGCGAAGTAGGATCTTTGCCGAGGCCCATAAGTCGCCATATACAGTTCATCCCAATTCCACAAAGATTTATAATGATCTTAAGGAGATATATTGGTGGAATAACATGAAGCAGGAGCCAACTTTATGGCTAAATGTATAGTGTGTCATCAAGTGAAGGTGGAGCAAATAAGGCCTGATGGGTTGTTTCAAGAAATTGAGTTATCGGTGTAAAAATGGGAAGTAATAAATATGGATTTCATTACCGGTCTTCCACGATCATGTAACCTGTTTGATTCCATCTAGGTCATTATGGATAGGATGACCAAGTCAACTCACATCTTGCCTGTGAGAACTAATTATTCTACCGAGAATTATGCGAGGTTGTTCCTCTAAGATATTGTGAATGGTTCACCTATTTCTATTATTTTGTATCGTGGTACTCAATTCTTGTCCCACTTTTGGCATTTGTTTCAGAGAGGTTTAGGAACAAAGGTGAGCCTTAGTACTGGTTTCCACCCGTAGTCAGATGGGCAAGTGAAAAGAACCATTTGGACATTAGAAGACATGCTCTGAGCTTGTGTGATTTATTTTGGTGGTAGCAGAGTTGACCACTTACCTCTCATTGAATTTCCTTATAACAATAGTTGCCAATCTTGCATTGGTATGGCCCCGTTTGAGTCATTGTACGATAGGAGGTGTAGATCTCTTATTGGGTAGTTCAAAGTTGGTAAAGCTGAGATATTTAGTCTGGATTTGGTTCACCAATCTATGGAAAAGGTGAAGGAAATTTGGGATAGGATTAAGATCACTCAAAGAGGCAATTTGGGATAGGATTAAGATCACTCAAAGTCACCAAATGTCTTATGTGATCGTGAGGCGAAAGGACTTAGAATTTGATGTTGGAGATTGGGTGTTCTTGAAGGTAGCTTCTATGAAGGGAGTGATGTAATTTAGGAAGAAGGGAAAACTTAATTCTCGATACATTATCTCGTATTTGATACTGAGGAGGGTTATTAATGTTGCATATGAATTAGATTTTCCCTCTAGTATGAGTTCCATTCACCCGTTGTTTCATGGGTCCATGTTATGGAAATGTGTGGGTGATCCTTCGTTGGCTGTTCCAATGGAGAGCATTGGTGTATCGGATTCCCTGTCCTATGAGGAGTTCCCGAAGATGATCTTGGATCGGCAAGTTCTTTGGTTGCGGATGGAGGACATGACTTTGGTAAAGGCTCTATGGCGGAACCAAAAGTCCGAGAAAGCTACTTGGGAAGTCGAAGAGGACATGAAGTCCAAGTATCCATTCCTATTCCCTATTCAGAAAATTGTGCTTAAGGTATGTGTTGCTCCTAACATCTTTGTTTTCTGACTTTGTTAAACGAAAGAGTGATTTCCTTGGCATCTTTATTTTTTGAACTTGTTAAAGGTACGATTAGAGGAATATGGAGTCAAATCATTCTAACAATTACCTTATCCCATCATACAAGGATGAATGATCCAAGTGGAGGATAATTGAAACACCTTAAATTTTTCCCTTGGAAATTTCTTGAGACTTGAGCTCACTGCCTTGGTTATGACTGGACCCCTGGAGTCGTAAGGTGTCTTGACGACTAATTGGGACGAGTTGTAACAAAATCAGTAAGTTGGTGGCTTGACTCTAATCTGAGTATGAGTGGCTCACTAAAAGCCGTAAAGTTATGTTATGATTCGTTAGGTGAAATTATAGTGTGTCCAGTGCATACCCTAATTTGAGTTCTATGTTGAATACGACTAGACCCTACGAGTCATAGGGTCTAATTACGAATGGGTTGGTCAAGTGGTAAGGTCGACGGTGTATGGGGTTCTAGTCACTGTCTTTGTTACGACTCGTGGTGACGAGTCATTAGGTATGGCATTGAGTCGATGGTTGACTCATAGTCAAAGGTGACACTTTTTCAGTTTTTAAGTTGAGGGAACTATGGACATTTCCCACTTTAGCCTCTTGGAGCCCCCGACTTAAAACCTTCATTGGGACTTTATTACCACATCATTCCCAATAAAACATTCATAAAATTCTCTCTCAAACTCTCTGTTCAAGTTAAGTCCAGCATTTCAAGAAAGTGGTAATCTAGGGTTCTAAGGGTTCTATCTATTCCAAACATTTTGGTATTTCAAGTATGTACCTCTTTCCCTATACTTGTATTTTCTTAATGGCATGAAAATTGATTTATTATTCATGGTTTTGATGTTGGGTTTTGAACTATGGGTTGAGGGTTTTGGATATAAATTGTTTGAAGGTTTTTTCATGGTTTCAACTGATTTATTATGCATGATATGTTGGTTTGTACACTTATTGGGGTACATGGGAATGGTGACTGAATTTAGGAGTACAATGGATTTGTTAATTTTGTAAACTATGGCAATAGGGGTACACAAAATCCCTAAATGATTGGTTTAGGTATTGGAATTGATAATAACCTCAACCTACTTGCATAATTGATCTTGGAATGTGCACTATCATTTGGTTTGGATTATTTCTTAAAACTAATGCATGGTGTAAATGGTTAAGGATAGTTTTTAAAACCTTGTGGGATACAAAGGAATCTCCCAAATAATTTTAATAATGGATTCTGCGGGGTACGAAGGAATCCCCTAAGTATTGGCTTAATGACATTGCTTGCAAGCTATAGTTGGCATGACGATACCACTTAATAATTCCTTAATAATTGATTCCTAAAATTAGTGGTTGGATTACCTATTAAATATTTTAATTGGGAAATAATGGGAGTTGTGTTAGCTAGCCATGAAGGTGTGAGTCCGAAGGACAAATACTGGAAACTCATGTTTTCCGACATGAAGGTTGATCTTGATGACTACATACTTTTGGGGTACAAGGGAATCCCTCAAGTTCACATACGTAGATATGTATCATGGAGGGTGAAGGGTAAAAGGAAATCCCCGGTCATCTATGATATCTCCGATTCGTGCAGCTAACATGCACTGAGGCCTATTCATGGGTTAACACTGGACCCATATAGCCCGTGGGTAGAATTGTGATGGTAAAGCTACAAAAACTTAGGTAAAGGTTTTAAAAGTTCATGCTCATCCTATTCCTCATCCCATCATTATATATATATATATATGTATGTATGTATGTATACATGGATATGCATGGATGTGTACATGTGCTTTGGTTTGACTTAATTTGAGTTGATGGCATTATTTTATCCTTATCCCTGAGTTACATTATAGTGTTCACCCCGCTAACCGTCTTTGGACGCTATATTCCTATGCAATATAGGAACTGACCATACTTCTACTTCTCCTGCACATTGACTAGAATTCGAGATCAGCTCATGATTCAGACTGAAGTGGTAAGTCCCATACTTCGGAAGACCCCATTTCATGCTATGTATTTCCTTATGTCCTTACTATTCCTTTTGGTTCTGGTTTTTGCTATGGTCGGGGGCATGTTCCAACTATATATTCTTTGGTAGAATAATCATATCACACTCCCACAGGTTTTATGATAGAACAATCCGCCATTAAAAGCCTCATTGGAGTTGGTGTGGGGATTCCTAGACCTAACTTTTAAAACACAGTAAATGGCATCAAATTGATGCTTGACCTAAGATCGCACAATGTTTTTACAAACTTATGCACCCCAATAGTGCAAGTAATAGTAAATGCACCCGGGTTTTCTTTCTTCACCACCATTGTGCTAGAAATTATGGCACTACAATTGTGGGTTACATCTATAGTTTCCACATCAATGACTCATTTCTTTGTAACCAAGTCCTTCATAAATTTAGCATACCAGGTCATCTCTTGTAAAGCTCCTAACAGTGGAATGTTCATCGATTGGTTTCTAAATTTAGCGAGAAATTTCTTGAACTTTGTATCATCTTTCTTTTTCTTTAGCCTTTGTGGGAATGGTAGAGGAATTTTAATTCGATACAAAGGACCAACTAGAGTTTCATCCGATTTTGGATTATCACCATCAACCGCTTTTAGAGCTTCCTCACTTTCATCATTTTCTTCAACTACCTTTGGCTTTTCAATAATTGACTCATGGGTTTTTGGAACCACTTCATTAGACATCTTTAGCTGATTTTTCTTTTCATATGCTTGTTCATCACTTCCACTTTCATTGGGGTTTTCATCAGTATTAACAACATCTTTACCAAGAGTACGACCACTTCTGGTGATAGTTTCCATGACGTAAGCATCATTCTTAGAACTAGTAACCATGTTACTAGGCAATCTACCCTTTGTCCTTGCATTGAGATAAGCCGAGATTTGACCCACTGGAGTTTCAAGTTGCTTGATAGTGGCCGAATGAGAAGTCATTGTTTGATTGATTTGTGAGAAATCACTTTTCAACTCTTTCACCATCTTATCGAGTACCTCAGCATGCATCAAGATACGAGCAAGGACATCCTTTCTTTTGAACTTCTCTGGGTCGATGGGGCTTGACTCTTGACCCTTGGCCCTATCATGTGAAGGTATGTACCATTCATAGTCTCTATCCTAGTCTCTCCAATACTGGTCTCTATCACGATCTCTTTCACGATTTCTTTTCTTCCAACCATGATTTCCACTTTGCCTTTGATAGGTAAGGTGGGAACCCTCCCCCTTCCAATTTGGTTCGACAAGAACAAAATTTCCTCATCCAGAGACTCACGTTTCTCTTCATCATAAGCTTTAACACTTTTATAAGTAATGATGCTAACCATCTTTGGAGGAGCTCCCATTACATGCTTGGTTAGAAGACCAAGTTGTGCCATCACTTTGGCTATGTTCTCATCTCTTTCCTCATCCTTTTTTCCTTTGTTCTTGACTTACAAAAAAAAACGGAGGGATCCCTCACGTCCACGTAGGTATATCTTGTGTTGTAACCTCTACTTTGCTTGGTCACTTGATCCAATAAAACCACCACAACACCATAAGATTGTTTGATAATAGATCCTCCGGCTACATTATCGGCTACCATCGTGTTCAATTGATCCAATGCCCTATAGAAGATTTGAAAGAAGCACTTTGTCGGGGCCCTCATGATTTTGGCATTGCATTAAATTATTATAAAACCATTTTCAAGATTCATATAATGGTTGGCGAAAATTAATGATTTCATCCCTTAGTTGCATCATTTGGGAAGAAGGAAAGTACTTATCCAAGAATGATTTCATGAGTTCAACCCATGAAGTGACAGATCCCAAAAGAAAAGAGTGAAAGCATAAGACCACTTCTCCCATCAATGAGAGTGGGGAAATACTTAAATGAATTGATTATTCAGATATGTGGGGTATGTCAAATGGAGACAACACATCAACAAAATTCTTAAAGTGTAGATTGACATTCTCATGTGCTTGATCTCCAAAACCCCTTTCATTAAAACAAATGAAACATCATGCTAGTAACATGAAACACTCTATTTTCTTTCGCCGGTGGAACACAAATAGCACAGCTCGACCCCCATCTCCGAGGTGATCCTCATCCTCGAGATGCTCATCAAAAGTACCGACATTACTATTGTGTTGGATCATAGTATTGTGTATACTATTATCCTCACTTTAGAAAGAACAAAACCAATAAAAAAGGTAAAATAAAACACTACAACTAACCCAAAGTGACTAAAATACTACAAAAATGAAAACTATGTTTCACTCCCCAACAACAACGCCATTTTTGATAATGCTCAAATTACACTCTTGAATAGGTGTAGAGGATGTTGTCACTATATATTTTATCTAAAAAGGAGTTGGGCTCAAACCACACAGAGTGAAGACATGGAATTCAAGGCTTGAAAGTGTTAAAAGTCAACTAGGAGTTGACCCGTAATGTGTATAAAACAATATAAATGTAAAATGGGGGATTAGTTGGAATGTTTTTAAAGTAACAATTTCATTGCTTTTAGAATACTATCTTGAGGTTGAAAATATTTAAAGTGTAATCAATTGGGAGTGAACCTTGGGGTTATGCTATTCTAGGTATGTACTCATGTATGGGTAATAAGGAATTTATCCAAATTTAGCTAGGAGACATGGGTAGGTTAGATTTAGAGGTATTAGTGTCAATCTTTCAATAAAACACCAAATTTCACAAATGGGTTCTTTCGAACACCTCATAAGTGTAACAATTTCACCAATCAATTGCCTCAATTAACATCTTTATGTTTAAGAGATTCTATTAACTAAAATAATTCAAATTATTATTTACATTTATTTGTCACCCATACCCCCTCTTTCAGGATGATATAGGTTCAAAGGTAATTGGGGTTTCCAACCCCTAATTCTTAGTTAAATCATGGAATAAATGCAAAACCCATAACAAATAGTTAATTAGGAAAATAAATAAACAACATACATGCACTAATCACAACCTATTCAAGCATAACTCCAAGAAAAAATAATTAGCTACTCATAAAGAGAGAAAGTAAGGATATACCAAAGTTTTCATTAAATCGATCCATGGAAAATAAAAGGAATAAAAATCCAAGATTTGATTTTCAACGAATCACCAATGGAAAGCACTAATTCTTCACTTAGGAATCATTCTAATGTGTTATTCACTCAAGAGTAATACAATAATGTTCAAAGATTATGAAAATGAGTTGAAAACCATATTTAATCCCCAATTCCACATTTTCCAAGTATTACAAAATGTCACCTTACTCTTGATCTATTTAAGAAAATTCAAAGCAGATGAAAAGAAAATAGAAAGCATATCCAGAGCAGATGCAAAGCAGATCCATAGTAGATTAGGAGTAGATGGGGTTGTTTTGGTCATACTGGCCACTGACTTGTGTGGGTGGCCTATCAACACACCCATGTGGTCTTTAGTGCTCTTTTCTTTCATATTTGACCTCTCATTGACTTGAATGACTCACTTATCTTTCCTTTTCAACCTTTACCTGAACAAATGAGCATTAAGTATGAGATTAACATCAACTCGATGGAAAATCATAATAGTTTAAGCTTAAAAGGTGCTAGAAAGTCGTCAAATTGAAGGCTTATCAAGTATTTACCACTAAAACTCCAGTTCATTCTCAAACTAAAAGGCAAGAAAATACCTAAATCGGTAAAAATCTGAGGGTAACTACTATGCATGTCATACTCGACCTCCCACGTAGTCTCCTTAATAGGACGATGTCTCAACTGAACCTTAACCACAAAAAATCTCTAGAACGCAATTGTCTAACGTCTCTTACTAAAATGGAGATTGGCTCCTCAAAAAAGGACAAGTTCTCATCCAACTAAACCAAATACCAATGAAGCACATGATACTCATCCAAAATATAGCGTCAGAGCATAGATACATGAAAAACTGGATGAGCAGCAAAAAATTCTGGAGGTAAGGCCAACTCATAAGCAACCTCCCCAAAAGTATGAAGAATCTCAAATGATCCAATGTACCTCGGGCTCCTCTTGTTCCTCTCCCCATACCTAATCATACTATTCATAGGTGACATATGAAGGAAGACTCAATCACCAATCTCTGTAATACCCTATACTTTTATTAGTCCCATTTAGCTCCTAGTGTGTCAAAGGTCAACTTTAAAAATGTATAACTCTTGATACATGTAGAATTTTCCATCTCTAGACCCACCAAATTGTAGATAATTGAATTAGTTTTCCAACGATCCAATTTCACCTTAATCAGATACTCGGGTGAGAAGTTATGGCATTTTTAGTGATAAAAAATAGAGCACCGCGATAGCACCGCATCACGGTGAATGGCATATTCACAATTGTTCATTTTTCAGTGAAGCACCTCCATTACACCGCATCACGGTAAAGTCCAAAATCCCACTCATCCCTTTTCAGTAGCTTACTGTGATTTGCCAGGATCACGCTAAAAATCTCTATGGGACAGATAACGCATTGCGGTGGAGTGCAAAATGACACTCGTCCTTTGCCAGTGACACAACGCAATTACGCTGCATCGTGCCAAATTGAAAAATGGAAATTGTCTCTTTTCCAGTAAGCCACTGCGATGGCGCCGCATCACGGTAGAGTACAAAATTGGGATTTTCAATTCCGAATTAAATTTTTCAAAGGGCAATCTAGTCATTTTCCAAGCCCCCAGTTTGTGAAAAACAAGGAATTAAACTTATTCTAAGCCTAATATGCTCATTATTCACAGGATTTCTCTCCAAGAAACCCTAGAACTTCAATTTCAAATTCTCAAGAAACCCAAATTCCACCATTCTTTTTCCAAGATAACTTAAAATTCAAGATCTTCAAGAATCGATCTTCACGAGCACAAATAGGAACTCAAAGTTCAAGATTCTTCATCCAATCATTAATTAAGGTATGTGGGGTTTTCAACAAGGATAATCCTTGAGTCCAAAATTAGTTTTTGAAGTTAATTTCACATGTATTTACATGAATTTCAAATTTGGGTTCATACCCAAAAATTGTTATTCCAAGATTATGATCTTACAATTGATTTAGATGTTGAATTGCATGTCTACTTTAGTATTTTTATGCGTATGACATAAATTTCCAGATTTAGAATTGAATTATCAAGATTTTCATTATTTAGCATAAACTTTATGATGATTTGACATGAATTTGATGCATGGGTTATTAATCCCTAGTTGAATATTGATATTTCAAGAATGACAATGCTTTAAGTACCCTATGATTAGTTATTTTTAGATTTTTGAATCAAGATTTGATCTTTTGATCTCAGCTTAGATATGGAATCCACTTTACAGTTTTAATTACAGTTTACAGTAAACAGATACACAAGTGAGTTGTATTATAAGCCCTTATAATAGTTTTAAAAGTGGATTCCCTACAGAATGAGCATAAAAATTAAAGGGAGTAGTATTTAGCATCGAGTTGGGCATGTTCACATGCCCCAGAACTACGAGCCAACATAGTTTCAGATTATCAGAATATTCCCATTTCTATATGGATGACAGTTATAGATGTGATCACTTAGCTTAGGTTATACTCCTTGGCAAGAGTATGACACCTCTCCCCATCGTGAGGTTTTCCCATAAGGGAACTAGATGTTTGACACTATGATAGCTCACATAGTGTATGTCGGTTAGAAGAACCTCCCTACAGAAAAGATTAAAGAATAACAAAAAAGCTTTTAGAAACTAAGTGTAAAGGCTCATGATTTTATTCAGACATTGTTTTATATAAGACACTAGCTACTAGATTTCAGCTTTCAGTTTACAAATATAGAGGTGAGTCTTTTTCCACTTAGCATGTATGATTGAAAAAAGATTTCAAGTACAGATTTAGAACTAAGTTTGGTGGCTCACAGGATTCATATAGTATGTTTTATCATTCATGATTTATGATTTCAACTTTCAATTACTCAAGCCAAAGTGAGCTATTATTATTCAGCATGCAATATTTATAAGAAAGATATATGTATTCCCTTACTGTTTTACTATGCATTTCACCCCATATACTCAGTACATTCTAGAAGTACTAATCCATATATACGTCTATGTGCTACATTATCTCAAAATGTAGGTTCAGGTGCTCAGTTTCAGAAACGTGAGTGATTTCGAGCATCTCCATCTACATCCCGACAGTTGGTGAGTCCTCATAGTTCGGGGGCCCAGTCATTCAGATTTTCTATCTTATTACAGTAGTTGATTCAATATTTTAAGTTAGTTCGAGTCAACCAGGGGCTTGTCCCAGTGGATCTCTAGTTGTTAGTAGTAGAGGCTTCTCAGACTACTAGTTATGATTCAGATTTCCAGTGTTGATTGTGTAGATTTTTACGTCTAGTATTTTCAGATATTATGTTCAAATAATTTCAGCTTAGCTCAGATAGAATTCCATATTTTAGCTTTGATTATATATCTATATTTCTTTATTATAAGCTTCAGATTTAGTAGAAGGCTTACAGGGTTAGCTTAAGGCTACTCGTAGTCTTGGGCACCGAGTGACGTCTCGGGACCCATTTTTGGGTTGTTACAATCTCAAGCTTCAAGGTACAAATCCTACGGTCCACATAAATCTTTTGTATACTTTGGGCTGCCTAAAGCAAATCGTGAATTATCCAAACCCTATCCAAAGACTCGAAAGCAAGTCAGTTTGCCAAGGTCTAACCTCTAAGGTCTCAAACTAACCAATAGGAGATCGACAATGTATACCATACCATGCCTCAAAAGGGGCCATCTGAATACATGAATGGTAGCTATTAGTATAAGAAAACTCCACTAAGGCAAAATGTTGCTCCTACTGACCTCTGAAATCCATAATACATGCGTGGATGATATCTTTCAAAACCTGAATAGTTCACTTCGGTTAATTATTGTTCGGGGGTGGAAAGATATGCTAAGGTCAACTTGGGTACCCAACTCCTCCTGAAAATTTAGCAAGAAGAAACAAGTCAACATTGAGCCTCCATCTAATATATAATAGACACGAGTACCCCATGAAGACGAACTATCTCACCAATGTAGGATAGCTTTTCAACACCGAAGGAAATTTGAATAAGGATGAAATGGACTAATTTGGTCAATCAATCCACGATGACCCAAATATCGATAGAATTAGGAGAAGTACGAGGCAACCTACTCGCAAAGTCTATAATGATCCGCTCCTACTTATACTCAGGAATGGGTAATCTCTAAGGCTAACCACCCGATCTCTGATGCTCGGCCTTCACCTACTAACAACATAAGCAATGAGCTACAAAATCCACAACATCCTTCTTCATGCCACCCCACCAATAAAGTTGTTTCAAATCACGATACATCTTGATCACACTTTGATGGATAGAATATCTAAACAATATTCCTCCTCCAAAATCAGTCTCACCCATCCACTTACTTTGTTATACAAACTCAAACTCTAATCCTCAAAACTCTATCAGAAATAATATATGCTACTATAGTCTCACTATTCATCACCTTATCTCGAATCATCCTAAAATAATAATCATCAAACTAGTGAGCTCAAATTAGCTCCAGCAAGAAAGATCTAGATCAACAAAGTCTAAAACTTGCCCAGCTGTCAAAATATCAAACTTAACTATCTAGATAGCTATAAACTGAACATCCAAGGCAACATGGGTCAAGAGATGAGCTAAGCTCTCCATACCAGTTGACTTTTAGATCAAGGCATCCACAACTAGCCTTTCCCAGATGAGACAAAATAGTGAGATCATAATCCTTAAGCAACTCAAAATAATGGCGCTGCCTCATATTAAGATCTCATTGTCTTAAGAAGTACTGGGGGCTACAAGTTCCAAGAAAATCTCGCAAGGAACTCTATATAAATAATGACGCCACAACTTCAACACAAATACTACAGTTGCCAACTCCAAATCATGGGTAGGGTAATTTCTCTCATAAGGCTTCAACTAACAAGAGGAATAAACAACCACTTTACCCTCCTGCATCAACACCACACCCAAACCAACACCAAAAGAATCACAAAACACTGTAAAAACCACATCTTCCTTAGGCAAAGTCAAGATAGGAGTCGAAGTCAACAACTCTTTGAGCTTTTGGAAGATCTTCTCACATACATTTGACCACTAAAAAATCACCTTTTTCTGGGTCAACTTGGTCAAAGGAGCTATAATAGACGTGAAACTCTCTACAAAACACCGATAATACCTTGCCCAACCAACAAAACTCCAAATCTCGACAGGAGAAGCAAGTATAACCCAATCACAAATCATTGTTATCTTGGATGGATCACCCATAATACCATCCTTAGTCACCACATTGCCCAAGAAAGAGATAGAATCAAACCAAAACTCATACTTAAAAAACTTAGCATACAATTTCTCAACACATAACCTCTGAAGTACAATTCTCAAATAATTCAAATGGTTGTCTAAACCAAGAGTTCATCTATAAATACAATCACAAAAGAGTTGAGATAATGTCGAAACACCTAATTCATCAACTCCATGAACATTTTTGGGGCATTGTCCAATCAAAAAGACATGAACAAGAACTCATAATGATAGTATTAAGTCCAAAAAGCCTCTTTGGAACATCCAAATCCCTAATCTTTAATTCGTGATATTCGAATCTCAAATCTATCTTGAAAAATGATGAAGCTCCTTAAAGTTGGTCAGAAAGATCATCAATACGAGGAAGAGGGTACTTTTTCTTAACTGTCACTTTTTTCAACTGACTTTAATCAATACATATTCGTATAGAACCTCCTTCTTCTTTATGAGCAATATCGGATCACCCCAAGGAGATACACTAGGTCTAACAAATCCCTTACTCAACAAATGTTGCAACTACTCCTTCAATTCCTTCAACTCAATCAAGGCCATTTTATAGGGAGAAATAAAAATGGTCCTAGCGCCCAGCTCTATATCAATAACAAAATTAATATCACGATTTAGAGATATACTAGGTAAATTTGTAGGAAACAGATCCATGAACTCGTGAACAACCCGAATAGAATCAATGAGAAATGGTGAGGCAACACTAGTTTTATAAATATTAGTTAAAAAAGACAAATACCCCCGCTGTACTATGCGACGAATATGCAGAAAAGATATAACACCCTTCAAACTCATCTTAAGAATATTCTTCTAATCTAACCTCAGCACACCAGCATAGCTAAGGTCACAGTCTTATCATGATAAGGAGCTAAATAATCTATACCAAAGATAACGTAAAAATCAACTATATTTAGGACAATCAAGTCTACCCAATTCTCACGGCCCACAAAGATAACAACACAAGATCGGTACACCCAATCCCCCACTAAAGAATCCCCTATGGGGGTAGAAAAATAAAGAGACATGGCAAGAGGTTCACATACAACATCAAAACCATAAGCAAAATATAAGACATATAGGAGAAGGTCGACCCAGGATCAAATAACCTGGAAATAGATCCATAGAAAACTGAGATGATACCTATAATAACAATATCAGAGGACTCTATCTCGGTTCAAGAATATATAACATAGCATCGATGGAGTAACTCTGCGACCACCACCACGAGTACTTCTACCTCTACCTCGAGCATATCTAGCAGCACCCTTGCCATTCTGTAAACCATATGTCACTACAAATATAAGAGCAGGTCAGAAAATATACTGAGGACAATCTTTTTCAACATGGTCAAACTTATCACATACAAAACATCCTCTATGGCTTGACTCAATTTAAGGAGGTGCAATTGATAACTACCCTAGCCTTATGTCTAGATATTGAAGTTGTTGAACCTGAAGGTCTTCCACTTAATCTCTATAAAGATGACTGAACTGGCCTACTATAAATAATGGTAACTTTTACTAGAGAGATCTATACCTCGAGATATGTGTCCATTAAACCTACCATGACGACACACCTTCTTAGTGCTTCCCTAAATAGCCTGGATAATAGACTAAGTCATCTTGGCATGGTCAATAATACTCTGGAAAGAAAACCTTAAAACTACTATCTAAACTGTAGCCAATTGATAAGTACCATTTAACCTCTTCACAAACTTCCAAATTCTCTGAAACTCGAAGGAGATTCTAGCGGCCAAATATCTAGATAAAGTGAAAAAATAAGCCTCATACTCAACAATAGTCATGAATCCTTGATTCAAGTAATCAAACTCATCATGTATATGATAACTCATCATGTATATGATTTCAAGCTATGTGGTACAAGTCTCTCCAAGAAGGCCTAAAAAAACTGAGTCAAAGTCATAACAAGGGAATACAAAGCTCTAGAACTAGAATACAACCTCCACAATCCCTAGCCCTATTTGTCAACTGATAGGTAGTATACGCAACGTGAGATTCAAGGGATCCAAGATTATGTAACTTGTTTGGGGAATTAATAAAAAACTCGTAGGCATTCCTGCCAATAGCTCTAATAAAATTAGGTGGTGTCACGACCTAACTAGGGTCTGGCCGTGACGGGTATCTCAAGTCCACTAAGGAACGGAAATCTCCCCCTTAACCCAATCTCATGAGAACAATAACAATCATAATAACAATTCGGAATCCAACTAAACATTAATGATAAGATGGATAAATGACTCAATGAAATTAAGTGTCACAATAATAATCAACCAACCCACATCTGTCCACAATAGCCTCTTAAACCAGGATACCAAATATGTCGGGACATGCCCCCGACCATGACCAAAAGAATCCAAAAGTACTAGGTCAAAATAAAAGAATACAAAAATGATAAGGCCTTATGGAGGATGGAGGCTCACCATTTCACAGCTACTCAACGAACGTGCTAATTCACTTAACGTTACATAGTGGTAAAACAAGTAACTTCAGAACCTACTTATGAAATAATGTAGCATCCTAGGACAGTTAGAGGGGTGAGTGCAAGTATGTAACTCAGGGGAAATGATAACTTAATGCCAGGTCCAAAAATCAATCAAAACCACAAAACGCATATTTATATACATATATATATACGAGATACCGGTATAAGGAACAAGATTTAAACATGAGATTTTCAAACCATTGTCCTATACTGTATACATCTAACCATCCTAAGGGCACCCATGGGCTATATGGGTTTAGCTCCCCTTACTGCTGAAAGGGTCCCAGTGCATGTTAGCTGCACGAACTAGGAAAAATTTGAGGAAGGGCTAATGCCACTGAGGCTCCAACCATTCCACTATATATATATAATGTGTGAACTATGCACACGTTCTTTAAGACCCCCACGCCAGTAAACGTGGTTTCCATATCCATCCCTCGAGACCTCCACCTTCTACAGCGAGCTACATAACCCCCTTTAAGCCCAAATTAAAATTATTTACACACATAATTCCAACCATTTACCCGGGAGTTATTCATTAAGTCATTAACTACTAGGTATCATCATACCAATACACTTGCATGCTCAATAACACATGCCAAATTAATTCACACAACCACATTGACTCCCCAAGTTCCATTAAAATCCAATCCACGGCTACCAAGGCATTTCAAAACCAATTTAAATAACCATTTATCCATTAATGAACATCGAGTTCAAAACTAAGTTAATCTATGCAATCTTCCAAAATTTAAATCAAATTCATAAAGTGGGTTGAGGGTCATGCAATTCCAAGCCAAAATTCATCCAATTTTGGGAAACCCATGTTCCCTATTCCAACTAATTAATTAAAGTACTAATTTTAGTCCCAAAACACTAACTTAAAGCATGACAATCAATTCAAATCATGGAAAAGTAATTAAGTCAACAACAACCAAAACCCCTCAACCCAATTTCAAAACCCACAATTTAAATCACATGAAAAACCATTAAATCAATGCCGCAATGTAAAATTAAAGTTTGGGGAAAAGATACATGCTTGAAAAAAACAAGAATTTGTAATTAATTTGAAGTTTTGATCCCAGTGGATGAATGCACAGTGAAACCCTTGAATGTTCTTGGGTTTTGTGCTTGAGAGTGAAATAGAGGGATTTGAACTTTGAAACCTAATGGGAATAGGACTATTTTATGTTTAAAATTTGAGGAAAAGGTGAAAAGACCAAAATCCCCTCACCTATAAGTAAAAAAACAATTCTGGATGAAATTATACCTTAGAGGGGCACGCCAATATCACGGAGGTTATCCTCTATGCCACGCTAATAATGCAGAAGGTAACCTCAGTGACACAACGATTCGCGGAGGGGAGGACCACTGCCTCAGAGTTCCAAAATAGTCCCAAACTCTTTTTGAAAATTTTAAAACTTCCCAAATTATCCTTTTAACATCCTTAAACATAATTTAAGTACAAATTGATATTACTAACACGGGATGGCCAAAAATAAATTAATCAAAATTTTAAGGGTCTTACAGTATCCCCCCTTAGGATCATTCATCCCCAAATCATAAGTTAAAACACTTTTAGCACGAGAATAGCAAGAATACACCAGAATCAAATTACAAACTAGGATAATGACAAGAGGAAAACAAAACTCATACCTTAAACACTTTCATCCAACCCGGGGAATAAGAATGGATATTTAGTCTTTATATCCTTCTCAACTTCCCACTTAGCCTCTTCTACCTTTTGGTTTCTCCAAAGGACCTTCAATGAAGCTACATCCTTTGGCCTCAATCTATGAAACTGCCTATCCAATATCTTAATCGGGACTTCCTCATAAGACTAGGAATTCATAACACCAACATCCTCAATAGCCACTATCAAGGAAAGATCACCCACACATTTTTTAGCATAGACATATGGAACACAGGATGAATAGAACCCAAACTCGCAGGCAAGTCCAACTCATAAGTAATAGTCCCTATTCTCCTCAAAATCTAGTATGGACTAACGTAACAAGAACTGAGTTTCCCTTTCTTCCCACATCTCATCACTCTTTTCATAGAGACACCTTCAGGAATACCCAATCATTTACTTTGAACTATAATTCTTTTTCCCTTATATCTACATATGACTTTTGGTGACTCTAATCAGTCATAAGTCTTTCTATAATCACTTTTACCTTTTCCATGGCTTGGTGAACCAAGTCAAGACCAAAAATCCTAGTCTCACCAACCTCAAACCATCCAATAGGAGACCTACACCTCCTACCATAAAGAGTTTTAAAAGAAGCTATCTGAATGCTCTAATGATAACTATTATTGTATGCAAACTCAATAAAAGGCAAATGGTCAACCCAACTTCCCTTGAAATCATTCACATAGGCCCTTAGCATATCTTTCAAAGTCTAAATAGTACTCACCGCCTGCCCATCCATTTGAGGGTGAAAAGCGGTGCTAAGGTTCACCTATATACCTAAACCTTTCTAAAACAAATGCATGAAGTGAGAAGAAAACTACATACCTCAATATAAAATAATGGACACTAGCGTACTATGTGGCTTGACAATCTCCTGAATGAACAACCTGGAAAAATTCTTTTCTAAGTAGTTAGTCTTCACATGCAAAAAGTGAGCGGACTTAGTTATTCTATCCACAATGACCCAAATCAAATCATACTAATTGCGAGACCAAGAAAGACCCATAATGAAATCCATATTGATAATCTTCCACTTTCATATAGGCAGCTCTATCTCTTGAGACATGCCACTAGGCCTCAAGTGCTTAACCTTAGCTTGCTGACAAACTATACACTTAGCAATAAAATTTGCTACATCCCTCTTCATAGTTTTCCACCAATAGATCTCCTTCAAGATATGGTACATCTGACTACAACCTGGATGAACTGTATATCGGGACTCATGAGCCTTAGTTAGAATCTTTTCCTACAACCCATTAACATTTGGAACACATAACCTACCATGGTACCTCATAATACCATCTTCACCAATATCAAAAGACAAAAACTTTTGTCGACCCATATCATCCTTAATCTGCATAAGTATGGGATCCAAAGCCTGTTTCTCCTTCACCTCAGCACCAAGAGTTGATTGACCACTTCCTGAACAATAAATCCTCCATCTTCAGAGACCAAAAGACGAACTCCCAAGTTATCCAATTTGTAAATGTCCTTCACTAATCCTTTTTTCTTCTCATCAACATGGGATAAGACCCCTATAATAACCTGCTAAGAGCATTAGCAACAACATTAGCTATACTTGGGTGGTAGTGAAGACTCATCTCATAAACCTTGAGGAATTCAAGCCACCTTTTTTGCATGAGTTACAACTCTTTCCGAGTGAACACATACTTCAAGATCTTATGATTTGAATAGATATCCACATGCACCCCATACAGATAATGGTGCCAAATCTTCAAAGAAAACACCATAACTGCCAACTATAGATCATGAGTCAGATAGTACCTTACATGAACCGTCAGCTGCCTAGAAGCATAGGCCACAACCGTATCATATTGCATAAACACTGTCGTGCTTCATTTTTCTTGCAAAAAGTGGGATTCAATTTCACAACTCTTTTTGGTTTAGTAGAAGAGTGAAGAGTCGCCACCTAATGAATTGAGGTGTGTTAGGGCACCATTCTAGGACAACTATAAACCTATTTTTTGTAATTTAGTCTTAGTTCACCAGAAATTCAGGTAAGGGTTCAAAATACGTCGAACAAAAGGGGTTAGCCATTTTTTGAGGTCCAAAACGATGGTTCTTGACCGAATTCATATTTTAGGTGGGATTCTATGTGCTAAAATAAAGGTCACTTATTTATTAAATTAATGTTACTAAGTGGTAAAATAATAAACAAGACATGAAGTAATGTAAGGAAGATAAGCAAGAAGAGAGAAATAACACATTTTATAACAAAATGTTTCTATTAAATTAAAGATCCTAAACTACCCCAAATAAATAAACAGATAAAGTAAATGTAAGAGAAAGAACAAATTTGAAAAATCAAACAAAGGAATATTTTTGGTTTCATTCGGATCAGAACCCCAACTTGTTAATCATTATCCAACCCATTATCCAGTAGATGGATTCTTAGACAAATGTCATACGTTGTGTAATAAATATTAGGTATCATCACTTGCAAATGAATACCCCCCACCACCACCTCCTAGACCGGTTGTCAAACCTAAAAGCGTTCTATAAAGAAAGGATAAAACTAACGCCTCTAGAATGCCTATCGTCCTAGCCTATCCTCCAAGAGGCATTGAACTTTTTTATTTTAGATTTGTGGGCTTGACAAATAAAGCTAGGTTTCCTAGTTAGACTCAAAGTGCATAAAATAAGTAGGACATCAAGTAGCACATAATAGTCTAAAACAAACCTCTTGGTTAATTAAGACATTGATTACGAGATTAACATGTTAAGACAAAAGTTTTTCTTATGTGTTTAAACCTATGAGCATGATATCTAAGTGTTAAATAATTAATATGTAGAGAGGGGAATTGAATGTACTTCCATGTCAAGATTTGTAAAATCTGATGTCGTTTAACAAACATATATTGAAAAGGTTGGAAAAATAACTTACATCATGCCATGATAGATTTTAAATAGAAAGACCCTAATGAAACAGGTCGAAGCTTTTTTAAATTGCTAAAGAATATGAACCTCTTTAATGTCAAAAATTAACAGCTGAAAACCGATTGTTTACTATCGAAACTAACTCTAAGTTGTCGCAGGAAATTTATTCTTTTAAGAGTCAGAAACTGATTGTTATCTATTGTTACGTAAATGGATTTTGAAAACAATCATTGTTTAAAATCGACTATCTAAGAAAAGACGAATCAATTTTGAAGACCAGCTCAAAATGCAGAACGTGATTATTATATGAATGTTGAAACTAACTTTTTTCACTTATTGAAAGAAAAAGCTATTAATCAAAGCTGGTTATATTATTATCTAAAAGATTATTGAAAAGCCGAGATTTATAATCGATTTCCAAAATGACATCTTCAGATTCTTAAGATTAAACATAGTGATAGCAAATACACCGGAAACTATTTAGATGCCATAAGCTAGTTTGACACATTTAAAGTTGGTTTTAATTTTAAAGCTGGTTGTTAATCCTAAGACATGCTTTCTAGGTGACCAACAAATTATTTTAATGGATCCTAAATTGAAATTTTCCTAAGTGTTTCAAATAAATCATGTAGTCTCATAAACCCCGCCCCCAAGAAGTCTCAATAATTATTATTACATCAGTAGCGTTTGTACAATAAATTACAGACCAATAAAACTAGACTAAACTAAAAATAAGTCACATGCCCTTCCCAAACTCGCGAGTGACTCTTCCAATTCTGAAATACCCTTTAACGATACCTATTGATACAATCAAGATACCACAACATACAAAAGTAAAACTAGATACCAACATACTCAAGCGGGAAAGCAGTGAGATAAGGACGTAGCAAACAAGCACAAAATAATTATTTTGAATTAACTCCTATTGGCATGTTTTCTAATGATTTTGACAACATACAACAATTATCACGTAGAGAATGAAAATTGCATCGGTAGGCACTTACCGGTTGACGATAACAAACTATAATAATAAGAAAGCCAAGCCGTACCGGATCCAAGTATGAATTGTCGGAGAAAAGACAAGACCAATACTCCTAAAATAAGTATCAAAAAGTAATAAAGTAAAATTATTTCATGTTTTCATAAAGCTTTCGTATGATCGTGTAAGTTGTAAGTTTTGTCCAAAATAAGAGAATGAGGTCCCTTTTTATAGTAAAAGAACTGTGTGAACTAAAAGGAAGGTAGAATACTTTTGTCAATCAATTCAAATGGGTTATCACAAAATTATATCAACACTACCAAAATAATCTAATAGAGGAACAATCTAAATTAGAGAAAAGGAAAGACAATCAGTAAAAAGGGTAGAAATATATTCTAACACAAATCGCCCGAAATTGATTAAATCAAGGAATTACCATAAATAAGCAAGTAAAATATTCTTTGAAATATATTAATGGCAAATAAATATCATATGAGTATGGACCACATTAATTTTTACCAAAATCAGTAGACTAAATACAAATAAAAATCATATAAAAATATTTCTTAATCACAGGAATTTGATTACGCACAAAAAATTGAATTCAAAACATCAAAATTATGCATGAATTCAGTTCTAGAAATTACACAATTAAACATTTTTATAGTTATGTGAGTCAAATTTCACCGATATTAACCAAAATAAAAAACAATGATATTTTAAAAATTTTAAATCAACAACCTAATAGTAATTTTAGAGCAAATAAGGGCATTCCACCTATATGAATATGAACACTCAAATAAGGGAATTGATTCAAATTTTAGTCAAACATCATGAAATTTAATCTAAGAATCTGATTTTAAAGCAAACAAACATGCAACTAGAGGTGTTGGGGAATTAAATTGGATAATAATCACAGAGAAGATCATTGAAAACCTTGCCAGTCATTAACTCCAGCGAGGATGGGATGAATGAGAGGTGCAGCAGGCGAAGGAAGGACGGACTGGCGGGGGTTTGCTGGAGGTTGGCTATTTTGGCGGTTGGTTCATCGAGACTATTGGTCAGAGTTGGTATAATTGTTGTTGGACGCCGATCGTTGGTGGTTTTTGGGATGGCGACTGAACCTAGAAAAGGATGAGATGGCGGAGGAGCTCCACTAGTTTTCCCGCCGTCTGTATGGCTGCTTGCAGCGGTGGCTGGTGGGGCTGGCTGGTGCAACTCTTTTGTGGTTTACTAGCGACATGAGGCAACGATGGCCAATTTTTAGAGAAAGAAAGAAGATAAAAAGAATTTTACGATAAAAATGGGGTGCGACAGAATATTTTGTCGCGCTTCATTTTTCTCACAAAAAGTGGGATTCGACGTGAAAGCTCTTTTTATGTTAGTTGAAGAGTGAAGATTCACCGCCTAACAAATTGTGGTGCGTTAGGGCACCATTCTAGGTAAACTATGAACCTATTTTTTATTATTTAATCTTAGTTCACCAAAATTTTGGGTAAAGATTACCTCAAAAGGAAGGGGTTAGACATCTTTTGAGGTCCACAAAGGTGGTTCTCGATCGAATTCATATTTTACGTGAGGATTATATGTGATAAAATAAAGGTCACTTATTTATTAACTTAATGTTACTAAGTGGTAAAATAATAAACAAGACATGAAATAATGTAAGGAAGATAAGCAAGAAGAGAGAAATAACACATTTTATAACAAAATATTTCTATTAAATTAAAGAGCCTAAACTACCCCAAATAAATAAACAAATAAAGTAAATGTAAGAGAAAGAATAAATCTAAAACAAAGGAATATTTTTGGTTTCATTCAGATCAGAACCCCAACTTGTTAATCATTATCCGACCCATTAGCCAACAGCTGAATTCTTAGACAAATGTAATACGTCGTGTCATAAATGTTAGGTATCATCACTTCCAAATGACTACCCACCACCACCACCACCTAGACCGTCTTTCAAACCTAAAAGAGTTCTATAAAGAAAGGATAAAACTAACGCCTCTAGAATGCCTATCATCCTAACCTATCGTCCAAGAGGCATTGGACTTTGCTATTTTAGATTTGAGAGCTTAACAACTATAGCTAGGTTTCCTAGTTGAACTCAAAGCACGTAAAATAAGTAGGACATCAAGTAGCACATAATATTCTAAAAGAAGCCTCTTGGTTAATTAAGACATTAATTACGATATTAACATGTTAAGACAGAAGTTTTTCTTATGTGTTTAAACCTATGAGCATGATATCTAAGTGTAAAATAATTAATATGTCGAGAGGGGAATCAAATGTACTTCCATGTCAAGATTTATAAAATCTGATATCGTTTAACAAACATATATTGAAAAGGTTGGAAAAATAACTTACAACATGCCAAGATTGATTTTAAATAGAAAGACCCTAATGAAACAGGTCGAAGCTTTATTAAATTGCTAAAGAATATGATCCTCTTTAATGTCAAAAATTAACAGCTGAAAACTGATTGTTTACTATCGAAACTAACTCTAAGTTGTCGCAGGAAATTTATTCTTTTAAGAGTCAGAAACTGATTGTTATCTATTGTTACGTAAATGGATTTTGAAAACAATCATTGTTTAAAATCGACTATCTAAGAAAAGACGAATCAAGTTTGAAGACCAGCTCAAAATGCAGAACGTGATTATTATATGAATGTTGAAACTATCTTTTTTCACTTATTGAAAGAAAAAGCTATTAATCAAAGCTGGTTATATTATTATCTCAAAAGATTATTGAAAAGCCGAGATTTATAATCGATTTCCAAAATGACATCTTCAGATTCTTAAGATTAAACATAGTGATAGCAAATACACCGGAAACTATTTAGATGCCATAAGCTAGTTTGACACATTTAAAGTTGGTTTTAATTTTAAAGCTGGTTGTTAATCCTAAGACATGCTTTCTAGGTGACCAACAAATTATTTTAATGGATCCTAAATTGAAATTTTCCTAAGTGTTTCAAATAAATCATGTAGTCTCATAAACCCCGCCCCCAAGAAGTCTCAATAATTATTATTACATCAGTAGCGTTTGTACAATAAATTACAGACCAATAAAACTAGACTAAACTAAAAATAAGTCACATGCCCTTCCCAAACTCGCGAGTGACTCTTCCAATTCTGAAATACCCTTTAACGATACCTATTGATACAATCAAGATACCACAACATACAAAAGTAAAACTAGATACCAACATACTCAAGCGGGAAAGCAGTGAGATAAGGACGTAGCAAACAAGAAAAAAATAATTATTTTGAATTAACTCCTATTGGCATATTTTCTAATGATTTTCACAACATACCACAATTATCACGTAGAGAATGAAAATTGCATTGCTAGCCACCCTACCGGTTGACGATAACAAACTGTAATAATAAGAAAGCCAAGCCGTACAGGATCCAAGTATGAATTGCCGCAGAAAAGACAAGACCAATGCTCCGAAAATAAGTATCAAAAAGTAATAAAGTAAAATTATTTCTTGTTTGCATAAAGATTTTGTATGATCGTGTAAGTTGTAAGTTTTGTCCAAAATAAGAGAATGAGATCCCTTTTTATAGTAAAAGAACGGTGTGAACTAAAAGGAAGGTAGAATAATTTTGTCAATCAATTCAAATGGGTTATCACAAAATTATGTCAACACTACCAAAATAATCTAATAGAGGAACTGTCTAAATTAGAGAAAAGAAAAGACAATCAGTAAAAAGGGTAGAAATATATTCTAACACAAATCACCCGAAATTGATTAAATCAAGGAATTACCATAAATAAGCAAGTAAAATATTCTTTGAAAAATATTAAAGGCAAATAAATATCATATGAGTATGGACCATATTAATTTTTACAAAAATCAGTAGACTGAATACAAATGAAAATCATATAAAAATATTTCTTAATCACAGGAATTTGATTACGCACAAAAAATCTAATTCAAACCATCAACTTTATGAGTGTCAAATTTCACCGATATTAACCATATTAAAGAACAACAATCTTTAATTTTTTTTAAATCAACAACCTAATAGTAATTTTAGAGCAATTCAGGGCATTCCACCTATATGAATATGAACACACAAATAAGGGAATTGAATCAAATTTCAGTCAAACATCATGAAATTTAATTTAAGAATCTGATTTTAAAGAAAACAAAAATGCAATTAGCGGTATTGGGAAATCAAATCGGACACTAATCACAGAGAAGTTCATGAAAAACCTTGTCAATAATCAACTCCGGCGAGGATGTGATGAATAAGAGACGGGGGAGGTGAAGGGAGGACAGACTGGTGGGGGTTTGCTGGAGGTTGCCTATTTTGGGGATGGTTCATCGAGACTGCTGGACAGATTTGGTGTTATTGTTGTTGGTCGCCGGTCGTTGGTGATTTTTGGGATGGCGACTGAACGGAGAAAAGGATGAGACGGCGAAGGAGCTCCTCTGGTTTGCCCGCCGTCTGTATGGCTTCTTGCAGCGATGGCTGGTGGGGCTACCTGGTGCGGCTCTTTGGTGGTTTACCGGCGGCATGAGGCGATGATGGATGATTTTTGGAGAGAGAAAGAAGAGAGAGATTTTTGCGATAAGAATGGGGCGCGACAGAATATTTTGTCACACATCATTTTTCTCACGAAAAGTGGGATTCGACGTGACAACTCTTTTTGTGTTAGTTGAAGAGTGAAGAGTCACCACCTAATGAATTGAGGTGCGTTAGGGAACCATTCTAGGCAAACTATGAACCTATTTTTTGTTATTTAGTCTTAGTTCACCAGAAATTCGGGTAAGGATTACCTCAAAAGGAAGGGGTTAGATACCTTTTGAGGTCCACAAAGGTGGTTCTCGACCGAATTTGTATTTTACGTGGGGATTCTATGTGATAAAATAAAGTTCACTTATTTATTAACTTAATGTTACTAAGTGGTAAAATAATAAACAAGACATGAAATAATGTAAGGAAGATAAGCAAGAAGAGAGAAATAACACATTTTATAACAAAATCTTTCTATTAAATTAAAGATCCTAACCTACCCCCAATAAATAAACAAATAAATAAATGTATGAGAAAGAATAAATTTGAAAAATCAAACAAAGGAATATTTTTGGTTTTATTCGGATCAGAACCCCATCTTGTTAATCATTATCCCACCCATTAGCCAGCAGCTGGATTCATAGAAAAATGTCATACGTCGTGTAATAAATGTTTGGTATCATCACTTTCAAATGTCTACCCACCACCACCCCCACATAAACCGGTTGTCAAACCTAAAAGCGTTCGATAAAGAAAGGATAAAACTAACGCCTCTAGAATACCTATCGTCCAAGAGGCATTGGACTTTGCTATTTTAGATTTGTGGGCTTGACAAATAAAGAAAGGTTTCCAAGTTGAACTCAAAGCGCGTAAAATAAGTAGGACATCAAGTAGCACATAATAGTCTAAAAGAAGCCTCTTGGTTAATTAAGACATTGATTACGAGACAAACATGTTAAGACAGAAGTTTTTCTTATGTGTTTAAACCTATGAACATGATATCTAAGTGTTAAATAATTAATATGTCGAGAGGGGAATTAAAAGTACTTCCATGTCAAGATTTGTAAAATCTGATGTTGTTTAACAAACATATATTGAAAAGGTTGGAAAAATAATTTACAGCATGCCAAGATTGATTTTAAATATAAAGACCCTAATGAAACAGGTCGAAGCTTTATTAAATTGCTAAAGAATATGATCCTCTTTAATGTCAGAAATTAACAACTGAAAATCGATTGTTTACTATCGAAACTAATTCCAATTTGGCGTAGGAAATTTGTTCTTTTAAGAGTCAAAAACTGATTAATATTTATTGTTACGTAAATGGATTTCGAAACAATCATTGTTTAAAATCGTCTTTCTAAGAAAAGATGAAACTATTTTGAAGATCAGCTCGAAATGTAGAACGTGATTATTATAAAAATGTTGAAATTAATTTTTTTCACTTATTGAAAGAAAAAACTATTAATCGAAGATGGTTATATTATTTTCCCAAAAGATTATTGAAAAGCCAAGATTTTTAATCGATTGCCAAAACGACATCTATAAATTCTTAAGATTAAACTAAGTGATGGCAAATACACCGAAAACTATTTAGATGCCATAAGCTAGTTTGACACATTCGAAGTTGGTTTTAATTTTAAAGCTGGTTGTTAATCCTAAGACATGCTTTCTAGTTGACCAACAAATTATTTTAATGGATCCTAAACTGAAATTTTCCTAAGTGTTTTCAATAAATCATGTAGTGACATAAACATCGCCCCCAAGAAGTCCCAATAATTATCATTACATCAGTAGTGTTTGTACAATAAATTATAAACCAATAAAACTAGATTAAACTAAAAATAAGTCACATGCCCTTCCCAAACTCGCGAGCGACTCTTTCAATTATGAAATACCCTTTAATGACACCTATTAATACAATCAAGATACCACAGCATACAAAAGGAAAACTAGATACCAACACACTCAAGCGGAGAAGCAGTGAGATAAGGACGTAGTAAACAAGCACAAAATAATAATTTCGAATTAAATCCTATTGGCATGTTTTCTAATGATTTTCACAACATACCACAATTATCACGTAGAGAATGAAAATTGCATCTATAGGCACTTACCGATTGACGATAACAAACTATAATAATAAGAAAGCCAAGCCGTACAGGATCCAAGTATGAATTACCGCAGAAAAGTCAAGACCAATGCTCCGAAAATAAGTATGAAAAAATAATAAAGTAAAATTATTTCTTGTTTGCATAAAGCTTTCGTATGATCGTGTAAGTTGTAAGTTTTGTCCAAAATAAGAGAATGAGGTCCCTTTTTATAATAAAAGAACTGTGTGAACTAAAAGGAAGGTAGAATACTTTTGTCAATCAATTCAAAAGGGTTATCACAAAATTATGTCAACATTACCAAAATAATCTAATAGAGTAACTGTCTAAATTAGAGAAAAGGAAAGACAATCAGTAAAAAGGGTAGAAATATATTCTAACACAAATCACCCGGAATTGATTAAATCACGGAATTACCATAAATAAGAAAGTAAAATATTGTTTGAAATATATTAAAGGTAAATAAATATCATATGAGTATGGACAGCATTAATCTTTACCAAAATCAGTAGACTGAATACAAATAAAAATCATATAAAAATATTTCTTAATCACAGGAATTTTATTACACACAAGAAATTCAATTCAAACCATCAAAATTATGCATGAATTCAGTTCTAGAAAATACACAATCAAACTTTTTTTATAGTTATGTGATTCAAATTTTACCGATATTTACCAAATTAAAGAACAACGATCTTTGAAAAATTTTAAATCAACAAACTAATAGTAATTTTAGAGCAAATCAGGGCATTCCACCTATATGAAAATGAACACATAAATAAGGGAATTGAATCAAATTTCAGTTAAACAACATGAAATTTAATCTAAGAATCTGATTTTAAAGCAAAGAAACATACAACTAGAGGTATTGGGAAATCAAACCAGACAATTATCGCACAGAAGTTTATTGAAAACCTTGCCAGTCATCAACTCCGGCAAAGATGTGATGAATGAGAGGCGGCGGAGGTGAAGGGAGGTCAGACTGGTGGGGGCTTGCCGGAGGTTGGCTATTTTGGCGGATGGTTCATCGAGACTACTTGATAGAGTTGGTGTTATTGTTGTTGGTCGCCGGTCATTGTTGGTTTTTGCGATGGCGGCTGAACGGAGAAGAGGATGAGATGGCGGAAGAGCTCCACTAGTATGCCTGCCGTCTGTATGGCTATTTGCAGTGGCGGCTGGTGGGGCTGGCTGGTGCAGCTCTTTGGTGGTTTACCGGCGACATGAGGCGACGATGGCCGATTTTTAGAGAAAGCAAGAGTTTTGCGATAAAAATAAGGCGCGATAGAATATTTTATCGTGCATCATTTTTTTCACAAAAAGTGGAATTCGACGTGACAACTCTTTTTGGGTTTGTTGAAGAGTGAAGAGTCGCCACCTAACAAATTGAGGTGCGTTAGGGAACCATTCTAGGCAAACTATGAACCTACTTTTTGTTATTTAGGCATAGTTCACCAGAAATTGGGGTCAGTATTACCTCAAAGGAAGGGGTTAGACACCTTTTGAGGTCCACAAAGGTGGTTCTCGACCAAATTCATATTTTACGTGGGGATTCTATGTGATAAAAAAATTCACTTATTTATTAACTTAATATTACTAAGTGATAAAATAATCAACAAGACATGAAATAATGTAAGGAAGATAAGCAAGAAGAGAGAAATAACACATTTTATAACAAAATCTTTCTATTAAATTAAAGATCCTAAACTACCCCAAATAAATAAAAAGATAAAGTAAATGTAAGAGAAAGAATAAATTTGAAAAATCAAACAAAGGAATATTTTTGGTTTCATTTGGATCAGAACCCCAACTTGTTAATCATTATCTGACCCATTAGCCAGCAGCTGGATTCTTAGACAAATGTCATACGTCGTGTGATAAATATTAGGTATCATCACGTCCAAATGAATACCCACCACCACCACCTCCTAGACCAGTTGTTAAACCTAAAAGCGTTCTATAAAGAAAGGATAAAACTAACGCCTCTAGAATACCTATCGTCCTAACCTGTCGTCCAAGAGGCATTGGACTTTTCTATTTTAGATTTGTGGGCTTGACAAATAAAGCTAGGTTTCCTAGTTGGACTCAATGCTCATAAAAAAAGTAGGACATCAAGTAGCACATAATAGTCTAAAAGAAGCCTATTGGTTAATTAAGATATTGATTACAAGATTACATATTACGACAGAAGTTTTTCTTATGTGTTTAAACCTATGAGAATGATATCTAAGTGTTAAATAATTAATATATCAAGAGGGGAATTAAATGTACTTCCATGTCAAGATTTGTAAAATCTCATATCGTTTAATAAACATATAATGAAAAGGTTTGAAAAATAACTTACAGCCTGCCAAGATTGATTTTAAATGGCGAGACCCCTATGTAACAGGTTGAAACTTTATTAAATTGCTAAAAAATATGATCCTGTTTAATGTCAGATATTCACAACTAAAAATTAATTGTTTACTGTTGAAACTAACTCTAAGTTACCTTAGGAAATTTGTTCTTTTAAGAGTCAGAAACTGATTGTTATCTTTCGTTACGTAATTAGATTTTGAAAACAATCAATGTTTAAAATTGACTGTCTTAGAAACGATAAAATAATTTTGAAGATCAGCTCTAAATGCAGAACGTGATTATTAAAAAAATGCTGAAACTAATTTTTTTCACTTATTGTAAGAAAAGCCTATTAATTGAAACTGGTTATATTATTATCTCAGAAAATTATTGAAAATTCGAGATTTATAATTTATTGGAAAAACAACATCTATAGCTTCTTAAGATTAAACTAAGTGTGACGAATACACCGAAAACAATTTAGATACCATAAGCTATTTGACACATTCAAAGTTGGTTTTAATTTTAAAGCTGGTTGTTAATCCTAAGACATGTTTTCTAGGTGACCAACAATTTATTTTAATGGATCGTAAATTGAATTTTGCCTAAGTGTTTCAAATAAATCACATAGTCATATAAACCTCTCCCCCAGTTAGTCCCAATAATTATTATTACATCAGTTACATTTGTACAATAAATTACAGACCAATAAAACTAGACTAAACTAAAAATAAGTCACACGCCTTTTCCTAACTCCCGAGTGACTCTTCCAATTCTTAAATACCCTTTAAAACAATCAATGTTTAAAACTGACTGTCTAAGAAACGGCGAAATAATTTTGAAGATCAGCTCTAAATGCAGCACATGATTATTAAAAAAATGTTGAAACTAATTTTTTTCACTTATTGTAAGAAAAAACTATTAATTGAAACTGGTTATATTATTATCTCAGAAGATTATTGAAAAGCCGAGATTTATAATCTATTGGCAAAACAACATCTACAGATTCTTAAGATTAAACTAAGTGATGGCGAATACACCGAAAACTATTTGGATACCATAAGCTAGTTTGACACATCGAAGTTGGTTTTAATTTTAAAGTTGGTTGTTAATCCTAAGACATGCTTTCTAGGTGACCAACAAATTATTTTAATGGATCGTAAATTGAATTTTGCCTAAGTGTTTCAAATAAATCACGTAGTCACATAAACCTCTCCCCCAATTAGTCCCAATAATTATTATTACATCAGTTGCGTTTGTACAATAAATTACAGACCAATAAAACTAGACTAAACAAAAAATAAGTCACACGCCCTTTCCAAACTCCCGAGTGACTCTTCCAATTCTTAAATACCCTTTAACGACACCTGTTAATACAATCAAGATACCGTAACATACAAAAGGAAAACTAGATACCAACACACTCAAGTGGGGAAGCAGTGAGATAAGGACATAGCAAACAAGCACAAAATAATTTTTTCGAATTAACTCCTATAGGCATGCTTTCTAATAATTTTCACAACATACCACAATTATCATGTAGAGATTAAAAATTGCATTGATAGGCACTTACCGGTTGACGATAACAAATAATAATAATAAGAAATCCAAGCATTACAAGAACCAAGTATGAATTGCCGCAAAAAAGTCAAAACCAATGCTCCAAAAATAAGTACGAAAAAGTAATAAAGTAAAATTATTTCTTGTTTTTTTAAAGTTTTCGTGTGATTGTGTAAGTTGTAAGTTCTGTCCAAAATAAGAGAATGAGATCCCTTTTTATCGTAAAAAAACTGTGTGAAGTAAAAGAAAGGTAGAATATTTTTGTCAATCAATTCAAATGGGTCAATTCAAATGGGTTATCACAAAATTATATCAACACTACAAAAATAAACTAATAGAGGAGCTGTCTAAATTAGAGGAAAGAAAAGGCAATCAGTAAAATAGGTAGAAAAATACTCTAACACAAATCACCCAAAATTGATTAAATTAAGAAATTACCAAAAATAAAAAAGTAAAATATTCTTTGAAATATATTAAAAGGCAAATAAATATCTTATGAGTATGGACCACATTAATTCTTACCAAAATCAGTAGACTAAACACAAATAAAAATCATATAAAAATATTCCACAATCACAACAATTTGATTACGCACAAAAATTCCAATTCAAACCATCAAAATTATACACGAAATCAATTCCAGGAAATACACAATCAAACAATTTTCCATAGTTATCTGAGTCAAATTTCACAGATATTAACCACATTAAAGAACAACATTTTTTGAAAAAATTGAAATCAACCACCTAATTGTAATTTTAGAGCAAATCAGGACATTCCACATATAAGAATATGAACACACAAATAAGAAAATTGAATCAAATTACAGTCAACCATCATGAAATTTAATCTAAGAATCTGATTTTAAAGCAAACAAACATGAAACTAGAGGTATTGAGAAATCAAACCGGATAATAATCACAGAGTTCATTGAAAACCTCACCAGTCATCAACTCCAGTGAGAATGAGAGGCGAAGGAGGCAAAGTAAGGTCGGACTGGTGGAGGCTTGTCGAAGGTTGGCTATTTTGGCAGTTGGTTCGCCGAGGCTGTTGGATAGAGTTGGTGTTGCTATTATTGGTCGTCGGTGGTTGGTTGTTGTTTGGATGGCGGCTGAACGGAGAAAAGGATGACACACCAGAGGAGTTTTGCTGGTTTCCCCACCGACTGGTGCGGCTCTCTGGTGGTTGGTCATTGGCAAGAGGCGGCGGTGGACGATTTTTTAGAGTGAGAAAGAAAAGAGAAAGAGTTTCACGAGAAAAATAGGGTGCAACAAGTACACAACCCAGTCCTATATGGGACACATCACAAAACACAACAAAGCCATTAGTACCATCGGGCAAGGTCAAAACTAGCGCAGAAGTTAACTTATCCATTAACTTATCAAAACTACCCTCACAAGCATTAGACCACAAAAATTTAACCTTCTTTTGAGTCAATCTTGTTAACAGAGCAGTAATAGAAGGGAAACTCTCCACAAACCTCCTGTAATACCCAGCCAAGCCCAAGAAGCTCATAATGTCAGTCGGAGTCATAGGTCTAGGCCATCTATTCACCATCTTAACTTTTTGTGGATCCACATTGATCCTCCCACTAAAAAAATATGACCAAGAAAAGTCACAACATTCAACCAAAACTCACACTTAGAAAACTTAGCATACAACTTCGGATCCTTAAGGGTCTATAACACGATTCGAAGGTAATTGGCATGATCCTCCCCACTCTTAGAATACACCAAGATGTCATATTGAAAACTATCACAAATAAGTCTAAAAACTACGTGAAAACCTGAATCATAAGATCCATGAACGCAGTCGGAGCATTACTCAACCCAAATGACAATACTGAAAACTTATAGTGACCATATAGGGTTCGGAAAGCAGTCTTGGGAATGTCAACTTCCCTAATATTCAACTGATGATAACCCAAGTAAAGATCAATCTTAGAGAAGCATCTAGCACCGTGAAGCTGATAAAAAAATCATCAATCCTAGGAAGTGGGTACTTATTCTTCATTGTCATCTTATTCAACTGCTGGTAATCAATACATATTCAAAAAGACCCATCTTTATTGTGCACGAAAAACACAGGAGAACCCTACGGAGAAACCTTAGGATGGATAAAACCCTTGTCAAGAACATCTTTCAATGGGACGAGTATCCGATATAAGATCAATTCCAAAATCTATTTCCCTATCAAGAGAAATTCTAGGAAGATCTTCGGGAAACACTTTAGGAAATTCAATAACCACGGGGATAGATTGCAATGAAGGACTTTCAGATTTAGAATCCTTAACCCAAACTAAATGATATAGACACCTTTTTGAAATCAATTTCTAATCTCTAAGATAAGAGATGAACCTCCCTTTAGGCACTAAAGAACTTTTCTCCCATTCGATTATCAGTTCATTAGAAAGTGAAAGCTGACATTTTGGGTCCCACAATCCAAAGATATATAGCACAAATGAAGCCAATCCATCCCCAGGATCACATCAAAATCTACCATATCTAACTCTATCAAATACACCAATGTCTCTCTATGAAAGATATACACCAAACAACTCCTATAGATTTTTCTAGCCACAATAGAATCACTCATCGGGGTAGATATAAAAAAGGGGTTGGAAATAATCTCGAGACCAAAACCAAAATGCACAGCCATATAAGGGGTCACATAAGAAAGGGTAGACCCCGGTTCATATAAATAATACACATTAGAGAGAAGAGTTATAACATACCAATAATAACATCTGGAGATGCCTCAGATTCCTGGCGAGTAGCAAGTGCATAGAGGCAATTTCGGCCAGTTCCAATACCAGAAGTAGAGTCCTTTGGCACATGAGCTAAATATGTGGCAACCAAAACTTTATTAGCTATAGTAAAAACCTTGGCTGATGGAAAATCCCACTATATTTGACCCATCTGGCCATAATTATAGCACCGATTCCTTCCCTTCTTATAATAACCACGATGAAGCTTCCCAAAAAATTGACACAGAGGATGAGGTAGGGCTGATTGAGCTCCATTAGCTTTAGACTGGGCACCCTATTCCTTAGAACCACTGCTATTCTGAGAACGACGATCGCTCGAAGGCTTAGGATAAAGAGCACAGGCAAATGAATAAGAATTGACCCAGTTCTTCTTCTTGGTCCACTGTCTACCATCTCTCCCTCTAATCTACTGACCCCTACCCTGCTCTGAATACCTGAACTTCTTACTCTGTCTCTCCCCAATCTCTGCCTATTTTTTCTTTTCATCCTCAACCTGTTGCATATAAACTATGATTTTGTAGATATCCATGTCATTGTTTAGAATTGTAGCCTTACATTTTAATACCAAGTCATGGGATATCCCAGAGGAAAACTTTCTCATCTTGGACCTCTGGTGAGACACCAACTATGGAGCATAATGAGATAGTTGCTTAAATTTTAATGAATACTCTTTCACACTCATCTTTCCCTACTTCAGATTAACAAAATCCTCCACCTTATCTTTCCTCAACTCCTGAGGAAAGAAATGGTCAAAAAATGCACTCGAAAACTCATCCCATAATGCCAGCTCCGCATCATCACCCCTCAAATGCTCCCACTACTTATACCACTGATAAGCTACAATTTTTGATTGATATGAAGCAAACTCTATACCTTCAGAATCAGTAGCATGCATCACGCTTAATATTTTCTCCATCTTATCCACAAACCTCTGAGGATCCTCCTCAACCTTAAAGACTGTGAAGGTTGGGGGATTCAACATTATGAACTGGCCAACCTAAGTGACCTCAGACGAAGGAGAAACAGAACCAACATAATTTGACTGATGATTGAGATGTCACCAACTGAGTGAGTAAATGAATAAACCAGCAGAACTCCACATTAGAGATGTCCCCCTGAGGGAGCTGGTTTGTAAGACCCCGTAAGATCCTAACTCAATTCAGCTTACTATTGTATGTTAGAGGGGTCCAAGACAAAATATTTTTACTAAGTGTTAATACTTAGTCATTTTCAATGCCCCTTAAACTTTGATGATTTTATTTCTGACCTTTCCGACCCTAAAATGTAAATTTTTAAGTTGATTCATGATCGGGGTTGTCAATAGCACATCTCGGGTAGTTTTCAGAACTTTTAGATGAGGTTTGAATCATGTTTTAATGTCCAAAACATAAAGGCATCATGATAGAGCTGTGCCGCAAAGGGTAGTTGACCTAGTCTTGATTTTGTGTCGCGTTGGCTACTTGACCCAGCCATGGGTCGCGTCGTGTTGGCTGCTTGACCCAGATAGGGTTTGTGCCACATTGGGTGGTCTCCTTCAGGTTTTTAAACCCTCATCATTATGGTATTTGGATCAATTTCCCTCACCCAAACTCGTCCACAACATAGAATTTAGGGTCCCTAGGAGCATTATTTGCCCCTTTCTTCACAAATCCTCTCAAAGAAAGCATTCTCTCTCAAGAATGAACCCTAACCTCCTCCCAAGAACTTCAAACCTCCATCACACTCTCTTTAGGATAAATAATAATTTAATTCTCCTAACCCAAGAAGTTTAAGAAAAGCTTTCAATATCATCTCCAAGGCTTTCAAGGTCAAGTCTACATCAAATCAAGTTTATTAAGGCATGTGGGGTTATGAACAAGGGTATCTTTTCACCCTTGTGCCCAAGTTGCATGTTTTTAAGATTCAATATACTTGTTTTGAATTAGAGTTCATACCCAAGTTTCTATATTATTGAAGTATGTGATTATCATGAGATTTAAAGTTTTGAGTATATCAGGAATTGCTTATGTTTATGTTTTAACATACAAGATTTATATTATGAATGAGATTGCACTATATTGACTTGTTGTTGTTGAAGTATTTCAAGAATTATATTGAGAATGAAGTTTTGGTATGAATTACCATGAGTTTACAATATAAATTTTTAAGCCCTAAGTTTAAGTGTTGAGATTTCAAGAAGATTATGCTTTTAAGAATTCTATGACAAGCTTATATCAAGATTTAAAGCAAGATTAGATCTTTTGATCCTAAGCTAAGATATGAAATCCATATTTATTCATTTATATTATAGTTTAAAGCAAAGAGAAGCATAACTGGTTTTCATTATAAGCCCTTATACTATTTTAAGGTGGATTTCCTAAAGTATAAGCACTAAGTAATAAGGGATTAGTATTTAGCGCCGAGTTGGATATGCATCCAAAGTAATATGCCCCAGAACTACGAGCCAACATAGGTTAGTCTTATTCCCAATATTGATGAAGTTACAGATAATGATCACTTAAGTTAAAGTCCTATTCCAATGGAAAGGGTAGGACAACTCTCCCCAACGTGGGTAAGACGTTGGACTCCATGGTAGCTCACATGATTTATGTTGATTAGAAGAACCTACCTAATAAAGATTAAAAGTAAAGCTTTTAGAACTAAGTGTTATGACTCACAAAGTTATCATTATGCTTCATTACTCATGATTATGATTTTACAGCTTTTGTTATAATCAAGCCCAAAGTGAGTCATTTACACTTAGGATGCATTGTTTGAAAATCTAAGTGCACATTGAGTTATTATTTTACTTATGTATTCACCCCGACATGCTCAGTACATTCCAAAAGTATTGATCCACATATATGTTTATGTGCTACATTATTTCATAATGTAGCTTCTAGTGCTCAGTTCTAGGAGCGTGATTGATTACGGGCATCCCCACCTACATCCCGACGCTTGGTGAGTCCTCATAGTTAGAGGACACAATTGTTCAAACACTATTATTGATGAATTATTTTAGTAATTTGGTTTCTTTTTAAGTTCGAGTCAGCTGGTGCTTGTCTAGTGGCTCTCTAAGTAGAAGTAGAGGCTTGTCCGAATGGTTTTTGTTTTAGATTTAAAAGTGTTAGTTTTCAAGATTTCCAAGTTTAAAACTTTCAGTTAAGACATTAAATTCAGTTATTTCGAGATTTCATATGTAAGATTTATCGTTATTATGAGTTCCAAAGTTGTTAGAAGGCTTAAAGGGTTAGCTTGGGACTACTTGTAGTCTTGACCACCATGTGACGTCTAGGGTGTATTTCTAGGGTGTTACATGATCATAAGCATCACCAAATCAAGAATACTGAGGAGGACTAGTGGGGACAGGTGGAACTCCATGTGAAGCAACACAATCAGGAGTAGGGACCCTAGACCGAGTCTGTACTCTATATACAAGACGAGTTCCCTCCACATTGTCCTCAGGTAATACAGAGTTCCCAATAGAGTTTCTATGGACATCAGATCTTTAGTGAGGCATGATCTAAAATGCGAGGAAGCCAGGAGTTAGAGAAGTTTCATAACACTAGACTTTATAGCCCGAAAATAGAACACAAGAAAGGAAAATATTCCTCAATGCCTTGTAGCCTCTTCTTTATAAGTGTGGTGCGCTACACACCCATAAAAAGACTCTACTTGACATGACTTTGTGGACACCCAATGACTCTAAATTGTGCTCTGATTCCAAGCTTGTCATGACCCGAACTAGGTCCCGGCCGTGATCGGTATCTCAAGTCCACTAAGGACCGGAGACCACCCCCTTAACCCAACCTCATGAGCACAATAATAATCATAAAATCAATATGAAAGCCAACTAAATAGTAATGAGAAGATGGATAAATGACTTAATGAAACTAAGTGTCAAAATAATAACCAACCAACCCACATCTTTCCACAATAGCTACCAAACCAGAATACCAAACAGGTCATGACATGCCCCCGACTATGACCAAAAGAATCCAAAAGTACTAAGTCAAAATAAAAGAATACGTAAATGATAAGGCCTTTCAGATGATGGAGGCTCACCACTTCACAGCTACTTAATGAACGTGCTAATCTACCTAACGGTGCACAGGGGTAAAACAAGTGTCTTTGGACTCTACATTATGAAACAATATAGTATTCTAGGATGATTAGCGGGGTGAGCGCTAGCATGTAACTCAGAGGAAATAATAACATAATGCCATATCCAAAAATAGTCAAAACCACAATGCACACATTTATATACATATATATATATCTATGAGATGTTGGGATAGGGAACAATGTATAAACATAAGATTTTAAAACCATTATCTTGGACTGTGTAGCTCTAACCGTCCTAAGGGCACCCACGGGCTATATGGGTCCAACTCTCTCTATTGAATGGGTCCCAGTGTGTGTTAGCCGTACAAACTAGGAAAAATTTTAGGAAGGGACAAAGCCATCTATGCTCCAACCATTCCAATATATATATATATATAATGTGTGAACTATGCACACGCTCTTTAAGACCCCACACCGACATACGTGGTTTTCAGTATTGGACCCTCCAAGACCTCCACCTTCTACGATGAGCTACACAATTCCCTTTAAACCTAAATTTTGGTAAACCCATGCTCCCCATTCCAACTATTTAATTAAAGTACCAATTTCAGTCCCCAAAACACCAAAATCAAGGACAAGTAATTAAGTCAATAACAACCAAAACCCCTCAACCCAATTTCAAAACCCACAACTTAAATCTCATGGAAAACCATTAAATTAATGCCTCAATGTATATTAAAAGTTTACGGAAGAGATACATGCCTAATGTACACAAGAATTCGTAATCAATTTGACGTTTGGATCTCGGAGGATGAATGCACACTAAACCCCTTTAATGTTCTTGGATTTTTTATTTGAGAGTGAAATAGAGGGATTTGATCTTTGAAAACTTATGGGAATGGTACTATTTTATGTTTAAAAGTCATGGAAAAGGTGAAAAAAACAAAATCCCTTACCCTTAAGTGAAAAAAAACACTAGACAAAAATTATGCCTTTGCGTGGTATGCTATTATCGTGGAGGTTATCCTCCATGCTATGCCAATATTGCGGAGGGTAAACTCTTTGACAGGGAAATATCATGGAGCCACACTCCTCGGAGTTCCAAAATAACCCCGAACCTTTTCAAAACTTTTTAAAATTACCCTTCTAACATCCCTAAACACAATTTAAGTCAAGAATCAATATTACTAGCACGAAAAGGCCAAAAATAAATTGATTGAAATTTTAAGGGTATTACTGGAAGACCTAAGAAAATAAACCTCTCTAATCTCTTCTGATCTTTAGAATACATAACTGTACCTAAAGTAACTGGAGAGATTATAAGTCTGATGAGTAATGAATCCATGTGTGGAGGTACCATAGATGATGGTGGTACCCAAAGGAAGGAATGGAACTGAAGGTGGAACATCACTCAAAGTCTAAGGAACACCTGATATACTCAATAGAACACCCAACAAATAACACAAGAGATAAACTAGAAGACACTAAAGTACTGGGGTATCAATTGAACCCTGTGGGACCTGGGCTAAACCCGCATCTCCTATCCAATAATCATCCATAGAGTACATAATCTCAGGATCAATAAATGCCTCCCTAGGATGTCCTCTAGCTAGGGCAGCTCCTCGTGGCCTTCCTCTAGGTCGTTCACTTCCCCTACCTCACTCTTTGTTCTGGGATCTATCCTTGTATGTTTGCTGATGTATGAGCAGATGCTAACACATTTGAGGCTTTTAACTAAGAATAATTGCAAAGTCTTAAGCAAATTTTGTCATTTTTGATTGTTTTCTCTTTGATATTGCAGTAAAAGTCAAGATGTAAGAGAACCAATAATAATGGAAGTAAAAGAGTTGATTTCTGAGAAAGTAGAGAGGGAAGTATAGCTGACGACTTGTGATAAGCTATTAGCATTACCGTCGGCCTTAGATAGAGAATGGGATTTGAAGTGAAGAAGGTATGACAATTCTGATAAGTCATCAACTTTGTGATAAGTTATAAGAATCATCATCAGCAATAGACAGTGTGAAGTAGTGAGAGCAAAAGTGTGATGACATTCCCTGATAAGCCGTCAAGTGTCTCATAAGCTGTCAGGAATGTTGTCATCCTAAGGCAAAAATCATAAAAGTGAAAGAGGACCTGACGATAATTCTGATAAGTCGTCAGACTCCTCATAAGCCGTCAGAGTGTCATCTTCAGCCTAAGGCAGAAATCATCAAACTTGGAGAAGAAGCTGACAACATTACTGATAAGTCGTCAGACTCCTGATGAGGCATCACACTTCGTCGTCACCTGTACGAGAAAAGATCTATAATCTGTGATTTGTTTCCATAATTAGGCTAAAGTATTTAAGGCATAATTTAGGGTTTTTCTGAGGATTGTGAACTTCACGTTTTCATCAAGTTTTCTCTCTAGTTTTCTGACTTTAACAAGAGAATTATTTTTGGAGAGATTGTTACCATTGTTTTGGGATTTTCTACTGTGATCAAATCTGAGAAATACTTATTGTTGTTCATATTACTGTAAGTTCATCTATCAAATTATGAATTCAACTTGTTGTCTTACTTATTTTATTATGAGTAGCTAAATTCCCTTAACCCGAGATATGGGATCTATGGGTTTGGGTTTGTAACATAACTAAGTGTTCAAGATTCTAACGGTGGTAGAAACTTCTTGTTAATTCCATTATTTTATATTCTGACTATTGGTTGCAAACAATAGGCCTTGCTTACTAGTGATTTTCTTGAGATACGAAATCAACCCTAGTAAGAAGCGAATTATCAATAGGGACTTGGAAGTATCAAACTTCCATTTAATAATTAATGTTGTAACAAGATTAATTAACTTAAGATAACATCATGTTATGAAATATAAATTCCCTAAGTTTGAAATAATTAGGTAGTTAAATGTCTAAATAGGTTGAGAAACATTTAGACATAACTTCGACAAGGATAGTTTGTTGTTCCTACCTACCACAAGTATCTTGAACCGTTACTAGCGTCTGTCAAATTCCAACACCTATAGTGAAAATAACTCTGGTTTGCCTTATCATATTGATTTCAAATACTAAATTAAGAAGTAATTATTTGCTACCTTTCCAAAAACCCTCATTCACAGGAAACTGCTAACTATCAGTTGATTAACCCGCTGATAACTCAAATTCACATCATATTCTCTGTAGGATTCGACCCCAACCTATTTGGGTTATATATTGACAATGATCTCTTACATTCTCGTAAGAGAGGTGTAGTTTGAGTGTTATCAAAAATGACACCATTGCCGAAGAATACGGTTGTGAATTAAAGTTTGTGTGCGCTAATTGACTGTTAGTTAAGTTTCCTAGTTTTACGTTTATTTGTTGTTTTTGTTTGCTGCAGGACTTTTGTGGTGTATGCCAAGAACTAGAAGTTCCGGAGAACCATTATTACCATTTAATCCAGAACCATAACTAATCGGCAGAATGGCAGACCAGCAGGAGACTGACAGGTTAGCAACCTTAGCTAGAGCTCAGGTGAATGTGTAGAATGACAGTCAATAAGTACGACATCCAAATACTGAGGATGAAGACTTGGGAGACGAGGAGTTGCTAAACCCTCGTAACCCAAGGCGTGCAGAGAAAATAGTTGCACCAGTATAGTGTAATGTTAACAGAAACCGTCCATTCCGAGGAAGGAAAGATCACTAGCCGATCTAGTATGGGCTCAATGATGATGATGATGGAATGGATGTAGCAGGTGCAATGGGTGCAATTATTACTCCATCGTTAGCAAAAGGGGAAAAATTCAACATTAAGAGTACTATGATTCAACTCCTTCATCTGAAGAGGTTGTTTGGTGGCCTTTCTGGGGATGATCCAAACTTGCATCTGGTGAGCTTTTTCACCATTTATAAATCTTTTGATAACCCAGGAGTGGGTCAAAGTGTTATCTATTTGAGATTGTTTCTGTTTTCTCTGTCTGGGGAGGCAACATTGTGGCTTAATGAGCTGACACTAATTCTATAACCAACTGGAGGCAGTTGAAAGGAGCTTTCCTAGAAAGGTTCTTTCCACCTTCCAGGAGGGTACATTTGAGGGATGAGATCAGTAACTTTAGACAGCTACCAACTGAAGCCTTGCATGAAACCTAGGAGAGATTAAAAAAGAAGCTGATGCAGTGTCTGAACCACAACATGACGGATATACACTTAATGGAGACTTTGTATAGGGCTCTTAACTTTATGACAAAACCAATTGTAGATAATGCTTCTAGCGGTTCGTTTGTTGGTCTTACATTTCCAGAGGCTTCAGAAATGCAAGAGAAAATGACCAAACAGAGTCAGGCATGGCATACCAGAGACTCTGTGGTAGCAAGCCCCACTATTTCTATTGGTATAACTGCGGAACAATGCAGAAGAGACGAGGAGCATGATCAAGACATGGCTCACCTAAAAACACAAATGGACTTGCTAACCAAGCATTTACTATCATGTAAAACTGCGAAAGTGAAGGCTATAGGATTGTAGGGCAAAGTGGAGTTTGACTCATAAGAAGAGGCGAACTATGTAAATAATCAGGGGGGTTTTCGAGGCAATAGCCAAGAAAATCAAGGTCGTACTTATTATGACAAGGTTGGATATAAGAACCAGGAGCAAGAAAATTGAAGGAGTAATAATGATAGGAGCGGGTTATATGTCCCTCCTGGAAATTGTGAGGCTGCTACAATAAGTTCTGAAAAGATGTCCATAGAGGACATGATGGATAAATTGTTAAAGGGAGTGGAGGCTACCAACTCAGGGGTGACTACCATGAAGAACGATATGTCCTCTATGAGTCAGTTGGTAAACTCGCACTCCACTTTGATCAAACAGCTGGAATAGCAAATGATCCAACTCTCCACAGCGCTAAACCAAAAGAAGAGTGGAATGTTACCTAGTGATACGGTTTAGAATTCTCAGAATGATGGCTCATGTTAGAGATTACCACTAGAAGTGGTAAGATATTACCTAGACCTTCTGTGGGAAAATATGGAGTTAAAGATATGATTAAAGTAGATGGTGAGCTTGAAAAAGATAATACAGTGGAGTCTAAGAAGCTGGATGGCATTGATATCCTTTCTAATCATCAGCAGGTTGATGAGTTGGAAAAAGGGAAAGAAAAGGAGAAGGAGGTAGTGGTTACCACTATTCCAAAACCACCACCTCCCTTTCCTCAACGGCTAAAAAAGAAAATGAATGACATAAAATTTAGTAAATTCATGGCAATGTTGAAGAAGTTAACAGTGAACGTGCCTTTGGTAGGGGTACTTGAAAAAATCCCAGGATATGCTAAATTTATGAAGGATCTAGTGACGAAGAAGAGAGAAGTAAGCTACGAGCCGTTGGATAATTTCCACCATTATAGTGCCATTTATACATGATCCTTATTACAGAAGAAGGCTGACCCTGGAGCATTTACTATTCCATGTACAATCGGGTCTCTCAATTTTGCTAAGGCCCTATGTGATCTAGGGGAGAGCATAAATCTGATGCCGCTAGCCATGTATAAAAATCTGGGTTTGGGGGATCCTACCCCAACAAACATGCGGTTGGAGATGATGGATAGGTCTATAAAGCAGCCAGTAGGAATATTACATGATGTATTGGTAAAGGTGGCTGACTTTATACTTCCTGCAGATTTTGTAGTCCTAAACTGTGAGATGAACTTTGAAGTACCCATCATTTTTGGTAGACCATTCCTTGAAATTGGGAGAGTGGTAGTGGACATGGAGCTGCATGAGCTGAAGTTCAAGTTTAATGACAAAGAAGCAAGATTCGAAATACACTCATCCATAACACAGCAAAAGGAGATAAGTGTCTTCTCAATCATGGATGTGTTTTATAAAGATGGGAAAGAGGTAGCAGCATGGTATCTTGACAAAGTCTGAGTATTCAAGATAACCTAGTCATGTCGCGACATTAAATCAGGCGCTATTGGGAAGCAACCTAAAATTTTTATGGTTAAACGCAAGTTGTTTTGATTTATTTAGATTGGAAGCATAATGAACTGAAGAGGTACGCAGAGGTCTAGGTAAAAATTGATGTAGTCATCCAAGTGACCCTAACGAAAGATGTGACGAGCTATCAGAATTGTGATAAGCCATCAAATATGTCATCAGAAAATCAAAAAGAAGGCAACACTCTGCCTAAGGTTGACAACATCTGCAATGACTTATTAGACATCTAATAAGCCGTCATGTAATTTTGGGCCCAAATACTAAAAATTCGACCCGGCCCACAGTCAAACCCTTTCACCTTCCCATGTATCTTCTTTCTTTTTTTAAAGTTTTATTTCCTTCCATATTTAGTTTATTTACTTTCTCTTTTCAAAATGGGAAAAGGCATCGTTTTCACCCCAAACTACACTCGAAAAGTCAAAGCCACACCTAAACTATACTAGTGACCTATTACATACCTAAACTATAAAAAAGTGAAACTATTTACACCCTGTCAGGCTACCACCACTTGTATGTGGTTTAGTGTTTTACACGCGCTGCCACGTCAGCACCACGTCGGTAAAAAGTATCATTTTTTTATAGTTAAGGTGTGTAATAGGTCACTTATATAGTTTAGGTGTGGATTCGACTTTTCGACTATAGTTTGGGGTGGAAACGATGCCTTTTCCCTTAATGTTTTTAGCCGTTTACTTTTGTTATTTAATAGGCTGGACGCACCTAAAATAAGTGTAACACTCGCGCCTTAGAATGGGGGTCGCGGAGAGGTAATAATATCACTTTTATATAGTCAAGGTGTGTAATAGGTCACTTATATAATTTAGGTGTGCCTTAGACTTTTCTTGTATAGTATGGGGTGGAAATGAGGCCTTTTTCCTTTCAAAATTATTTCCTAAGTAAAATAAGAGAAATATCCTTCCTTGTGAGTCATGTTTGAAGTCAAGATCAAGAACTCTTCTTTCATCTGCTATTTCCTCTCACTCGCATAACCAAGTTGAAGTTTCTTATAAGGTATGATCATAACTCAAATCTCCTCTTCATTAGGTAAGCAATGCAACTAATGTAAATCTTTATCTCAAAGAGATTTGAGGCAAGCTTAACTTGCCATTGTGTGAAAAATAGAATCTAGGGTTTACCGTGCTACATTGTGCGTAAAAACCTAGGGATTATCTCAAGAACACAACTCCATGTGATTCTAAGAAAAAAATGGATTGATAATCAAGATTAAAACTGAGCTGGAGGTTGTATTCTGAGATGACTACGTGTTTGATAAGTTATCACGAATGTGATGGCTTATCAAATTATGTCATCACAATTTGAGAAAAATAAGTCTGTTATGTTTAAGGCTGATGACACTCATGGTAAGCTATCATATTTGTGATGACTTATCAGACCATGTCATCACAACTTTGATCTGATACAATTAAGAACCTCTTTTGAGGGATGTGGAATTATAATGACTGAACTTCTTGAGTTGTATGATCATGAGTGCTAAATGAGTGCTTTCTTCTGCTACAGGTCTTATAATGGCACCTAAATAAAAGATCCACAAATCTACAAAGAAAGTGGCAAAGAAGAGTGTACCTTGGAGACTCTTCGATGAGGAATCCGATTATGAGAAGGAAGAGCCACTGCTCAGAAAGCCAAGGAAAAAGAAATGCCCAAAAAAGCCTTCACCACCTCCACCATTTGAGGTGGAGGAGAGTAAAGAAAGTGATACTGAAGAAACAACACCACTTGACAGTACAGCTCCTGAGCAGACGACTTCTAAGCAGCCTGAGTTTGTGCATTCTGAGACTGGGGAGCCTGAGTTAAAGCATGCTGAGTCTGAGCAACCTAAATATAAGGGACCATCATCTGATTCCCCTTCTGCTGAGAAACAAGATGATGAAGAATCTCCAATTCGGGGAACTCTGGTTAAATGTAAAAACCCCGAGGTCTGAGACAGTGCTAGGTGGAAAATTTCCAAGGCATAAAAAATCTTCTATGATGGGTTTCTCAAAACGAAAAGAAGGACCATTAAAAGGAAAATATTTGAAGAAAATAAGATCATCACTACCGGGTTGAGCAGATATCCTGAAGTAGAGCAGAAATTCCGAGACTACGACTTGGGATGGACCGTGAAAGGAGAAAACTCATTTTTCCCTACACTAGTTCGGGAGTTCTATGGAACTATTTGCCTCAATTGGAGAACATGTGTAGAGAAGGGGAGAAATCAGCAGATCAACCCTTGTTGGATAGAGTTCAAGTAGAGGTGTAATGGTGGATCTCTCATAAATAACAATCTATAGATTTCTTCATGGCCCCGAATTCACTCCTTAGGCCACTTTACCTATATTTTACGCTTGATTGAAGCATCTTGCAAATCAACGGTATTGGTTAGCCACCCTCATAGCTGAAGAAAAACCTGAATAGCTAACCAACCTGAATGAAAGGATTTTCAAGGCCTCTCTGACTCAAGAGGCAAGGTTCTGGTGGGGTGTAGTCGAACCCATTTGATGCCTACTGAGGGAGATAACATCCTTGGAGACGATAAAGCAATACTGGTCGCAAGTCTTATGGATAAACTTAAATTACACTTCGAAGAGATCATTGTTGAGGAGATAAAAATTCGGGTCTCAAGGCCTGACATGACATATCCTTTCCCTTGTCTAATTATGAGGTTGTGTAAGACAGCTAATGTACCTGAGGTTGTAGGGATAGACAACAAACTGTCTGCTAAGAAGACCCACAACCCCATCCGATATGATGAAAATCAGTCGAGGCTGACACTTGATAGAGGAGCAGGGGTTGCAACAGATCCACCAGTGACAGATACTAGCTCAGCACCTAATGTAGAGGTGCAGGATTCTAAAGCTGCACCACCGACATCCTCAGCACTAGTAGATTCAGTTCCTGGAAATAAAACAAATCCTCCAGCTGCTGTGTTTACCATAAAATTTTTCTTCAACCCGATGAATTTTAGGAGAGTGGCAAAATAAGCAGAGTGGTGTGAGGCTCAGCTGTAACTTTTTGCCAAGAAATTTGTCTTTGCGGTAGACAAGAGGATTAAGGTTGCACTTGAGCCCTTTCGAGCCTTGCCTGGTCGGATTGATGATTTAGAAAACTATTTCAATACACAGTTAAGAGAAATATTGGGCTCAGACCTTGCACAATTTAGATCATCCCTGGACAAGGTAAAGGCAAATGTTGGAGTATTACAGTAGCACCAACTTATGGTGTCGGCAGATCCGGCTGTTGATGATTCTGAGGGTGAAATCCCATTGTTTGATATCATGGGGGAACCAATGAAGCAAAATAAGAAGAAGGGCGAGAAGAAAAGTAAGGGTAAGAGAGAAATTTCTGATAGAGATGAAGAAAGAAAAGTGGAGAAGAGGGTGAGAAAGAAGGCTGAAAAAGAGGAGACAAAGAAAGCAATGATTGAGTCCCGAGCTGATAATGAGAAATGGAAGGAGGACCTACGAGCGAGAGTCATATATGCCTCAACTAGTAGGCCTCCAATAACTGCTAGGACAGATGTGTCAGAATAGAAGGAGGCTCCCGATGGAGATAAGGAAGCTAAGGAGGTAGTAATAGGGTCAGGGACTCATGATCCCCGTGTTTGATCTACTCCAGGTATACCTTAACCCTTAGTTCAGTTTTTCTTTTATTTTAAGTTGAGGGTGTAGGGTGAGTTGTTATTGTAATATTTTGTAGTTGACTTGGAGAAATACAAGCACCTAAGGCAGTTAACATGGTTTTGTTATTTTGTGAACACCTCTCAAATAGTCTGATTGTTTAACTGTGTGATTTGCATCTAATTGTGACCACTGTACATCTTGTTATGGTATTAGTTCTAGTGGCTTGATAATCATTGCTAAATAATTGCATGAACTGAATAAGTAGTAACTTGTGATATACTTGTGTTCCATGTGTATGTGAGATCTTACTTAGTTCCCTTTGTATGTTGAATCCAGAACTTGCCCAATTAGTCTTACCTAGGTTGAAGGATAGGGATTAGGAAAGGATCATAGGTCGTTTTGATATTAGCCCACTTTTATCCTAAATGATCTTCCCTGTATACATAATATCCCTTGATCCCTATTTTGAGCCTGAATAACCTATTACTTTTTATGATACCTATCACCATCCCATTTATATCATAATGAACCTGTTTTGTCCCTGGTCCTCCTTGGACACTGTGCACCTTGACTTAGGCAAATGGCCTAAGTTGAGGGTGGAAATCATAGGGGTGGATGATGTAAAATGAGTATAGAGAAAGGTATAATAAAATAAAAGAATAAAAAGCTGGGTGCGGTGGAAAAGAACAAGAAAAGAAAAATTGTGGAAAAAAGTGATTGTACAAAAGACAGCACCCATCCTGAATATGTGTGATCAAGAAAAAATAAGAATAGAAAAAGGTTAATAAGTGAGACCCCAGAAGCTAGTGTAGTATCAAGGAGGTTTAGTCACTTTAAATATCATCGAGTATCATACCAGCCCCTAGCCTACATTACAAGACAAACAGAAGACCTATAGTGATCCTAGTTGATCTGTCTGAAAATCTTTGTAATGAAAATAAGGGAAAGCCTATGGTATTTGGCATACATTGATTGAAACTTCATTATGAGAATAAGCGTCTTTTGATTGCCCCCATAGTTATATATGTGATGTCTGATATAAGTAAAGTGAGACTTCTTTGTAGTGAGGGCACACTGGTTACGTTGCTAGTTGCTAACTTGTTTGGATAGTGTAATCTTCGTACATTCATGGTTGTTGTTGCTGAATTGATGACATATCTTGATTCCTGTGAGTCTCATTAGTGTTCTTCAATAATAAGCATAGTTGTTTTTAAAATTAATTGACCTTGGAGATGGTGAAGATGTTTTGAGATAATATGGATGGTTGACTACCGAATGTACTTCCTATCCTCTTAGTTGTGTTTTAGTTGCTTGAGGACAAGCAATTGTTTTAAGTTGAGGGTGTTGATGTGTGAGAAGATGCTAACACATTTAAGGCTTTTAACTGAGAATAATTGCAACGTCTTAAACATTTTTTATCGTTTTTGATTATTTTCTCTTTGATATTGCAGTAAAAGTCAAGATGCAAGAGAACCAGCAATAATGGAAGTAAAAGAGTTGATTTCTGAGCAAGTAAAGAGGGACGTATAGCTGACAACTTGTGATAAGCTATCAGAGTTGCCGTCAACCTTAGACAGAGAATAGGATTTAAAGTGAAGAAGCGACGATAATTTTGATAAATCATCAACTTTGTGATAAGTTATAAGAATCATCATCAGCTGTAGATAGAGTGAGGTAGTGGGAGCAAAAGTGTGACGACATTCTCTGATAAGCCATCAGGTGTCTGATAAGCCATCAGGAATGCTTTCATACAAAGGCATAAATCATGAAAGTGGAAGAGGACCTGACGACAATTCTGATAAGTCGTCAGACTTCTGATGAGGCGTCACACTTCGTCGTCACCTGTGCGGGAAAAGATCTATAATCTATGATTTGCTTCCATAATTAGGATGAAGTATTTAAGGCATAATTTAGGGTTTTTCGAGGATCGGTAACTTCATGTTTTCATTAAGTTTTCTCTCTAGTTTTCTGACTTTAACAAGAGAATTATCTTTGGAGAGATTGTTACCATTGTTTTGGGATTTTCTACTGTGATAAAATCTGAGAAATACTTGTTGCTATTCATCTTACTGTAAGTTCATCTATCAAATTATGAATTCAACTTGTTGTCTTGCTTATTATATTATGAGTAGCTAAATTCCCTTAACTCGAGTTGTGGATCTATGGGTTTGGGTTTGTAACGTAAGTAAGTATTCAAGATTCTAACGGTGGTACAAGCTTCTTGTTAATTCCATTATTTTATATTCTAACTATTGGTTGCAAACAATAGGCCTTGCTTACTAGTGATTTTCTTGAGATAAGAAATCAACCCTAGTAAGAAGTGAATTATCAATAGGGGCTTGGAAGAATCAAACTTCCATTTAATAATTAATGTTGTAACAAGATTAATTAACTTGAGATAACATCCTGTTATGAAATATAAATTCCCTAAGTTCGAAAGAATTAGGTGGTTAAATGTCTAAATAGGTTGAGAAACATTTACACATAACTTCGACAAGGATAGTATGTTGTTCCTACCTACCACAAGAATCTTGAACCGTTACTAGCGTCTATCAAATTCCAACACCCATAGTGAACATAACTTTGGTTTCCCTTATCATATTGATTTCAAAAACTGAATTGAGAAGTAATTATTTGCTACCTTTCCAAAAAACCTCATTCATAGGAAACTGCTAACTATCAGTTGATTAACCCGCAGATAACTCAAATTCATACCAGGTTCCCTGTGAGATTCGATCCCAACCTAGTTGTGTTATATATTGACAACGATCGCTTACATTCTCGTAAGAGAGGTGTAGTTTGAGTGTTATCATTTGCCCAACATCCCTAGCCTCTCAAGATCTATTCCTCATCATCTGCGCAGAAAAGAGTGGAACATAACTTAGAACATTGGGTAAGAACAACCTGCACGACTAGGAATCAAAACAGAGAAGTTTTTCCTAAAGATATCTTATATCCTCTCGGAGATAGATACGAACGTTTACATATCAATCTGTGAGAATCTACTAGACATTTTGCTCTTACACTTATGTGATCGGTGAACCTGGAACTAATACCAATTTATCGCGATCCAAAATTCGAGGACATGATGGCACTTATTGCGGCCTAGCCTTGATAAGTAAGTTCAAATCTGAAGAGTTAAAAAAAATTGAAAACAATAATAAAACAGAACATGACAAGACTTCTAGAACGAAGTCAGGCCCTAAAACAATACTCAAAACAAAAGTCTGACAAAATAGACAAATCCAATCTGAAAAATTGATAACATAAGTACAGAGCATCTAATAGTACAACTGAGTCTAAATTGTAACATCTACCTCCTAAATAACTAAAGACGAATAAAAAAATAGGATGAGGCCTGAAAATGACTCTGGCCGCCTAGAGTATGTCAGTACCTCAAGTCACCAACTATCTCACGCACGAACTCAGCCACCTCACATAATGCTTGTACTAGGATCTACACGAAAAGGACATAATAGGGGTAAGTACGGTCAACTTATAATCAGTAAGTATCATATGCTAACTAAGCAAAATAGACAAATAAGATAAGTAAAATATACTATGAGTAGGTCACATGCAAGTAGAAAAGTTTCAAGCGGTATCTCACACCATCTCCACTAACAGTTCTAATATATAGATACACAAAAATGTAAGCAACACTGATATATATAAAAAACACTAAAACTAAGCACAAGTCAAGGAAACTAAGAAAATCAAGAAAGAAGCATATGCAAATGAAATACAATGCAATATAAACGGGATGAATGGTGAAAGCCATCACATAAATTTTTGTATACACCCACCGAGCTCGCAGCTCTTAGGTAGGACCCATGGGGGGTTTGAAACTCATATACTATATCTCATATCTCAATTTTAACTCACCTCTCTAACTCATGTTCACGGAGAGGGTTTTCATAAAATTATCTCATTTTTTTTAAAAAAAATAGTATTTTGATGGTAACAATATCTCATTAATGTATATGTATGAAATGAGGATGTAATGCTCACAATCAACTTAATACGAAGATATTAATTGATCCAACACATAAGTGAACCCAGAAATCAACTCAATATGACCACAATTCATGATCATCAACTCCAATTAGGCACCATTAGAATAAATATGCATCTTAGACATCATATCAATTCCTAACTCGATATTGTTATCATGATAAAGGCAATTGATTCTCAAATAAGGACTATATTTATAAAATAAGCCCCCGCATGGGCATCATAGCTAGAATAAAGGCATTTAAAATGCACAGATAAGACCAATGATGTTAATAAAGCTCCCGCACGGACAACACACAATATTAAATATCACAAGTCAAAAACAACAAAATATAAGCTCTCACAAGAACACACAAAAGGAATAATAATCTCGAGATATAAACCTCATTAGTTATTTTCCCAAACCCATAGCATGCTTTACTTATTTGTTAACTATCCAGCTCAATCTGGAAAAAAACTAAGTCATAAACCACCTCAAAATGATGGAATCCAAGCCTAAAGTTCTTCAACACGGAGCCTTCCCCTTACGAATAGCCTCAGAATCAAGTACAACATTCAAATATAGCATCTACGCATTAAAAGAAACTTAACGATATTCATATTGTCCATATTAGGCTCGGGTCCAAAATGAGTTCAAAATTAAAAGGGGTAAAATTGAAATTTTATCTTAAAAACATGTTCCTCGAGGTTATAGGAGTATACAAGAGAAAATTCACATGAAAACAAGGTAAAAATGGGGTTCAAATTGAAGAAAAATCCCTTTAAACTTTACGATGAAAAACCTCAATTTTTCATTTTGAAATAATGACTTAAAGTTGTTTTTGATGACATAATCAATGAAAAATAATGGGTATAAGGTTTTGGAGCTTACCCAATCTTAAATGGTGAAGAAATCCTCAAGAATTGCCCAAAATTGAAGTTCAAAGGTCCAAAAATGGAGGGAAAATGTGAAAGTAAATTTTTATATTGTTTAGTACAACTCTTTGCGTTTGCGAGGGTCAAAGCTGATTGGCCAATTAAATTGGCCTTAGCGTTCACGATCAGGCTTTGCGTTTGCATAGGTCCAAGACTTGGACCCTCGCATTTGCAAAAGCCCTGTTGCATTCGCGATGAAGGAACAATTCCTTGTCCGTCTTCACGGTCGGAGGCCTGTGTTCATGAAGAAGGTGACCTCATGCACCAAATATCAACAATAAGCTGATTTGAATGGTTTCTAAAATCTCTGAATGGGCCCTTGAGATTTGTTCGTGACCCGATAGAAATAAACCATATATGCTACTAGGCTAATTTTGATATTCCAGACTCAGTGGCAATGATGACTTTTTGAAAAAATATTGTTTTCACTGAATTGATTCCCCGCTCTCTTTTTTACTATTTCCCAAACGAATGATCGAAATAAAATATAAATATCCCGAGCCGGAACCAACCACGCTACTAACCCATAGTCGACATTCCGGATATGCTGGCGCAACCCAAATTACTACCTAACAATCAACATAATAAATGTTGACCGAAGTCAACTATATGGCTTCTCAAGTCTCTAAAAATTACAAACTCGTACAATTAGTTTTCAATTGCATCGAAAATTATGTCAACCATTCTCAAACTTCAAAATTAACATGTAGAAACTACGAAAATAAAAAAATAATCCAAACACATAAAAATGATAGCTCACAAATTGAGGTAATAACACCGCAAATCCAGAACTAAACATAAAATTATCTTATAATTAAAAAATATCATAAATACTGCTTCGGAAGCACATTTGAGATCATAAAAATAGAAAAATATTTACTTATACCTTTGCATAATTGATCTAAAATATATTTAGATCAATATTCATGTATTCTTAATATTGGAGAATAATTGAATGTAATATATTAAAAGCTAAAAAAAAAAAAATTACTTCTCCCTATAACTATTTGACTTTCTCTTGCACGACTATATTCTGCAATTTTTTACATTATCAAAAAATTTACAACGAATAATTTTTCAGAACTGGTAGAGCAGTTTATCAATAATAACATAGCAAGTATTTGAAACAATTTAGTTTTAGTGATCATAATAATAATCAACTATAATTAATAATATTTTAAAGATGGTACCACTCTTAATAAGTCTTTGTGAAAATATTTATTATCAGCGTAATGATCATATTTTTTTTTTTTATAATTTTGTAGTAACATTTACTAACGACAAAGTCGCATATAACGTATTATAATCCTTAAAAATCACGTGAAATACATAAGAAGAAGAGTACTTGAGCCACATATATGGCAGAAATATCTGAACGATTAAATTTATATGATATATCATCTGAATTTGTAGATTTTCTTAATCAAAAAAATCCTCAACTTTTTTTTTCAAAATTTACCAAGAGAGCATCAATACCGCAATTTGTAACATGTTACTGTCATCAATGGGCTAATAATAGGCACGACGCGATATTGAAAAGGCTTGTTCAAATCTACTATTGTATGACTATAAATTTTACTGTAAACATTTACACATGATTTTTTGATATATATATATATATATATATATATATATTTTCAGGCATGCACACTTTCAAGTTAAGCAAGTTATTTGAAGCTTATTGAAAATTATCTTGACAAATAGATAAATTTTGAGATAAGTAAAATATACGATAAGAAATGACTTTAATTTGGAAATAAAAACGTATCATATATATATATATATATATATATATATATATATATATATATATATATTCAGGCATGCACACTTTCAAGTTAAGCAAGTTATTTGAAGCTTATTGAAAATTATCTTGACGAATAGATAAATTTTGAGATAAGTAAAATATACGATAAGAAATGACTTTAATTTGGAGATAAAAACGTATCTTACAGCATTGAATTCTCTTTCATGTACTTGGTCGTGATTGTAATTAGCTTTCATTAGTTGTTACTTTGACTGAAATATTTAATAATTGCAAGTCCTTTCGTCCAACATTTATGACCACTATTTCTTATTTGATTCTATAGCACGAAAAAGAAAATTGTAACGTTTGATGTAGGACAAATTTATAAGCATATGTGACTCAACCAATTGGAAATCCACGCTAATAGAGTGTTATAGTACACATATATATATATATAATCCATAACTTATAATTTATATCTATATCTATAATCTATAATCTATAATATACTAAAAGTGTGAAGCCTTAAAAAGTTATTTGAACTTTTTGTCCTTTATTAAAAGTTTTCGCAATAGATAAAATTATTTTTTCACTTATTTTTTAATTATAAATTAATATTTGATCATTCTCCTAGGCTTCAAATTTAACTAAACTTGGTTATTAAATTAGAATTTGAAATCAAGTAAACTTTTAATTTTTGATTCTTTCCTTATTTAAAGTCCTAATTTAATATTTGAAGAAAAAATTTATATTTACTTATGAAAGATTTTAGAACCCAAGTAAACAAGGAACGCTAGATGTCATGTGGATTGAAGTATATTTATTATTTTTCACAACAAAAAAGAAGTTGCTATACTGATTTTCCCCATCATTAAAAACGGCAAAATTTCATTGGAAAATAAATTACACTAACTAGCGTCTTCTTTTCTTTGCAGCTTTTAGGGCAGAAAAAATATAGTGAATCTGTTAAACAGATCAAAATTCAAGTATATATATTACTTTCTTTAACTCAATGAAGTTGCATAACAATGTCAGATGCTTTCACAGGTTATTCTATTTATTCGGAATCTTTTTTGAATTATTTTTATTGATAAATAGAGGTTCTTTCTATCTCTACGACAATGGGTAAGATATGCATACACTTTACCCCTCTTCAAATCACACTTACGAGATTACATTTAGTATGTTATTGTTGATGTTAGTGGTTGTATTAAAAAAGTATCATGTTTGTCTTTTTTCTTTTTTCTTTTTTTGAATTGTTCTTTTTTAGGTCAATCATGTATACGACTAGGAGGAATTATAGAACTGTGATAGCATAAAATGTAGATTTATGACCAAACTATGAAGTTAAAAATTATAACACGTAACTATTATAGAGGTGATATATTTGTGTCTCATGTGAAGTGCAAATTTATGGGTAAAAATCCATTAAAATTATAAAAAATTATATATATGAGTTCATCCCTTTAAAATATAACGAATTAATATTAAAAAATTTAGAAATTGAATCAGATCAAAATCCTAAATTTGTGTCAGCTACTTGGAGTCTCAAGAGTCCTACAAAACATATTAGAGGAATATGTACTACTATATAGTGTTGATATCTAATAGACTACATATATAATTATTAAATACATCTGGGTTATTCTGTAATTAGTTATTCTTCAGTTCTCTATATATACAGCTGTAACCCCTTCAATATTAATAGAGATCAATTATTATTAAATCTGTATCATGGTATCAAAGCTAGGGTTTCTTCTTCCGCCCAAACCCTAATCTCTCCTCTTTTCCGACGTGTGTGCGCCGCCGCCACCGTCTACACCACGCCGCACGGCCTCCCTCCTCCGCCGTAGGTCGGCGCCATGGACAAGGTTATTGATCCTCTGTCAAAATTACCGTCTGGAGTAAAATTACTGCTCAGGAATCTCCACAATCTCATCCCCGAAAAATTATCTGACAACAACTACCCGGCCTGGGCACTTAACGTCTGCACCGCCCTCGCAGCCAACTTGCTGCTCGGATGGATTGACGGTGCGGAGAAGCCGCAGCCCGAGACAGCCGAGAAGGACGGCGTCAAGCTCCCAAATCCCGACTACCTTCCGTGGATGATCGTAGACACTCAGATCCGAGCCTGTCTTCTCGCAGTTATTAGCCCCTCTGTGCACAAACACGCCCGGGGTTTTCTCACATCGGCTTCACTTTGGGACGCACTAGCCACAAGGTACAACTCTGTGTCCACGGCTCATATTTTTCAGTTGCGTGACAAATTGCATACTCTTCGGAAGGGAACGAAGACGATGACTCAATACCTTGATGATGTGGCCTCTATTCTGTCTGACCTAGATGCTGTGAACGAGATTATTCCTGAACGAGACGTGGTGAATGCCGTGATACGTGGTCTTCCGGCTGGCTATTCCTCTCTCAAACAGCATATTCGCCTCTCGCCTGTCGAAATCACTCTGAATCAACTGTCTGGATGGCTTAATGCAGAAGAATTGAATCTAGACATGGAACACAAATTACTGCTCGGAGAAGCCAGTTCCACCCCTGGCGTCACGGCTCTTTACTCGGCTGGCAGCGGAGGCTCGGCCAGGGGTCGCGGTGACGATCGCCGTAACCAAGGGCGAGGCAGCGGCGGCGGTGACCGTCGAAACACCGGGCAGCAAGGCAGAGGCGGGCCTCCACCGAGGGACGGCTTCCAGTCAGGCCGCGGACAGGGACGAGGAAACCAGCGGATGCCCACACGAGATCTTCCGACGTGCCAAATTTGTGCTAAACGGGGCCATTCTGCGGCTAATTGCTGGTATCGTTATGATGACTCGCAGAATGTAAATAGCCAGTCCGGAGGATCAAGGGCGATGCATGCGTCCACAAACGCTCAATCTGACGATTGGTATCTAGACACAGGTGCTAACACCCATGTGACGTCGGATTATTCACAACTTCAAGCTCCTCATCCGTATCATGGCTCAGAAACTATTACAGTAGGCAATGGTCAATCCCTTCCCATCACAAACACCGGCTCTGGGTATGTCTATACCCCAAATGGTAAATTTCATCTCTCAACCCTTCACCACGTCCCTTCCCTCACATCCAATCTTTTATCTGTTTATCGCTTTACTAAAGAAAATAACTGCACCCTCATTTTTAATGACACCAATTTCCAGATAGTGGACAATACCACGAACCGGGTGCGGTACACGGGCCGCTGTGAGCATGGGCTATACACTCTTCCATCCAGGTCTCCGTCTGTTGTGAGTCAAGCCATTCTCTCGTCAACCTGGCATCGCCGGCTTGGGCACCCATCATCCGCCATCACCAAATCCATTTTATCTTCCTTAGGTTTTAATTTTTCAGAAAAATTACATTGCGAGTCCTGTTCAGTGTCTAAATCTTGTCGTTTACCTTTTTCACTGTCTGAACACAAGGCCACTGCGCCATTTCAATTAATTCATTCTGATGTTTGGGGTCCAACCTCAGTTCCTTCTGTTCAAGGTTTTCGTTATTATATCTGTTTTGTTGATGATTACAGTAAATTCACTTGGCTTTATCCTCTGAAATTTAAATCCGAAGCTTATACTATTTTTGTAAACTTTGACCGAATGGTTCAAAATCAATTTAATGCCAAAATCAAAATTTTTCGAAGTGACAATGGCAAAGAATTTGTCAACAATGCATTTGGTGTTTTTCTTCAAAATCTAGGGGCTCTTCATCACACTTCATGTCCATATACCCCTGAACAAAATGGCGTTGCTGAGCGCAAACACCGTCACCTAATAGAAACAGTTGTTGCGCTCCTCCATGATTCCACCTTACCTGTTTCCTTTTGGGTTGATGCCCTTGCTACTGCCAACTACCTCATAAATCGCATGCCCACTCACACTCTCTCCAACTCCACTCCATATGCCCGTCTCTACAATCATCCACCCGACTATATCCATCTCCGCCCGTTTGGGTGTCTAGTTTATCCCTGGTTGCGTCCGCACACTCAACATAAACTTCAACCTCGGTCCACCCCTTGTGTCTTTCTAGGCTATCATCCCACTATCAAAGGTTACAAATGTTTCGATCCTGTATCTCAGAAAACATATGTTTCCCGTCATGTTCGTTTTGTGGAGGAACAATTTCCTTACACAAGTCTTTCCTCTACTCCATACTCCCCCAATCCACTTGGCGTTGTGCCATTATTTCCGTCCTTTTCTCACGCTCATGCTCCGGCTCACTCGGCACCTAACCCGGTACCCCACTACACCACTACCCACCCGAAACCCCAAACCTCCCACCCGAACACCCAGCCGACTGCCACACAACCCACCACTTCCCTACATCATACTCCTAACACACATACAGCCACCCCATCCACCGCTGCATATCCCAGCTCCCACGGCAGCCCCACCCAACCCCTGCCCACACATCATACAACTCCACCACCCCTTCCTAATCACCCTCCACTCAACACTCATCCTATGACAACCCGAGCCAAGGCCGGTACCTTCAAACCAAAAGCCTACCACACTCAAATACCCTTTGATGCACATCCCACAACTGAGCCTACTACCTACAACCAAGCCTCCAAAAATAGTTTCTGGTGCCAAGCTATGGATGAGGAATTTCAGGCTCTGAATGAACAACGTACATGGGATTTGGTACCTCTGCCTAGTAACCGAAAGTCTATTGGGTGCAAATGGGTGTTTCGCATCAAACGAAATTCAGATGGATCTCTTTCTCGCTATAAAGCACGTCTGGTTGCAAAAGGGTATCATCAGGAGTATGGTGTGGATTATAAGGAGACCTTCAGCCCTGTTGTTAAGCAACAGACTATTCGTCTGGTCTTGTCTCTTGCTCTTCACTATGATTGGCCGCTTCATCAGCTAGACGTCAGCAATGCCTTTCTTCATGGTCATCTTGAGGAAGAAATCTATATGGTTCAGCCACCGGGATATGTTAATCCCAACCGTCCTCACTATGTTTGCAAGCTTCGCAAATCACTGTATGGCCTGAAACAGGCCCCTCGTGCCTGGTACACACGTCTCTCTACTTTTCTGCAGGGTCTTGGTTTTCGCACCTACCATCATGACAACAGCCTCTTCACCTTTCACTGTTCTCGAGGGACAGTCATCATTCTTATCTATGTGGATGATATTGTTATTACAGGCAGCTCGTCGTCACTCATCACTGAAATTACTGAAGCTATGCATCGTGACTTCAAACTTAAGGACCTCGGTCCTCTGGAGTTCTTTCTTGGCCTCGAACTCATCCGCAAATCGGGAACCATATTGATGCATCAGACAAAATATACCCTTGAACTTCTAAATCGGGCTGGAATGACAGACTGCAAACCCGCGGTCACTCCCATGGCAGTCCGCCAATCCCCAGGGCCGAATACTCCCTTTGCCGATCCTACACTATATCGGAGCCTCGTCGGTGGACTTCATTATCTTGCTGTTACTCGTCCGGACATCCAATATGCAGTCAATCGAGTCTCCCAATCAATGCATGCTCCCACAGAACAACACTTTCAGGCCTTGAAACGCATTCTGCGCTATCTTCAAGGTACTCTTCACTGTGGAATTTTATTTCAAAAGGGCTCGTTTGATATATCTGTTTTTTCTGATTCGGATTGGGCTAACGACAAAGATGATCGAAAGTCCACTACTGGATATATTGTTATGATGGGACCGAATCTGATTTCCTGGTGCACCAAGAAGCAAACGCGAGTGTCCCGTTCCTCCACAGAAGCAGAATATCGTGCCATGGCTGCGGGTGTTGCTGAAGCCATGTGGTTACGATACCTTACGGATGCACTTGGCATTCCCCCGACGAAACCACAGATTTATTGTGACAATCAGTCCACTATTTGTGTTACCAAAAATCCAGTCCTTCATGATCGTATGAAGCATGTTGGGTCTGACTGTCACTTTGTTCGCGATGAGGTACTTGCAGGAGCGATGGCCACGCACTATGTCCCATCTACTGACCAGCTTGCTGATATTCTCACCAAGCCTCTTTCGTTACAGCCTTTTCAGTCTCTCTGCTCCAAGCTGCCCCTCGTTACCGCTGATCAGCTTGCGGGGGGATAATAGACTACATATATAATTATTAAATACATCTGGGTTATTCTGTAATTAGTTATTCTTCAGTTCTCTATATATACAGCTGTAACCCCTTCAATATTAATAGAGATCAATTATTATTAAATCTGTATCAATATCGCTATATAATTTAATTCTTTGTGGTTCTATGGGAAACAACCTCTCTATCCTTGAGGTAGCAGTAAGGTCTACCATTCCTAAACCCTACTTTATGAGATTGCATTGAATATGATGTTATTATTGTTTAGGATATCAATCTTGGACTCAAAAATCACTATGAAGTAATATTATATTCTACGAACAAAGGGAGTATTACAATAACATGAAGGTTGTTAGCAAAATAAAGGTACTCAAAAATTGTGATTTTAGTTGGCGAAGAGGTAATAATTTCTTTTGTTCGTGCTATATTTATGTTATATTTTAAAAGTTTTATACTTAATAATATAATCTACATATAACAATTTATTTTTTACACATTTATTATTATTGATGTTATATACACGTGCAAAGCACGTACTATAAACTAGTATATATATATATAAATAAAAGCAAAATAGACCAGAAAAACAAATTAGAAATACAAAGAGTAAAATGTAAAGATCATCTTATTCGAATATTGTCAAATGTGCCTCACAAAGGTAAATAATACCCTTTTATAGAATATACAAATCATTCATTAATTGCAAATCTTTAAGTGATATAGTAATTAGATAGATCAATAATAAAGTATTTATTGAACGAGAAATTCATAATTAAATGAATTTATTACACGTATAACATTTTTAAATATATCAATTAGTTTTGTGATCTTAATTAACATATCATTTTGTAAGGAAATATTGTTGATGTTTACTGATGAAAAACATACAACAAAAGAAGCGGAAAAGAGAGAGATCTTATTATGTTGAAAAAAAGTTGTTTAAATACAACAAATCCTAAAAAATCTGCAGTAACTAATGCAATAACTCAAAAACGGAAATTCCTAATAACTAGGAACTAAGTCTACCAATCGCTAAATGCCTAAAGACTAGGAAACTCACAACTGAAAAGCTAATACAAAAAATATCTATCTTCTAAAAATAAAAAACACATCAGCAGCCATGTCATCATGCCAAACCAACATCAATTAGTAGCTCATACGGCAGATTTCAACACTCCTCCTTGCATCAAGAGCTGCAAATTCCAAGTGTGTTTCTCAAGAACTCAAATTTGCTTGCTGGAAGATCTTTTGTAAGAATATCAGCCAACTGCTCTTCCATTCTACAATATACCAAATTCGCTAGACCAATATTTTGCATCTCTCTAAAAAAATGTAGCTTCACATTGAAGTGATTGGTCTTTCTATGAAATACTGGATTGTGAAAAATAGCAATGGCAGCTTGGTTGTTCATAAATATCTCAGTGCTTTCCTTTATCTCCAAACCAAGAACGCAAAAGATTTTCCTTATCCATAAAGCTTGATTCACCACAATTGTCACAACAACAAATTCTACCTCTGCAGTTGATTGAGCAACAATCTCTTATTTTTTTTAACACAAAAAAAACATCCAATGCTAAAAATAAAACAGTACCTGTAATGACCCTTCAGATCATTATCCGTATTCTTGCTTGCTTCCTTCGATAGAGCTTCTCCATAGCCATTCCAAGTCATTAATGACTTGCAAGGACCGATAGTCTGGTTACCTGACGGTTCGTTTGGGTCTTATAACCCCTTTCTCAATTTGAAGTCTTTGTTGGTCCTAATTGATTACTAAGAGAAAACTTTATTAAAACAGCCGCGTATTCTAAATACGACTCTGCCGATGCATCCGAAACGTCAAAAACTATGGGGTTTCATAATTATTTGTTCAAAATAGACTCCGAATGTATCCCGAGGCATCGGCCAAAGATCAAAACCAAGTCCCAAGCTTTAGCCATGCATGACATGCACCGAGGTGCCGCGACCGCGGCGAAGGAGGTATGACCGCAAGACCGCAACAACAGTAAGATAGGGGTCGCGACCACGCCATCAGAGGGATGGTTGGCCCATATTTAAGTGTTATCTTTCATGAATTTTGGCTATTTTGTGCCTCCCTATTAACCTAGAAACCCTAATGGAGTGTAAAACCTTCTAGGTGTGTGTTGTGGGTTGAATTGGAGCTTAAAGAATTTGTGTAGTTGATTCTTTCTACAATCTAAGGTAAGAATTCCTCTAATTTGGTATTGATTTCATGGTTTCTTGACTCAAAACCCCTAAATCATTGTGGGTCAATTATAGCCCCAAAATTTGAGTGATTGACTCAAATTACTTGAGGGTTTTTACTTCCTAAAGATAGTTAGGCTATGGGTTGGTCTTAAAAACTCCTTTCCAAGGGTGAAACCCAATTGGGGTTTTGACGTCCATTTGAAACCCATGGAACACTGGTACCATAATGGGTATTATCATTCTTGTTGTAATGCTTAGATTGTATTGTTGATAGCATTGTTTATGGAAGAGGAAGCTTCACAGGAAGGAAAGGAAAATCTTGTTTGTTCGTGAGTTGCTTGGATTCAAGGTAGGTTAGGCTTACCTGTACACTAGACTGAGATTGTTTGTAATGTAATTATTAATATTTTGCGAGATTGGGTGGGGAATTTAGACGATAGTTGATTAAATGGTAAACTTGAGATTTATTAATTTCTATAGGCTATTAATTGGTAAGGTATGATATTTGACCCTTAGTCTAGGACCTTGGTTAGCTTATTTGTGGTCTCATGACTAGTATGAGAACACTATAGTTGTTCTAAGTAGACATGAATGATAAATTTCTCTATCCTTAGGTGTGTTTTGACCTATATAATGCCTAGATATGAGATGACCTTAGTGATGGTGTAACACCCCAATTTTCTAAATCGGAATGCTACACGGTGCTTATGACCCCAAAGGACCACAAGCTAACCCATGACTGATATTTGTACCTGTACACTGTAATATATGACGTAATAATGCAGAAAAACATAAACAATAGGCCATAAGGTTCAACTGAATAAAATATCTGACAAACATAATATCCATATGGGTAGCAAATACCCAAAAACAACTGAAGTCTAAATCAAATCTGAACTAAATTTGAAAGCCTCAAAATACTATCTAAGAAAGGAGTTGGAGGAACATATCTCCAACTAACTTCGTCTAGAAAAACTAAACTGAAATAATAAATAAAATAAAATAATATCATCCTCGAATGGATGAGGACTCACTGCAACTCTGCGACTGGAATGTTACTGCTGATTTGGAACACGTGCCTCTAAACCTATGGTGTAACATAAGAGAAAGCACCATAGCGCAAATGCATCAGTACGCCTGAATGCACTGAGTATACGAGTGAGGTAGGATAAATGCAAAGGGTTATATACATGAACAATGCTGACAAATATGAACGTGAGAATACATACATGCATAAGCAACTATAACTGAACTTGTGGTGATACTGGCTATTGAGTCTGAATACTGATGAAATGAATTTACTGATATTGAGATACTGAATAGATGAATGACTATTTTTGACAATTCAAATTATGAAGAACTGGTCTGATTGACTGTGTCTAACAGTCCTGAAACTGAATACTGATAACATAAGCTACGACAACTGACATAACTAATATAATTATGATGATCGACAAGACCGATGTAACTAATACTGAGCAATTGTATTTAACAGTCTGAGTTTTGATGGAACTATCTGAGTTCTGATGGAACTATCTGAGTTCCATTCTATATGGAGTAACTGAATTTGAGATCAGTCCTATCTAGTGGGTGATCTTTAAATCTGATGATTCTGATACTAATTAACTATAGTTGAGATCAGTCCTATCTAATGGGTGATCTTGAAGTCTATTTATAATGATAAGGATTGACTGTCTCTAACAGTACTAAATCTGTACTACTGAACTGAGTTGACTGTATATGACAGTCCTGAATCTATAACTAAAACTGTGAGATGTATTCATCTAACCGACATGCCCCATGCTAAGCTGACTGGGGTCCAATCCCTGCCCTGACTAAAAGGGTATCAGTACAGCGCCATCAGTAAAGACAATTGTTGTGGAGTTAGTCCTAATCTAGCGGGTGACTCCTGGGATCAGTCCTATACATATAAATGTTCTAACGGGTGACCCCTGAGTATGCCAGTCCTATCTAACGGGTGACATCTCGTACCTACACTGGCTACGTAGTTCTGGAACTTAGGGATTGCTTCTAAGAATCTCCGTTCTTTCTAGCGGTTGAGTCCCCATCCCTAGACTCACTCAGTGCTGAATCCTACTCCCATCTGAAAGACACTGAACTTGATAACTGAGCTAAACTAAATAACTGAACTGAACTGATTAGCTGAACTGATACTGATTAACTGACCTAATACTAGTGGTATTGTTTAGCGGAGCTAAACTAAGTTTACTAAGTTCCCTTGACTGAAGGAATGTACTGAGTTCTGAGGACTGACTGAGAGTACTGAAATTACTGAGATCGCTAGGAATATTGTTGTTACTGAGATCACTGAGATTACTGAGTACTGAGGTTACTGAACTACTGAGACTGCTGAGATTTCTGAGTTTTCCTGAGTCACATAACTAACTAAATTCTATAGACCATGTCTTGACTGAGAGTATCGTGATAACATGACATGGCACTAGGCACACAACTATATTATTTTGGGAACAAGTACCCCCAGGACTCGATGGAAGAAAACTGACACACATGACTGACTTGATCATAAGAATAGAGTCCACAATTCACAATATCATAAGTAGGGGATTTCATACTATACTTTGTTCTCAACATCTTATATATGGAAGGGGATACGCACAACATGTATATACTCGCGTTACTTCAATATCATGCTCATTCCATATCTCAACAATAACACACAACAATAACGTAGAGTTCATGTGGAATCATAAAGAATAGAACATGGGCATGCCATTTAAGCACTATTAAGTCATAAAAATATGGATTCTATCGTTCTTGGCATTTTATCAAACACCTTACATGCACAACTTTGGGCATAGGTGTACTTATCAATTTGACAATCTTAATCCATCCAAAATTCATAGGTTTCAACTAGCCTACTCACATGCTTCATGAAAAACACATCAAGATACAACCTTGAATCCAAACAACAATCATCAACATGAATATAGTCATAACACAACAAGAAAATCATAATTTATAATTTAAAACACAATTCTTGAGCTCCATGGATTAAAGGGATCCATGGATGAACACTACGCATACCTGACTCAGGGTTCTTGACATTTTTGAACTTGAAGGGTTTGAAATCCTTTGATTCTTGAAGAGTATTGGGTCTTGTTCTTGGGGATTAAATTCAGAGAGAAACCCTAGTTTTTGTTTGTGGAATAACAATGAGCAAAATGGCTGAATTTGGACTCATCTGGGTATATAGGCGAGTGGTAAGTGACCAAATACCCCTGTTAAAATGACCTGGAAATAAAATAAATGTGGTGTGTGATGGTCCATTACACACTTGATGGTCCATCACTTAGCCCTTCAAACGTGGACCCGAAATGAGGTTCACTGGATAAGAGTTGACGTCCTGGATGACGGTCCGTCAACTTATCCATCAGTCCTTATCCAGTACGTGGCTCAACTTCCTTGGCTGTGATGGTCAAAGTGACGGTCCGTCACTTATGTGGCGGTCTGTCAACTTGGCCGTCATACCTGGGCGTTTCCGACAGTTCCAAGTAAAATGTCTATAACTTCCTCGTCTGATGTTGGATTTGGAAAAAATTAGTACCATTGGAAAACTAACTCAATTTCCCATGTGATAGAATATTAAAATATAAAAAATACAATGTGTACAAAGATAGTTTGTATTTCAAACCTAGTCCTAGCATCCTTGAGATCATTTCTAGCTAGGAAAAAGGCACAGGTATTACAAAACGTGGCGCTAATATTGGTTTGGATTTTTTGAGGTATTATAGTTGGGTTTACTTGGGTTTACTTAGGAAGGATTCTTAAAGAGGCTTTCCCTATAGACCTAGTAAGGATTGGTAAACCCTTATGGTGAGGTATAAATGACTTAGCCTAATTCCAGGTAGAAGCTAGACTTGTGATTAGTAGAGCTTTGGCTTTCTTAGGGATTTAGAAATGGGACTTGACCCACCTAAATCTTTAACTAAGTAAATTCTTAGCAACCTATATACGTGGTGATTGTCTAAACTATTTGTACATAGGAGTTGTGATGGTTGAACTCGATTATCAAATTATCTTATGATCATGACTTGAATAATATTGTTAAGTGATTATTGTGAATGTCTTGTTAATACTCCTGCTCTTATTTATGCTCATATTAGGTTGAACCTTATTAGTAAGGTGAAATGGCAAGTGTTATCCTACATCCCTACTTCTTTATATTGTGAACCTTTGTGTATGTTTATTGGTTCGGTTATGCATATTGATGTATATTGTTGTATTGAGAGACTTGTGATATTATAATGATGCCCGATGAATCCGAATGAATATGTGATATTATGATGATTCCCGGTGAATCTAAAAAAATATGTGATATTATGATGATGCCTGGTGAATCTGGAGGAATATATGATATTATGATGATGCTCGGTGAATCCCGAGGAATATGTTGATATTATAATGATGTCCAGTGAATTTGGAGGAATATGTGATATTATGATAATGCCCGGTGAATTCGGAGGAATATGTTGATATTAGGATGATACCCGATGAATTCGGAGGAATATATGATATTATGATGATGCCCGGTGAATCCAAAAGAGGTAAGAATGTTACGACACCATGTGGGCCAAATTTACTTATATGCTTTGATATTTATAAGGTTAGGCTGTGTGGGGCCAACCACCTATGTGCTTGAAATATGAGGTGTCTCTTGGTAAATTGTTATTCATTTCTTGTTCAAAATAACTATTAAGAGGTGTGACCCTTGTTGATGCTCTATGCCTAATATTGAGTTAAGACTTAGAGTATGAATAATCTTGCGTACAATAAAGGGATAACCTAATATATATATCCTTGACTTGAATAAGAGGTTATATTATGAAATCTTGCCTAGTAAGGTGGCTTATGTGACAACTAGTTACTTTTAAAATATATGATTACTATTTGGAGGCTAGAAACCTAGTAAACTAGTTGGTGAACTTTACTTGATTAAAATATGGAAATTAGTCCTTAAGGTTGTGACACGCTTAGTGATGATGGACCTAGTATTGCATGATGTGAGGTTGAAATGGCTTAGTTGATAACTCATATCATGCAGATACTAGTTAAGGAATGGCCTTATGATAGATGAATAACCTATAATATAGGTGGCTTGCAGTTTTTCCCCAATTTGATGGCTAGTAATGATAAGACTTGTAATTTATTGATTCATGAAAGGATAAGGACAACTAGTTTTGACTTCATGCGGTGTTTATTAATAACTTATAGAATTAATGACTACATGTTTATGCTATGACAATGTTGCTTTTTATGTTAAAGTACGGTATGGGTATTTGGAAGTGGATTTTGGTAATGAGCCATGGCGGGGTTGAGCTACCCGCAATTTCATTCAATTGATGGAATAGTTGTGCTTTATTGTATTATTGGTTGTATTTTTTTGGTGTACTCCTCTGTGGTATGGGACACCGTGATGAGTTCTTATTTGATATTCTTTTGTGTATTCTCCGGTGGTATGGGATGTCATGATGAGTTCTTTGTTGTGCTCTCTTTCATGTACTTCTCGGTGGTATGGGATGTTATAGTAAGTTCTTGTGCTTTATGTTTGAAAGATGGTTGATGATGATTATAGAAAATAGATGCTTTTCTAATGAGTATATGGCTTTACGCTTTCGAATTGATACTCAGTGGTTATGTTGATTATGGAGTATACTGAGATAGTATGTCATGTTATTGCCTTAGTACTATAGATGTTGTTACAGCGGTATCAAAGCAGGTTCAGGTTCGATCCTATCCCTTGACTTTAAGATTATTGTCTTACTTTATATCATCTTTAAATTATATTTGAGCTCAGTCAGCCGATGATGCCAACTGAGTACCCGTGTTTTGGTACTCATACTACACTTCTGTACCTTTTTGGTATAGACCTAGGTTTTAATTGCCTCCGTTGAGATAGTTCGTGTGAGTTGACTATTTAGAGACAAGGTGAGCTCTTGGAGATCGAGTTTCCCTCTTTCCCCTCTATCTTTATTTGTCTTTTGCTTTCAATACAAATGTATGAGATTATTTAAGACATTTTAGATTCTGAGATTGTAAATTCCTTTTGTCAAGTTTAGAAGCACTTGTATTAATACTATTAGGTGGTTGGGTTTGTATTTGAATATCATTTGTCTTAGCTATGAAATATTGTGGTTATATTGTGTTCACAAATAGGGTCCATGTTGGACGTTCTTACCAAGGTAACCCATTGCATTATCTCTGAGTTATGGTATCGGCTTACCTACCGGTGGGGTGTGGTAGGTGCCATCATGACTCGAAATTCGAGTCGTAAAAAATTTGTATCAGATCCTAGATTTCACCGATATTATTGATACAAGAGAAAGTGTCTAATAGAGTTTTGCTGTAACACCCCACAAAAAAATCATCCATGCGGTAGCTCGTGGTAATATGCTCCTAGAGTTAAATGACTAGAATTATGTCAAAGAAGCTTAGTCTCATTTTTTACCTCCAAAGTGAGTAAAGTTTAAACCATATATAATTTCCCTAATTTTGACTTTTTAGGATATGGGAAATTGAATGAGCTTTCTGTCGATATAAGATTCGCCCAAATTTGATACCCGGGCAAGAAGTTATGGCTAATTTAAGTTCTAGTCATAAAACCCCATCATTTTGGTGCTTGGAACATCGTGGAGGGGGCCTATTTAGAAACTTTCTAATTTCAGTAGCATAGCGCAATTGTGGCACATCGCGCTGAAGTTTCAGGTCCCTACCAGTGGGACAATGCGATGGCTCCGCATCACGGTAACCTTAAGAATCCCACTCGTTAATTTCCAGTGAGCCACCGTGACTATGACGCATCGTGGTGGCTCATGAAATTGGGCTCCCAGTTATATTTTTAATCCATCTCATTAAGGGTATATTGGGTATTTTCTACCCCCTTATCAGCCTAAACATGGGATTTAATCCCAAATGATCTAATTATTGATATTTTCATTAAAAACCATCAAGAACACTTCTTAGGGTTTCAAACAAGAAAATCCAAATAACTCAAGATTTAACCATGGGTTTTCAAGATTGATTGAAGATTTGGAATCCCCAAATCGTAGGCTTCAAAAATCACCCATCAAATTTCTAAATCGAGGTACGTGGGGTTTATCCTAAAAACTACATGGGCTTGTAAACACTAGAACTTGATTTAAAGATTATCAAGCATGAATTTTGAAAGGGGTTTTTGAAATACATGATTTATTATGCATTATGAATGTTTAATTGTATTGTTGATTTGGTCTTTAGGCCTTTCCCCCTTAAATTGATTTACATGTATATGTATATGTATGAAAATTTAGATTTAGATTGTTTGAGAGCACAACTTATGAAATCCCTCTCTTGTGATGACTTTAAGTTTATGATCTTAATGTGAAGGATTTGAAATGTAAGATTTATGGTTTAAAATTTGTTTACTCAAATACCATAGTATTTTGAGCATGATTTAAAGATTTAAGAGAGGGAGTTTCTTGATGTAAATATATTTTGTTAAAATAAAAAAATTTCCATGAGAATAAGAGATTTGACATGACCACCTTGCATCATTGAAATTTTGACAAAGAGAGTTGCATACATGTGTTTACATAAGTTTTAGAGAAAGAGTTCTTTGAAATGATTTATTGATATGGTGGTCCCAAAAGTATGTTTTGAAAACAGAGATTGTAATATGCTAATAATGGCTCAGAGATGTGACTTGCAAGTCAATAGTATGACGATACCATAGGTATGTATGCCATAACAGAGTATGTTTTCAGAGTTTGATTTCAGAGAATGCATGGTTTGAAGAGTTAAAACTGGGCATAAAGAGGGTTAGGTGGTTACCCGAAGAAGGTTTGAGTTCAAGTAACTCTTGGCCTTAAACCGTGATTTACCGATCCGGGTATATTTTTTTTACACTGGCGACAGCCGTGTGGCATAGAAAAGTCAGAGACTCCAACCCTTGTGGCACACTTGGGTTGGAGGCTTCCCCACCGAGTCAATGGCAGATTCCATATAACCCATGGAATTTTAGAGTTGTAGGGCCCACCACCTAGCGCAGAAGTAAAACAAAGAATGTCTCAGAGTTTAGATGATTTTCTTTCCGAATCTTTCAGAAATGCCCATGAGATTTCTTACTATATGATATGTTTATGGACTATTTTAAATTGCTCTCATATATGTTGAATATAAATTATTATTTTGGATTTGCTTTGGATACCAGTACATCTGTATTGACCCCCTATTTCCCACGTTTGGAGGCTCAGTCTAAGGGTCTGGCTAATCAGTAGAGTATTCCAGAGAGAAGTGATCTGTGCAGTGGTGAGCCTTCTTTGTTCCAGAAGGCCTGTTATTTTAAATCAAGTTATTTGATTATTTTGGTCTACTGGGGGCCTTGTCCCACTTTTTAGAACAGTTTTGAGATGTAGTAGAGATTTTGCAGACTGAGTCAGATCTTATTCAGATGTTTTGAATTGCAGTTTTCTTTCTTATGTCTTGAAACCCAGAGTTAATTACCATATTTTTGTATCAGATTATATTTCCGAATTTTCTTTTATGATATGATTGTTGTGTATGATTACCAGATCAGATTGAGTAGGACATTTGGGCCTTCATGGTTCGGGATGTTCGTCACGGCCAGGCCCTAATTTGGGTCCTGACAAACTTGGTATCAGAGCACGGTTCATGGTCCCAGGGTATCTGCGAAATCGCATCGGGTAGAATCTTATTTATGGGTGTATAGCGCACCACACTTATAATTCTGAGGCTACTAGGCATTTAGGAATATTCCTCTTCTTTGTGGTTTAGTTCGTGTTTCAGAGTCTGAGTTTTCCCCTAATCGATGATCTCCTGTGTTTCAGAAAAACAATCATGCCTCCCCATCATACTATCGATCAGAATGCACAGACAGATGAGATCTATCCCACTCATAGGATGATGACCCAAAATAGATCTCAGACTCCAGAGATTGATGCTACTCCAGGAGTCCCACCTACTCAAACCAGCCCACTCAGGGCACCCAGAGCTCCCTGAACGGGGACTAACCGTACTCAGCCTCGCAAGAGAGAGGTATCTAATGTAGAATTCAGACAGTCCATTCATATGTTTGCCCAGTTAGTAGCCATACAGACTCAACGGTCAAAAGATATTGGGTCTGCATCTGTTGCATCTGAGGCTACAAGAGTGGGCCAGTTTATGAGGATGAACCCACCCAAGTTTACTGGTACCAAGGTAGAAGAGGATCCACAAGAGTTTGTGAATGAGATGGAGAAGATCTTTAAGGTGATACATGTAGATGAGGTAGAGGGGGTTGAGTTAGTGGCTTACCAGCTTAAGGATGTTGCGAACCAATGGTATTATTAGTGGGAAGATTCAAAGAGTGAGCATGCTGAGCCTATAGTTTGGGTCAAGTTCGTGGAAGCCTTTCTTAATTGATTCTTTCCTCTCGAGCTAAGGGAGGTCAAAGCCGAAGAGTTTATGAATCTAAAGCAGGGTAAGATGAGTGTCTAGGAGTACACTCTGAGGTTCAACTAACTAGCCTGTTATGCTCCAGAGATGACTAGTAACATGAGAGCCCAAATGAGAAAATTTGTATCCAGCCTTTCAGATGACTTAGTGCTTAAATGTCAAGGAGCAATATTGAATCGGGACATGGATTTTGCCATGCTATCAGTCCCCATGTAGAAAGTTAAGGAAAAGAAAAAGAAAATTTCTAAATTTAGAGAGAAGGATAGATAGGAAAAGAGAGCCAAAATAGCAGACCAGAGCTACAGTCAGTAGCAGAGTGGGAATTGGGGTAACAAATGGCAGAAGAAGAAGAATTAGGGTAATGCGCAGTCTACAGCCAGTACCTCGGTAGCCAGATCCCCAGCCGGACAGCGCATTTAGGATTTTCAGTATAGGCAGAGGACGAGGATGTAGGGTTCACAGTCTCAAGAAAGTGTAGCTTAGACCTCTCGAACATACCCGCACTGTGAGAAATATGGGAGGAATCATCCAGGGAGATATCAGTTTGGTGCTATGGTGTGTTATTCGTGTGGCTATCTAGGACATATCCAGAGAGAATGTCCAACAGCAAAGGGTAATGTTGGTGGATCCAAGTCACAGGCTAATTCTTCTGCACCACCACCACCACATCAGAAGGGTGCCACTTCAACCGCCGAAAATAGTCGCAACCGGTTGTACGCCTTGACCAACCGCCAAAAGGAAGAGGCCTCACTGGATGTAGTTTTCGGTATGTTGCAAATCTTTTCCCATGATGTTTATGTGTTACTTGATCCTGGGTCTACCTTGTCTTACGTGACCCCTTATGTGGTTGTTGGTTTTAGGTTTGAGCCCGATGTAATTGCCGAACATTTTTCTGTTTCCACTCCCATGGGAGACTCTGTTATGGCTAGGAGGGTGTATAGAAATTGTGTGGTGACATTTTATGGGCGGGATACTGTGGCAGACCTCTTAGACTTAGACATGGTTGATTTTAATGCTATCTTAGGGATGGATTGGCTTCATTCGTGCTATGTCACGCTAAATTGTAGAACCCAAAAGGTCACTTTTTCTTTCCTGAATAAACCAGCAGTAGAATGGGAGTGACATTCTTTAGCACCTAGAGGGAAGTTCATCTCTTATCTCAGAGCCCGTAAACTCATTTCTATAGGTTGTTTGTATCATCTTTTTGGGTTAAAGATTCGAATACCTAAACCCTTTCTCTTCAGTTCGTCCCTGTGGTGAATGATTTCCTAGAAGTTTTTCCAGATGATCTCCCAGGAATACCACCTGATAGGGATATAGATTTTGGTATTGATTTGTTCCCAGATACCCGTCCCATCTCTATTCTGCCATATAGAATGGCTCCTGCAGAGTTGAAAGAGTTGAAAGAGCAGCTAGCAGATCTTCTAGATAAAGGTTTTATATGTCCTAGTGTTTCTCCCTGGGGTGCACCTGTACTCTTCATGCGAAAGAAAGATAGTTCCCTGCATATGTGTATAGATTACCGTCAGCTGAATAAGGTCACTGTTGAAAATACATAGCATCTTCCTAGAATTGATGATCTTTTTTACCAGCTTTAGGGTGCTAATTGTTTTTCAAAAATAGAACTTCATTCGGGATACCATCAGTTGAAGGTTAGAGAGTCAAATATTCCCAAAACAGCTTTCCGAACCCGATATGATCATTATGAATTCTTAGGCATGTCCTTTGGGTTGACTAACGCCCCTACGGCTTTCATGGACCTTATGAATAGGGTGTTCCGTCAGTTTCTAGATCTGTTTGTTATAGTTTTCATTGATGATATTTTGATTTATTCCAAGAGTGAGGAGGACCATACCAATCATCTCTGAATAATCCTTCAGACTATCAAAGATCATGAGTTGTATGCAAAATTTTCCAAGTGCAAATTCTGGCTTAATGTTATTGCTTTCTTGGGGCATATCGTGTCTAGTGACAGGATTAAGGTTGATCCCCAGAAGATTGAGGCAGTGAGAAAATGGCCCAGACCCATGAATCCAACCGATATTCGTAGTTTTTTGGGTTTGGTAGGGTATTACAGAAGATTTGTAGAAAGTTTTTCATCTATATCTGCACCACTTACTAAGTTGACTTAGAAAAAGGTAAAGTTTATGTGGTCTGACTCCTGTGAGAATAGTTTTGAGAAGTTAAAAGATAAGTTGACAACTGTTTCTGTTTTGACTCTTCCGAAAGGTATAAAAGGGTTTGTTGTGTATTGTGATACGTCCCGTGTGGGACTTGGGTGTGTACTTATGCAACATGGTAAAGTGGTGGCTTATGCGTCTAGGCAGTTAAAAGTGCATGAGTGAAATTACCCCACCCATGACTTAGTTAGCGGTTGTGATGTTTACACTAAAAATCTGGCGGCATTATCTCTATGGGGTACATATTGATATATTTACTAACCACAAGAGTTTGCAGTATGTTTTCTAGCAGAAAGAATTGAACCTCAGGCAACGGCGTTGGTTGGAAATTTTAAAGGATTATGACATGAGCCTGCACTACCATTCGGGTAAGAAAAATGTGGTAGCCGACACCCTCAGTAGGTTATCTATGGGCAGTCTTTCACATGTTGAAAAGAAAAGAGAGAGATAGTAAAGGATATTCACCAACTTGTAAATCTAGGAGTCTGAGTCTTGGATTCTAAAGATGGGGGAGTGGTTGTTCATAAGGTAGCTAAATCTTCCCTTTGTGCTGAAGTTAAAGAGAAGCAGGTTGAAGATCCCAACTTGATGTAGATCAAGAAAGATGTGGGTCAACAAAAGGTGATGTCTTTTGAAATCGGTAGTGATGGAGTTTTGAGATATCAGGGCAGACTATGTGTGCCAGATGTAGATGGGTTACGAAAAACGATCCTTGATGAAGATGATACTTCGAGGTATGTTATTCATCCAGGCTCTACTAAGATGTATCATGATCTGAAAGCTATTTACTGGTGGAATAATATGAAGCGTGATGTGGCTAATTTTTTTGCCAAGTGTTTGAATTGTCAACAAGTGAAAGTAGATCATATGAGGCCACGTGGTACTTCCCAGGAGATAGCCTTGCCTTTGTGGAAATGGGAGATGATCAATATGGACTTCATCACGGGACTTTCGAGGTCCCAAAGACAGTATGATTCAATTTGGGTGATTGTTGATTGACTGACCAAGTCAACCCACTTTTTGCCCGTCAGAACTAACTATTCGGGAGATGACTATGCCATGTTGTACATTGAGGAGATAGTCCATTTGCATTGAGAACCTGTATCCATCATATTTGACTGAGGTACGCAATTCTCTTTGCAGTTTTGGAGGTCTTTTCAGAGGGGTTTAGGTACCCAAGTGAACCTAAGTACTGTATTCCACCCTCAGACTGATGGGCAAGCTGAGCACACCATTCAGACTCTTGAGGATATATTAAGGTCCTGCATAATTGACTTCAAGGGGAGTTGGGTGGATCTCTTGCCATTGATAGAGTTCGCATATAATAACAGTTACCATGCCAGTATTAAGATGGCTTCTTTTGAAGCATTATATGGATGAAGATGTAGGTCGACAATAGGGTGGTATAAAGTGGGTGATACTTAGTTGTTTGGGCCTGATCTTATTCATCAGGCAAAGGAGGATGTGAAAATTATTAGAGAAAGACTTAAGATAGCCTAGAGGCGACAGAAGTCATACGCCAATGTTAGGAGAAGAGACTTAGAGTTTGAGGTTGGTGATTGGGTGTTTCTCAAAGTTTCTCCTATGAAGGGAGTCATGCATTTTGGGAAGAGAGGTAAGTTGAGTCCTCTCTATATAGGTCCATACCAGATTTTGAGAAGGATAAGGGGAGTTGCCTATGAGTTAGAGTTGCCTGCAAGTTTGGGCTCTGTTTATCCGGTATTCCACATATCCATGCTAAATAAATGTATTGGAGACCATTCCCTAGTGTTTCCTGTAGAGAAGATCAAGGTGACAGACTCATTATCATATGAAGAGGAACCTATTGCAATCTTAGATCGCCAAGTTCGGAAATTGAGAAACAAAGAGATAGTGTTGGTTAAGGTGTTCTGGAGAAATAAGAAAGTTGAGAAAGCAACTTGGGAATCAAAAAATTACATGAGAGATAGATACCCAGACTTGTTTGATCCGGTGGATGATGAAATGGAAGGTACAATCCTTGTCTTATTCTTTTATGGCCTTAGTATACTTTAAATCATGATTTTCTGTGTTTTGCGTCATCATTCAGGGACGAATGATCCCAAAGGGTGATAATATAACACCCCGCAAAAGAATCATCCATGTGTTAGCTTCTGGTAATACGCTCTCAGAGTTAAATGACTAGAATTATATCAAAGAAGCTTAGTCTCATTTTTGACTTCGAAAGTGAGTAAACTTTAAACCATATATCATTTCCCTAATTTAGACTTTTTATCATGTGGGAAATTGAATGAGCTTTCCTTCGATATAAGATTTGCCCAAATCTGATACCCGGGCAAGAAGTTATGGCTAATTTAAGTTCTAGTCGTAAAACACCGTCATTTTGGTGCTTGGCGCGTCGCGGAGGGTGCCTATTTAGAAATTGTCAAATTCCAGTAGCATAGCGCGCTTGTGGCGCATCGCGTTGAAGAATCCCACACATCAATTTCCAGTGAGCCACCACGATTGAGGCGCATCGTGGTGGCCCATGAACTCAGGCTCCCAGTTATATTTTTAGTCTGTCTCATTAAGGGTATATTGGGTATTTTCCACCCCCTATCAGCCTAAACACGGGATTTAATCCCAAATTACCTCATTATTGATATTTTCATCAAAAACCATTAAGAACACTCCTTAGGGTTTCAAACAAGAAAACTCAAATAACTCAAGATTTAACCGTGGGTTTTCAAGATTGATTGAAGATTTGGAATCCCCAAATCGTAGGCTTCAAGAATCATCCATAAAATTTCTAAATCAAGGTACGTGGGGTTTATCCTAAAAACTACATAGGCTTCTAAACACTAGAACATTATTTAAAGATTATCAAGCATGAATTTTGAAAAGGGTTTTTGAAATACATGATTTATTATGCATTATGAATGTTTAATTGTATTGTTGATTTGGTCTTTAGGCCTTTCCCCCTTAAATTGATTTACATGTATATGTATATGTATGAAAATTTAGATTTAAGATTGTTTGAGAGCACAACTTATGAAATCTCTCTCTTGTGATGACTTTAAGTTTATGATCTTAATGTGAAGGATTTTAAATACATGATTTATGATTTGAAATTTGTTTACTCAAATACCAAAGTATTTTGAGCATGATTTAGAGATTTAAGAGAGGGAGTTTCTTGATGTAAATATATTTTGTTAAAAGAGAAAGATTTGCATGAGATTAAGATATTTGACATGACCACCTTGCATCATTGAAAGTTTGATAAAGAGTTGCATACATGTGTTTACATGAGTTTTAGAGAAAGAGTTCATTGAAATGATTTATTGATATGGTGGTCCCGAAATTATATTTTGAAAACAGAGATTGTAATATGCTAATAATGGCTCAGAGATGTGACTTGCATGTCAATGGTATAATGATACCATAAGTATGTATGCCATAACAGAGTATGTTTTCAGAGTTTGATTTCATAGAATTCATATTTTAAAGAGTTAAAACTGGGCTTAAAAAGGGTTAGGTGGTTACCCAAAGAAGGTTTGAGTTCAAATAACTCTTAGCCTAAAACAGTGATTTACCGATCTGGGCATATTATTTTTACATTGGCAATGGCCGTGTGGCGTAGCAGAGTCAGAGACTCCAACCCTTGTTGCACACTTGGGTTGGAGGCTTCCTCGCGGAGTCAATGACGGATTCCATATAGCCCGTGGAATTTCAGAGTTGTAGGGTATACCACCTAGCGCAGAAGTAAAATAAAGAATGTCTCAGAGTTCAAATAATTTTCTTTCAGAATCTTTCAGAAATGTCCATGAGATTTCTTACTATATGATATGTTTATGAATTGTTTTAAATTGCTCTCATATATGTTGAATATAAATTATTATTTTTTATTTGCTCTGCGAACCAGTACATCTGTATTGACCCCCTACCTCCCAGGTTTGGAGGCTCAGTCTAAGGGTCTTGTTAATCAGTAGAGTATTCCAGAGAGAAGTGATCCGTACAGTGGTGACCCTTCTTTGTTCCAAAAGGCCTATTATTTAAAATCATGCTATTCCATTATTTTGGTCTACTGGGGCCCTTGTCCCAGTTTTTAGAACAGTTTTGAGATGTAGTAGAGATTTCGCAAACTGAGTCAGATCTTATTCAGATGTTTTGAATTGCAGTTTTCTTTCTTATGTCTTGAAACCTAGAGTTAATGACCATGTTTCTGTGTCAAATTATATTTCTGCATTTTCTTATATGATATGAATGTTGTCCATCATTACCAGATCAAATAGAGTAGGACATCCGGGACTTCATGGTTCGGGATGTCCACCATGGCCAGGACCTAGTTCGGATAGTTACACTTATGGATCAGAAAGTTGACATCCATTTCCTATCTTCGGGAGGCTATGAGACATTCTTAGGTGTCCTTCACTTATTTCATTCACATTGTGCCAAGAGTTTGAGTTGGTTTATAGGATATTATGTTGACTATACTCTCTTACAGATGCCCAGGACTCGTTCTTCGGTGATACACGAGGTGGGTCCTGAGACCCAGACTCGTTAGTTGTCTCCAGTTAGGGATAAGGGTGTAACCCCCCTCCCGTACCCTATTCCTGCACCTGAGCCAGAAACTCATCTACCTCAGCCAGCGGTGGGACAGGGACCAGCCCAGGCTCCACCAGGGTTCATTCCCTCTTCTTTACTTAGAGATGCTTGGTTTAGTTGTTGAGTTTTGTTGATGGTTTGTTGACTACTGGAGTAGGAGTGCAGCCTACATCTGCAGCTCTTGGAGTTGAGGTTCCTCCTATTTCGATAGTTGTTCAACTGGTAGTTTTTCAGCTAGTTGGGACCCAGCCTGTTATGTCTGCTGAAGAGCAGAAGACATTGGGTAGATTCTTGAGGTTGGCTCTGCCTAGATTTTTTGGTGCTCCTGGAGAGGGTGCATTTGATTTCTTAACTTCTTGTGAAGATAGTCTTCGAGGATTAGGCCTTGTGGAAACTCGTGGTGTGGACTACACCATATTTCAGTTGGACTTGTCTGCTAGACACTAATAGAAGGGTTTTATGAGTCTTAGACCAGTTAGATCTTTCCCTCTCTCTTAGGCTCAGTTCTCTGATATGTTCTTAGAGAAGTTCATATCGCGTAGCCTTAGAGATCATTTGAGAGATTAGTTCTCTAGGTTAGAGTAGGGTTCTATGACAGTCTCTGAGTATGAGGCTCATTTCTATAATTTTGTGAGGTATGCGACTGCGATCTTGGATACAGAGTATGAGAGGATTCACTGCTTCGTAAGACTATTGAGACTTCCTATTAGGATGGCTACTCAAAGTTTGGTTGTTGCTGGTAGGATCTTTGCTGAGGTTGCTAATCATGCTATGGTGATAAAGGACATGCATCGTGAAGGCCGTGATAAGAGGCCTAAGTATCAGGGCAGATTTGGTGGGAGAAATAGTAGTTCCCAGTTTAGAGGTAGTATTTCTTATGCTAGACATCCTCTGCATCCATCATTTTAGTCTCAAAGTCGATCAGTTCTGTCATTTTTTTAGACACCTGATGGGGATCAGTTTATTTCTAGTGGGCGCCCTAGTAAGGACAGTGATCAGTCTATAAGAGATTCATCTGTAGACCATGCTAGGCGTGGCAGTTATGCAGGATCAGCTGGTTATGTGAGTTTTGGTTCTTCTCGTGAGTCGTATTTTGCTTGTGACTTCCTAGTCATTTCTCTAGAGAGTGCCCTAGTCGTGGGGAGATAGTTATTTCAACCCAGGTAGCTAATCCCATTAGGGAAGTTCTCCCTTTAGGTAGGGGTAGTGCGCGAGGTCATAGAGGTGGTTACCAGGGACTCGAGGTGGTACTCAGGCAGACAGGGCAGATAGTCATTTAGGTGCCCAACCAGGTGGCAGGCATGGTCAGTTATATGTAATACCTGCTAGGCCTAAGGATGAGACTTTGGATGCTATAGTTATAGGTGTGATTTTGATATGTCATAAGTTGGATCTTGCTTTATTTGATCCTGGATCCACTTATTCTTATATATCTGCTTATTATGCACCACGGTTGGAGTAGACTAGTGATTTATTATCTATGCCATTGTATGTATCTTCTCCCATAGGTGATTTTTTAGTAGTGGATCGGGTATTTACATCATGTGTTATGACAGTTAGTGATGTTGATACTTATGCTGATCTTATTATTCTGGATATGTTGTATTTTGATATAATTTTGGGCATAGACTGGTTATCCCGTTATCATGCAGTCGTGGATTTTTTTGCCAAGACCGTTACCTTATCTATGCCTGGAATACCCCCAGTTGTATGGCAGGGAGCGATTAGTCATGAGTCGATGGGGATTATTTCTTATATTTGTGCTAGACGACTAATGTACAGAGGCTGCAAGTCTTATCTTGCTTATGTATATGATACTCATGTAGAGAGTCTGACACTTGATTTTATTCCTATTATGTGTGAGTTTCCTGATGTATTTCCTGATGATCTGCCTGGTATTCCCCCTGACCATAAGATTGAGTTTGCTATTGACCTTGAGACTGGTACTCGACCTATTTCTATGGCACCCTATCGTATGGCTCCAGCAGATCTTAAGAAGTTGAACTCTTAGCTTTAATATCTTTTTGGTAAGGGGTTCATTAGACCGAGTGTGTCCCCGTGGGGAGCCCTTATTTTGTTTGTAAAGAAGAAAGATGGCTCGATATGGATGTGTATTGATTATAGGCAGTTGAATAAGGTGACAGTGAAGAACCATTATTCTATGCCCCGCATTGATGATTTGTTTGACCACCTTCAGGGCCCAGCCATATTTTCTAAGATAGATTTGAGGTCCGGTTACCATCAGTTGAGGATTCAGGCTGAGGATATCCCGAAGACAGCCTTCAGGACCCATTATGGTCACTATGAGTTTTTTGTGATGTTTTTTGGGTTGACTAATGCTCCAGCCGCATTTATGGACTTGATGAACTGTGTGTTCAGACCTTATCTAGACTCCTTTGTCATAGTGTTCATTAATGATATCCTTGTGTATTCGAGGAGTAGTGAGGAGCATGCGCAGTATTTAAGGGTGGTGCTCCAGGTTTTGAAAGAGCATGTGCTTTTTGCCAAGTTCTCTAAGTGCGAGTTTTGGTTTGATTCAGTATTTTTTTCTCGGACATATGGTGTCCAAGAAGGGTATTATGGTAGTCCCTGCTAAGATTTCTGCAATTCATGATTGGGCTATGCCTACGTCTCTGACTGAGGTTCACAATTTTATTGGTTTAGCTGGTTATTATATATGTTTTGTTGAGAGCTTTGCTACCTTATCAGGCCCTATGACTGAGTTGACTAGGAAGGAAGTTCTTTTCCAATGGTTTGAAGAGTATGAGCCGAGTTTTGGAAAGCTCAAGGATTGTCTCACTTCAGCCCCAGTATTAGCTCTTTCTATTGAGAGCAAGGGATACACTATTTTTTATGATGCTTCTGGGGTTGGTCTCGAATGTATTTTGATGTAGCAAGGTTCTTTTATTTCTTATTCTTCTAGACAGTTTAAGGTGTATGAACATAACTACCTCACTCATGATTTGGAGTTGGTGGCGGCAGTTTTCATGCTCAAGATTTGGAGGCAGTATTTGTATGGCATGTGTTGTGAGGTTTTCACCGATCATCGTAGTCTTCATCATCTTATGACCCAGTGAGAGATAAATGCTCGCCAACGTAGATGGATGGAGTTGCTAAAGGACTATGATATTTCTATCTTATACCATTCGGGTAAGGCTAATGTGGTGGCAAATGCCTTAAGTCGCAAGGCGGTGAGTATGGGTAGTTCGGCTTGTATTTCATCTTCTCAAAGGCCATTGGCACGGGATATTCAGTCCTTAGCCAATTTGATGGTTCACCTCGATATCTCAAATCCCGTGAAAGTTTTGTCTTATGTAGAGGTCAGGTCCTCCCTATTTGAGCAGATTCGTGGTCGTCCATTTGAGGATGATAAGTTGTGCCTTCTCTGTGATAAGGTAGTGAGTGGTGAGTCTAGGAGACACACCATGTATTCTGAGGGTACCTTGAGATTTCAAGGTCGTATTTATGTTCCCCGACTTGATGATTTGATTTAGTCTATTCTGCATGAGGCTCATAGTTCTAGATATTTTATTTATCTCGGTACGGATAAGATGTATAGAGATTTATGGAAGTTGTATTGGTGGGATGGTATGAAGAGAGATATGGCAGACTTTATAAAACATTACTTGTGTTGTCAGTAGGTTAAGGCCGAGCATCAGCGTCCCAGCGAATTAACTCAGAGATTGCCCATTCCCGAGTAGAAATTGAAAAGGATCACTGTGGACTTCATTAGTGATTTTCCTCGTACTTCCCGTGGTCATGATGGTATCTAGATTTTTGTGGATCATTTGACCAAGTTGACACATTTCATTCCTATTCAGATGACCTTCAGTGCCAAGAGATTAGCCCAAATTTATGTTTGGGAGATCATTTATTTGTATGGAGTTTCTGTGTCTATCATATCAGATCGTGGTTCTGTGTTTACTTCGAGGTTTTGGAGAGCATTTCAGAAGTAGTTAGGTACTCGAGTGGATTTGAGTACATCTTTTCATCCGCAGACGCGAGCAGACTATTCAGGTGCTTGAGGATATGCTTTGAGCTTGTGTTATGGACTTTGGAGGTCAGTGGGATCAGCATCTATCTTTGACAGAGTTCACCTATAACAACAGTTATCATTCGAGTATTGAGATGGACCATTATGAGGAGTTGTTTGGTAGGAGGTGTCGTTCTCCTATACGATGGTTTGAGACATCCGAGGTTAGACCTTGTGGTACAGATTTTCTTCAGGACTCATTAGATAAAGTCAGGGTGATTCAGGATAGGTTGAGAGCAGCCTAGAGTAGGCAGAAGGCCTATGCCGACCGTAGACTCCGTGCCTTGAGATTTAAAGTAGGTAGCCGAGTGTTCCTTCGTGTTTCACCTATGAAAGGTGCGATAAGGTTTGGAAGGAAGGGTGAGCTTAGCCCTCGCTATATTGGTCCTTTTGAGATGCTTTATGTGGTTGGCAAGGTGGCCTATGAGTTGGCTCTACCTCTAGACTTTGCTGCTGTCCATCCGATTTTCCATGTCTCTATGTTGCGGAAATATATTCTAGATCTTATCATGTGCTTAAATTGGACTCGGTCCATTTGGATGATCATTTGACCTTTGTGGTGGAGCCCGTGCTTGTTTTAGCTTGTGATGTGAGGCTACTGCGTACTAGGGAGATTTTGATAGGCAAGGTTCAATTGAGGCATCGCCCAGTAGAGGAAGATACTTACGAGATTGAGAGCAAGATGTGGGCCCAGTATCCTCACTTGAGGATACATAGATGGATGATCAGTTGACCTTTGTGGAGGATCTCGTGCTTGTTTTGGCCAGTGATGTGAGGCGGCTGCGTACTAGAAAGATCTGGTAGTCAAGGTTCAATAGAGGCATCACCCAGTAGAGGAAGCTACTTGGGAGATCAAGAGTGAGATGTGGGCCCAGTATCCTCACTTGTTCGAGACCTCAGGTACTTTCTTGTCTTTAACTTTCGGGGATGAAAGTTCCTTAGTAGTGGATGTTGTAGGTCATTATCTATATTCTTGCTTTCTTCCTCCAATAGAGCTTCTGCATAGCTATCCCAAGTCATTAATGACTTGTGGGGACTGATAGTCTAGTTACTTGACGGTTCATTTGGGTCTTATAACCCCTTCTTAATTTGAAATCTTTATTGGTCCTAATTGACCACTAAGCAAAAACTTTGGTAAAACATCCTCGTATGCGAAAATCTGACTTTGCCGATGCATCCAGAACATCAAAAACTATGGGGTTTCAATTATTATTTGATCAAAACAGACCTCGAATGCATCCTGAGGCATTGGCCAAAGCTCAGAACTAAGTTCCAAGCTTCAGCCATGCATGGCATGCACCGAGGTGCCATAACCGCGACGGACAAAGTGCGATCGCAAGACAGCAACCACAACCATGGTAAGACAGGGGCCACGACCATGCCATTAAAGGACTGGTTAGCCCATATTTAAGTGTTATCTTGCATGAATTTTGGCCATTTTGTGTCTCCCTCTTAACCTAGAAACCTTAATAGAGTGTAAAACCTTCTAGGTGTGTGTTGTGGGTTGAATTGGAGCTTAAACAATTTATGTGGTTGATTCTTCCTACAATCTAAGGTAAGAATTCCTCTAATTTGGTATTGATTTCATGGCTTCTTGACTCAAAACTACTAAATCATTGCGGGTCAGTTGTAGCCCCAAAAATTGAGTGATTGACTCAAATTACTTGAGGGTCTTAACTCCCTAAAGATAGTTAGGCTATGGCTTGGTCTTGGAAACTCTTTTCCAAGGGCGAAACCCAATTGGGGTTTTGCTGTCCATTTGAAACCCATGGCACAATGGTGCCATAATGAGTATTGTCATTCTTGTTGTAATGTTTAGATTGTATTATTGATAACATTGTTTGTGGAAGAGGAAGCTTCATAGAAAGAAAAGGAAAAGCTCATTTGTTTGTGAGTTGCTTGGATTCAAGATAGGTTAGGCTTACCCGTACACTAGATTGAGCTTGTTTTTAATGTAATTATTGATATTTTACGAGATTGGGCAGAGAATTTAGATGATAGTTGATTAAATAGTGAACTTGAGATTTTTTTATTGCTATAGGCTATTAATTGGTAAGGTATGATATTTTACCCTTATTCTAGGACCTTGGTTAGCTTATTTGTGGTCTCATGACTAGTGTGAGAACACTATAGTTGTTCTAAGTAGACATGAATGATATTTTTCTCTATCCTTAGGTATGTTTTGACCTATATAATGCCTAGATAGGAGATGACCTTGGTGTTGGGTTGACTTAGGAAGGATTCTTAAAAAGTCTTTCCCTATAGACCTAGTAAGGATTGGTAAGCCCTTATGGTGAGGTATGGATGTCTTAGCCTAATTCTAGGTAGAAGCTAGACTTGTGATTAGTAGAGCTTTGGCGTTCTTGGGGATTTAGAAATGGGACTTGACCCGCATTAAGCTTGAAATAAGTAAATGTTTAGCGACCTAGATGCGAGGTGATTGTTGATGTTGGGCGTATTTATACCCCTAAGAACCATAATTTACCCATATTTTAGCTAAGTTTTGAGGATAAAATATATAATTCCTGCACTTTTAGTCCATTTTCCTTTAAGTGAGCTAACCTATGTGATTAGCATGTTTTCAGGTATTAATGATGAAGATTTCAGCACTTTGTGGACCTTTGGGCAGCAAAGGAAAACTTCATATAAGAGGGAAGGCAGCTTTTGGAAGCTGTTGGACTGAATGTGACGCATGGAGAATTTGTCCCGGGCAAAATTAGTATTTCTAAATACTTAGGGATGCAGCAGTAACTTAGTAGACAAGGATATTATAAAAATCCTATTGCTGAATTTTTCAGCAGCATTGATCAATTATCATTAGTCATTATTTAGTTTACAGATTCTGTAAGTTTAAGACAGAGAAAAACTCTAAGGCTACACGAACGGCTAAAGGGAAGAAAAACATCAACCTCTTGTTTGACGCCAAACTCATCCCCATCGTGAGATTATTCTAACTTTGGTATGATGATGATGTCTTTTTTTATTTCCGCCGTATCCATGAGTAGCTAAACTTCTCTGTTAGGGTTATGGAAACCTTGTAAGATACTATTTGTTGCTATGAGTTTATGAATTCTTGATGTGTATGCTACTTATATCATTACTCTCTTCGTTTTAATTAAATTCTCATGGTTGCAAACATAGAGAACATGCCATTATAGCATTAACTTGTTCGGGAGAAAAGTTACATGTTTGGAAAAGAGAGTGTGACAAGGAAATAGGGCTTCTAACCTCTATTTACACGTTAATGCCTTAATCGGATTAACTTCTTGGAGAATTTGTACCATTTGTTATACACTTTAGGCTCGGGAGAGCTAAAGTGAAATAAATCCTTGATGGTTGGGAAACACTTGGATTTAGAATTAGAATACGATTCTCTATAAGTGCATGCATGTCTAAATTCCGTGTTACTCATAGTTAATAGAGAAGTAGAAACTACAAGGTGGACATAACCCTAACTTATTATTCTCTGTGATTAACCTTTACTAAACAAATCATTCATTCGTTACTTTGATATTATTAATTCACGCCTAAATCAAAACCCCCCTTTTCCGTGGAATTTTCGACCAACAGTCTACTAACAATTGCAACACTTAGTGACCAAGTATTCCCTGTGGGATTCGACACCCAACCCAGTTGGGTTCTATATTTAACAGCGACCGCTTACACTTTCTAACGAGAGCTGTAATTTGGGCGTTATCAATTGTCTAAACTATTTGAACATAGGAGTTGTGATGGTTGAACTCGATTATCAGATTATCTTGTGATCATGACTTGAATAATCTTGTTAAGTGATTATTTTGCATGTCTTGTAAATACTCATCCTCTTATTTATGCTCATATTACGTGTGAAGCTTATTAGCAAGGTGAAATGGCAAGTGTTATCCTACATCCCTACTTCCTCATATTGTGACCATTTTTGTATGTTTATTGGTTCGGCTATGCATATGGATGTATGTTATTGTATTGAGAGACTTCTGATATTATGATGATTCCTAATGAATTCAGAGAAATCTGTGCTATTACAAAGATGCCCGATGAATCCAGAGAAATATGTGATATTATGATGATGCCCAGTGAATTTGGAGAAATATGTGATATTATGATGAGGCCCGATGAATCCGTAGGAATATGTTGATATTATGATGATGCCCAGTGAATTTGGAGGAATATGTGATATTATGATGATGCCCGATGAATCCAGAGGAATATGTTGATATTAGGATGATGCTCGATGAATTCAGAGGAATATGTGATATTATGATGATGCTCAGTAAATTCAGAAGAGGTAAGAACGTTACGATGCCGTGTGGGGCAAATTTACTTATATGCTTTGATATTTGTAAGGTTAGGCCGTGTAGGGACAACCGCCTATGTGCTTGAAATATGAGGTCTCTCTTGGTAAATTTTTATTCATTTCATGTTCAAAATAATTAATAAGAGGTGTGACCCTTGTTGATGCTAAATTAGCAACTAGAGGAAATTTATGCCTAATATTGAGTTAAGACTTAGTGGTATGAATAATCTTGCGTATAATCAAGGGCTAACCTAATATATATATCCTTGACTTGAATAAGAGGTTATATTATGAAATCTTTCCTAGTAAGGTGGCTTATGTGATAACTAGTTACTTTTAAAATATATGATTACTATTTGGAGGCTAGAAACCTACTTAACTAGTTGGTGGACTTTACTTGATTAAAATATGGAAATTAGTCCTTAAGGTTTTGACAATCTTAGTGATGATGGACCTAGTATTGCATGATGGTTAGTTAAATTACTTTCTAATATGTGAGGTTGAGATGGCTTAATTGATAACTTATATCATGAAGATGCTAGCTAAGGAATGGCCTTATGATATATGAATAACCTATAATATGGGTGACTTGTAGTTTTCCCCAATTTGATGGCTAGTAATGATAAGACTTGTAATTTTTTGATTCATGGAAAGATAAAGATAACTAGCATCAACTTCACGTTGTGTTTATCAATGAATTAAAGAATTAATGACTACATGTCTATGTTATGACAATGTTGCTTTCTTTATGTTAAAGTACGGTATGGGTATTTTGAAGTGGATTTCAGTAATAAGCCATGGAGGGGTTGAGCTACCCAAGGTTTTGGTCAATTAATGGAATAGTTGTGCTTTATTGTATTATTGGTTGTATTCCTTTGGTGTACTCTCCGGTGGTATGAGGCACCGTAATGAGTTATTGTTTGATATTTTTTTTTGTACTCTATGTTGGTATGGGATGCTGTGACAAATTTTTTGTTATGCTCTCTTTCATGTACTTCTCGGCGGTGTAGGTCATCATGGTAAGTACTTGTGCTTTATAATCTGTCAAGTAGATGCTTTGCTATTAAGTATATGACTTTACACTTTTGAAATGATACTCAATTTTTATGGCAATTATGGAATATACATAGATAGTATGTCGTGTTATTGCCTTAGTACTATAGATGTTGTTATAGTGTTATCAAAGTAGGTTCAAGTTTGATCCTATCCCTTGAATTTAAGATTATTGTCTTACTTGATATCATTTTTACATTATATTTGAGCTCAGTCGGCCGATGATGCCTGCTGAGTACCTGTGTTGTGGTACTCATACTACACTTCTGTACCTTTATGGTGCAGACCCAGGTTCTAGTTGCTGCAGTTGAGATAGTTCATGCGAGTTGACTATTTGGATATAGGGTGAGCTCTTAGAGATCGAGTTTCCCTATTTCCCCTCTATCCTTATTTGTCTTTTGCTTTCGAGATAAATGTATGAGATTATTTAAGACATTTTAGATTCTGAGATTGTAAATTCCTCTTGTCAAGTTTAAAAGCTCTTGTATAAATACTATCAGGTCATGGGGTTAGTATTTGAATATTAGTTGTCTTAGTTGTGAAATGTTGTGGTTACATTATGTTCACACATAGGGTCCATGTTGGACGTTCTTACTAAGGTAACCCATTACATTAGCTCTGGGTTATGGTATTGGCCTACCTACCTATGAGGTGTGATCAGTGACATCATGACTTGAAATTTGGGTCGTAACAATACCCTGAAATAATTTTCATATCATCACTAGAACCACCCCAATCACTATCATAAAATCCTTGAAGTTTGAAATTCTGACACTTGCTAAATTTGACTCCATAATCTATCATGTCTTTTATATATCTGAGCATTCTTTTTGCAGCTTTCATATGCAATTCACTAGGAGAATTCAAAAAAGGGGATAGTAAAGTTATAACATACAATATCTGGTCATGTTTCTATAAGATACATCAAACATCCTATTAAGCTTTTGTAGCTTTCATCTTGTACTTGTTCAGCACCATCATCCTTCATTAGATTCTCCTTTTGATTCATAGGATTTCTCCTACTCTTGCATTCTTCCATTTTAAATTTTTTTAGAATCTCCTTCAAGTATTTTTCTTGACAAAAAACACTTCATTCTGAGTTTGCTTAATCTCTATTCCCAGAAATAAGTCATCTCTCAAAGATCGGTCATCTCAAAGACTTTCATGATCTCTTCTTTGAATTCTTCAATCAATACTATATTATTCCTTGTCATAAGTTGAAACAACCCAGGTGTTGGTCCCTGTAAAATTTTGAGTCTTGACCTCATTATCCTGCTAATGACTTACCTTATGAGTCGTAAGGTGTCTTTACGGGTCATAGGACCCTAATCGTAGGGTACCTAGTATATTATCCCAAGTCTTTGATATGATTATGACTAGGACCTTATGAGTCGTAAGGTCCCATGATGAGTCGTTAGGTGGTAGTCGTAAGGTGGCCAGTATATGAGTCAAAAATTTTTATCTTGGTAACGAGTGGTGCATGCGAGTTGTAAGACTAGCTACGAGTTTTATTATGACTTGTATCCAGACCAGTGAAGGTGGCTAGGGGTACTATCTTGACTACAACTCGAGGAGGTAAGTCATATGAGTCGTAACGAGTCGTTAGAAGACCCGTAGCGACTGGGTAGTATTTTAATTAAGGGCATCTTGGTTAATTCCCTTTTTCCCCTCTTAAACCCACGACCTATAAACATAATTGGGACTTATTTCTCACCCATAATACATCAAAGGACTCTCAAATTCTCTCTTAAATTCCCCATTCAAGTCAGGGCTAGGGTTTCAAGGAAAGTGGTCATCTAGGGTTCTAAATGTGCTATCTTCTTCAAAATTCCTTGGTAATTAAGGCATGTATCTCTTTCCCTATACTTATATTTTCTTAATGGCATAAATTGGTCAATATGTGCATGGTTTTGATGTTGGTCTAAACTTTAGGTTGAGGATTTTGAATGTATTTGGTTTAAATATTTTTCCCATGATTATTAAGAAGTTGTTTTAGTTGAATTGATGATTGGTAAATGCATTGGGTGCATGGGAATGGTGGGTGGAATAGGGGTACAATGGATTCCCCAAATTTGTATGCTATGGCAATAGAGGTACAAAGAAATCCCTAAATAATTGGTTTTGGTATGGAAATTGATGGTAACATCAACTCACTTGTATAATTAATTTTGGAATATGCATTATCATTTGGTGTGGCTTATTTCTTAAAATAAATGCATGGCATAAATGGTTAATTGGATAATAATGATGATCTTGAAAACCTTGTGGGGTACAACAAAATCCCAAGTGACTTTTAATAATAGAGTCTGCGGGGTACAAAGTAATCCCCTAAGTGTTGGCTTAATGACATTGCTTGCAAGCTATAGTCGATATGAAAATACCACTTAATGATGCCTTAATAATTGACTCCTAAAATTGGTGGATGGGTTATGTGTTAAATGTTTTAATTGGGCATTAATAAGGGTTATGTTATCTAGCCATGAAGGTGTGAGTCCGAAGGACTGATACTGAAAACTCATGTTTGCCGACGTGATGGTTGGTCTTAATGACTATGTGCTTGTGGGGTACAAGAGAATCCTAAAGTCTATATATATAATTGTATCATGGTTGGCAAAGTGTACATGGGAATCCCCAACCTTTAATGATATCTCCGGTTTGTGCGGCTAACACGCACTGGGGCCCATCCAGGGGGTGACACTAAACCCATATAGATCGTGGGTGGATTTCATAACGGTCAAGAAACATAACCCAGGCTAAGGCTTTAAATTGTATGCTAATCCCTGTTCCCTCTCCCGACATCTTATATATATGTATGTATGTGGATATGTATGAACGTGTACATGTATATAGATTTTGACTTAGTTTGGATCTATGGAATAACTATATCCCTTATTCTTGGGTTACATGTTAGAGCTCCAACCATTACTCATCCTTGAACGTTGTATCCCCACGTAATGCAGGAACTGGCCATACTTCTACTCCTCTTGCATAGTGACTAGGTGATTGATGTGCTATAGAAATATAGAACTTTCAATGCTTACAACTATGAAAATATTCAAGTTTCTAAGGTTGTTTTGTTAGATATGATGCGTTTTGGGTATGTTTTACAAAAAACTAGGTTTTGGATGCTAAGTTTGAGAAAAAAAGGGAAAAGTGTTTTTGGCTGCTATTTTGATCAATAGTGGGTATTCGGGACACTTTCTGGATTGGTCATGACCAAAACATGTGTGGAAATTAAAGAAGAGCTGAAAAATAACTTTTGATTCACTTGTTAAGTCAATATACGGACCACATATAGCACATGTGGACCGCATATGGGCAAAGCATGTGTCAGAAGTCCAAAATCCCGAGAGCAGACCTATAGGAAACTTTGGTCTGGGTACATGCAGTCATCACATGCGCCTAAGGCCAGGCCGTATGTGGTGACCACGCGTAGCCATCAACCCTTTTTCTCCTATTTTGTTTGGGCTTTAGTTTTATGGTTTCCTCATGTACTATAAATACCCCTTATGTGTTTTTTAGTATAAGTTACACACTCTTGATACTTAAAAACATATTTTGATTTTGAGATTTGTTTTTGGTCTTGGAATTCTCTTGTATTGACTTTGGTTGATTAATTTTGTTACGGTTTTGGGTTTTTACTTGTGATTATTGTGATTTCATCTTATGCTTTCAATCATGAATATTGTTGATAACTTCACAAGCATGAGCGGTTAAAAACCCATAACTAGGATTGTGGAAACCCTGTTAGATTGATGAAGTATGGGAAGTGCTATTGTTGTTCGGAATGATACCCATGCATGCACTGTATTATATTCACTTTAATAGTTATTCTAGCGGTTGCAAATGTTAGGATCCCACCTATATTATTGCTACTTACACCAAAAAAGGAGTAGTGACTAGGAAAAGATAATGACAATAGTAATTTGGAGTTTAACTATCGATCCACACTACTAGGTATTATCAAGTAAGATGCTTAAATTCCATCTAATAACTAGACACTCAAAAGGTAATAGTTAACTGGGATCAAGATAAGGGTTAGTAAGGCGACATCCTTAGACTGAAAAGTTAAAGGGAGAAATCCTTCTGCTCGTCCAAAAAGACTATAGAAGGTACATAACTTATCAATTCTGCATACAAGGTATCAGATTGGTTCAACAAAGCACGATAAGCCTACTGAGTTGAGAATCCAGGGGAAACACAATCCTAGTGTTCACCTATGACTGATTACAACTGAAGTTGATATTCTCCACTTGTTCAATATTTCTAGTCAAAACCCCTATTTACTTTTCTAGTTCCGCTCATCAATTACAACAGCTGAGAGCCAGGATTCCACATAGTCCCTTGGGACTCGACCCCAACCTTTGTTGGGCTACTATATTTGGCAGTGACCACATCATGTTTGGAGTAGAGGTGTAGCTTGGGCATCACTAAATTTTGGTGCCGTTACCAAGGAATATGGTGTTGATTTGTGAAGTGAAGTTGTTTTAATTTTTTATTTTTATTTTTGTTTTTTTCCTTAGTTGGGTATACGTCGGTGTATGCCTAACACATGGACTATAGGCAATCCCTTACTCTGAGTGAATTTAAATCCATAGAGGATCCTACAAACACCTAGTAGGATGGTGGAATAGAAAAGAGGTGATGTTTCTGAAAGGGTTTGTGATGATGTGCCTCCCCCTCCTCCCGAAGGAGTATAGGATATTGTTAATCGACAGAATAGTAAGCTTTTAGCTCTAGATGAAAATGAGAGGAGGGCAATCGAAGAAGCTCAGTAGGTAGCTAGAGAGGTAGAGCTAGATGAGCAAAGACAAGAAGCAGATCGCTGAGCAGCACTTAGTGGAAATTAGAACAGAGCTAGAGGTGGTCGTGTTCAAGTTATTCCAGCATATCATTATGTTCATCAATATGTAGAGGATGAAGAAGATCTGGGATACGTTGACCCAGCAGAGAATGGAGCCATTATCCCTCATGTTTTCCCCCAGATATCAAATTTAATATTTCTAGTACTATGATCCAGCTCTTATACTTGAAGGGTGTGCTTGCGGGGTTGCCTACAGATGATGCCAACAAGCATCTAGTAAATTTTACAGGGATCTACACTTCATATACCATACCTGGGGTAGATCAGGAGGCACTTAGACTGAGGTTGTTCCCCTTCTTGCTTACTGGAGAAGCATCTTTATGTCTAAGGGAACTGCCAAGAGGATCTACCACTATATGGAATGAGTTACTTAGAAAATTCTTGATTAGGTTCTTTCCTCCATCTAGAGTATTGCAGCTCAAAGATGATATTTATAATTTCAGGCAGTTGAAGTCAGAATCTATGTGTGAGGCATGTTTTAGGTTCAAGAAGAAGCTTAGAATGGTGCCCAACCACCAGATTTAAGGGACAAGTTTGTTAGAGATACTTTATAGAGCCTTGACTATCAGTTCGATAGCAATAGCAGACACTATCTCTAGAGGAGCCTTTATGAGATTGCGACGGGAGATAGCTTCGAGTATTATAGATCAACTCTCATTAACTAACTGAGGGTGGAAAACTCAGGAGGTTGAGAGAGGTTCTGACACTTATTCCATTAGAGATTTTGGTAAGCAGAGAGTGACTGAGGATGCTTTATCTCAAGAGATTTCACTATAAATGACTGATATTGGTGAGTTGGCCAAATAATTCACAACAATAAATTTTAAAAAGGTTAATGTGATAGGTGAACAGGGTGCAACCTCTAGGGTTCATGAGTCTGAGTTAGAGAAGTGGGAAAAGTATGTGGATTATGAATTAGCAGATTTTCAATCCCAAGAGTAAGGAAATCAAGGTCGTAACTGTTGTGATGATAGAGGCAAATACATTCCACCTGGCAGATAAGATGAAGAATCAAGAATAGAAGAAATATTGACTAAGTTGATGAAGGGTCAAGAGAGCTAATAAACTTGCCTTACTAAACTCAAGGACGATATTTCAAGATTGACCCAGAAGGTTGAGTCACATATAACTACTATCAAGCAGTTGGAGCAGTTGTAAAAGCAAATCTTTGTCATTTTGGTTCAAAGACAATCAGGTTCCCTTTCTAGTGACACTGTGCAAAATTCTCCAACACTTTTTCATTTTCCGGATATTAACCCTTGGAGTGGTTCCCCACCTGATGAGAATTTTTTTCCTACTACTAATAAGCTAAACAAGGATAATATTATTTCTGATCATCCACCTGAAGCTGTGTTTGAGAAAATAACTTGTAATGATGATAATTTGAGAGTGATTATGGTGTAGAATGGGTTGCAAAAAAGCTCGAAGATATAGTGCATCAACTTAGCACAAATTCTTATGCACCATCAGTAGAAAAAAAGGGACCCATGAGCAGTCACCATCCTATGTTCCATTGGCCCTGTTGATATTAATCATGCTCTATGTGATTCAAGAGAAAAAATAAATATAATGCCATTTGTGATATACAAGGTATTAGGGTTAGGAGAACTCAATCCTACATATGCAAGGCTATTGATGACTGATTCATCTATAAAGAAAATAGTGGGTATTTTGCGCAAAGTAGAAGTAAGGGTGGCATCATTCACCTATCAGATAAATTTCAAGATTTTAGACTGTGAAGTGGATGCCCAAGCTCTGATTATCTTGGGTAGACACTTCTTGTCCACTAGTTGGGAGCTGATTGATATGGACTTGGAGGAGATCACATTCAAATGGAACAATGAGCAAATAGTGTTAAATATATGCATGACGGTACAATAGCCAGATGATATAAGAGTGGTGGTAGTGATAGATGTTTGTGGATGATGAAGTGGTGACAATGGATGTGCCTATTAAGGAAATATTAATGGTAGAAGCATTAGCAGCAGTGATTATGAATTTTGAGAGTGAGAGGATAGATAAATATGACAAGCTGGCTAATGCATTACATGGCATAGGTTTTTACAAATATGCCACTAAGAAGATGGATCTTAACTTGAAAAATAGAACCACACCTATTTCAAAATCATCTATTAAGGAGTCACCATTATTGGAATTAAAGTCCCTCCCATCTCATTTGTAGTATACATTCTTAGGAGGCAACAATACCTTACCGATGATTATTGCAGCAGATTTGGTAGAAACACAGGTAGAAGCTTTATTATCAGTAAGGCAAAAATTCAAGAGAGTTATTGGATGGACCATTGCATATATTATAGGGATTATACTAGGTATATACACACACAAGATACAGCATGATCCAGATAGCATTGCTAGTATTAAGCATCAGAGACGACTGAACCCTCCTATGCAAGAGGTGGTAAAAAAATAGATAATCAAGTGGTTAAATATTGGGGTGGTTTTTACCATTCTAGAAAACAAGTAGGTAAGCTCGTTCAATGCATTCCAAAGAAAGGAAGAATCACAGTGGTTCCAAATAAAAAGAATAAATTAGTACCAATGAGGCTAGTGACTGGTTGGAGAGTCTGCATGGATTACAAAAAGTTGAATAAGTGGACACAAAAGGACCACTTCTTTATGACATTCATGGATTAGATGCTAGACAGACTAGCATTCAAGGGTTGGTACTGTATTCTTGATGGGTATTTGGGTTACAATCTAATCATGATTGTGCCTAAAGACCAAGAAAAGACTACGTTTACATGCCCCTATGGGACATTTACGTTCAAGAGGATGTCATCCGGATTATGTAATTCTCCTAAAACTTTTTAGAGATGTATGATGTCCATATTCTCTGATATGGTGGAAGAAACGATCGAAGAATTCATGGATGACTATTCAGTGGTTGGGGACTCATTCGATGACTGTTTGGTCCATTTGGCCAATGCATTGTAGAGATGTAAAGAGTGCAAATTTGGTACTAAATTAGGAAAAATGTCACTTCATGGTGAAAGAAAGTATCATTCTAGGGCACAAGATCTCCAAACATGGTATCGAGGTGGACAAAGCAAAGATCGAGGCATTTGATAAATTGCCACCGCCAGTGTCAATTAGAGGTATACGGAGCTTTCTGGGTCATGCGGGCTTTTATAGGAGGTTCATCAAGCACTTCTATAAAATTTTAAATCCTCTATGAGAGCTTTTATAGAAAGTGATGAAATTTAAGTTTGATGATTCTTATCTCAAGGCTTTTAAATGCCTGAAGTACTGATTGATTTTGGCACCTATCATTGTGTCTCTCGACTAGTCTACACCTTTTAAGGTAATATGTGATGCAAGTGGAGTGGACTTGGGTGTTTTCCTAGGACAAAGAAGATAAAATATCATGTATCCCGTTTACTATTCCAGCAAAGCTTTAAACCCCGCACAAAAAAATTATATATTTATAGAACAAGAGCTACTTGTGATGGTTTTTGCTTTTGAAAAATTTTGGTCTTATTTGATTGGGACTAAGGTCATTGTTCACACTAACCATGCATCCTTAATATACTTGATATCAAAGAAAGATGCCAAACCAAGGTTGATTCGTTAGGTTCTCTTGCTGCAAGAGTTTGATTTTGAAGTAAAGGACCGAAAAGGAAAGAAAATTAGGTTGTAGATTACTTGTCCAGACATAAGGAGGAGACAATGCAAAAATTATGAGATGATCTAGAGATAGATGATTCTTTTCTAGATGGGTGGGTGTTCGCGACATCTCAAGATGTGATTTCCTGGTTTTCCAATTTTTCCAACTATTTGGCAAGAGATCTTGTCCTAGAAGACCTATCCCTCCAGCAACAAAGAAGATTTATGCATGAGGTAAGGAAGTTTTTTTTGGCATGAGCCATATATATTTAGGATTTGTGCTGATATTGTAATTTGGAGATAATGAGCATTCTGGAAGCTTGTCATTCATCACCGGTTGGGGGTCACCATAGTGGCACATGTACAGCCTACAAAATTTTTTAGTGTGGGTTTTACTGGCCTACAATCTACAAGGATGCTCATGATTTTGCACAAGAATATGACAATGTCAGCGTCAAAGCAATATTTCACAACGCCATGAACTCCCCAGACACCTATTCTGGAGTTGGAGTTGTTTGATGTGTGTTACGGATCAATTTCATAGGCCTATTTGTGAGCTCCTATGGCATGAGATACATTCTGGTAGTGATTGACTATGTTTCAAAATGGGTGGAGGCAGTTGCGCTTCCAGATAATGAAGGTAGAAGTGTCACCGCCTTTTTGAAGAAAAATATATTTTCTTTATTTGGCACTCCATATGCAATTATTAGTGATAGTGGGTCTCACTTCTACAACCACTTATTTAAAGACATACATGATAGATATGGTGCAAGGCATAAGGTGGCAACACATTACCATCTATAGATAAGTGGGAAAGTAAAAGTCTCTAATAGAGAGATAATGTCCATCTTACCAAAAACTGTAAATGCCAATAGGACTGACTGGTATAGAAAATTAAATGATGCATTATGGGCCGACCGAATAGCTTATAATACCTCAATAGGTGCCTCTCCATATCAGCTAGTATATAGCAAGGTATGACATTTACCGGTTGAGCTTGAGCATAAAGCACTATGGGCGTTGAAAAGGCTAAAGTTTGAGTGGTGTGATGCAGTAAATCTGAGGTTGAACAAGATAAATGAGTTGGATGAATTCCAACTCTGTGCTTATGAGAGCTCGGCTATATACAAAGAAAGAATGAATCTTTATCATGATAGTAAAATAAAAAAAAAGAATATTTAAACTCGGATTTGGTTTTGTTAAATAATTCAAGACTACATTTATTTCCTGGAAAGCTAAAATCTAGGTGGACTCGACCATCACTGTAGTTAAAGTATTCCCACATGGTGCTATAGAATAAAGCATGATGGCGATACCCCGCTCAAGGTAAATGGGAAGCAAGTGAAACACAATATGGGAAAGCTGGAGGAAGTTAGAGTCTTTGTTGAAATAGACCTTGGCAAAGTCTGATTAACCAAGGGAATCGAGTCATGTCGCAATGGTAAATTAGGTGCTGCTTTGGAGACAACCCAAGGTACACAGACTGTCGTGACCTGAGGCTACCCCCTAGTCATAACACGGTGCTTAAAATCACAAGTGATCTCAAGCTAACCCATGCACTGGCATACGGCTTGAGAAATTGATTTAAATTGTATAAAAACTAAATTTATTGAGTGAAAACATAATCATGAGAAAGTCTGAATAAATGTAATACTGTTAGAGTTTACAACATGATAAATCTGAAGAATGGACTTAAATTACATATCATGACTCTGACTGACTATTTATGAAGCCTCTATTATACTGAATATAGATAGCTGGGACATGCCTCCAACTACCACTAATCAATACATATGAATAATCAAAATACAACACATGAACTAAAATAGAATGGAGTCCCCGAAATAAGAGAACTTATCACCTACTGGCCAAAAGTTGAGAACTGCCTGATTATGATGTGTGGGCTACAACGGGTACCTACATTATCAGACAATGTAGAACATAGACATATATGTGGATCAAAACTTTGGAATGTACTAAGTAAGTGGGGGTGAATGCAATGAGTAAAACTGAATAGATACATAATCTTAAAACATGCATGCTAAGTGCAAGTAGACTCACCAAGAAACTAAAATCACCTGAAAGCTGAAGTATCTTAAAACTTGAGTGACAAACATAATCTGGTAAGCTGGTGAATCACTACACTTATTTTTGTAAATCCTTACTTTTGTAAAATAAGTAGAACTGAAGCTGGGAAATGGTAAAATATGAATATTGTATGTAAATCTTGTGTAAAGCTGAACATGCTGTAAAACTAAACTGAGGGTCGTGTATGGATACTGAGCATGAAAACATGAACATGTAAAACTGAGAATGCATGACCAAGTAAAGCATGTACTGAAAAGATCTGAATAACATGAAATATCTGTAAAACTGATTGAATAATTACTAAAATCTGATTACTTGGTCAAGCAAACCTAAACTGAGATAAACTAAATACTGACTAAAAATGTGGGAGCTATCATGTAACCGACATGCCCCAATCTGAGCAAATTAGGATGAAACCTGTAACCCCAGTTAAAAGGGTGTCATTACCTTACCACGGGTACTAACGCATATATGACGATGTGGATCCATAAGGTAGATATCCCAAGGGACTAGGGAGTCAGTCCTAAACTAGCAAGTGACCCTATGAGAGTTTCAGTCCTAAACTGGTGGGTGATACCTCATAATCCTATGCTAACTATGTAGCTCTAAAATGTAGGGACTACTACTAAGGACCCAATCCTAACTGGCAGGTGAGTCCCTATACCTAGGTTCACTTGGTGCTAAATCCTACTCCTAACTTAATGGATCTAGTGTTATTATTGGTTTATCATAACATGGTATTGTACTAACAAGTGCTCAGCATGAACACGGTAGCTTGAATATAGTAATAAAAATTATGACCTATCTGACTTGTAACTTGAAAACAAAAACATGTAGAAACAGATAGGTATCAGGTGCTCATAACCATCCAGCACTGAATGATCACAAAATACATAAACAACGCTTAAAAAAGTGGTATAATATCATAGTTGAAAGACCCAAGAAATAAAACATTTCAATAATTGAGTGAAATACATAAACTTGAACATGGGGATGAGTTAAACTTGAGAAATTAATATATTCACATGATATAATTCATAACATGAAGATTTGACATGGAATCACTTGAATAGAACATGAGTAATTGAAATTTAAAGCATGAAATAAACAAGTTTACATGAGAACATATGTTGACATGGCTTGAATTCAAATTACTAAAAAATACATGGATTAAGTTCATAAGTTGCATGGATAATTTCATAAAATAGGATACAATTCATACTTCAAATCAAAAGGAGGGTTTTTGGACCCATTGATGAATATCCTACATACCTCAATTAGATGAATTCTTGATGCAAAACTTGAAACTGGAACTTGAATCCTTGAGTTCTTGAGAGATAAAACTTGAATTTGGTTATTGGGAAGAGGGGAAGGGTTTTTAAGTCATGTACTGAATGTTTAGGGTTAAGAGGGGGGAATTAACGTGTTTTAAAATGCCTTAATTCATTTGAGAATGATTCGGAAAGGTTTAAGGGTGTTAAAAGATCTCAACGCCCTTAAATTAAGTCAAAATAGAGCAATTTTGGGCATTGTGCTTATGCAGTGCAGCGCACGTCAATAGCACACCAGAGGGTTGTGCGGTGCATGCCAATAGTACACCTGAAGGTTGTCCGGTGCACGTCAATAGCATACCTAAAGGTTGTGTGGAGAACTCCAATAGCACACCTAATGGTTGTGCGGCGCATGCCAACAATACACCCCATCCAATGGCTATTTGTGATTGCCATGTGACGCACGACCTTTGCATGGTGATAACATTTCGCTCGGGTATAGGATTAAGGAGAAATTGGTATTGTTGGAAATCTAATTCAATTATTTTTAATTTTGTGGCTCTTGAGATGCAAAATTCCATATATGTAAAAAGTTATACACGTTCAAATCTGACCCATGTAGAATTGAATACCAAGATTTGGTCGAATCAATGGCTCCTAGCTCAGCATTGCTCTAAGTGATTCCTATGAACATTTTTCACCTCAAAAGCATTCTTAACACTAGGATAATGATCATGAAACATATATTCAAACACAAATAATGGGATTAGGGTTTACACACGTAGCAACAACAGTTCAATTTCTAGATCAAAAATGTGAGGTGTTACATTATCTTCCCCTTGGAATCATTCATCCTTGAATGATGGATAGGAACTGGTTGAAACTTTAGAAGTATGAAATAATTTAGACATGACATGTCTTCTAACAAAGGATATAGCTGAGTTAAAACATTAAAACTTCTATCATAAAACAGATTTCGAAGCTGACTTGATTTATTGATTATACGGAGCTGATTCATGATGAGAGTTCAGAACCTACTCGAAATGTTCATGATATTATCATAAATATAGAACTATGAAGTGATAACTGATGCAACAAAACCCCAAGAGTTACTGAGGATGGAATAAAGTATGTCACTTCTCATTAGGAATTGTTCCTCAATAAAACACGTATACGGATCAAAAGAAAAGGGATTCATGGCATCACTAAGTATATTACATAAGCACGAATCATGAGATAATGAGACTAAGGTCGTACAATAGGTATTACACTATTTGAGCTAGACTACTTGGAAAACTAAGATCATTCAATGAACACTTATGAACTAAATCATGATTAAATATTTGGATCAGAGACATGATGCATGGGCTAAACTCATGAATCTTCGAATAGTAAAACTAGATGGAAAGAAGGAAAACTATAGGAGCTTGTCTGTCTGACTGCTACACTAAGTTGTTGGTTATACGGACTGAATTATACTGAAATCTTATACTCAACTGGAGTATTTCTTCAACACTCTTTCTATGAAGTCCTAATATCATTAGGGAGCAAAGAATTCTTGGGCATGATATGAATAAGATATCTGAATAAGGAATCTTAATACGACTATAACTCTGCAACATCGAACATAGGCCTATAAAACATAAGGTAGGATAGAATTACTAGGCCTTAGACAATGCAACTGCTAACTTTCAAGCTTAGCCACACTTATCAAATACTCCCTCAACTATACTTTTCCCCTTAAATACCACATCCACTTGATTTAACTTATAATTCTCACATGGATATATATAACTATTGCCGTCAAAGTCTAAGTTGATCTACATACCCTCATCATGTTCAAGCCTAACTCAAAATTACAAAATGCAACACACAATAATGTAATACTAGTCTAAGCCATGAATTCAATACCACATGCGTGTTTCATAGCTCTCATCTCAAGAATAAATTCTTCTTACCACTTCAACAACTAAATTCAACTTCTTACTAGGAATACACTAGCGTACAATGCATTCATCTACTTATACACCAGCATAACATTCAAGCCTATAATTATAACCACATATGAACTTCTAGTCAACCAACACTCTTAAGAAAATTTCTCATATTCTCTAAAACCTCTATCACTAACAACTTCTATGCACTATTCCCAAGAAAACACACATGAAATTTCAACTAACCATGACAGATATCAAAAGCTTTACCTCAATATTTCTTCAAACTTATAGCCTTACATAGAACAATCATACAATGATCTTTTTCTAATACGGAACATTTACTCTCTTCCATCTAAACAATTGTTCATCACCACTATCTTAACATAAAGAGAGGTCAATAAAAGTTTAGAACATGAGGACCTAAAGCATGAAAGAATACTATTTATTACTTGGAAACTTAATTGAGGCCTGGGGAATAGAGTATCCACGGCATGGTTTCATTAAAGAAATCTAAACTGAGGACATACACGAAATAATCTAAATTTTATTGATCATTAAAGGCATAGCATGAGTACCTAGAACTTGAACATACTGCAAAGCATGGGTACATGAGCCATGAGTTTCATGACCTAAGTTTAGGGTTCATAAAGTCATGGAATATGATTCGTACTGCTGAGTGAACCGAAACTCCTTAAACTAGGAACTAGAAGCGTACATGATTCTATGAAAAGTGCATGAATATGATCTATGATCATAGAGGTGACATGTAAGGAATGAGTAGATGACGTGATGACTAAAGTACAAAACTTTGTACTGAAATAAGAATGGGTCTGGCATCTTCCTCCCTTACTAATGTTCTACAATACACTGGAATAACTACTAGAATCTGATAGCCTGACTTGGTTCCTTATTATATCATCTCCCACTTTATCTTTAATCCATCATATAATAACTTGAACACTTACTACCTTAGAATCTTCATGAGTATCATTATACCATGACTTCACACCATCTAGAATTTTGACTCTTCTTTCTATTAGCTTAATCTTCCAAGATTCAAACTTAGATTCTAACACTTAACATGGATATTCCCAAACTTTTAATAACCATACTAACTTCCTCATAGCCTGCTAATATCATACCTCTAAACTTATATTTTCCCTAAACCATGAGAATTACTATAACACCAAATATCCGACATCAACCACCTCTATCCCATAACTTAGCTGGTAAGAACATAATATACTACATATCCTCATTTGTACTTAACAACTCAAGGGTACTATCTAAGCGCACACACTGTTAAAACTTAGAAATAATACAATCCTATGTCACCTTGGGTAAACCTCTAGATCATAACCACACCATCATACTTAACTTGAAATCAATAAACTTAAATTCTTGCATACACTATTTCAAGCCTACTGATTCACCTTTCATATAACTAGCCCTATGGATACATAATCTACTAAATCTAGATAAACACTATCCCTACATTACTACTGCTAAACTTTTGGGTTCATTCTTTTAACTCTAGATCGTATGTTATTATAGGATTTTGAGAAGGGGTCTGAGGGAACATCTAACTTTGGCTCAATGCATGATTTTTCATGATCATGAACAAAATCATTCATACTTTGGAAAATAAAGGCACTAGTGGGATACTTTTTGATCCAACATGCAATCCCATAGCTGCCTGTGGGGACTATCTGAAAAAACTCTATCTATAGGAGTTTAAGCTTCACTATTTCCGTTACCTTGAAAATAAGGTAGAGTTGACATGAATGGAGCATGATGAGAATATGTATAAGTTTGTTAGAGAACCTTTCTATAGAATGATCTGAGACATGAAGGAGGGGAAATATTTCTTAAATGTCATATAGCCTCTCGAAGAAAAGTACAAACATCTCCATACCATTTTGCAAAACTCTACTAGATACGACTTTATATACTCCCTAGGACACTTGAATCTTGTGCTCTGATACCAAGTTTGTCACGACCCAAGGCTACCCTCTAGTCGTAACACGAGGCTTAGAATCACAAGTGATCCCAAGCTAAACCATACACTGGCATACCGCTTGAGCAACTGATTTAAATTGTATAAAAACTAAATTTACTGAGTTAAAATAAAATCATGAGAAAGTCTAAATAAATGCAATACTGTTAAAGTTTATACATGATAAATCTGAAGAATGGACTTAAATTACATATCATGACTCTGACTGACTATCTATGAAGCCAATATTATACTGAATATAGATAGCTGGGACATGCCTCCAACTACCACTAATCAATACATATGAATAATTAAAATACAACACATAAGCTGAAATGTACTGAAGTCACCAAAATAAGAGAACTTATCACCTACTGATTAAAAGTTGAGAACTGCCTGATTATGATATGTGAGCTACGACCGGTACCTACATTATGAGATAATGTAGAACATCAACATATATATGGATCAATACTTTGGAATGTATTGAGTAAGTGGGGGTGAATGCAATAAGTAAAACTGAATAGATACATAATCTTAAAACATGCATGCTAAGTGCAAGTAGACTCACCAAGAGATTGAAATCAACTGAAAGTTGAAGTATCTTAAAACATAAGTAATAAACATAATCTAGTAAGTTGATGGATCACTAAACTTAGTTTCATAAATCTTTACTTTTGTAAAATAAGTACAACTGAAGCTAGGAAGTGGTAAAACATGAATATTGTATGTAAATCTTATGTAAAGCTAAACATGTTGTAAAACTAAACTAAGGGTCATGTGTGGATACTGAGCATAAAAACATAAACATGTAAAACTGAAAATGCATTACCAAGTATAGCATGTACTGACATGATCTGAATAACATAAAATATCTGTGAAACTAATTGAATAATTACTGAAATTTGATTACTTGGTCAAGCAAACCTGTAATTAGATAAACCAAATACTAATTAAATCTATCGGAGCTATTATATAACTGACATGCCACAATTTGAGTAAATCAGGGTCCAACCTGTAACCTTAGTTGGAAGGGTGTTAGTACCATGTCACGGGTACTAACACATGAATGACGATGTGGATCCATAAGGATGATGTCTCGAGGGACTAAGGAGAAAGTTCTAAACTAGCGGGCGACCCTAAAGAGAGTGTTAGTCCTATACTAGCGGGTGACACCTCATAATCCTACAATGTATATGTAGTTTTGGAACTTAGGGACTACTACTAAAGACCCAGTCCTAACTAGCGGGTGATCCCCCATCCCTAGGTTCGCTCGGTGCTAAATCTTACTCTCAATTGAATAACACTGTGTTATTAATGGTTTATCATGACATGGTACTGTACTGATAAGTGTTCAACATGAACATGATTGTCTGAATATAGTAATAAAAATCATGACATGTCAGACTTGGAACTTGAAAACAAAGACATATATAAAGAGATAGGTATCACGTTTTCATAACCCTTCAGCACTGAATAATCATAAAATACGTAAACAACATTAAAACAGTGGTATAAATCATAGTTGAAAGACCCAAGAAATAAGACATTTCAATAATTGATTGAAATACATGAACTTGAACATCGGAATACTTTAGACTTGAGAAATCAACATATTCACATGATATAATTCATAACTTGAAGATTTGACATGGAATCACTTGAATAGAATATGAGTAATTGAAATTTAAAGCATGAAATAAACTAGTTTGCATGGGAACACATGTTGACATGGATTGAATTCACATTACTAAGAAATACATGGATTAAGTTCATAAGTTGCATGGATAACTTCATAAAATAGGATACAATTTATACTTTAAATTAAAAGGAGGTTTTTTGGACTTAATAGGTGAAAGGAACCCATTGATTAATACCCTAAATACCTTAATTGGATGAATTCTTGAAGAAAAACTTGAAATTGGAACTTGAATCCTTGAGTTCTTGAGAGATGAAACTTGAATTTGGTTCTTGGGAGGAGAGGGAGAGTTTTTAAGTCGTGTACTAAATGTTTAGGGTTAAGATAGGGGAATTAAAGAGTTTTAAAACCTCTTAATTCATTTGAGAATGATTGGGAAAGGTTTAGGGGTGTGAAAAGGCCTCAACACCCTTAAATTAAGTCAAAACGGAGCAATTTTGGGCACTGTGCTTTTGTAGTGTGACGCACGCCAATAGCACACCTGAGGGTTGTGTGGAACACTCCAATAGAACCATTGAGGTTTTTTTTAGCATATTCCAATATCACACCTAAGGTTTGTGTGTCACACGCCAATAGCATACCTCATCCTGTGGCTATTTGTAATTGCCATGCGATGCACGACCTTTGCATGGTCATAACTTTTCGCTCGGGTATCATATTAAGGCTAAATTGGAATTGTTGGAAAGATAATTAATTATATACAATTTAGTGGGTCTTGAGATGAAAAATTTCACATATGTAAAAAGTTATACACGTTCAAATCTGATCCTTATAGAATCAAATACCAAGATTTGGCTGAATCAATGGCTTCTAGCTCAACTTTGCTCTAAATGATTACCATGAACATTTTTCACCTCAAAATCATTCTTCACACTAGTATAATGATCATGAAACATATATTCAAATACAAATCATGATATTAGGGTTTACACACATAGCAACGATGATTCAATTTCTATCTCAAAAAATGCACGATGTTACACGGACGCTTAGTGTGTCCCAGGTATGTTCTCACTTCCCTTTTTTTGTATTATTTTTGTGCATTATGGAATGTGTGTAGTTTTTAGTTGGGGTGGGGTATACCATAGCCATCGGAATTTTTTATTGTTGTGCTTCTTTTCCGTTGGCCACGTTATGGTTGTAGAACCGGTATGTCTAGGTTAATTTGTGTAGTATTATGTTTTATTTTGTATTGTGTTGTTTTTTTATGTAATTAGGATATTTTTAAGTCTTTATGAAATTAGTCATGTTTTTATTTATTTTTATTAAAAAATTATGCCCCTATAAAATCGTGTTTTAGAACTGTGTGAATGTATATATGTTTGAACATTGTGGATCTTGTTATGGCAGTAAGATTAGGGACATGATAATCACTTGATAATAATTACATGTACCAGATAAGTAATAGTGTGTAATATTGACTCTGTGTCATGTGTGAGTGAGATGCTACATAATTCCCGTTGTACGTTGAATTTAGAACTTGACCAGTTGGTGTTGCCTAGGTTGAAGGATAGTCGGTTAGGAAAGGATCATAGGCCCTTTTTAATTGTAGTCCACTTTTATCCTAAATGACCTTCCATGTGTGAATTGTATCCCTTGATCCCTAAGTTTGAGCCTAATAGCTTATTTCTTTGTTTTCACCATTCACCTTCCTATTTTGTGTTGCAATGAACTTATTTTGGCCCTGGTTCTCCTTGGACATTGTGCACTTCAACTCTGGAAAATTACCTAAGTTGAGAGTGGCTATCATAGGGGTGTATAATGTAACGTAGGTATAAAAAAGGGAAATTAAAGAAAACAAAGTAGGGTTGAGTATGGTCGAAAAAGCTGGAAAAAAAAAAAGAAAAATTGTGAAAAACTGAAAAGAAAAGAATAAAAGACCATACCCAACCTGAATGTTATTTAAATAAAAAGGGAGAAATAAGGGTGAAATACAAATGAATTGGTTAATAAGTGAGATGCCAAGGTTAGTGTAGTGCCAAGGAGGCTTAGCCACTTGATATGTCTATATGTACCATACCATCCCCTCCAAGACTATATTACAAGCCGGAAAAGTCTTATAGTGATCCTAACTTGACTGTCTAAATACTAAGGTAAAGAAAATAAGGGCAAGCCTAGGGTATTCGATGCACATTTATTAGAACTTATCTTTTGAGCCTGAGTGTCTCTTGACTGTCCCTGCATTGACATGCATTATTTCATATAGAGAGTGGAACAACTTTGTTGTGAGGGCACATGAGTCATATTGCTATTTGCTTACGTGTTTGGGTAGTGTAACCTATACATATCTATGGTCCTCTATTGCTAATTCAATGTCATACCATGATCCCATTATGTCACATTGTTGTGCTTCATGTTTATACGCAGTTGGTTTTGAAAAATTGAGATAGAAGGGGGTTTTGTGATTTGAGCTTAAAGTATTGATTGACTACCTTGAATAGCTTAGATTCTCCTAATCAAGAATAGTGTCTTGTTTTGTATTATTTTATTGTGTTTTGTTTCCTGAGGACATGCAAACGTTCTAAGTTAAGGGCATTGATGTGTTATAGAAATATAGCACTTTCTATGCTTAAAACTATGAAAATATGCAAGTTTTTGAGGTTGTTTTGTTAGATATGATGCGTTTTGGTTATGTTTTTGTAACACCCCAAAAATAGATTCCCGGGATGCCACACGATGCTCCGAACTACAAGTAGTCCTGAGCTAACCCTGGCTACTTTTTACTAATTCTGAATCTCAAAATGGGGAAAATGAATATGAAAACATGATAAATGTGGAAATCTTATCTGAAGCATACTAATCTCACAAGTCTTGGTAAAACAATACTGAAAAATCCGAATATGGAATCAAAAGTCTAAAATAGAATTTGGTAGTCCGACAAGCCTCTATTGACTGAATTTAGAGAGTCATTAGAACTAGCCCCCAGCTGACTCAAACTATCTGAAATGAATACTGAAACATCTATTAAGAAACTGGAAATCTAAATAACTAAGTCCCCGAACTATGAGGACTCATCAACTGCATGGATGTAGATGAGGTGCCCAAAAGTCACTCACGCTGCTGAGATTGAGCACCTGAACCTATATTATGAGACAATGTAGCACATAGATGTATATGTGGATCAGTACTTTGATGATGTACTGAGTATACGGGGGTGAATGCAATAAGTAAGCAAATTCATCACAATTTATAAAATCATGCATGCCAAATATAAATGACTCACATAGGCTTGAGTAAATTTGAAATCTATAGATCATAAATCATAAATAGTAAAGCAGGTAATGTAAATCTCGTGAGCCATTACACTTGGTTATGAAATCTGTATTCTATTCTAATTCTCAAATCATATAGGCCAAGTAAAATCTGAAAACTTATTTTGCTAGGGAAAATGCTTTATCTGAAAGGAAAATACATTCTAAAGGCCCTAGGGAGGCTCTTCAAACCAACATAAACAATGTGAGCATTCATGGAGTCCAACGTCTTGTATTCCTAAGGAAGAATCCTCACATTGGGGATAGGAGTCATACTCTTGTCAGGGAGTATAACATATCTACGTGATCACATATCTATCATCTACGTAGAAGTGGGAAAAATCTGAATCCTACATTGGCACATAGTTTTGGAGTATGAAACCATAGTAACGTACCCATCTTGGTGCTAAATACTACTCCCAATAAATCTGTATGCTCATTCTGAAGAAAATACACTTTTAAAATAGTCTAATGGTTTATAATAAAACCAACTATATATCTGTAAAGATAAATATGTAATTTGAATTTGTAAAGTGGATTTCATATCTATTCTGAGACCAAAAGGTCAAATCTTTATCAATAATCTAAAAGGAATCTAGGCATAGGGTGCTTATAGCACAACAATTCTTGAAATAGCAACCTTTAATGGGGGCTTAATGACCCATATGTCAATCTTATGTTAAAACATCAAAATGATCATGCTTGATAATGTAAACATGGATAAATTAACTCAAAATCTGGAAAATTTCTGCAATATGCATAAAAATATAAACATAATCATGTAATTCAACTTCTAAATCATGAGAAATCTCATAAAATTATAAATAACAACATGGGTATAAACCCTAACTTCAATATCATGGGAAATCACATAAAATTCAGTAGATTTGAAATTTAAAATAAGTTTTGGACACAAGGATGAAAAGATTATCCTTGTTGAAAACCCCCACATACCTTGGATGAAGAACTAGATGAAGAATCTTGGTTTTGAAGATCCTATTCGCGTTATTGAAGATGGATTCTTGAGTAGCTTTAATTGGGAACCCTCAATCTAAAACTTTCTTAGAGTAACAATAGAGGATCTAGACTTCTTGGAGGAGGAGCTTTGGAGTTCTTAGGGTATTGCTATAGAGAAAAGTAATGAAAATAAGCCTAATGTGCTTAGAATAGTCTTAAATCTTGTGTTTGAATGGATTGGGGTGGGGAAAAGACTCATTTACACTTAAAAACACAGAATAAAACTACAGAAATTACCCAGACTAGACTGGAAATGCCGCGGGATCTGGAACGCCACTCTGGGTGAGGCACCAAGGTCTCCATTGCGGACTCTCCCCAGCACCGATCTAGGTAGGGCACCGCGGGCTAATCGCCCTGAGCTACTATGTTGGAGTTCCAAACACGCCCTTACACTTGTCCAAAAATTCTGAAACTCACCCGAGATGTACTATTGACTTCCATGATCATGAATCAACAAAAAAATTAAATTTTGGAGGTCGGGATCAAAAATAAATTCCTCGAAATTGAGGGCATTGGAAAACACTAAGTCTCAACACTTCGCTAAAAGTTTTCTAAGTTTGAGACCTCTTTTGGAATGTTTTAAAGGACTTAGATGACGAGGATTTTTGTAGGGTCTTATAATATCTCCCCTTAGGGATCATTCATCCTCGAATGAGTCTACCAGAATTGAGATGCTGAAAACTAAACTATAACTGGCATGCATAACTGAAAGCATGACTAAAATGATCGTAAATGCAAGTATTATCGAATGAGTGACTATATAAAGCTGAACTTGGAATGAAAAGAGATGATCTAAGGAAACTTGTTACCTTGAACTGAATCTGAATCTGCAGCGAAAAGATGTCCGCTTCTACTTCCCAAGTGGCTCCCTCAACGGATTGATTTCACCAAAGAACTTTGCTCAAGGGAACTTCTTTGTTCCTTAGTCTACAAATTTAACGATCAAGGATCTCAACTGGAATCTCTTCATAAGAGAGGCTATCATGAATCTCTGCGCTTTCTAAGGGCACCACAACCTCTAGATCACTAATACACTTCTTTAATAAAGACGTATGGAATAGAGGATGTACGTACAATAAATCTGTAGGTAACTCAAGCTCATATGCCATCTTCCTAACACAGCTCAAAATTCAGAAAGGACCTGCATAACGGAGACTAAGTTTTCCTTTCTTGCCAAATCTCTTTACCCCCTTCATGGGTGAAACTTTCAAATAGACTAAATTACCAACTTCAAGCTCAATATCTTTTCTCCTTACGTCCGCATATGTTTTCTGATGACTCTAAGCTGTTTTCAACCTTCCTCGAATCAATTATACTTTCCTCATAGCTTCTAAAACCATATCTGGCCCAATCAAAGTGGCCTCACCCACTTTGAACCAACCGGCTGGCGATCTACATCTTCGCCCATAAAGAGCCTCAAATGGAGCCATCTTAATACTAGTATGGTAACTGTTGTTGTAGGCAAACTCAATCAATGGAAAATGCTCATCCCAACTACCTTTGAAATCGAGCACACAAGCCCTTAACATATCCTTCAAAGTCTGGATGGTCCTCTTTGCCTGACCATCTGTCTGCGGATGAAAAGAGGAACTAAGATGGACTTGGGTACCACGACCCTTCTAAAAAGCTCTCCAAAATTGTGTGGTAATCTGAGTGCCTCTATCTGAGATGATGGACAAAGGAACTCCATGCAATTTGACTAACTCCCGAATATATAGCTTAAAATAGTCTTTAACTAAATAGGACGTATGAACTGGCAGAAAATTGGTTGACTTAGTCAATTTGTCTACTATGACCCAAATCGAATCATGCTGACATCGCGAACGAGATAACCCTGTTACAAAATCCATGTTCACCTCTTCCCACTTCCTTTGGTTTGCCTTGTAAAATACCACCAGGCCTTTGGTGCTCTAATTTAACCTGTTGACAAGTTTCATATTTAGCTACGAACTCCGCTACATCTCTCTTCATACCACTCCACTAATAGATTTATCACAAATAGAGGTACATCTTAGTAGCAACGGGGTAAATGAAGTAACGTACACCATGCGCTTCAGCCATATTTCTCTGCCTTCAATCATCTATATATGGTACACACAGTCTACTTTGATATCTCAGCACACCATCTCTCCCTTGGGAGAAAACCTCCACTTTCTAATCTCTGACTGACTTCTTTAACTTAAGTAAGATAGGATCCTAATCTTTTTTCTCTTTCACCTCAGAAACTAAGGAAGATTCGGCACTACTTTGCACCCAAACGTTCCCCTCAGCTGAATTAACCAATCTGACATCCAATCTAGCTAAGCAATGTACTTCCCAAACTAGATCTTTCTTATCATTCTCTACATGAGTGACACTGCCCATAGACAATCTGCTAAGGGCATCTGCCACTACATTGGCCTTGCCCAGATGGTACAACACACTCATGTCATAATCCTTCAGCAATTCTAACCATCTCCTCTGACAAAGATTCAAATCCCTATGGGTAAACACATACCACAAGCTTTTGTGATCCATGAACATATCAACATGCACACCATACAGATAATGTCTCCAGATTTTCAAAGAGAACACCACAGCAGATAATTCTAGATTATGGGTTGGGTAATTCTTTTCGTGAGGTTTCAACTGTCTAGAGGCATAGGCTATGATCTTACCTCTCTAAATCAACACACAACCCAAAAAAACTCTAAAGGCACCATAATACACCAAAAAACTATTTGTACCCTTCGATAATGCTAGCACTGGGGTTGAAGTGAGCCGAGTCTTCTACTCCTGAAAACTCTTCTCGTAGGAATCTGACCACTGGAACTTAACTTTCTTTTAGGTCAATCTAGACTTAGGAGAGGCGATAGATGCATAACAGGAATGGATCCAATCCATACCAAGAATAAGATTAAAATCAACCATATTTAACTCTATTAAGTCTACCAACATGATTTTATGAAGGACAGTGATAGGACACCTTTTATAAATCTATTTAGTAATAACTGACTCACCTACTACAGTAGAAACTAAGAAAGTCTTAGGGATCTTTTCAAAATTTATCTCAAAATTTACTGCAACTAATGGGGTCACATAAGAGAAACTCGACCTAGGGTCTAACAACACATAAACATCAAGATGAAAGACACAAAGTATACCAGTAACATCGGTAAATCCTCTTGCTCTTGATGGGATGGTAAAGCATAAAACTGATTCTGGTGATAACCGCCACCAGTACTAGATGATGCACCCTGAGGAGGGACTGGGCGACCTAAAGGAGCTAGAGCACTATTAGCCTAATCTAGGGACGAACATCCTTGTTACCCTGTCTAGCATGTGGGCACTCTTTGATTCCATGACCCACCTGGCCACAACCATAGAAACCTTTCTGACCCCATAAATATTCACCCGCATGATTATTACCATACTTAGCATATGGGGAATGATTGGGCCTACCACTTACACTATTCTGAGATCTAGACATAGAAGACATACCCCACTATTCCTACCTATTTCTGGGTGCAAGAGCACTGGCTGAAGAAAGTATGGACATAGATGAATGATTCTATAACTGCAAATGATTTCCTCCCCCAGACCTATTCTGACCATAATTAAACTTCCTTGTTCTAGCCTTCTTATTTACTCTTTCTCATTCCTTCAACTTCTCTACCTCAATCTGCTGAGCATGCATGATCAATCTAGCAAGATATATATCCCCAATGAGCATGGAAGTCCTATACTCCTTAACTACTAGCCCAAACACACTAGTCACAAACTTACTCATGCTTGACCTAGGGTCAACCATTTGATCAGGGGCATATTTAAACAACTGATTAAACTTGATGCAATACTCTTTCACTAACATTAAGCCTTACCTCAGGTTCATAAACTCTTCTATCTTAGATTTCCCCATCTCACGTGGGAAGAACTTGTGTAAAAATACATTCTGAAATATCTTCCAAGTCATGGGAGCCGCATTCTCCCCTCTACTTTTCTTCCACATCACCAACCAATCATAACCAATATCCTTCAGCCTATAGGATATTAATTCTACACTCTCCTCTTCATAAACATGCATAATTCAAGTGATCTTCTTCACCTCATCAAGGTATAATTGTGGGTCCTCACCTGCCTTTGACCCAAAGAATTCCGGTGGGTTTATTCACATAAATCTCAAATTATGGCTTCAGCTAAGTCCCCATAATGCTTAGGTGGGACTGCATCCTGATGATTGCCCTGAACATTAGCTGTCACAACTTAGGCTAGTGCCCTGAAGGCAACCCGAAACTCTGCATGTGACATATTTTTATTCAAAGGATTTGCGGACTGAGGTGGATGGTTATTATTTCGGCGTGCTCGATGAAGAGGAATTTTTTTTCACGTAAAAGCATGAGTTAGAAGCAGATACATACACTGAATGCACAATAGATCATAAAGAAGAGATGATTTCTTAAAATGCTCCATAGCTTCTTTCTCATAGATGCGGCGTGCTTCACACCGATGATCAAGACTCTACGTAAAATAGCTTTTCTGAATCCCTAGGACTCTCTAAAACTTTTTCTCTGATACCAAGTTTGTAACACCCCAAAATCTAATTCCCGGGACACCACACGGTGCTCCGAACTACAAGTAGTCCTGATCTAACCCTGGCTACTTTCTACTAAATTTGAATTTCAAAATAGGGGAAAATGAATATGAAAACATTATAAATGTGGAAATCTTATCTGAAGCATACTAATCTCACAAGTCTTGGTAAAACAATACTAAAAGATCATAATACGGAATCAAAAGTCAGAAATTGAATCTGGTAGTCCGACAAGCCTCTACTGACTGAATCTAGAGAGTAACTGGGACAGGCCCCCAGCGGACTCAAACTGTCTGAAATAAATACTGAAACATTTATTAAGAAATTGGATATCTAAATAACTAAGTCCCCAAACTATGAGGACTCACCAACTGTAGGGATGTACATGAGGTGCCCAAAAGTCACTCATGCTGCTGAGACTGAGCACCTGAACCTACATTATGAGACAATTTAGCACATATATGTATATGTGGATTAGTACTTTTATAATGTACTGAGTATATGGGGGTGAATGCAATAAGTAAGCAAATTCATCACAATTTATAAAATCATGTATGCCAAATGTAAATGACTCACACAGGCTTGAGTAAATTTTAAATCTGTAGATCATAAATCATAAATAGTAAAGAAGGTAATGTAAATCTCGTGATCCATTACACTTGGTTATGAAATTTGTATTTTATTCTAATTCTTAAATCATATAGGCCAGAAATTACCCGTACCGGACTGGCCAGGGTGCCGCGAGCTCTGGAATCTGCTCTAATTGAAGCACCGTTGTTTTCATCGTAGGCTCTCCCCAACACCGGACTAGGCAGGGCGTCGCGGGCTAATCTTCTTGAGCTTCTATTTTGAAGTTCCAAACACACCCTTATGCTCGTTTGAAAATTCTAAAACTCACCCGAGATGTACTATTGACTTCCCTGGTCGTGAATCAATAAAAAAAATAACTTTTGAAGGTCGGGAAGGTCGTAAATAATTCCTCAAAGTTGAGGTCATTGGAAAATACTAAGTCCCAACACTTAGCTAAAAATTTTCCAAGTTTGAGACCTCTTTTGGCATATTTTAAAGGACTTAGATGACGAGGATTTTTGCAAGGTCTTACAGTTTTGCAGGAAACTAAGTTTTGGATGCTAAGTTCATGAATAAGAGGAAAAAGGGAGTTTTTGGATACAATTTTTGTCAATAGTGGGTTTTTGGTACACTTTCCGAATTTGTCGTGACTAAAAAATATGTGGGAATTAAAAAAGAGCTGAAAAATAACTCTCGGCACTTGTTAAGTCAATATGTTGACTGCATGTATCACATGTGGACTGCATGAGGGAAAAGCATGTGTCAGAAGTCCAAAATCTAGAGAGCAAAACTGTAGGAATTTCTGGTCTGGGCACATGCGATCACCACATGCGCCCAACCTCATGCGGCATATACCACATGTGCCCAAGGCTAGGCCGCATAAGGTGACCGTATGTAGCCACCAGCTCTTTTTTCTCTTATTTTGTTTGGGGTTTGGTTTTAGGGTTTCCTCATGTACTATAAATACCCCTTATGTGTATTTTAGTAAAATTTACACACTTTTGATACTTAAAAATATATTTTGATTCCAAGATTTATTTTTGGATTTGGAATTCTCTTGTATTGACTTTGGTTGATTAATTCAGTTATGTTTTTGGGTTTTTATTTGTGATTATTATGATTTCATCTTATACTTTCAGTCATAAATATTGTTGATTACTTCACAAGCATAAGTGGCTAAAAACCCATAACTAGGGTTGTGAAAACCCTAGCGGGTTGATAAAGTAGGGGAAGTGCTATTGTTGTTCGGAATTGATACCCATGAATGAATTGTATTATCTTTAATTTAATAGTTATTCTAGCGTTTGTAAACATTAGAATCCCACCTATATTATTGCTACTTACTCCAAAAGAAGAGTAGTGACTAAGAAAAGATAATGACAACAATAAATTAGAGTTTAACTGTCGATCTACGTATTAGGTATTATCTAAGTATGATGGTTAGATTTCATCTAATAACTAGATACTCAAAAGGTAATAGTTAACTGGGATCAAGATAAGGGTTAGTATGGTGACATCCTAAGACTCAAAACGTAAAGGGTAAAATCCTTCTGATCATACAAAAAACTATAGAAGGTACATAACTTACCGATTCTGTATGCAAGGTATCGGATTAGTTTAACAATGCATGATAAGCTTACTGAGTTGAGAATCCAGGTGGAACACAATCCTTGTGTTCATCTACGACTGATTACAACCGACGTTGATATTCACCACTTATTCGTATTGCTATTCAACCCCCCCCATTAAATTTTTTAGTTTTTCCCATCAATTACAATAACTGAGAGCCACGATTCCATGTATTCCCTTGGTAATTAAACCCAACCTTTATTGGGTTACTATATTTGGCAGCGACCGCATCATCTTGGGAATGGAGGTATAGCTTAGGCATCACTAGTGATGCGGGGAACAACTCTTGATTCAGATGAATTGGTGATCTTTCATACTCCGAAATACCCCATTTTATGCTTTGTATTTCCTTATGTTTTGACTATTTCTTTTGGACTTGTTTTTTGGTTATGGTCGGGGGCGTGTCCCGACTAGATATTCCTAGGTTTTGTTAGAGTCTTTGTTGGACATTAGTGTGGATATAGGTGTTTGTATCTAGGATAAATATCAGTATTGGTATTGGTTATGGTACTAATTATCGGATAGGGTCTTATCTTAAAGTATTTTATTCTTTCTGATTTTATCTTTTTTATGTTTGAAATTCATTCACTATTAGGTGTATCTGGTTTTATTGGATTAGGCTAAGGGGTGGTTTCTAGTCCATGGCAAACTTAAGATACCTGTCACAGCCAAGCTTGGGTTTTAGGTTGTGACAAATTTGGTATCAGAGCCTAGGTTCATGGTCAATTGGGTTTCCACAAAGCTATGTCAAGTAAAGTCTCTTTTATGGGTGTGTAGCATACCACACTTATAAGGGAGAGGCGTTGAGGTATTTAGGAATGTTTTTCTTTCTTGTTGTCTTATTTTTAGGCTATAAAGTCTAAGGTCTTAAATCTCTCTAATTCCCATTTGTTCATCTTTCAGATCATGTCTCCAAGATATGAAGCTTATGGGAACTCATCTATTCCAACTGAGGTCAATATGGATGGATCTCATCCTACTTATAGGGTACAGACCCGATCAAGAGTCATTGCATCGGATTTCCCCCATGGAGTTCCACCTGTCTCTACTGATCCTACTCTAGAGGGTGATACTCATACACAATCACCTCAAGAAGATATTACCAATGCGGAGTTTTACTAATCCATTTATCTATTGATCCATTTGGTGACATCTCAGTCATGTCAGTCAGGTTCTGCTGGAATTGATGAGAGTTCATCGGAGGTCACTAGAGTTGGCCAGTTGATGAGGATGAGTCCTCCAACTTTAACTGGTACTAAGGTTGAGGAGGATCCTCAAGGGTTCAGAGATAAAATAGAAAAGATCTATTGAGTGATGCATGCTACCGATATGGAGGGTGTGGAATTCGCTGCCTACCAATTAAAGGATATAGTATCAATGGTATGAAGAGTGGGAGAATCATAAGGGTGATGATGTTGAGTCTACCTTGTGTAATGAGTTTTTGAATGCTTTTTTGACCACTTTTTTCCTCAGGAGTTGAGAGAGATAAAAGTGGAGGAGTTCATAAATTTGAAGTAAGTCAGGATGACTATAAAGGAGTATGCTCTAAAGTTCCATCAATTGTCTCGGTATGCTCCTAAGTTGGTATCTAGTATGAGGGCTAGAATGAGCAAAATTAGCTTTTGGATTATCTTATGAGTTAGTTTTGGTGAGTAAGGTTGTCTTATTTAATAAGGACATAGATATCTCTCGACTTATGGTATATATGCAATAGGTTGAAAAAAGAAAAAAAGAAGCAAGCTGAGATGTGAGAAAGATAGAGTAAGAGATTTAGACATTCAGAATAGGGTGGAGGCCAGCAACATAAAGGTAGAGACTATAGAAAATGGTCTAAGAAGAAGAATTGGGGAAGTCCTAACTCCTATTTGACGGCTAGTGCTACTTATCTAAATCCATCTAGTGATCGATGTTTTCAGAGTGATGATGGTTCTAGGGAACAGGGTGCCCAATCTCAGGCCAGTGGGGCCTAGTCAGCTCTATCGTATCCCTCTTGTATATTTTATGGACAGTTGCATTGTGGTTTCTATGATGAGGAGAAGAATAGGTGTTTTAATTATGGTCAGTCGGGACACATATTGATGTACTATCCCATAGGTAAGGTTTCCTCTGAGGCGATCAAGGTTCTTGTTGCCTCTTCATCATCTCTTGCACCATAGGGTGCCATTTCTAGTTTCAGTACTGGACGGAATTACCTGTATTCCCTTGCTACTCATCAAGAATACGAGGCATCTTCGAATGTCGTCACTATTATGTTGAAAATTTTCTCTCGTGATGTGTATTTCTTACTTAATATGGGGTCTACCCTTTCTTAACCCCATTTGTGGCTATCCATTTTAGTTTTGGTTGTGAGTGTATTCTAGATCCTTTTTTTATTTTCATCCCAATGGGTGACTTTGTGGTTGTTGGATGAGTCTATAGGGGTTGTGTGGTATCTGTGGGTGGTAGGGAAACTTTGGTGGATTTAATTGAATTAGACATGGTTGATTTTGATGTAACTAGTTGCACTCGTGCTATGCCTCTTTAGACTGTCAAACCCGTAAGGTTATTTTTATATTCCCTAATGAGTCAGTTATAGAGTAGGAAGGGAGTTCCCTAGTGCCTAAAGAGAGGATTTTATCATATCTTAGAGCCCAGTGTCTTTATCATTTTGTCTGAGTTAAAGATTCTAACTCGGAGATTCCTTCTTTTCAATTCATTCCCATGGTTAGTGAATTTCCTGAGGTTTTTCTAGATGATTTTCCTAGTGTCCCTCCCGATAGAAAAATTAATTTTAGAATTAATCATTTTCCAGACACTCGTCCTATCTGTATCACTCCCTATAGAATGGCTCCAGCTGAGTTAAAGAAGCTTAGGGAGCAGTTGAAAGATCTTCTTGACAAGGGTTTTATTTACCCTAGTGTGTCTCCGTAGGGTGCTCCTATATTTTTGTGCGTAAGAATGATGGTTCCCTTTGGATGTGTATAGATTACTGCTATTTGAATAAGGTGATGGTGAAGAATAATTACCCTCTTCCTAGGATTGATGATCTCTTTGACCAGCTTCAAGGTGCTAAGTTTTTCTCTAAGATCAATCTTCAGTCTGGGTACCATTAGTTAAAGATTAGGGAAATGGATATCCTTAAGACTACCTTCCATACCCGGTATGAACATTTCTAGTTTCTGGTGATATTCTTTGGCTTGACCAATGCCTCGGCGACATTTATGGACTTGATGAATCGGGTATTTTATCAATTTCTGGATTAGTTCGGCATTGTGTTTATTGATGATATTTTGGTGTACTCCAAGAGTGAGATGGATCATGACGATCACCTCTGCCTTGTGTTGCAAACCTTGAAAAATCAGCGATTGTATGCTAACATTTTGAAATATGAGTTATGGTTGAACGTTGTTACTTTTTTGGGTCATGTGTTTCTATTGAAGGGGTCATGGTGGATCCATAGAAAGTCGAGATGGTTAAGAAATGGCTTAGACCAAAGACTCCAACTGATATTTGGAGCTTCTTGGTTTTACCCAGTTACTATAGAAGGTTTGTGGAGAGCTTCTCATCGATTGCTACACCTTTGACTAAGTTGACTCAAAAGAAGGTGAAGCTTCTGTGGTCCGATGCTTGTGAGGGGAGTTTTGAGAAGCTGAAACATAAATTGACTTCAGCTCTGATTTTGACTCTACTTGAGGGTACTGATGGCTTTGTGGTTTATTGTGATGCATCTCGTATGGGACTTGGTTGTGTGCTGATGTAGCATGACAAAGTTGTGGCATATATTTCCAGACAGTTGAAGGTTCATGAGAAAAATTATCTGACTCATTATTTGGAGTTGCTGATGGTGGTGTTTACACTGAAGATCTGGAGCCATTATCTTTATGGGATCCATGTTGATATTTATTCAGACCATAAGAGCCTGCAATACGTGTTCACTCAGAAGGAGCTGAATCTCAGGCAAATGAGATTGCTCGAGTTGCTTAAGGACTGTGACATGAGCCTCCACTATAACCCAGGTAAAGCTAGCTTTGTTTTTTATGCTCTTAGTAGGTTATTTATGGGTAGCTTATCCCATGTGGATAAGGAGAAGCACGAATTGGTGAAAGATATTCACCATTTGGCTAATTTAGGAGTTTGTCTCCTAAATTTTAAGGATAGTGGTGTATTTGTGCAAGAGGTGGTGAAGTCATCTCTTGGTGCTGAGGTAAAGGAGAAGCAGGTGTTGGATCCAATCTTAATCCAAATCAAGAATGATGTGGGTAGGCAGAAGGTGATAGATTTCAAGAATGGTGGTAATGGTATCTTGAGGTACTAAGGAAGGTTGCATGTTCTCGATGTTTATGGGTTACGAGGTAGGATTTTGGTCAAGGACTATGAGTCGCAATATACAGTTCATCCTAGTTCTACAAAGATGTATCATGATCTTAAGGAGATATATTGGTGGAATAGTATAAAGAGGGATGTGGCTACTTTTGTGGCAAAGGGCATGGTGTGTCAACAAGTGAAGGTGGAACACTTGAGACCCGGTGGGTTGTTTCAGGAAATTGAGTTACCTGTGTGGAAATGGGAAGTGGTTAATATGGATTTTTTTACTGGTCTTTTATGGTCTCTAAATCAGTTTGATTCTATTTGGGTCATCGTGGATAGGATGACTAAGTCTTCTCACTTCTTGCCGGTGAGGATGAATTATTCTGCCGAGGACTATACAAGGTTGTTTATTCAAGAGATTGTAAAGTTGCATGGTGCACCTATTTCTTTTATTTTAGATCGTAATACTCAATTCTTGCATTTTGGCACTTATTTCAGAAAGGTTTATGGACTAAGGTGAACCTTAGTACGTTTTTCACCCGCATGCAGATGGGAAATCAGAGAGGACTATTCAGACCTTGGAGAATATGCTCAGATCTTTTGTGATTGATTATGGTGGTAGTCGGGTTGACAACCTGCCCCTCATAAGTTTGCTTATAATAATAGTTACCACTCTAGCATCGATATGGCTCCGTTTGAGGCATTGTATAGTAGGAGGTGTAGATCTCCCATTGGGTGGTTTTGAGTTGGTAAGGCTAGATTGTTTGGTCCTGGTTTGGTTCATGAAGACATGGAGAAGGTGAGGGTGATTCGGGATAGGCTTAAGACAGCCCAAAGTCTCCAAAAGACCTATGTGGATGTGAGACGAAGGGAACTAGAGTTTAATGTTGGTGACTGGGTGTTCTTAAAGGTGTCTCCCATAAAGGGTGTGATATGGTTTAGGAAAAAGAGGAAGCTAGGTCCCCATTATGTTGGTCCATACTTGGTTTTGAGGAAGGTTGGTAATGTTGCATATGAATTGGAGTTGCCTTCTAGTTTAGGTTCCATTCACCCAGTGTTCCATGTTTCTATGTTGAGGAAGTGTGGGTGATCCTTCGTTGGTTGTTCCTTTAGAAAGTGTGGGTGTTTTAGATTCCTTGTCTTATAAGGAAGTCCTAAAGAAAATCTTGGATTGTCAAGTTTGTCAATTATGGAATAAGGATTTGGCTTCGATAAAGGTTCTATGGCAGAACTAAAAGTTTGAGGAAGCTACATGGGAAGCCGAGGAGGACATGAAGTCCAAATATCCTTTATTGTTCCCTGTTTCAGAAAATCGTGCTTAAGGTATGTATGTTCTTAATATCTTTGTTTTCTAACTTTGTTTAAGGAAAGTGTGGTAGTAATTCTTTGTTAAGTCGCACTAAAGGATACCTAGACCCAATATTCGAGGATGAATGATCCTAAGGGGGTAGAATGAACCACCTCAAATGTTGGTCCCTGGAAAATTCTTAGTTTTGACCTCATTGTCCTAGTAACGACTCACCTTACGAGTCATAACGTCCCGTGATGAGTATATTATCCCAAGTCTCTGATTGATTACGACTGGTACCTTACGAGTCGTAAGGTCCCGTAATAAGTTGTAAGGTGGTCAGTGTATGCCTTAAAAGATTCTATCTTGGTAATAAGTGGTGCATGCGAGTCATAGGGGCTGGTTACAAATTATATGCTATGAATCATAGACAAACCAGTGGGGGTGCCCAGGGGTACTATCTTGACTATAACTCGAGGAGGCGAGTCGTAAGGAGTTGTAACGAATCATTATGAGACCCGTAGCGACTGGGCGGTATTTTTGCAGTCTTTTAATTGAGGGCATCTTGGTAAATTCCCGTTTTCCCCACTTAAACCCCACAACCTATAAACACAATTGGGACTTATTTCTCACCCATAATACATCAAAGACCCCCCAAATTCTCTCTCAAACTCCCCATTCAAGTTAGGGCTAAGGTTTCAAGGGAAGTGGTCATCTAGGGTTCTAAGGGTGCTATCTTATTCTAAATTCTTGGTAATTAAGGCAAGTATCTCTTTTTCTATACTTATATTTTCTTAATGGCATAAATTGGTTAATATGTATATAGTTTTGATATTGGGTTTGAACTATAGGTTGAGGGTTTTGAATGTATTTGGTTTAAATGTTTTTCCCATGATTATTATGAAGTTATTTTAGTTGAATTGATGATTGGTAAATGCATTGTGGTGCATGGGAATGGTGGGTGGAATAGGGGTACAATGGATTCCCCAAATTTGAAAACTATGGCAATAGGGGTACAAAGGAATCCCCAAATAATTAGTTTTGGTATAGAAACTGATGGTAACCTCAGCCCATTGCATAATTGATTTTGGAATATGCATTATCATTTGGTGTGGCTTATTTCTTAAAATTAATTCCATAATGTAAAATTCAAGTTAGGGAAAGAGATGCATGCCTAAAATACACAAGAAATTGAAGACAATTAGAAGTTTGGAGCCCGAAATAGTGATTTATTGGAAAATCCTTGAGTTTTCTTGGGTTTTGAGTTTAAGCGAGAATGAATGGTGTTTTGATCTTTAAAATTGAAGGAAAAAGGTTATTTTATGTTTATAAGTCATACAAGAGGTAAAAAGACAAAAATTCCCTCACCCCAAGTAAATAAAACAAAAATTGGATGAATTTAACATAGCGGCGTGGCATGCTAATATCGCGGAGGGTAGCCTACGTGTCATGCCTTTATCGCGGAGGCTAACCTCCGTGGCATGCCAATATCATGGAACCTCACTATCTCGTGATCCCAAAATGGCCCCAAACTCCTCCAAAAATTTTAAAACTTTCCCAAAATACCCTTTTAACATCCCTAAACATATTTCAAGTCAAAAATTGACGTTATGCACGCGAGAGGGTCAAAAATAAAATTGTTGAAGTTTTATGAGGTCTTATATTACCTCCCCCCCCCCTCTTAGTATTATTTGTCTCTGAATGAGGAGTTAGGTCATTTTTAGCACGATAACAGTAATAATACATCAGAACCAAATGACAAATTCAAAGAGAACGAAAATCATACCTCAAGCACTTTCGTCCAACACGGGGAACAAGAACAGGTACTTAACTTTCATGTCTTCCTTAGCTTCCCATGTAGCTTCTTCAACCTTTTGGTTTCTCTAAAGAACCTTCACCGAAGCTACATCCTTTGTCTTTAATCTACGAACTTATCTATCCAATATTTCAATCGGGGCCTCCTCATAAGACAACGAATTTGAAATACCAGCATCCTCAATAGACATTATCAGAGAAGGGTCACCTGCACACTTTTTCAACAAAGACACATAGAAAACAAGATGAATAGAGCCCAAACTCACTGATAAATCTAACTCATAAGCGACATTCCCAATCCTCCTTAAAATTCAATATAGACCAACATAATGAGGACCGAGCTCCCCTTTTTCCCAAATCTCATGACTCCTTTTATAGGAGACACCTTCAAGAATATCCAATCACTTACTTCAAATTTCAATTCCTTTCGCCTCATATTTGCATAAGACTTTTGGCGACTTTGGGAAGTCTTAAGTCTTTCTTTAATCATCTTCACCTTCTCCATAGCTTGGTGAACCAAGTCAGAACCAAACAGCCTAGTCTCACCAACCTCAAACTACCCAATAGAAGACCTACACCTCCTACTATAAAGAGCCTCAAAAAGAGCCATTTGGATTCTCGAATGGTAACTGTTATTATACACAAACTCAATAAGAGGTAAATTTTCAACACAACTACCCTTAAAGTCAATAACAAAGGCTCTTAACATATCTTCTAAGGTCTGAATAGTACGCTCTTCTTGTCTATCCGTTTGAGGGTGGAAAGTGGTGCTAAGGTTCACCTGAGTACCCAAACCTTTCTGAAATGAATACCAAAAGTGAGAAGAAAAATTTTGTACCTCAGTCTAGAATAATGGATACAGGCACTCCATACAACTTGACTATCACCTTAATGAACAACTTAGCATAATCCTCTCCTGAGTGTTAGTCCTCACAGGCAAGAAGTAAGCAGGCTTAGCCATTCTATCCACAATGACTAAAACACCCAAGATTTTAGCCTTTGAAATTTTCTTGAGCTTTGGGCTCACTACCTTGGTTACAACTAGACCCCCAGAGTCGTCGGGTGCCTTGAAGACTCATTTGGATGATTCGTACCTAAACCAGTAAGTCTGAGGCTTGATTCTACTCTAAGTATGAGTTTCTCACTAAGAGCCTTAAGTATATGTCACGAGTCGTAGGTTCAAATCATAGGATGTCCAGTGTTCGATTCAGTTAGGTTTTGTGTTGCACTCGAGTAGGACCCTATGAATTGTAGGGTCATGTTATGAGTTGGTGGGTTAAATTGTAAGGATAACAGTGTTGGGGGTCCTAGAGACTGTCCTAGTTACAACTTGTGGTCACGAGTCGTAAGGTGTGGGTATGAGTCAAGGGGTTGACTCATAACCAAAGACGATGCTTTTCCAGCTTTTAAGTTTGGGGCACTTTAGATATTTCCCACTTAAAACCCTTTAGACCCCACATCCATAAAACACTTTTAGGGCATTCATTCAATACTTTAACAGATTAAACACTCTCTCTAAATCCTCTCAAACAATTCAATCTAGGGTTTCACCAATTTGGTCATCTAAGGGCTCAAGGGTTGATTTCTATTCAAAATTCTTCGTGATTCAGGCATGTTACTCTTCCCTTATTGTTAATTTTGAAAAGGAATATAGTTTAAAGTATTGTTCATAAGATTATTGTTTGGTTTTGAAACAAAGGTTGGGGGTTTTGAATGTTATGAATTTAACAATGTTTCTCATGGTTTATATATATGATTTTCATTCCTTTAATATGGTTTTGAACTTATGGGTGCATGGGTATGGTGAATGAACTAGGGAATTATGAAAGAACTAGGGAATTATGATTTTCCTAAACTTGTGACTTTTGAAGTGGTTATGACCCCAACCCCATAATGTGAAATTAGTTTTAGTTATGAGAATTGTGGGAATTTGCAAAATTGAACTAGTCTTGAACTATTGCATGATATAAAGAAGTATTTGAAAACAATGGTATGACTTAATGAACAAAGGGATTTGGTGTTCCCCAATGTGTATTAACGAACAAAAGGAGTTGTTCTCCCCAAGTTAATGGAAATTGTTTTGGTATGATGTGTTACCTTGCAAGTGTAGTTGGTATGACGATACCAACATTGTATGCCTTAATATAGAATGTGTTTAAATTAAAGGGAATGTGTGAAAATTTTTTTAATTGGGCTCTAATAAGGGTTGTGTAGCTGATTCGTGTAAGTGGAGGTTTGAGTGACCAATACTGGAAATTGCATTTGCCGATGTGGGGGTCAAAGTGACCAGGAAGGTTCAAAACCCCCTTATTATTATTTCATGATTAGGGAGGTTCGAGTCCTCCATAAATTATTATATGATCGGGTGATTAAGTCACCTTGGTATATGTTGGAGGGTTCGAGTGATCTATGTGCATATATATGAGGTTATTCTCCAGTTTGTACAACTACATACATTAGGGCCCCACCATAGGGAGTTGGGACCCATAGAGCCCATGGGTACTATTATATGATGGTTGAACTACACAATCAAGGCTAAGGTTTTAAAACGCATGTTAAGTCTTGTTCCCTATCCCACCATATGATATATATATATATATGTTTCTGTATTTGATTACGTGCACTAGCTTTGAATGATTTTAAACTATTAATCATATCATTATGTTATCCTTATCCCTGAGATGTATGCTAGCGTTCACCCCGCTAACCATCTTAAGATGTTGTATCCCCATGCAATGTAGGAACTGGACATACTTTTACTCCTCCTGCTCAGTGACTTGGATTTGAGATCATCTAGCTAGTCAGATTGAAGTGGTGAGTTTCCATACTTTGGAAGACCCTATTTCATGTTTATGGTTACCTTTACATTTTGACTATTCCTTTGGATTTAGTTTTTTTCTATGGTCGAGGGCTAGTCCCAACTGGATATTCTTGGTTTGATTAGACAATTTGTCAGACTACTATTGGCATGGGTGTGTCAGTATTGGTATTGGTATTGGCATTGATACTGGCATTGGTGAGTTTTGGTTGTACACTTATTATAATGTCTTTAAATTAATATTCTCTTATCTTGTTATATGCTCAAAATTCAACCTACGTTGGGGTGTGGTGTGTTTGGTTTGGTTAGGTACAGGGGTTGATCTCCGGTCCACGTGGTATTTGAGATACCCGTCATGGCCAGGCCCTGGTTCGGGTCATGACAATAACCCAAATAGAATCATATTAATTATGAGACCGCAAAATATCCATAAAAAAATCCATATTAATCATCTCCCACTTCCACATGGGCAACTCTTTCTTTTGAGAAATGCCGGCAAGCCTTAAGTGTTCGACCTTGACTTGCTGGCAAACCATACATTTAGCCATAAAATTTTCCACATCTATTTTTATATTATTCCACCAATATATTCTAAAGTCTGGGGTAGACACTGAGGAGAGATCTACTAATATTTTGGGTCAGACACCAAAGTTAATGGCTATATAGGGGTTACAAAGAAAGTAAAGCCTCGGGATCTATCAACGCATAAACATAAAGATGAAAGACTTATAATGTACTCGTAACTATATCAGAAGAAATTCCCTAATCATGGCAAGCCTGGAGTGCATAAAATCTGTTCTGACGTTGACCACTAGTGGTACTGGAAGTGGCGCCCTACTAAGTTGTGCAATCGGATGGGACTGAAGGATGGTTGAACTGACCCTGTTGATGCAAATATTTTCCTCTCTGAGCAAATACATTGTACTCCCGCATCTTTTTCTTGGCTTACCACACGTTGCCTGCTCTACACACACCTAGGTAATTTTTATCACATTCTTTGCAAAGCGGATGGGTATGACCACTACTCACACTACCCTAAGTTTTGGACCCTGGTGCACTATCATGACTATCATTCCTGAACTTTGGTACTCGCATAATAGCTGAGGATGGAGCTGGAACAAAAAATTTTGGATGAAACTAGGAATGGTTATCACCTTCTAACTTAGGTTGAGCAACACTAAAGCTACATATTCTGGCTCTCTTATTCTCTCTCCTTTTTCTTAAGCTTCTGCTCCTCAATCTGTTGAGCATGGACCATAAGCCTAGATATGTCTGTCTCTTTAATCAACATCACTATTCTGCACTTCTTAACCACCTTATCTGACACCCCAGATAAGAACTTGCTCATTCTAGACTTATTGTCTACTACTATATGGGGAGCATACCAGGCTAACTGAGTAAACTTAAGAGAATACTCTTTCAGACTCAAACTACCTTACTTGATATTGATGAACTCTAACACCTTGGCTTCTCTATAACGCCTCGAATCTGGTACCTAGAATGCTACACGGTGCTCATAACCCCAAAGGACCACAAGCTAACCCATGACTGATATTTGTACCTGAACACTAAATAATATACTATATAAATGTGGAAATAGTAGGCTGAAACATGCCATAAGGTTCAAAACTGATAAACATTTGATAAAACCATATTTGGATAATGTGGTACGACAATACCAAAACTGAAACAATGTCTGAAAACATCTAGTCTGAAAACACTGTAGTCTGAAAGCCCTAAACTGTCTGAATAAAGAGTTAATGGGACATGTCCCCAACTAACTCCAACTATTGAAATAAACTAAGTAATGAAGAAATAAAGTAATGATCATGTCCTTGAAGAATGAGAACTCACTATTAACTCTGACAGCTGAAACTGAAATGTTATTAATGCTCTGAAGATCGTGCTTCTGAACCTATGGTATAGAATAAAATACCATAGCGCAAAAGTGTCAGTACGATTGAATGTATTGGTATGCATGTGAGGTAGGTTGAATGCAAAGGGTTCAAGTGCATGAACAATGCTTGAACAATGCTAACTGACTGTATAACATGAACATGAGAATACATGCATGAATAAGTGACTGTCACTGAATTCGTGATGGTACTGAATACTGAGTCTGATTACTAATAACATAAGTCACTGATAACTGATATAACTGATACTGAGCGATTGTATCTGACAGTCTAGGTTCTAATGAAACTAACTGAGTTTCGTACTGTTCTGAGTTAACTGTATCTGACAGTCCTAAAATTCTGAAGAACTGTCTGATTTCTATTACTGAGACTGAGTTTAAAACTATAACTGTAGGAAATAGTCATCTAACCGACATGCCACAAATAAAGCAATATAGTTAGGTTGGGGTCCAATCTGTAACCCCAATTGGAAGGGTGTCAATAACGTGCCACTGATAAAGACAAGTTGTGGGTGACCCTCATATGATGGTGTTTATCTACCTCATCAACCCTCATCTGTCAGTGTAGATGTCTCAACCTATGCTGGCTAAATAGTTTTGGAATGCAAGGATTGCTTCTAAGGATTACACCCTCAACTGTCAGTGTGAGTCCTCATCCTTGGGTTTACTCGGTGCTAAATCCTACTCCCTTCTGAAAAGACATTAAACATGATCAACTGAACTGAACTGTACTGAGTTCATTGAGTTCCGTTGACTGACGGAATACTACTAAGATTACTAAAGTACTGACCTTTCTGAGATTACTGGGATTACTGAGTTTACTGAGTTTTCCTGAGTCACATGACTGACTAAATTCTACTGAACATGGCTTGACTGAGAATATCATGAAAAACATGACACTGGCTCTAGGTACACAACTACATTATCGGGTACAAGTACCCCCAATACTCGATAGAAGAAAACTGACAAGGCATGACATTCTTGAATACACGAAAAACATCAACAATCCATAATATAATAAGTTGGGGATTTCATAAAGTACATGGTTATCATAATCTTTTACATGGTAGAAATGCATATACTAAATGTCATAATTTCATATTCTAACATCATGAGCATTCCAACAAACATCTACATTGCACATCAATAGCATAGGAGTCATTTGAGTATAAGTGTAAAACATGAATCCTTCACTTAAGTCACAATTGAGTCATATTACATAATTTCTAGTCTCTTAGGCATTTTGTCAAACACTTAGGGTGCATGACTTAGGGCATGGCATAATCATCAAATTAACATATCATAACCAAATAAAATTCATGGTTTTCAACTCACATGCTAACATATTTTCATAAACACACATAAAGATTCCAACTTGGGAATAATACAACAACCACATGAACATAATCAACACATAGCATGAATATCATAATTCATAGTTTAAAACTTGATTCTTGGGCTTCATGGATGAAAAGAATCCATGAATGAACACTATGCATACCTGAGAAAGGAAACCTTGAAGGTTCTTGGATTTCATGAGATTGACCTTGATTCTCAAGGGCTAGAGTTTTATTTTTCTTGAGAGAGAATGTTCTTGATATTGGGGAAAAAGTGAATAATAAGTAGCTAAGGATGTTTTAAGGCTTAAATCCCACATTTGGTGAGATTAAAAATTATGGGAAAAGACCCATTTAACCCTAGATGTGTCTTTTAATTTTTGTGAAAATTTCCCAATCTGGACCCCTGGCGCGACGTGGATAGTGTCGTGTCTCTAGAAAATGACAACTGGAAAATTGCATGGTGGCGCGACGTGGTACAATCGCATTGCCACCTTGAACGCGACCTGGAATCTCACCGCAATGCAGTGGTATTGCGTTGGAACACTGGAAAAGGACAATTGTGAACTAGGTCTTTGGCGCGATGTGCCACTATAGCAAAGCAACATTGGAAATTGATAATTTCCATTCAAGTTGGCTTTGCGACACGCTAATGGCTTAGGTGATACACTGTCTTACTAAAAAAGGCTCTAACTCTTCACCCGGGTGTCGTATTTGGGCGAATTTGGTATCGATGGAAAGCTATTGAATTTCCTGCACAACAAAAAATGAAAATCTAGAAAATTCCACATATATAAAAGTGTATTCATCTTTAGCTCATGTCTTTGACATCTTCGGGATGAATTTAAACTAGGTAGAAGTACGGGGTATTACAATATCTCTCCCTTAGGAACATTTGTCCTCGAATGAAACTGACTGAGACAATTGAAACATGATTTCATAACTGATATAACTGATAAGCTGAATGTATTATGCTGAATATGCATATCTGATGCAGGAATAATGGATTTATGACTGCATGACTGAATTACGGATAAGATGAGTTTCTAATCAAACTGAACATGCATATCTGATGCATGAATACATGACTAAACTGACACATGAATGCATGACTGACTATGCAATGGTAATTGATACCAAGTTTATAATGGAATTCTTAACATGAACTGGACACCAAGTTGTAACTAAAATCTGAACATGAAACTGAAAATCTTAAGAAAAATTGTTACCTTGGGATGAGTCTGAATTAACGGAGAAGAGGTGAGGATACTTGGTATGCATGTCTTCTTTTGCTTCCCAAGTAGCTCCCTCGATGGATTGATTCCACCGAAGGACTTTGACTAGAGGGACTCCTTTGTTCCTCAATCTGCGAGTCTGATAGTCAAGAATTTTGACCAAAATCTCTTCGAAAGAGTGGTTGTTCTGAATATATATGCTCTGAATAGGGACTACAACTGCTGGATCACCTATGCACTTCTTAAGAAAGAGACATGGAAGACTGGATGAACTGAGGCTAGATCTGAAGTCAATTCGAGCTCATAAGCTACTTTGCCGGAGCGACTGAGAATTTTGAAGGGACCGACATATCGGGGGTTGAACTTTCCCTTCTTGACGAATCTCTTCACTCCCTTCATGGGAGATATCTTTAGATAAACATAGTCACCAATCTCAAACTTGAGATCTTTTCTGCGCATATCTGCATAAAACTTCTGTCGGCTCTGAGTAGCCCAGAGTCTTTCTCAGATCAACTAGACTTTTTCTAAGAAATTGAATACTAAGTCAAGCCCTATAACTGAGGCCTCACTAACTTCGAACCAACCGACTGGAGATCTGCACCTCCTACCATAGAGAGCTTCGAATGGAGCCATCTTAATACTGGAATGATAGTTGTTGTTGTATGCAAACTCAATCAAAGGCAAGTGGTCATCCCAACGACCCTTGAAATCAATTGCACATACTCGCAGCATATCTTCTAAAGTCTGAATGGTCCTTTCTACTTGACTATCTGTCTGAGGATAGAAGGCTATACTGAGATGAACTTGGGTACCAAGACCCTTTTGGAATGCTTTCCAAAAATAAGAGGTGAACTAGGTACCTCTGTCTGAGATAATAGATAACGAAACACTGTGCAATCTGACCAACTCTCTGATGTAGAGTCTGGCATAATCCTTGGTTGATTTGCTCATCTTGTCTACAATGACCCAAACCGAATCATGCTGATAATCAGTACGAGGCAAACCCTTCACAAAGTCTATATTCACTTCTTCCCACTTCTAAGTAGAAATATTGAACTCTTGCATGGACCCACTAGGCTTCTGATGCTCTATCTTAACTTGCTGACATGTAGAGCACTTAGCCACAAATTCTGCCATATCTCTCTTCATCCCACTCCACCAATAGATCTCCCACAAGTCGCGGTATATCTTTGTGGCCCCTGGATGAATAGAGTATGCGCACTATGCACTTCTGCAAGAATTCGCTGCCTCAAGTCATCTATACATGGAACACACAGACGACCCTAACAACATAACACAATACACCATCTCCCCCTAGGGAAAAAACCTCAACCTTCTGATCCTTGACTGACTCTTTCAAATTGACTAGATTGGGATCTCTATCTTGCTTTTCTTTCACCTCAGAAACTAGAGATAATTCTGAACTACTCTGAACCAATATATCACCCTTCTCTGTATCGACTAAGCGAACACTTAGTCTGGCAAGATGATGGACTTCCTGAGATAACTTATTCTTACTATCCTTAACATGAGCAACACTACCCATAGAAGATCTACTGGGAGCGTCGGCCACTACTTTGGCCTTGCTCGGATGATAAAGAACACTCGTATCATAATCTTTCAAGAGCTCTAACCACCTTCTCTGATGAAGATTGAGATCTTTCTGAGAAAATATATACTAAAAGCTCTTATGATTTGTGAACACATCTATATGAAATCTATATAGATAATACCTCCAAATCATTAAGGCAAATACTACGGCTGCTAACTCAAGATCATGAGTAGGATAATTCTTCTCATGGGGTTTAAGATGTCTGGAGGCGTAGTCTATGACCTTACCATGATGCATGAGGACATAACCTAAACCTACTCTGGATGCATCACAATACACTACGAAACCATCTGAACCATCTGGAAGAGCCAAAATTGAAGCTGAGGCGAGTCAAGTTTTCAACTCCTGAAAACTCTTAGCAAGGATCTGGCCACTGAAACTTGACTTTTTTCTGATTCAATCTGGACATAGGGGATACAATAGAAGAAATCCCTCAACAAACCATCTGTAATAGCTAGCCAAACCCAAGAAACTCCTAATATTTAATGGAGAGACAGGTCTGAGACAGTTTCTTATTGCTTCAGTCTTTAGAAGATCTACTCTAATGCAATCACCGAAAATGATATGACCAAGGAATGCTACTAACCTTAGCCAAAATTCACACTTACTGAATTTGGAGAATAGATGATGATCTTTGAGAGTCTGAAGTATAATTATGAGATGGTATGTGTGATCACGTTCACTGTGGGAATAGCTAAGAATATCATCTATGAAGACTATGACGAACATGTTCAAGTACTGCTTGAACACACGGTTCATCAAGTCCATGAAAGTTGTAGGGGCATTGGTAAGACCAAAGGACATGACTAGGAATTTGAAGTGACCATACCGAGTTCGGAAAGCTATTTTTGAAATGTCACATTCCCTGACTCTGAGATGATAATAGCCTGATCTGAGGTCTATCTTAGAGAAATAGCTGGCACCCTGAAGTTGGTCAAACAAGTCATCAATTCAGGTAAGTGGATACCTGTTCTTGACCGGGACTTTATTGAGCTGACGATAATCAATACACATTAGAGAGAAATGTCTTTCTTGCGCATGCATAAGACTGGTGTGCCCCATGGGGACACACTAGGTCTGATGAATCCCTTATCTAAGATATCCTTCAACTGCTCTTTTATTTCTTTGAGTTCTGCTGGTGCCATTCCATATGGAGGAATATATATAGGTTGAGTATCTGGAAGAAGATCAATGTCGAAGTCTATTTTTCTTTGAGGAGGAATTCCTGAAAGATCTTTGGGAAAGACATTGAATATTCACTCACGATTGGGACTAATTTAAGACTGGAGTCTCAAAACTAGAATCCTTAACATGAACAAGATGATAGACATATCCCTTAGATATTATTTTCCATGCCCTAAGGTAGAAAACAAGCTAACCTCTGAAAGCTAAAGTACTACCCCTCCACTCTAGGACAGGTTCATTCAGCAAATGGAACTGGACTATTTTGTTTCTACAGTCAACTGTGGCATAGCAGGAATGAAGCCAATCTATGCTGAGAATGACATCAAAATTAGCCATCTTTAATTTAACTAAGTCTGTTGAGGTAACTTTCTGAAATATCATAATCGGGCAGTTCCTATATACCCGTCGGGCTATGATGGTTTTACCCACTGGGTAGATACTGAGAAGGGCTCTGCTAGAATTTCAGGATTGTCTCCAAAATTAACTACTATATAAGAAGTAACAAAAGACAAGGAAGCTCCTGGATCTAGCAAAGCATAAACATACAAGTGAAAGATCTGTAACGTACTAGTAACTACATCAAGAGAATTTTCCTGATCTTGCCGAGACTGGAGAGCATAAAGACTGTTTAGGCGTTGTCCACTAATAGCACTGGAAGTAGCACCCTGCTGATTTGGGCGATCGGACTGGGCTGAGGAACGGTTCTGCTGACCTTGATAACCTGACTAGGGAAAATCTCTGACTCTATATCCTAGCTTGCCATATTTGAAACAGACATCATTGCCAGCTCTACAAGTACCTTTGTGGTTCTTACCATAAGTCTGACAAAGGGGATTAGTTCGAGCATTGATGACACTACCCTGAGACTTAGAGCCTGGTGCCCTATATCTATTGCCATCACTAAACTTAGAAGCTGGAGCACTAGCTGAAAAAAAAGCTGGAACGGATGACTTAGGAAGGAACTGAGAACGATTTTCTCCCTCTGAATTAGGCTGAGCAAAGTTAAAACTACTTTTCCTTGATATCTTATTCTACCTCTCTCTCATTTTAATATATTTCTCTTTTATCTATTGAGCATGGGTCATAAGCCTTCCTATGTTTATGTCACTATTCAACATTGCGAACCTACACTTATTGACCACATTATCATTCACCCCAAAAACAAACTTACTCATCTTGGCCCTGCTATTTGCAACCATATAAGGAGAATATCTGGCTAATTAAGTAAACTTAAGAGAATACTCTTTCACCGTCATGTTTCTCTGCCAGAGGTTGATAAATTCTAACACCTTAGCTTTCCTCCACTCTTGGGGAAAGAAACTATCTAAGAATGCAGTGATAAATTCCTCCCACTCAATAGGCCCTGCATCAACTGACCTCTCTGACTTCCACTATTTGAACCAAGTATAAGCAACATCCTTCAACTGATATACAGCTAGCTCAGCATTCTCACTAGAAGTAACCCCCATGATGTACGTAACCTTCTGAACCTGGTCTAGGAACTCCTAAAGATCCTCTTCTGACTTAGACCCAAAAAAGGATGAAGGATTTATTTGGGTAAAATCCTAAATCCTGGTTGCAGCTAAATTGGCCACTGGATTGGCCGGAACGATAGTTGGTCGTTCATTCTGAGCAACAACTGAATTAGCAAGAGTGGTGAATGCAACTCTGAACTTTGCATGAGAAATGTGTTCGTCCAAGGGATCTGCTTGGATGGGCTGAGGGGCTGATTGATTTCCGTTTATTCGTTTGGGAGGCATGTTCTATAGAAGAAAGGGAGAAACAGATTAGATAGAGAGTTAAATTTGAGCTCACGCTTACTGGCACGACATGAGTACTGAAAGAAGGGAAACTATTCCTAAAACATCTTATAGCCTTCTGCACATAAATGTGTCGCACAACACACCCATGTACAAGACTCTACTAGATGCGGCTTTCAGTCTTCCTAGGACTCTATTTAATCTTAGGCCCTGATACTAAGTTTGTAACACCCCGAATCTGGTACCCAAAATGCTACACGGTGCTCATAACCCCGAAGGACCACAAATTAACCCATGACTAATATCTACATCTGAACATTGCATAATATACTACATAAATGCAGAAATAGTAGGCTGAAACATGCCATAAGGTTCAAAAATGATAAACATCTGATAAAACCATATCTGAATAATGTGGTATGACAATACCAAAATTGAAATAAGGTCTGAAAACATCTAGTCTGAAAAAACTATAGTCTGAAAGCCTCTGAATTATCTGAATAAGGAGTTAATGGGATATGTCCCCAACTAAATCCAACTACTAAAATAAACTAAGTAATGAAAAAATAAATTAATGATCATGTCCTCGAAGGATTTGGACTCACTGCTAACTCTGATTGCTGAAACTGAAATGCTACTGATGTTCTGAAGCTCGTGCTTCTGAACCTATGGTATAGAATAAAACACCAAAGGAAAATACATCAGTATGATTGAATATACTGGTATGTATGTGAGGTAGGTTGAATGTAAAGGGTTCAAATGCATGAACAATGCTAACTAACTATATAACATAAACATAAGAATACATGCATGAATAAGTGATTGTGACTGAATTCGTGATGGTACTGACTACTGAGTCTGATTACTGATAACATAAGTCACTGATAACTGATATAACAAATATTGAGAGACTATATCTGACAGTCTAGGTTCTGATGGAACTAACTGAGATTTGTATTGTTCTGAGATGATTATATCTGATAGTCCTAAAATTTTGAAGAACTATCTAAGTTCTATTACTAAAACTGAGTTTGAAACTATAACTGTGGGAAGTAATCATCTAACCGACATGCCCCAAATAAAGTAATATAGCTAGGTTGGGGTCCAATCTGTAACCCCAGTTGGAAGGGTGTCAATACCGCGCTACTGGTAAAGACAAGTTGTGGGTGACCCTCATCTGACAGTGTTTATACACCTCATTAACCCTCAACTGTCAGTTTTTATGTCTTAACCTATGTTGGCTACATAGTTCTGGAATGCAAGGATTTCTTCTAAGGATCACACCCTCAACTATCAGTGTGTGTCCTCATCCTTGGGTTTACTCGATGCTAAATCCTACTCCCATCTGAATAGACATTGAACATGATCAACTGAACTAAACTGGACTGAGTTCATTAAGTTCCGTTGACTGACGAAATACTACTAAGATTACTAAAGTAATGAGCTTTCTGAGATTACTGGGATTACTGAGTTTACTGAGTTTTCCTAAGTCACATGACTGACTGAATTCTATTAAACATGGCTTGACTGAGAATATCATGAAAAACATGACACTGGCTCTAGGTACACAGCTAAATTATCGGGTACAAGTACCCCCAAGACTCGATAGAAGAAAATTGGCAAGGCATGATATTCTTGAATACACGAAAAACATCAACAATCCATAATATAATAAGTTGGGGATTTCATAAAGTACATGGTTATCATAATCTTTTACATGGTAGAAATGCATATACTAAATGTCATAATTTCATATTCTAACATCATGAGCATTCCAACAAACATCTACATTGCACATCAATAGCATAGGAGTCATTTGAATATAAGGGTAAAACATGAATCTTTCACTTAAGTCACAATTGAGTCATATTACATAATTTCTAGTCTCTTAAGCATTTTGTCAAACACTTAGGGTGCATGACTTAGGGCATGGCATAATCATCAAATTAACATATCATAACCAAATAAAATTCATGATTTTCAACTCACATGCTAACATATTTCATAAAAATACATAAAGATTCCAACATGGGAATCATACAACAACAACAACCACATGAACATAATCAACACATAGCATGAATATCATAATTCATAGTTTAAAACTTGATTCTTGGGCTTTATGGACGAAAGAAACTCATGAATGAACACTATGCATACCTGAGATAGGAAACCATGAAGGTTCTTGGAGTTCTTGGATAGATTTCTTTAGAGTGACCTTGATTCTCAAGGGCTAGGGTTTTGTTTTTCTTGCGAGAGAATATTCTTGATATTGGGGGGAAAGTGAATAATAAGTAGCTAAGGACATTTTTAGGACTTAAATCACACAACTGGTTTGAATAAAATAATGGTAAAAGACCCATTTAACCCTGGACGTTTCTTTTAATTTTTGTGAAAATTTTTTGATCTGGACCCCTGTAATACCCCAAACTTTCTTTAAGTCAAATCTAGTTTCCAGAAGAGTTAGTGATGACTTCCTAAATGATTAATGTTTAAACCAGATAGAATTTCCCTAATTTTGACTTTTTTATCATGTGAGAAATTGAATTAACTTTCCAACGATACCAATTTTGTCTAAATTTGGTGTCGGAGTATAAAGTTATGGATGTTTTACAGAGGACTGTTGGAACTGCTTAGAAGCGAAGGTCAGGCCGACGGACCATCGAGCTAGAGACGGACCGTCGCCCAAATCATCACAGGTGAGGCAGTAAGTCAATCTTCTGGGTAAGGTGCGATGGACAGGTTAACAGACCGTCGAACTTGCGATGGACCATCGCCCAAGTCGTTGATACTAAGGTAGTAAGTCTATATTCTAGTCCAAGTATGATGGTCAGGACGACGGACCGTCGAGCCAGTGACGGACCGTAGCACGAGCCATCGCAGATCCCGTTCAGCAATTTTTAAGCCATTTTTAAAAGGGTATTTGGGTTTTTTTTCACCCGTTTTAACCCCTAATTATACCATACCATAGCTCATAACTTCATTATTCATTCACAACACAAAATTAGGGTTTCTCTTAAAGATCAATCCCCAAGAACAAGAAACCCTAGGTTCTTAATCTTAACTCAAGAACTCAAACTTTTCTCTACCAATCTTTAAGAAATCATCCACCCAAGTATGTCAAGTGTTCATTCATGGATTCCTTTCATCCATGAAGCCCAAGAATCCAATTTTTAAATTATAAATTGTGATGTTTATGTTGTGGGTTGATTATGATCATGTTGATGTTGTGTATGATACCCAAGTTGGAATCTTTAAATGTATTTTCATAAATTTATGCTAGCATGTGGATTGAAATCTACTAAATTATGTTGATTTATGCAACCATGATGAATTAATTTAATGTCCCTACCTAAGCTTATAGTTATGCATGCAAGGTGTTTGATAAAATGCCTAAGAGAATAGGTAATATACCTTATGACTCAATTGTGACCAAAATGATGAACCTATGCTTTACACTTTTGTTCAAAATGACTTCCATGTTATTGTTATGCATTGAAATTGTTTGATGGATTGTTCATGAGATTAGCCTATGAAATTATAACATGTTTATATGTTTTCCTATTCATGTATCAAACCATGATAATCCAGTGCCTCATGAAATTCCCTACTGATTGTATTATGGGTTGTTGATTATGGTCGTGAGTCCAAGAAGTGTCATGTCTTGTCAGTTTCATGTTATCGAGTCCTGGAGGTACGTGTACCCGATAATTTAGCTACGTGCCTGGAGCCAGTGTCAGTTTTTAAGATACACTCAGTCAAGCCATGTTCAGTAGAATTCAGTCAATCTCATGACTCAAGAAAACTCAGTAATCTCAGTCAGTTCTCAGATCTCAGTGATACTTCATCAGTCAATGGAACTCAGTAAACTCAGTCTAGTCTGATCAGTATAATTAATTCAGTATCTAATCAGATGGGAGTAGGAATTCAGCACCAAGTAAGTCCAAGGATGGGAACTCACCTGCGAGTAGAGAGTGTGATTCTTAGAAGCAATCCTTGTGCTCCAGAACTATGTAGACAGCGTAGGTTGAGACATCTAACCTGTTAGATGAGGGTTTATGAGGTGGCTTAACCTATTAGATGAGGGACCCATTGTTCTCCTTAGAGTACCTGTTAGATGAGGGATCACTCACAGCTTGTCCTAACCAGTGGTGGAGTATTGACACTCTTCCAATTGGAGTTACAAATTGAATCCCAACTCAGCTACATTACTTTAATTAGGGTATGTTGGATAGATAACTACTTCCCACAGTTACAGTTTCAATCTCTATCTCAGTACTAGAACTCGGATAGTTCTATAAAATTCAGGACTATCAGACACAGTCAACTCAAAAAGTATGGAACTCAGCTAGTTCCATCAGAACCTAGACTGTCAGATACAGTCGCCCAGTATTAGTTATCAGTACTCATGTTATTAGTATTCAAACTCAGTAGTCAGTATCATCATGAATTTAGTTACATTCATTTATTTATACATGTATTCTTACGTTCATGTTATACAGTCGATTAGCATTGTTCATGCATATAACCCCTTACATTTAACCTACCTCACCTGCATACCAGTACCTTCAATTGTACTGATGCATTTGTGCTATAGTGTTTTATACCATAGGTTCAAAAGTATGAGCTCCAGAGCATCAGTAGTATTCCAGTCTCAGCACTCAGAGTTAGCAGTGAGTCCTCATCTTTCAAGGACATGATCATTTCTTTATTATTTCATTACTTAGCTTATTTCAATAGTTGGAGTTAGTTGGGGACATGTCCCATCAACTTTTTATTCAGACAGTTCAATTTTAGAGGTTTTCTGACTACAGTATGTTCAGACAGTTTATTTCAATTCATGTTTTGGTATTGATATACCGTACTCTTAGATAGTATGTTTGATCTATTTTGAACCTCATGGAATGTTTTAGTCTATTATTTCCATATTTTACATGATCTCATATAGTATATAGGTACAGATATCAGTCATGGGTTAGCTTGTGGTCCTTTAGGGTCATGAGCACCGTGTAGCATTCCAGGTACCAGATTTGGGGCATTACAAACTTGGTATTAGAGCCTAAGGTTCAATAGAGTGCTAGAAAGTCTGAAAGTCGCATCTAGTAGTCTTGTACATGGGTGTGTTGCGCGCCACATTTATGTGTAGGAGGCTATAAGATATTTTAGGAACAGTTTCCCATATTTCAGTATTCATGTCATGTTAGTGAGCATAATCTCAAGTTAATCTCTCAGTCTAATCCTTTTCTCTTCCACTTACAGAACATGCCTCCCAAAAAGAGAACTAGAACTCAGTCAGCCCCTCAGCCCGAAGATCCTTTGAGCGAGCATGTCTCTCATGCAGAGTTTAGAGTTGTATTCACTACTCTTGCTCAGTCAGTAGCTACTCAGAATGAATGACCAGCTGTCATTCCGGTCAACCTAGTGGGTAATTCAGCTACATCCAAAATTCGGGACTTCACCCAAATGAATCCTCCATCCTTTTTTGGTTCTAAGTCAGAAAAGGACCCTCAGGAATTTCTCGACCAAGTTCAGAAGGTTACAGACATCATGGGAGAGTCATATGTTGAGAGTGTTGAGCTAGTTGTATACTAGTTACAGGATGTTGCTCACACTTGGTTCAAATAGTGGAAATCAGAAAGGTCACTTGATACAGGATCCATAGAGTGGGAGGATTTTTCCACCACTTTCTTAGAGAGGTTCTTTCCCCTAGAGCTGAGAGAAGTTAAGGTGTTGGAATTATTCAACCTCAGGCAGGGCAACATGACGATGAAAGAGTATTCTCTTAAGTTTACTCAATTATCCAGATATGCTCCTCATGTGGTTGCAGATAGCAGGGCCAATATGAGTAAGTTTGTTTCTGGGGTGAATGATGGTGTATTCAATGAGTGCAGGTCCACAAGGTAAAATAGTGACATGAACATATCCAGGCTTATGACCCATGTTCAATAGATAGAAGAGCAAAAGACGAAGATGGGTAAGAATCAGAATAAGAGAGCTAGGACAGGTAGTTTCAACTTTGCTTAGCCTAAGTTAGAGGGAGGAAACTATTCTCAGTTTCTTCCTAAGTCATCAGTTTCATCTCCTTTTCAGCCAGTGCTCCTGGTCTTAAGTTCAGGAATAGAAATAGAGATAGGGCGTCAAACTCTAAGTCTCAGGGCAGTGTTAGCAATTCCCGAACTAATCCCCTTTGTCAAACTTGTGGTAAAAACCACAAGGGTATTTGCAGAGATGGCAGTAATGTCAGTTTCGAATGTGGCAAGCTAGGCCACAGAGTCAGAGATTATCCCCAGTCAGGTTATCAGGGTCAGCAAAACCATTTCTCAACTTAGTCTAGTCGCCCAAATCAACAGGGTGCCACTTCCAGTGCTACTAGTGGGTAATGCCCAAACAAACTTTATGTTCTCCAATCTCAAAAAGATCAGGAAAATTCTCCTGATGTGGTTACTGGTACGTTACAGATCTTTCACTTGCATGTTTACACTTTGCTAGATCCAGGAGCTTCTTTGTTATTTGTTACTCCTTACATAGCTGTGGATTTCGGAGTCAGTCCCAAAATTCTAGCAAAGTCTTTTTTAGTCTCTACCCAAGTGGGTAAAATCATCATAGCCTGACGAGTATACAGAAACTATCCGATTATGATATTTCAGAAAGTCACCTCAGTAGAGTTAGTTGAATTACAGATGACTAATTTTGACGTCATTCTCAGCATGGATTGGCTTCATTCCTACTATGCCACAGTCGACTGTAGAAACAGAATAGTCCAGTTTCAGTTTTCGAATGAACCTGTCCTAGAGTGGAGGGGTAGCACTTCGGCTTTCAGAGGTCAGCTTGTTTCGTACCTTTGGGCAAGGAAACTGATATCTAAAGGATGTGTCTATCATCATGTTCAAGTTAAGGACACTAGTTCTGAAACTCCCAGTCTCGAATCAGTCCCAGTCGTGAATGAATATTCAAATATCTTTCTCGAAGATCTTCCAGAAATTCCTCCCAAAAGGGAATTAGACTTCGGTATTGATCTTCTTCCAGATACTCAGCCTATATCTATTCCGCCATAAAGAATGTCACCCGCAGAACTCAGAGAATTGAAGGAGCAGTTGAAGGATCTCTTAGAGAAGGGATTCATCAGGCCCAGTATGTCCCCATGGGGTGCACCAGTCTTATTCGTGCGCAAGAAAGATGGTTCTCTCAAAATGTGTATAGACTACCATCAGTTTAACAAAGTCACAGTTAAGAACAAGTATCCACTTCCCAGAATCGATGACTTATTTGACCAACTTCAGGGTGTTAGTTATTTCTCTAAGATGGACCTCAGATTAGGCTATCATCATCTCAGAGTTAGAGAATATGACATTTTGAAAATAGCTTTTCATACTCGGTGTGGTTACTTTAAATTTCTAGTTATATCCTTTGGTCTTACCAACACACCAGTAGATTTCATGGACTTGATGAACCGTGTGTTCAAGCAGTACTTGGACATGTTAGTCATAGTCTTCATAGATGACATTCTTGTCTATTCCCGCAGTGAGCATGATCATGCAGACCATCTCAGAATCGTGCTTCAGACTCTCAAAGATCATCAGTTGTTCGCCAAATTCAGTAAGTACGAATTTTTCCTACGGTAAGTAGCATTCCATAGTCATATCATTTTTGGTGATGGCATTAGAGTTGATTCTCAAAAGACCAAAGCAGTAAGAAACTGGCCTCGCCCTGTATCTCCAATAGATATCAGGAGTTTCTTGGGTTTGGTTGGCTATTACACACGATTTGTTGAGGTATTTTCTTCTATTGCATTTCCTATGTCCATATTGACTCAGAAAAAAGTCAAGTTTCAGTGGTCAGATCCTTGCGAGAGGAGTTTTCAAGGGTTGAAGACTCGACTCATCTCAACTCTAGTTTTGGCTCTTCCAGATGGTTTCGATGGGTTTGTAGTGTATCATGATGCATCTATAGTAGGTTTGGTTTATTTCCTCATGCAGCATGGTAAGGTCATAGCCTACCCCTTCAGACAGCTTAAACCCCATGAGAAGAATTATCCTACTCATGATCTCGAGTTAGCAGCCGTAGTTTTTGCCTTGAAGATCTAAAGGCATTATCTATATGGAGTTTATATAGATATGTTCACAGATCATAAGATCCTTCAGTATGTCTTTTCTCAAAAAGATCTCAATCTTCGTCAGAGGGGGTAGTTAGAGCTCTTGAAAAATTATGGCATGAGTGTCCTTTACCATGCGGGCAAAGCCAATGTGGTGGACGACGTTCTCAGTAGACTGTTTATGGGTAGTAGTTCTCATGTTGAGGACAGTAAGAGGAAGTTAGCTCAGGAAGTTCATCATTTTGCCCGACTAAGTGTCCGCCTAGTTGATTCTTCAGAGGGTAATATATGGGTTCAGAATAGTTCAGAATCATCACTAGTTTCCGAGGTGAAGAAAAGCAAGATAGATATCCCAGTCTAGTCAAGTTGAAAGAGTCAGTCAAGGATCAAAAATTAGAGGTTTTCTCCCAAGGGGGAGATGGTGTTCTGCATTATCAGGGTCGTCTGTGTGTTCCAGGTGTAGATGACTTAAGGTAGAAATTCTTGAAGAAGCGCATGGTGAGTGTTACTCTATTCATCCAGGGGCCACAAAGAAGTACCGCGACTTGTGGGAGATCTATTGGTGAAGTGAGATGAAGAAAAATATTGTAGAGTTTGTGGCTAAGTGCTCTACATATCAGCAAGTTAAGATAGAGCATCAGAAGCCTAGTGGGTGCATGCAGGAGTTCAGTATTCCCACTTGGAAGTGGAAAGAAGTGAACATGGACTTTGTGATGGGTTTGCCTCGTACTCATCGCCAGCATGATTCAGTTTGGGTCATTGTAGATAGTATGACCAAATCAGCTCATTTCCTTCCATTCCATACCTCTTACTCAGCCGAGGATTACACCTACATTAGAGAGTTAGTCAGATTGCATGGTGTTTCATTATCTATTATCTCAGACAGAGGTACCCAGTTTACCTCTCATTTCTGGAAAGCATTCCAAAAGGGTCTTGGTACCCAAGTTCATCTCAGTACAGCCTTCCATCCTCAGAAAGATGGTCAAGAAGAAATGACCATTCAAACTTTAGAAGATATGCTAAGGGCATGTGAAATTAATTCCAAGGGTAGTTGGGATGACCACTTGCCTTTGATTGAGTTTGCATATAACAATAGTTATCATTCCAGTATTTGGATGGCTTCATTTGAAGCTCTTTATGGTAGGAGATACAGATGTCCAGTCGATTGGTTCGAATTTAGTGAGGCCTCAGTTATAGGGCCTGACTTAGTATTCAATGCCTTAGAAAAAGTCTAGTTGATCAGAGAGAGAAGGGCATGTATTTCCTCCCACAGTCTCAGTTTTAGACTCAGTCTCAGAATAGAACTCAATTCAGTTCTACAGATTCAGGACTACCAGACATAGTCACCCAACTCAACTCAGTACGGAACTCAGTATAGTTCCTCAGAATTTAGAACTGTCAGATACAATCATCCAGTTATCCATAGTACAGTATCAGTTATCCAGTAAATTAGTTGATCAGTATTCAGACTCAGTTTTCAGTGTAATCACGATTTCAATTATGGTATACGTTTTCATGTATGTACTTTTATTCAGTCATACTCATGTTATCCAGTTATTATTGTTCATGCATATGAGCCCATGCGTTTCAGCCTACCTCACTGAGCATACCAGTACATTCAAAGTACTGACGCATGCTTTTCTTTTGCGCTATAATGTCTTATATCATAGGTTCTGACGCACGAGCTTCAGAGCACCCTCAGTAGACCAGACCTTCAGCATTTAGCGTAGTGGTGAGTCATCTTAGTTCGAGAACATGATTACTACTTACAGTATTTCAATATATGTCAGTAAACAAAGTTAGTTGGGGACTTTTCCCATCAACTCCACAGTTCAGACAGTTAGAGGCTTCGCAGACTAGAGTGTTTTCAGATAGTTATTCAGATTTCAGTACTTTGTTCAATTTTGGTATTTAATACCGCATTCAGTATTATTCAGTATTATTTTCAGATTGAACCTTATGGCAAGTTTTTGCCTAATTCCGCATATGATTCAGTATTATTATTCAGTTATTGCAGCAGATACAGTCATGGGTTAGCTTGTGGTCCTTCGAGATTATGAGCACCGTGTAGCGTCCGGAGTACAAACTCGAGGCGTTACAAAACTGCTAGATCTTTGTGGACTGGTTATATGTGGAATAAGTATTGCAAAAAATTTATTCCAATAGTAGTTCAATGGAGGAGTGGGACTCAGATGTGGAAGAAAATGTTAGAATCAAGGGATGCTATTGAACAGGAAATCTGGTAGGAGCCTACTGTAGGATCCTGTAATATTTGGTTTGACAACTGGTCCAGACTGGGGGCTTTGTACTATGTGGTAGATTCAGATTTTCCTATTAATGAAGATGAAGGTGATATTGAAAAACTGATTGTTGGTGATTCTTGGGACATTCAAAAAATGCAGAGAGTATTATCCTATGACATTATTCAGCATGTTGTTGACAACATAACTATCAGCCAGAATGCATCACCATGGGATTTTCCATGGTGGATGCCAATAATAAGTGGAAAGTTTATAGTTTCCAGTGCATACAACTTGCTTAGACATAGAAAGAAAACAGAGAAGAAGTGGAAGTACATATGGAATAAAGGGTCCCTGTGAAGATAAAAAAAATTATATGGAGGTTGTGGTTCATTAAAATTCTTGTGGATAATATACTGCAAAGATGTGGAATCAATTTGGTTTCTAGATGTAGGTGTTGTGTATTACCACAAGTGAATACAATTCATCATCTGTTTATTTCAAGCAGTTTTGCATCCAGGCTATTGCACTATTATGCATTGAGTGTGGGGGTTGAAGGACCATTTATACAATGTCATCAAACATTGTCAAAATGGTGGAGTACAAGTTTTAAGGAGAGGATTAAACCTATTGCTCAGGTTATTCTAGTTTTTATATGTTAGAAATTATGGAAAAGGAGAAACAAAATAAATTATGTTGGTTCCATGTCAATGTATCGGGTCATTCATGAGATAGATGATAATCTACACAATTTGACCCTAGTGAAATATCCAAAGTTCCAGAAAGTCCCTCATACATGGCATCTAATAGTTGAATTTTTGTAGAAGTATAAACAGAAGGTGCACACAGAAGTTGTAAAGTGGATAAAACCTACACAAGGATGGTCTAAGTGCAATTCTGACGACACTTCAAAAGAAAATCCTGGTGCAAGCTCTAGCCTTTTGTATAAGGAATGGGGAGGGTGATTTGATTTATGCTTCATGTAGGCAGATACATGACAATACTAGTATTTATGCAGAGGCATTAGCAATGATGGAAGGTTGCAGTTACTGTATAGAACATCAGATAATGTCTTTGGAGCTTGAAACTAATTCATCTACACTAGTAAAAATGGTGAAAGGGGAGTGGGAAATTCCCTGGATCATAAGTGGTATTGTAAGGAGGATAAAAGACATGATGGGGTTCGGAGTGGTCAGAGTGCAACATACTTACAAAGAAGGAAACTTCCTTACGGTTTTTTAGCTAACTAGTGTTTTAATTTTGCAGGTACAATCAATTTTAACAATTTCAAGGAGTTACCAAAGAGGGCTAAAATAATTACAATGCATGATTAAAAAACAGATTCCACATCTTAGAGTTAGAAGAATGAAGCAACAACTACCAGATTAGCTAGGGTCAGATAAAAGACCATCACAATACTCTCAAGGTAGTAAGGGAAAGAAGACATGGAAGACTCATTTGAATCACAAATTTTAATCGGTTAGGGTATTACATATACAGGTCAGCTTCACAATTGATAATTTACTAAAATTGTAGGATTGTTTAAACTAATGTAAAGGTGGTATTAATCTCTACGAGATTCATTCCTTTACAAAGGAATAAACAAAACTACATACTAGTAGATGTCAAAGATTGAATAAACTGGTGTAGTCTTACTTAAATTAACATAGATGTTAGTACTTAGGGGTCGTTTGGTAGGCTGTATTAGAAAAAATAGTCCATGTATTAAGTGTGGTATTAACTAATACTATGTTTGGTAGAATTTTGGATCAATGTATTACTAATACCATGTATTAGTTATACACCCTACATGGTATTATAAGGTGTATTACTAATACATCACATATGGTGGTATTAGTAATACATGGATTTTAATACCATGGGATTAGCATGTGTAAATACAAAAATATCCCTCAAATTCTTTTAAACATTTTTTATTTTCTTAATTTTATTTTTTATATTTGTACTAATAAATTAGTTTACAAATTTTATTATTATTTACAAAAATGTCCTCAAATTTCTTTAATTTTTTTTCTAAATCTTTTTCAATTTATTCAATATGAGTTACTTCTTTTCAATTTATTAAAATAATAATATCCCTACAAATAATTTTAGTTATAAAAAAACTAGTCCATTAACTTAAAAAATATTTATTGGTCAAAATCCAAAAACAAATTGCATACAAGCTTTAATTTTGGAAATAGGATATTTATAAATAAAAATAATTTTTCTACTTAGTTTAACACTCTATAGAATACAATTTTATGTTAATAATGATTTTATTGTCTCATCCAAAAGTTACACATACCTCCCTCCTACTTAAAAATATCACAAAGTGGGAACATCAAGCAAATAATAAACAAATAAAGAAAAAAGATAATTAAAAAAATAATTTTTGTAAGTGAATGATTAAATCTTAAAATTCTAAAGTAAATAATTAGTTATATTGTTAACATTTTTTATTTTAAAAAAAGAATAATAAACTTTTGCAAAGAAAATACACAAAGTTATAATATGTCGAGGATATTTTTGTAAACAAACAATATTGTTTTTAACATATAACAATAAATATTGTTTTCAATACATCGAACCAAATGCTGCATAAAAAATAATTCCAGTATTACTAATCTCTGCACTACTAATCTCAGTATTATTAATACAACATATACAGTATTATCTTATGCACTCTATCAAACGACCCCTTAGAGTTTTATTCCAGTGGAGTGGACTATACAACACCTAGTGAGAGATTTACGTGAGAAAGTGTAATCGATTCAAAGTTATTAATATCCCTACGTTAAATAAAGCTAGACACTATCGAGCTACAAATCGAAGTTAGTGAAGCAGCTTACCTCATTTCCAAGCATGGAAAGAATAGATTTTCAGAATTATATATGATATCAAGTTCCTACAATAAAATCGTTGGAGTTAATTTCTACTTACAGCTATGAACGAAATGGTTTTAGCTAGTAGAATACTTAGATTTTTCAAGATCTGGAAGTTGGGAGCTATCATCAGCATTGGAATTCACAAGTAAAATCAACATCGTACCATCAGCGACACAACAAATCAATTGGAGAGGTTTTCTCAAGAACATCAAGGGTTGCTGGATGTGAAGCTTTTCTCTAGAAGCTTCAATAGCTGCTTGGTTTCCAAGAACATCAAGGGTTGCTGGGTGTGAAGATTTTCTCTACAAGCTTCAATAGCAACTTGGTTTCCTAATCTGATGCCCTAGTTACTTTATTGTAGGGCTGTGCAAATTTCGGTTCAAACTGTTAACCCGAACCGATAAATACTTTATGGTTTAACGGTTCGTTTTTTTTTACTATCGGGTCGGGTGTCGGTTTAAAATTTCCAACTAACGGGTTAACGGTTCGGGACTCGGGATTGCTTATTTTTTTATCGGGACACCCGATAGCCCGATAAGAGAATGTACAGTATATCCATTATATGCTAAAATGCCCAAGCCCCAATTCAGCAAAACTGGCCCAAAACTACTCTAAAGGCCCAATTCCCCTCCAAACCTAGTACTTACTACTTAAGATACCTAGGGAGATGACAGTAGTTAGGGTTCATTCTATTTTAATACTAGTACCAGGTGGCGGAGGCATCATAGACTGCAGCGGAGGTCCCGAAGGTGGCGGCATCATTGACGGCGGCGGCGGTTGTGGTCCTCCTCCGCTAGTACCGGGTGGTGCTATGTTACTACTGTTCCACATTTCTTGTCCGTTTCCACTCCACATAGCTTCATTAGAAGACGAAATCTCAAACTACATAGATCAGATCCTCGGGAAATGCAAAAACCCTAGCTACATAAAGCAAATCTATTTACAGAGGGAGACGGAGAGGGGTATGGTAGAAGTGAAGTAGAAAACTGGGGTAGGGCAACTTTGGAGGGTTTATAACGAAGAGGGTAACACCGACTTGTATAAAAATTTCATCTTCTTAGTCAAGTTCCGCCTTCCCAAGTTCCCATTAATACCATCTTCTACTCAACTTTCTTGGTTTTCTTCTTTGAAGCAAAAGGTGGCTCGACTTATTACACTCGTGAAACGTCTACTGAAACGTCATTTCAAGGGCGAAACTCGTGGATCGCTCTAGGATATTTACTGAGTCCCATCTGCATATAACAAACTGTTATATTACTACGGAGGTAAGACTGTTAGAAGTTATTTTTGCGAATTCTTGCTATAGTCTGCCTCAGTCAGACACTCACGCTGCGATTTTTTTCAATTTTCACATCTGCAAATTGCGATCTGTCTGCAGTCTGCCTCACTCATACTCATCGGCTTAAAGACCGCCTCAGCCTCTCCCAGTCCCTCTCAACAGTCAAGTGGTCAACACTCAACAGGTAAGAATTTTTGATTTTGCTCGATTTCATTCTTAGATGTCTTCTGCTAATCTGCTTCATCTTCAATTCCTGCATATGACTATAGAATACTCCTTAAAAACACCAAGATTGAAGATTCCATGATGGGGCAGTGTTAACATAAGATTTGTTATTAAAACTAAGGCTACCGCTAATGCCTAATCCTATTAACAATTTAACTGCTTGAAATTATTGCCTATTGGTATAAATGAGTAAATTGAAGTACAAAGAAGAAGAAATTTGTCTTACTGTTGTCTGAAGTTAAATATTCAGAAGAAATTTTGTTTTATGGATATTAGAATTATTATTTATTGTTGAACGAGATATGATTGTCAGTTGAAGTGAAAAATAGATGGATTTTTCTTATATGCACTTTAGTTACTTTGTAAGGTATGTATAAGTTTGTTATGAAATTGGTTGTTGTGAAGTCTGTTAGTCACTGCTCAGTACTTAATGCTTATATGTTGATATTCTGTGATCGTGTGTTCTATCATGCTCTATGCACAACTGCACATTGTCAAGTTTTGGTGATTTGGTCATGTTATGTAGTAATTTTGTTGTTGGCTTGTTGTTTGATTATTTTTATTTTAAAATTACAGTCATATTGATACAACATGTCACAAGATACTAGAGTTGATAAAGTGATTGGTGAGAGTGTAGCTTCTGATTCGAATGTAGTGAATCAAAATTCAATAGTTGAGTCTAAAGCAAAGAAAGAAAGGAGAAAAAGATCTGTTGCATGGGATCATTTTACTAGTAAAGTTGATTCGTAAGGAATTAAAAAAGGTGTGTGTAATTATTGTAAGAAAGAGTATTTAGCTGATACAAAAGAATATGGTACGACGGCAATGCTTGGTCATATAGGAAAATGCAAAAAAATACCTTGTAATGTTGATACTAGGCAATCAAAGATAGCATTTCAACCGGTTACGGGGGGTAACAAGGGTGATGTATCAATTGTTTCATGGAAATTTGATCAAGAAGAGTGTAGAAAAGCATTGTGTCGTATGATAATTCTTGATGAGCTTCCTTTTAGATTTGTTGAAAAAGAAGGCTTTAAACAATTTATGAAAGTGGTACAACTTTTGTTTCGAATTCCTTCTCGTACAACTGTTACTCGTGATTGTTTTGATCTCTTTGATGAAGAGAAAAATAAAATGAGGAGCATTTTTAAGGAAACTCAACAAAGAGTGTGTATAACGACTGATACTTGGACTTCTGTGCAAAGAATTAATTATGTGTGTATCACTGCTCATTGGATTGATAAAAATTGGACTTTGCATAAAAGATTTAGCAAAGGGCATTGTTAAGTGTTTGCATGAGTGGGGATTGCATCGGATTTTCACGGTTACTGTTGATAATGCTAGTTCAAATAGTGTGTGGCTGAGTTGTCTAAGCAATTGACTAAGTGGGGGACCAATCTTTTAGGTGGTAAGCATCTTCATGTTAGGTGTATGGCGCATATAATAAACCTTGTCGTTCAAGATGGCATAAAAGAAGCAAATATTTCAATTGAACGAATTAGGCAAGCAGTGAGATACATTAGGCAATCTCCTGCTAGATGGAAGAACTTTTAGGAATGTTGTGTCGGTGAAAATCTTGCAAAAAAATCTTTATGCTTAGATGTTCCCACAAGGTGGAATTCCACCTACTTGATGTTGAATAGGGCTATTGAATATGAGGGTGCAATTTTGACTTATGTTGATCGTGATATTGGGTTGGCACATCATCTCGAGTTTGGCCATATCTGTGTGTGTGATGGTGATAGTGATATTGTGGATGAAGAACAACCTGTAGGTTCACTTTTGTGTAGTGATTGGGATAGCGTTAAAAGGATTGCAAAATTTCTTGAATTATTTTTTAAGCTCACTTTGAAGGTTTCTGGATCATTATATATTACATCAAATATTCATTTTCTTGAAATTTGTCAAGTTGGTTTTTGTTTGTCAAAATTGATATCAAGTGATGATATTGTGTTGGCTCAAATGGCAACAAACATGAAGAAGAAATTTGAAAAATATAGGGGTGATCCAACAAAAATGAATAAGATGCTTTTTATACCTTGTGTTTTGGATGCTCGTCACAAGTTTACCACTCTTAGTTTTGCACTTAAGAAGATGTTTGGGGATAATGGAGCAACTATAGAAAAAGATGTGCGAGAGTACATGAAATCATTGTTTAATGAGTATTCATTGTCTGCTTCAAAAGACAAATGTGGTAAACTATCTTCAGAAGTGGAGGCTTCTAGTTCAAGTTCTATGGTTGATATTGGAGACTTTTATGAGGAGTTGAGTAGACACACATCTGGGAGTGGAGCCGGGAATTCTAAGTCGGAGTTGGATAAATATCTTGCAGAAGATACTGAAGTTGGAACGTCCGATTTTAATGTATTACTTTGGTGGAAGTATAACTCGGCTAGATTTCCCTTTCTTTCTGAGATGGTTCGAGATATTTTAGCTATTCCTATTTCTAGTGTAGCATCGGAATGTGCTTTCAGTACCGGGGGCGTGTTCTTGATTCATTTAGGAGTTCATTAACTTCTAAATTGGTAGAAGCTCTAGTGTGTCTACAGGATTGGCTTCGAAGTGAATCACAACCTATAAGTATCGAGGAGGATTTAGATTCTCTTGAGCAACTTGAACAAGGTAAAAAAAAAAATCTTGTATTTGGTGAATTATTTATTTAATATTTTTGTTGCTTGAGTCTTGACTTGTTCTTTTAATTTATTTAGATTTGGCCAAAGTTGGAAAAGAACCTAGCATTGATGACATATAGCAACTTGAACAAAGGTAAGAAAAGAATATTGCATTTGAATTTTAGTTTATGGAATTTGCACACTGGTCACTGAATGTATGGTTTCTGGTTTCTGAATTTTTTGCAGTTTTGTGCACTGATTTTCTGTTTTCAGTGATTTGCACAAATTTTTTATTTTCAGTGATTTGCACTGATTTCTGGAATTTGCAGTATGTATGTACACTGATTTGCAGTTTTTTGTTTTGTACACTGTTTTTCTATTTGCAGTCATTTGCAATGATTTTCTGTTTTCATGAACTTGCAGTATGTATGTACACTAATTTGCAGTTTCTATTTTGTACATTGTTTTTCTGTTTGCAGTCATTTACAATGATTTTCTGTTTTCATAGATTTGCACTGGTTTTTGAAATTTGCAGTATGTATGTACACTGATTTGCAGTTTTTGATTTGTACACTGATTTTTTGTTTGCAGTGATTTGCATTGATTTTCTATTTTCATGAATTTGCACTGGTTTTTAGAATTTGCAGTATGTTTTGTTCAATGATTTTCTGTTTGCAGTATGTTGAATATATGTATGTATGTTGAAGGCATGTATGATTTTCTGTTGAAGGCATATATCATTGCCTCCCACGACCCACATGACTATACAGTAAATGATTTTTTGAGTAAATCAAAACCAACTCAACTGAAACATAGGATATAGGGGTACTAGTTGAGACTTTCTGTTTTTTCTTTTTGGGGTTCATTGGAACCATCAAGGCATTTTGGAAGTCTCAATGTATCATTAGCTGTTGTGAATGTGAGAAGCAGCACTCACTCCCTACAAGCCAATTTGAAAAAACAAAATAATATATGATACATTAGAATAGTTTATTTTCTATGCACAACCAGGTAATCTAAAGACAAACTATCCATAGAGACCATGTCCATCATAGTATTTTGATTTTGGTTTTTTCTTTTATCTTATATAGTTAAAGTTGTTTGGGATATTTCTAATATTTTTGTTTATCTATTAATTAGGTTTCATCATGTCTCAACGTCGTGGTCCTAAAGTTTGATCACCTGTTTGGAATCACTATCAAAAGCTTGAAGAAGATGATGCAAAAGCTTGAAGAAGATGGTGATGGAGGGTGCAAAGTGAAGTGTATTCATTGTGGTAATGTTTTTAATTACCATCCACGACATACTGGGACTATGTGCTTGAGGAATCATGTTGATCGTTGTTTGGAGAGGATGCAGTATCGTTCTCAGACTTGAGTAGTAATTAGTATTGTTACTATGTTTGGACTTTGGAATTTGAACTTAATTTTCCACTTCTGTGAGCATGTGACTTGTATCTTTGGATTTTTCTATTTTGTTTGTACTAGCAGTTTTAAATTAATTTGTGACTTAGAGTTTTAATGTTTAATGTTAATGGTTAACCCGATAACCGAACCGATAACAATGAAAAATCGATAAACCGATAATCGATTAACCAATATCTTAACGGTTCTTTAACGGTTTAGCATATATACAAACCGATAATGAATAAGTGAAACCGATAATTTTCAAAATCGAACCGAACCGATCGATATGCAACCCTACTTTATTGTATTTGTTGTCTTTTTAGTTATTGGACCGGGTCACTTTTGGGCTCGATCGTGCAAATAACATTTTGTTTTTTAATAAAAAAGGTTGTTGGTCCAACTTTAACTAAAAGACTTCATGATTATATGATAACTTACCGAAAAATTAAACATAAATAAGAAAGTGGATGTTAAAAATTAAACATAAATAAGAAAGTGGATGTAAAATTTAGGCCTGTTTGGCCATGAATTTTTTTTTATTTTTTCGAAAAAAAAAATCGGAGTTGAAAATTGTGGTGTTTGGATATGAAAATTCGAAAAAAAAAATCTGAAAAGGGAAAACAGGTTTTTGTTGTTTTCACAATTTTTCAACTCCAATTTCAACTTTTAGTATTATTACATACAACCCTAATCTTTTAAATTTTTACGTAAAACTCTCCTTATTACATTACTTTTTCAATATTACGTATATAGCAGTTTTAAAGAATAAGATAATTATAATTTCAAACTCAATGCTATCCTAATTAATATATATCTCTTTTTCTCTCTCATCAATATTTTTCTCCCTTATTTAAGACATTATTTTACTGCTAATTTATATTTATAACCATAAATATTTAAAGTATTATATTTATAACAGAAATATACAAAGTATGTTATATATAAAGTTTATACCATGTATATACCCTATACACACATATATAAATATACAAAGTATTAAGAAACATACTAAGTATATTTATAACATAAATATACAAAGTATGTTATATATGGAGTTTATACCATGTATATACCATCTACACATATATAAATATACAAAGTATAAAGAAACATACTAAGCATATTTATATATTTATGGTATATGATATAATATACCATAAATATGCAAAGTATGTTTTACATAGAAATAATTTATTTGCACACAGTAAAATCTTTCATGTATAAGAAAATTAAAGAAATAAATTAGCGGCACCCTAAAATTTAATAACAACTCATCATTTCCTATTTTTTAGGAATGAAAATTAAAAGAAATAAATTAAATAAATTTCTAAAAAAATAAATTTGTTTGAAAGATAATATTTGTTACCTAAAAAATAGAAAGCAGTGATCTGTTAATATAACATCCATATTTAAAAATTTCAGATATGAGAAAAAGGCTATTAATGTAAATATTATATATGTCATAATTGAAATTCATTAAATATGGTCATGTATATGTAATTATTTTTATAAAAGTGGCTAATTGTGTTCTTTTCCATTAGCAGGTAAATTTTAGTTGAGTGATTTTAATAATTTGTAAAAGTTAGGACATAAAATCATATTTAATTAATTTTTTCAAAAGTAAAATAAAAAATAAAAAAAGACATGATCAAACACAATTCCAACTCCAATTTCAACCCCAACTTCAACTCCAATTTCAACCACAACTTCAACTCCAACTCTGAAATTTTTTAGTTTTCATGGCCAAACGGTTGGCCCTAACCGTTTGGCCATGGATATTTTTCCTTTTTTTCCGATTTTTTTTTCGGAGTTGAAAATTATGGTATTTGACCATGAAACTTTGAAAAAAAAATCTGGAATAAAATTTCGAAAATGGAAAACAACTTTTTGTTGTTTTTCCTTTTTTCCACTTCCAATTTCAACTTCTATTATTATTACATATAACCCCAATCTTTAAATTTTTACACAAAACCCTCTTATTAACTAAATTCCGTAATTTTTTTACAAAGACCAAATTCAATAAAATAATTAATTCAAGTGAAAATAATTAAAAATTTGCATCAACAAATTTAAGAATATATAAAATATATTTATATCTATCAATCATATTTATCAAAATATATTTTTGTCTATTTAATCGATTATGATTAGATAAACTTATTTAGCTCGTGCTTGTGATATTTTAATTCAAATTTTAGAAGAATAACAATCATAATAATTAATTTGTTGTTAATTATTTTATCAATTGAAGACATATAAATTATTTTCTCAACATTTGCTTGTATGTTAGTAGGTACTCCCTCCGTCCCATTTTACTCATCCCAAATTGGGATGACACATCTATTAAAAATAATAATAAATAACATGGCTAGTTTATCATAATACCCCTGTTAAATGATGTTTACATTTTAATTTTAAAAAAAAAGTAATTAATACAAAGAGTAAAATATGGGGAAAAAAAATTGTCTTGTCTTGATAAGTAAGAAAGGACAAGTAAAATGGGACACCAGATTAGAAAATTTGGGACGAGTAAAATGGGACGGAGGGAGTAAATTAGTAATTGGGTGATTTTGATAATTTTTAAAAGTTGAGGGCATAAAATTATATTAAATTTTTTTTTTTTCAAAAGTCTTAAAATTATTTTTTTAAAAAAAATGGTCAAACACAACTCCAACTCAACTTCAACTCCAACTCCAACTCCAACTCCAACTCAAAAAAAAATAAAAAAAATTCATGGTGAAACGGCAACTTACAATTTCGGAATACAGTGTATATAATTTTCCAGAACAGTCCATTTGGTGTATTTTCTTTTTCCAAAAATATCCATTTTTACGTCTATATATACATCATCATCTGCTCTTATTTGCACGGTTCAACATTTTATTTTATTTTCCGGATAAGGCGTTTTATTTCTGTCCGATTTATGCTCCCCTTCTTCACTCTCATCCATTTCTAAATCTTCATCATGCTAGTATCCATTTGAATCATCTCTTCAAATCGCTAAAAACGAATAATTATCGATTTTCATTTCTCTATAACTTCAGATCCCTAAGCTAGGGTTTTGAATTAGGAATTTCTTACACTTTTTTTCTTTTGTGAAGAGCATCGGACAATGCATTCGGTGCCTTCTGTATTATTTGATCTATTTACTCCACCGCACGCTGCGTCTTTTTATGGTTTTTTGTGTTTTCATCATCTGAAAAATATGGAGAAATTTGATCGGGTTAATAGTCTTAGTTGACGTTTAATATATTTTTTTTTTTGATCGCTGGTATTTTTCATTTCCCTAATATTTTTGTACCCGAATCTGTTGGTATAGCCGTGGTGTTTTAGTTTTTTTTTTTTAGCGGTGTGTGATCTTGTGTGGAGGATCTGACAAGGTTTATTTCAACCGGCGAAATACAGAGGTAATAATTTGATTATGTTTTGATTGATTTTTATTTGTTAATTAATCAATGAAGCATGAGATTTGGATAGAGTTGTTTGGAATGATTTTATGTTCACTTTAATTGTTGTAACTGGTGGTGATGAGAGGTAGAGCCAGATCCAGATCCAGGATTTGATGTTTTTGATTGTATTTTGAATGTGTGTAGCTGTTGAACGATCTCTATCGTCCATATGCAGTTGTGAAGTTGTAACATTGTAGCTTGAATAAGTGTATTTCCTTGTTAAAGTGTGTTCAAATCTTGCTCATTTTTGTTTATTTGTGTCTTGTCAAACACGATGTGTTACTAATTTTTTTGTCTTGCGTAGTGGTTTGTTAGTTGCGGAGAAGAAAGTCAAATATGATACGATAATGTCTTTATATGATAAGCAAATATCTAAAGGATTTATTACAACAATATATCCAGTGTAATTCCGGGTTTGAGGAGGGTAGAGTGACACAGACCTTACCCTCTACCTTTCGGAGGTAGAGAGGCTGTTTTTGAAAGACCCTTGGGTCCAAGTGTAGTAAAAGGATTTACAAACCTATAGAAAAGAGAGAAAAAAAAGAAATATTGTCTATATTATGGGATAAAGAATCACTAACTGAAAGCTTCCAAGGGTGTGATCTAGTGATTGATGAAGTGGATTAAGAAGCATGAGGTCTCAAGTTCAAATTCCAGTGGAGATGAAAACATTTAATGCTGTCCTATCCTTTGGTGGACAAAGTTACCAGTACTTGTTGCTGGGTGAGAGGTGGCAGATGAAAACACTAAATACAGTCCTATCCTTTGGTGGACAGAGTTACCAGTACTTGTTGCTGGGTGAGAGGTGGCAGGTATTCATAAAATCAGTCGAAGTGCGTGCAAGTTGGCCGAGAAACCAAGAACATACCCTGTGTAATCCCACAAGGTTGAGTCTGGGGAGGGTAAGAGTGTACGTAACTACTGCACAAGTGAGGTAGAGAGGCTATTCTGACAGACTCTCGTTATTAAAACATAGTGAAAGAGAAAGTAAAGAGAGTCAAGAATTAATTAAAGCAAAAAAAAAACTATTTATATTAATAAAAAATATAAGTAAAAGAACAACAACGACATACTTAAAATATTCCCACACAGTGGGGTCTGGACAGGGTAGGTTTACGCAGTCCATACCTCTACCTCTACCTCGGATGAGGTAGAGAGGCTGTTTTCGTAAAGAAAAATCAACGAAAAAGATAAAAATGAAAAGGAAAGAGCTTAAGCCCTTTGCAGCAAGCAAAAGAGAGTCAAAGCCAGGGCTGCAAATTAGATTCGAAACCCCATCACTTGGATGGAACATTCAGCCTTTTTTCCATTGGCACCTTTTGCTCTTTTGTTACTCCACGATTAATATATATTCCATTGCTTATATATACACACATATACAAAGTTTCAACCGAGGCATCTGGATGCCACGGCACCCCAACCGTATACATAGATCTGCCCATGTTATCACATCTTCAAATAATCTTGTTCTTTTTTATTTTTTAAAATCAATTTTCATTGCCCTGCTTTTTGGTTATGATATAAATAAATACAAGTCGGCCACGTTTACCCCCCCCCCACCACCACAAAAAAAAAAACCAATACAACAACAACAACAACAAACCCAGTATATTCCCACATAGTGGGGTCTAGGGAGGGTAGTGTGTACGCAGTCCATACCACTACTTCTCAAGAGGTAGAGAGGCTATTTCCGATAGACCCCCGGCTCAAGATAAAATGCTGTATGCAAATGCATCAAAAGCATAGAACACGATAAAATAACATAGAAATGACATCGCCCAAAAAAAAAACAATCACCACCCAAAAACTCAAGATCCATAACCGATGCTCAATCTTCCCCTTATCAAGTGGACCATATTTATTAAACCCAAACCATTGGGAGGTGGCAGGCATTCCTGGAATTAGTCGAAATGCACGTAAGCTGGCCTGGACACCACGGTTATTAAAAAGAAAAAGGAATCACCACCCAAAAACCAAAATCCATAACTGGCGCTTAATTTTCCCCTTATCGAGAGAACCATGTTTATTAAATCCAAACCATTAAATATCATAAATAGAAAATTTAATGGCGGCATATGTATCTAGCAAGTCTCATAGACCGTCTTTCTGGTCGTGGCGGCAGTTTAAGAAGTGGAGAATTTAATGCCATATATAATATACTACACATAAATAGGTCACGTAACCATATGCACAGTAATCTAATCTCTGTAAAAACATGTAAAATATGCATCTACTATGTAAATTCTGTATATTGGTATGTCCAGGGGCGCATCCAATTAATGAATAAGCTATCATAATCCTGGATTCACTATGAAATATTTACAGATATTTAGTTGATTTCTTACTATATATACATGGTCTGTACAAATGAATGGTCGTGATACTAATGTGCTTAGATTTTATTTGCTCACTTTGGCAGGTCTTGCTGCTCTCTTTGTAATTGATGGACGATTTCCCTGCTAGCTACAAGTTGGTGTCTGAAAATGTAGGCGCTCTTTGCATGTCATCAAAGGAGACGCCTAATTGTGATTTTGGAAATATAGAAGGTCTCTCTGTATATGATCTTGGCTACCATTTCACTGATTATCTCAATATTCAGGACGCTGAAGACTCAAATGGTAAGCGCAATGTTGAGACCGTGAAGGAAGATGTAAGTAAAGATTCCCATGGAAGTGACCCTGGTGCTGCTTCTGCAAAACGCTTGATCAAATGTGCAACATTTCCATGCTCTGGTATCAGCATGCCTCCTGCAGAATTTGGTAGGAAGGTGCCAGAGGATGACATGAATGCTGAAGTAATAACACATGGTGCTGATGCCAAATCTCCTGATTTTCCTTACTCACGTTCCATTTCCCTGCCAGTGAGTTTTCTGTGTTTCAATAATGCTCTTCATCAAGTTCCTTTTCCTTGGTGTGTTGACATTATGATAGAGGCTTTTTTGATCTTGTTGCCTATTTCTTATCCGTGAAAATGTATTGTCAAATACTTACATATATCTTGTTTTCATTAACACAATCAACAATTGTCTGCTTATGTTACCTATCAATAAAGTAGGACATAGGTAATCTCAGATACAACTAATGGTGAGGTATGTGAGTATTAAAAAAGAAGGTTTTTAAGGTAAGGTATGATTTATCCAAAAAAAAAAAGTTAATGGTAAGTTATGTTGTGTTTGTTTCAGTGTGGATTGGTACTTCCTTTACTTTTTCAGGGATGAATATGTATTACATATGATTATTGCATAGAATGATGTTTGAAAATTGAAATGTAGGATCGAGCTCTCTCTCCTTCCTTTTATACCCTTATATTTGTTCCGCCGTTGGATATGGTTTGACCACTTTTCCTTTTGTTTTTGGTTTTTAGCTGTTCTCCTTGAGGTTATTATCAATGTGAATCCGACAAGCTGCAATTTCTTGGATTAAGTTTTTGGTTTGAGTTGTTTGTAACCATTATTTGCTTTTGGTTTTTAGTTGCTTGGTCTTATATACTTTGACCTCGAGTTAGTGGTCAGCGTGAATACTACTTGTGGGAAGTGCTAATGGTTTGTATACCATGTTTCAGTTTCTTCTGAGGTATGTGTTGGTTATGCCCGATTCAGTGTAGGATTGGTTTTGCTATCCATTTCCATGATTAGGAGTATGTTTATATCAAGGAAAAAAAGCATATGAGTAAAAGGAATACAATTTACCTTGTAAAAAAATAAATAATAGGATATACAGACAAATATTCGTTCATACCCATAAATTGGTTTTCTTTTTTGGTTATACTCTGACCGCTTTTTCCTGGTATGCTGCTTCTGATCTTTGCATTCTCCTTAGGGTTGTTAGCAATGTGACTCCCACAAGCCATTGTTTCTTGGCTTTCGTGGATTTAATTAGTATTGTAAGCAATGTGACTAGTTGTATTACACAGTGAAGTTACAGTATAATGGAAATAGCACTGGAGCATAGAACTGCTGTATCAGATACAGAGTGACCCTAAATGGCGATTGTTTCACGGTTGAGCAATCAAGTAACTGCAGATGTTAACAGTCCTATTTTTTCTTCTTTCCTTTTCTGTGTTTTTTTCTTTCAGACTCCATTGAAGCTTGTATCTGCCATAAAAGGCAGCCGTGAGAAACAAGGCAGTGTACCAAGGAAGCTGACTGTAACATGGGCTCCGGATGTGTATGACCCTATTCCAACATCAGTTTCACATTTTCCAAGCAAGGGACAAAGCCATAAGAGTGGCAAGAAGAAGAATGGAAAGAATAAGCAAAAAAACAATGGCAAATCTTCCCGTGGGAGCAAGGGTAGAGACAAGAAACAAGCTCGGAAACATGGAGGGAGTTCTCAGATAAGTTACCATCCTCTTGATGATAGCAACAGTGCCTCGTCGAGTGAGGTACAGTCTAGTGTTGTGGAATTTGATGTTGGCAGCCAAGATCCATTTTGTGGGAGCAGTTTTCTTAAGAACTCCATCACAAAACTTCACTTCCCAGTTGCAGAGGCTAGCTGAACCCCCTTTTTGATCTTAGTGTCTCTCTAACCAAGTTGTGTAAATAAATAAGTGTGAGGGCTTTGTTGAGTAGTGTAAGTTGTGGAAACAGTTGTAGACTCATAGTTAGTCGTGGCATGTTCGTGCTAAACTTTTCAACTGTTGTCATGTCAGTGGAGTCGATAGTTTCTGCTATGCTGTGTCATGCTGTTTTTTCCGTTTGACCATAATTTCATGCTAGTTCGACAAGTTAAAATTTTCATTGCGCTTCCCAAATACGAACATCATCTACAAGTATACTCCTCCAAAGATTCAATACCTAAGAGGTTGCATTTTTAAGTCTCTTAGTGCTTATTCTAAAGGCAGGCTACTGCCTTTTTCAAGATGAAAGCTCCTTAGGTTTGAAGTTACATTTGCAAATTTGGGAGTAATTTTCGCGGATAGTCATCTGTGTTTTTGTAATTGTCTATAAATATTTTTTTTTTTTTTAGGACAAGAATATCACTCAACTATTTCTATTTTCTTCAAAAAATACTTTTAACACTTTAAAAAAAATCTTCTCTTCTACTTGGCATGCCATGTTGCTAAATTCTTTTATTATCTTAATTATAAACCTATTCAATTTTTCAAGTTCATTTATTCAAACTCAAGTCTTATAAACTATAAGAAAAAAATTAAATTACGTAATATTTTATTTTATTTGAGAGAATTTATAAAGGAATTTACTGGTAACCTAATTCTCTACAAGTTTTTCAATCAAACTAATACGATGAAAAACCTACAATTTTTTTTTTATCAAACAAAATTTGAAGAAGAAAATCTTAGAATATTTTTTGTCAAGCAAAATTCAATAGCAAAATTTTAAGGTAATTATCACCTGAAAATTTTAATTTGTATGTAATCACCTGCAAAATTTTAAGCAAGATCTTTTTGATACAAAGATAGTAAGAAAATGGATTCTTCGTGCAGATTTTCCCTAAGTAAATTTCATAAACAAATCAAGTAAATCCGCAAAGTTTAACATAGGAAAAAACTTCCGAAAATAGAAATTTATTATTTTTAATTTCATTTTTTCATTTTATTTTTTGTTTCTATTATACTATATTTTATCTTATTATTTAATTAAACACCAATTTATATCCTTTTCACATCCTAAACCCATAAAAAGCAAGTGATAATTGGTGGGTACTATTTCAAAGATTCATTTGTAATATTAGATCATTTTGTTAATATTTTTTTAAAAAAATTAATTTGTTTCATGACTAAATAATTTTTCTTTCCTTCAATAATAGTACATTTACGTAATCCGAAAGCCATTATTTTTATTTTTTTTTACATTTTAAAAATCTTTAGTATATGAAATAAAAAAAAAAAGATATTAAATTAGTACCAATTCATATAAATACCTTGAGTTTTAAAAATATTATTAAATGGTAAATAAATAAATTTTTAAAACTTTGAAAAGTACCAAATAAAATAATTCAATCCTTTAGTTTTATGTGTACACTTGGACACATCAACTACTTCATTGATGAGTAATGTGCATAGCATTACCAGAAGAATTATTTTCCTTCAAGTTGTGTGATTATCTAATATTTTTATCATGTGATGTAATTTTTCTCACATCGAATAAAGAATAAATATAATTTATTTCTATTTTTTAAGAAAGACAAAATAAATATAAAATTTAAAGTATATAATTAAATTGTTCTTCAATAATAAATATATCATGTGTATTTATTTTTTTAAAAGAAATAAGACTAAATTTAGTTAAATAAGTTTGATAAGTTAAATAGATCTATTTCTTATATATATAAAAAAAATTAATGACATGACATGCAAACTAGGAGAGAAGAAATGTTTTTGATGTGTCAAGTATTTTTTTAGGAAAATAGGAATAATTGGGTGATATTATTGTCATAGAAGAAATAAAAATAATATTTGTAGGCAATTATAAAAAAATGGGTGACTATCCATGAAAATAACTCTAAATTTGGTATGTTTGTTCAAACCTAAAGCTTAGGATTGAGCGGTTAAGCCTCCCTCAACACTTCTTTTAGGTACTCGGGGTTGTTTGATATGCGGGATAAGGATAATTATTCAGGAGGAAATATTAGATTATTTTATCTCGTGTTTAATTATGGATATTAATTAGTCTTCTTATTATTTTATTCCATTTTTATACTAAAATGATGGGATTAATTATCTTATATAAAAGATATCTATCCCATTTTACATACCAAACACCTATCCGAGATCGCTGAGGTGTGCGCAAGTCTCTTGTAACAGCAGTTGTAGCTGAGGCCTTCAGCCATAATGTAGGCGATTGCTATAAACATGTGCAGCTACAAAGAAAAAATCAAGTAGGCAGACCAGATGGAACTTTTAGAACTGTACTTGTTGAAACATGGAGAGAATTTCCAAAACTTTAATCTGAGGTAGAAAACATTGGTATCATAATACCAAGTGAATTTCCAAACCATTTAGTCACTATCCAAATTACGAGTCATGGCCAACACCCAATAGGTTAGATCCTACCAAGTGAAAGTCTTAACAAAGCTAACTTAACTCGTCTCTACTAAGATAAAATCCAAACTTACAGAGCACGTTTCATAACAAAATTTAAGGGCCGTTTGACCACGTGATATGAAATTATGATTTGAAATCCTGATATGAAAAATTATACGAGATGAAGTTGAAGTTTTGTTTGAACATGCAATTTGAAATTTTAAGTTGTATTTTTTTCTTATAAACAAAAAAAAATCATAAATTATGAAAACCATCAAAATTGTCCCAATTATTTATATAATTTTACCAAATAAGCAAAACAATAATACCCTAAAGCTATTCTAAAAAATACAACATTCATTGATCTAATGATAAATTTGATGGTTAATAAATTTTGTAGGTATTTGATCATGAAAATAATAATAATAATAATAATAATAATAATAATAATAATAATAATAATAATAATAATAATAATAAAAAAAAAAAAAAAAATTGGAGTTGGAGTTGTGTTTAATCATATCTTATTGGAGAGATTTATTTTTAACTATAAAAATGAAGTTGAAATTAGAAAAAAGTGAAAACAACTAGAGGTTTTCAAATTTTTCAAAGAGAACTTCAAGTTATATTTGAAATTTTTATGGCCAAATATTATTTCTTAATAAAATGAAATGAATATTTCTCATAATTAACCGAATGGGGCTATATGTTGGTGAATGTAATGGTTAAATGCAATATAAACTGTTTAAAGATTGGTAAAAAATAATAATATGGACTATAAATTTTATTTACATATTAAATTAATGATTGATAAATATAAATAGTAGAATCTTTTTACAAAATATAAACTTGTAAGTTATTTTTTGTATTTGAAAAGTCCGAAATCATGATTTGATATTTTCAAATTTGGATTTTTGGAGAATTTGAGATTTCATGTCATGATATGAAATTATGAGATGAAATCGCATGACCGTGTTGGGTTCGAAATCGAGAGGGCGTCATGTGAAAGCTTTTAGTTTGCAAATCAAGACGAGATGATAATTGAGATGACAAATAAAACAATACTAAAAAGACAAATTATTGATATGTTTTGGCCAAACGGCCTACATATTAAAAATAAAATTGAAAAACCTAAAACTTATTGGGAGAAATCTCCCCCTAAACAAAGACACTTTAAAGACTAAATTGTGGATGATATTGTGTTATGGTATGAGAAGGAGGTCTTCTATTTATAGAGTTTCAAAACCTTTCCTCTTAAAAAGAGGTTAGCCAAATATGTAAATTTTTTATATTTTTCTTTTAGAAAAAATAAAAATAATTATGGTAATTTTTATTTTTCTTCCAAGAAAAAGTAAAAACTTAATTTTGGTAAGAAAATCAGGGCAAAACCCCCAACAAATCTCCTCTTTTTGGCTTGATTTTCTTCACTTGATCTGTCTTCTTCACATCACATGCATGAACTTCGTTCTTCACAAAATCTTCATCCACTGCTACTTGTCATGGTTAAAAATAAGGTTTAAAATATCATGATTAAAAATTGGTTTAAAAGTAATATTTTATTTCTATTTTTAAAGATGCAGCAACAGAAATGTTGAAAATATGGTTGAAACTTGTTCTCCACATGTAGTTTGACAAAAATCCTCATTATCATCAAATTGATTGCAAATCAGTTTGAACCGTCATGAACTTGTCTTCAACTTCGTTTCACCAAACCATTGGACCTTTGAACATAGGCTCTGATACCACTTGTTGGGTTTGAAATTGAGAGGGCGTCATGCGGAAGCTTTTAGTTTGCAAATCAAGACGAGATGATCATTTAGATGACAAATAAAATAATATTAAAAAGATATATTATTGATATGTTTTGTCCAAACAACCTACATATTAAAAATAAAAATAAAAATCCTAAAACCTATTGGGAGAAATGTATCGCCCCGAGTCTATACTCCGGATGCTACACGGTGCTTATGACCCCGAAGGACTATAAGCTAACCCATGAATGATATCTGTTGTGAGCACTGAAACATGATAATGTAATAAACGCAAAAACATAGGCTGAAATGCCATAAGGTTCAAAACATATGAAATACTGATAAAATATATCGTCTATGATAATATCTGTAAAACTGAATACTGACTGAAAACTAGTCTGAAAAGCCTCTAACTGAAACTGTCTGAAAGTGGAGTTAATGGGGCAGTCCCCTAACTAACTCCATCTACTGAAATACTGTATCTACTGAGAAACTGAAATAATAAAGTATCCTCGATAGATGAGGATGCACTACTAACTCTGACACTGCTAGTTGAATCTGAATCTGTCTATGCGCGGTCGGGAACCGGAGCATCCGAACCTATGATATGAGACATCATAGCGCAAAGAAAGAGTATGCGTCAGTACGTGGGAATGTACTGGTATGCTAGATGAGGTAGGGCTGAATGCAAGGGTTCATATGCATGAACAATAACTGATTGAATGATATAGAATAACTGAACATGAGAGTACATAGATAACTGATATTGCTGTAAATACTCAGTGTGCACTATTGTGCATATAAATAAATACTGTGACTAAGATTGTCTGAAGCTAAGTCCTGAATTCTGATACTGAGTAACTGATATCTGAAGTTATTAATAACTGATTTACTGATATTGGTTGACTATATCTGGCAGTCCTGATTCTGTAGAACTGAACTGAGTTCTATTTTGAAAAGTGAAACTGAGACTGTAAGAGGTAATAATCTAACTGACATGCCCCAAATAAGATAAGATAACTGAGTTGGGGTTCAACCTGTGACCCCAGTTGAAGGGTATCAGTACCGTGCCATGGGTAAAGACACTGAAGAGTTACCCTTATCTGGCAGGTACTTTAATGAGAATGGTGGAACCCTCATTTGAAAGGTTAAAACACCTCATCAACCCTCAACTGGCAGGTTTGATGTCTCAATCTACGCTGGCTACGTATTTCTGGAATGCAAGGATTGCTTCTAAGGATCACGCTCTCTACTGACAGGTGAGCCCTCATCCTTGGGTTTACTCAGTGCTGAATCTTACTCCTAATTGAATGATACTGAACTGATTATACTGAACTGGACTGGACTGATAGTGAGTTTACTGAGTTTTCCTAAGTTATGTAACTGATTGAGTTCAACAGAGTTTTGTAACTGACTGAGAGTACTACTGATTGTGACATCACTGAGCTTCTGTAACTGACACTGGCTCTAGGCACACAGCTAAATTGTCGAGTATTAAATACCCCCAGGATTTGATAGCATGAAAAATAAAGAATAACATGATCTTGAGATACACAACAATGTACACTTGTCCATAATTCATTCATAAAGGCATTTCATCAAACACTTGTAAGACATAAACTTATACATGATTGGGACCACATAATGACATGTCAAGATTCCATTATCTATTTCACATAGGTATTTTAGCAAACACTTGGGGAGCATGGAATATTTCACATGATGACAGTTAATACATGTAATCATGAATACAACATTCAATTTCAAATTCAAGAGTTAAGCATGCAATTCATATAATTCACCACAAACTATCTTAATTTCATGGAAACTTATAATTAAACATGCATTGGATCCCAAATACTATCATGAACATGAACACATTCAATTCCAAGAATGAAAATCATAAATTATAAATCTTGAAGTTTTAAAAATAGATTCTTGGACTCTATGGGTGAAAGGGACCCATAGATGAACACCTAACATACCTTGGATTATTAGTTCTTGAAGGTGCTTGAAGAAATTCTTGAGTTTTGACCTTGATTCTTGAAGCTAGGGTTTGTATTTTAGAGAGAAAGCTTTAATTTCTTGAGAGGAGTAAGTAAATAATATCATAATAGGGTATTTAGCGCTTTAATCCTGTGTTTAGGCTGACCGGGGTGAGGGAAAATAATCAAAAAACCCTTGGAAATTAAATCTCATAATTAACTGAAAATTCTCGATTTTCACCCTTGGCGCGATGCGGTGCTATCACATCGTGTCACTGGAATTCAACAATTGGAAACTGGGCTGTTGGCACGACATGGTGGAATCGTGTTGCAACACTGGATAGGGCCTGGAAGCTTGGCGCGATGCGGTACAATCGCGTTGGCTCACTGGAACTTGACAAACATGAAAATGAGCCTTGGCGCAACGCGCCAATATTGCGGAACAATATTGAAAACTGACAATTGTCATTTTGACAAACTCCGCGATGCGCTACTAGCCTGAATGACGATGTTTAACAACTGAAACTTAAAATAACCATAACTTCTCACCTGGTTATCGGATTTAGGCGAATTTTATATCGTTGGAAGGCTAATTCAATTTCCTACGCAATAGCAAGCACTAAACTAAAAAATACTGAGTGTTTCCAAAATTTTATATTAGATAACTCATGAATTGACAGTTAAGTTAAGCTTGAGAAATACAAGGTTTTTCAATACCTCCTCTTGGGAGCATTCGTCCTCGAATGAGACTGATTAAGCTGAGACCCTGATTGAATGACTTTACATACTGAACATGCACATCTGATGCATGACTATATGACTGATCTATTGACAAACTGAGCTTTTACACTGAACATGCATATCTGATGCATGGAATACATGACTGCAGTTACTGATAAACTGAATTTTTCATACTGAACATGCATATCTGATGCATGAGTACATGTCTGAACTGATTCATGAATGCATGACTGAATATGCAATAGTAATGGATACCAAGTTATAATTATAACTGAACATGGATCTGAGTAAAGTTAAGAAAGACTGTTACCTTAAGCAGGATCTGAGGTTGCGGAGAAGAGGTGAGGATACTTGGTCCGCATATCTGCTTCTACTTCCCAAGTAGCTCCCTCAACAGACTGATTCCACCAAAGAACTTTGACTAAGGGAACTTTTTTGTTCCTCAGTCTTAGAATCTTATGATCGAGGATCTGGACTAAAACCTCTTTGAAAAAGAGATCATTCTAAATATTTACATCCTCTAAAGGAACTATGACTGCTGGGTCACCAATGCATTTCTTTAGCAAGGAGACATGGAATATTGGATGTACTGAAGCAAGATCTGAAGACAACTCAAGCTCATAAGCTACCTTTCTGAAACGATTGAGAATTCTATAAGGACCCACATATCGGGGACTGAGCTTTCCCTTCTTGCCGAACCTATTTACTCCTTTCATGGGAGAGATTTTCAAGAACACAAAATCACCGATCTCAAACTCGAGATCCTTTCTTCGCACATCTGCGTACGACTTCTATCGGCTCTAGGAGCCCTAAGTCTTTTTCTGATTAACTGAACCTTCTCTAAGGCATTGAACACTAGGTCAGGCCCTACTACTGTGGCCTCACCTACCTCGAACCAAGAAACCGGAGATCTACATCTCCTATTATAGAGAGCTTCAAATGGAGCCATCTGAATACTGGAATGATAGTTGTTATTATATGCAAACTTAATCAAAGGCAAGTGGCCATCCCAACTACCCTTAAAATTGATAACACATGCTCTTAGCATATCTTCTAGAGTCTGAATAGTCCTTTCTGCTTGACCATCTGTCTGAGGGTGGAAGGCTGTACTAACGTGAACTTGGGTACCAAGACCCTTTTGGAATGCTTTACAGAAATAAGAGGTAAACTAGGTACCTCTATCTGAGATAATAGATACTGAAACTCCGTGTAACCTGACCAACTCTCTGATATAAAGTTTGGCGTAGTCCTCAGCTGAATAAGAGGTATGGACTGGAAAGAAATGAGCTGATTTGGTCATCCTGTCTACGATAACCCAAATAAAATCATGCTGATGACGGGTACGAGGCAAACCCGTTAAAAAATCCATGTTCACTTCTTCCCATTTCCATGTGGGAATACTAAACTACTGTATGGACCCACTAGGCTTCTGGTGCTCAATCTTAATTTGCTGACATGTAGAGCATTTAGCTACAAATTCTGCAGTATCCCTCTTCATCCCACTCTACCAATAGATCTCCCGCAGATCATGGTACATCTTAGTGGCCTCTGGATAAATCGAGTAATGCTCACCATGCACTTCTGCAAGAATTTATTGCCTCAAGTCATCTACACCTGGCATACATAAATGACCCTGGAAATGCAACACACCATCTCCCCCTTGGGAGAAAACCTCTACTTTCTGATCTCTGACTGACTCCTTAAACTTAACAAGATTGGGATCTCTATCCTGCTTTTCCTTCACCTTGGAAACTAGAGAGGATTCAGAACTGTTCTGAACCCATATATTACCCTCTGTTGAATCTACTAAGCATATAACTAGTTGGGCAAGCTTATGAACTTCCTAAACTAACTTCTTCTTACTGTCCTTAACATGAGCAACATTACCCATAAATAGTCTACTGAGAGCATCAACCACTACATTGGCTTTGTCGGGATGATAAAGAACACTCATGTCATAATCTTTCAATAATTCTAACTACCTTCTCTGATGCAAATTTAAATCTTTCTGAGAAAAGACATACTGAAAGCTCTTGTGATCTGTGAACACATCTACATGTACCCCATACAAATAATGCCTCCAAATATTTAAGAAAAATACTACAACTGCTAACTTAAGATCATAAGTCGGATAATTCTTCTCATGGGGCTTAAGCTGTCTAGAGGCGTAGGCTATGACCTTACCTCTCTACATGAGGACAACCCCCAAACCTACTCTGGATGCATCACAGTACACAACAAACCCATCTGAACCATCTGGTAGAGTCAAAACTGGGGCTGAGGTGAGTCGAGTCTTCAACTCCTGAAAACTCTTCTCACAAAAATCTAACCACTGAAACTGGATTTTCTTCTGAGTTAATCTGGACGATAGATGAAAACCCTTCAACAAATCGACGATAATAGCCAACTAAACCTAAAAAACTCCTGATATCTGATGGAGAGATGGGTTTAGGCCAGTTTCTCACCGCTTTGGTCTTTTGAGGATCAACTCTAATACCATCACCAAAAATAATATAACTAAGTAATGTTGGTGACCTTAGAAAAAAATTCACACTTACTAAATTTGGCGAACAACTGATGAGTTCTGAGAGTTTGAAGTACGATTCTGAGGTGATCTGCGTGATCGTTCTCGCTACGAGAATAGACGAGAATGTCATCAATGAAGACTATAACGAACATGTCCAAGTACTATTTGAACACGTGATTTATTAAGTCCATGAAAGCTGCTGGGGCATTAATAAGACCAAAGGACATGGCTAGAAACTCGAAGTGACCATATCGGATTCTGAAAGCTATTTTTGGAATGTCACATTCTCTAACTCTGAGCTGATGATATCCTGATATGAGGTCTATCTTAGAAAAGTAACTAACACCCTGAAGTTGGTCAAACAAGTCATAGATTCTGGGAAGTGGGTACTTATTCTTGACTGTGACTTTATTCAACTAACGGTAGTCTATACACATTCTGAGAGAACCATCTTTCTTACGCACGAATAAGACTGGTGCGCCCCACGGAAAAATATTGGGTCTGATGAATCTCTTATCCAGGAAATCTTTCAACTGTTCTTTTAAATCTTTGAGTTTTGTTGGTGCCATTCTGTATGGAAGAATAGATATGGGCTGAGTATTTAGAAGAAGGTCTATTTCAAAGTCTATTTCCCTAACGGGAGGAACTCCAGGAAGATCTTCGGAAAACACATCTGAGAATTCATTTACTACTGGAACTGACTCAAGATTTGGAGTTTCTGAGTTAGAGTCTTTGACTCGCACAAGATAGTAGATACATCTCTTGGATATCATCTTTCTCACTCCAAGGTATGAAATTAACTGACCCTTAAGCGTTGTGGTACTACCCCTCTATTCAAGGACTGGTTCATTTGGAAACTGAAAATGAACTATTCTGTTTCTACAATCAACTTAGGCATAACATGAATGGATCCAATCTATGCCGAGAATGACATCAAAATCTGCCATCTCTAGCTCTACTAAGTCTGCTGAAGTAACTTTCTGAGATATCATAATCGGAAAGTTCCTGTATACCCATCGGACTATGATAGATTTGCTCACTGGGGTAGAAACTAAGAAAGGCTCTGTTAGGATTTCTGGACTGATTCCAAAGTTAACGGCTATATAAGTAGATACGAAAGATAAAAATGCTCCTGGATCTAGTAAGGCATAAACATGTAAATTAAAGATCTATAACATACCAGTGACCACATCAGGAGAATTTTCCTGATCTTGTCTGGACTGAAGTGCATAAAACTTGTTTGGGCGTTGCCCACTGGTGGCACTGGAAGCGGCACCCTGCTGATTCGGGCGATCGGACTGAGCTAGGGGACGGTTATACTGACCCTGAGAACCTGACTGAGGACAATCTCTGACTCTGTGGCCTGGCTTGCCATACCCAAAACAAACATCACTGCCAGCTCTGTAGACACCCTTGTGGTTCTTGCCACATTACTGACATAAAGGATTTGTTCGAGCACTACTGACACTACCCTGAGACTTAGAGCCTTGCGCTCTATCTTGATTACCATTTTGAACTTAGAAATTGATGCACTGGCTGAGGACGGAGCTGGAATTGAAGATTTTTGATAAAACTAGGAACAGTTACTGCCCTCTAACTTAGGCTAATTAAAATTAAAGCTACCTCTTCTAGCTCTCTTGTTCTGCCTTTCTCTCTCTCTGATCTTAGCCTCTTCTATCTGCTGAGAATGGACCATAAGCCCAGATATGTCCATCTCCTTAATCAACATTGTTGTTTTGCAGTCCTTAACCATACTGTCGAACACCCCAGATACGAACTTGCTAATTCTGGACCTACTGTTTGCTACTACATGGGGAGCATACTTGGATAACTGAGTAAACTTGAGGGAATACTCTTTCACACTCATACTGCCCTCCCTGAGATTAATGAACTCTAACACCTTGGATTCTCTTAGCTCTAAGGGAAAGAATCTCTCTAGGATAGCAGTAGAAAACTCTTCCCACTCTATGGGTTCTGCATCTATTCCCCTGTCTACCTTCCACTGCTTAAACCATGTATGAGCTACATCTTGTAAATAATAGGTATCTATCTCAGGACTCTCACTAGGAGTCACTCCTATGATATCCGTGACTTTCTGAACTTGATCGAGGAACTCCTTTGGATCCTCTTCTGACTTAGATCCTGAGAATAGGAAAGGATTCATTCGGGTAAAGTTCCGAATCCTGGCTGCAGCAGTATTGGCCACTGGATTGGACTGAACAACAACTAGTCATTCATTTTAAGCTGCTACGGAGTTGGCTAGATTAATGAATGCAGCTCTGAATTATTCATGAAAGACATGCTCATCCAGGGAATCTGCCTGAACGGGTTGAGGTGCTGACTAATTTCTGGTTCTCCTTTCATTAGTTCTTTTAGGAGGCATATTCTTTAAATGAAAAAGAGGAAATAGATTAGATTGAGAGTTTAATTTGAGCTTATGCTCACTCGCACGACATAAATATTGAAAGAAGGGAAATTGTTTCCTAAAATATCTCATAGCCTCCTGTCCATAAGTGTGGCACGCTACACGCCTATGCACAAGACTCTACTTGATGCGTCTTTCGACTTTCTAGGACACTTTATACCTTAGGCTCTGATACCAAGTTTGTAACGCCCCGAGTCTGTACCCCGAACGCTACGCGGTGCTTACGACCCTGAAGGACCACAAGCTAATCCATGACTGATATCTGTTGTGAGCACTGAAACGTGATAATGTAATAAATGCGGAAACATAGGTTGAAATGACATAAGTTTCAAAACATCTGAAATACTGATAAAATATATCATCTATGATAATAATTGTAAAACTGGATACTAACTGAAAACTAGTCTGAAAAGCCTCTAACAGAAAGTGGAGTTAATGGGACAGTCCCCAACTAACTCCATCTACTGAAATACTATATCTACTGAGAAACTGAAATAATAAAGTATCCTCGATAGATGAGGATGCACTACTAACTCTGACACTGCTGGTTGAATCTGAATCTGTCTATGCGCGGTCGGGAACCTAAGCGTCCGAACCTATGATATGAGACATCATAGCGCAAAGAAAGAGTATACGTCAATATGTGGGAATGTACTGGTATTCTAGATGAGGTAAGGCTGAATGCAAGGGTTCATATGCATAAATAATAACTGATTGAATGATATAGAATAACTAAACATGAGAGTACATAGATAACTGATATTGTTGTAAATACTTAGTGTGCACTATTGTGCATATAAATAAATACTGTGACTAAGCTTGCCTGAAGCTAAGTCCTGAATTCTGATACTGAGTAACTGATATCTAAAGTTATTGATAACTGATTTACTGATATTGGTTGACTGTATATGACAGTCCTGATTCTATAGAACTGAACTGAGTTCTATTTTGAAAACTAAAACTCAGACCGTGAAAGGTAATCATCTAACTGATATGCCCTAAATAAGATATGATAACTGAGTTAGGGTCTAACCTGTGACCCTAGTTGGAAGGGTATCAGTACCGTGCCATGGGTAAAGACACTGAAGAGTTACCCTCATCTGACAGGTACTTTAATGAGAACGGTGGAACCCTCATCTAACAGGTTAAAACACCTCATCGACCCTCAACTAAGAGGTTTGATGTCTCAACCTACGTTGGCTACGTAGTTTTGGAATGAAAGGTTTGCTTCTAAGGATCATACCATCTACTGACAGGTGAGCCTTCATCCTTGGTTTTACTCGATTCTAATCCTACTCCCAACTGAAAGACACTGAACTGATTATACTGAATTAGACTGGACTGATTTCTAGTTTACTGAGTTTTCTTGAGTTCTGTAACTGATTGAGTTCTACTAAGTTCTGTAACTGACTGAGAGTACTACTGATTGTGACATGACTGAGATTCTGTAACTGGCACTGGCTCTAGGCACACAGCTAAATTATCGGGTATTAAATACCCCCAGAACTCGATATCATGAAAAATAAAGCATAGCATGATCTTGAGATATACAACAATGTACACTTGTCCATAATTCATTCATAAATGTACTTCATCAAACACTTGTAAGGCATAAGCTTATACATGATTGGGACCACATAATGACGTGTTAAGATTCCTTTATTTATTTCACATAGGTATTTTAGAAAACTCTTGGGGAGCATGGAGTATTTCACATGATAATGGTCAATACATGTAAGCATGAATACAACATTCAATTTCAAATTCAAAGGTTAAGCATGCAATTCATATAATTCACCACATAACTATCTTAATTTCATGGAAACTTATAATTAAACATGCATTGGATCCCAAATACTATCAGGAACATGAATACATTTAATTTCAATCATGGAAATCATAAATCATAAATCTTGAAGTTTTAAAAAGAGATTCTTGGACTCTATGGGTGAAAGGGGCCCATAGATGAACACCTAACATACCTTGGGTTATTAGTTCTTGAAGGTGCTTGAAGAAATTCTTGAGTTTTGACCTTGATTCTTGAAGCCAGGGTTTTGTATTTTAGAGAGAAAACTTTAATTTCTTGAGAAGAATAAGTAAATAATGTCATAATAGGGTATTTAGGGCTTTAATTCCGTGTTTAGGCTGACTGGGGTGAGGGAAAATGACCTAAAAGCCCTTGGAAATTAAATCTCGAAATTAACTAAAAAAATTTTATTTTCACCCTTGGCATGACGCGGCGCTATCGCGCCATGTCACTGGAATTCGACAATTAGGAACTGGGCTGGTGGCGCGACGTCGTGGAATTGCTTTGCAACACTGGATAGGACCTGAAAACTTGGCGCGATGCAGCACAATCGTGTTGGCTCACTGGAACTTGACAAACGTGAAAATGAGCCTTGGTGCAACGCGCCAATATCACTGAGCAACATTGAAAACTGACAATTGTCATTTTGACAAACTCCGCGACGCGCTACTGGACTGAATGATGGTGTTTAATGACTGAAACTTAAAATAACCATAACTTCTTACCTGGTTATCGGATTTAGGTGAATTTTATATCGTTAGAAAGATAATTCAATTTCCTTCTAAATGGTAGGCTCTAAACTGAAAAATACTGAGTGTTTCCAAAATTTTATATTGGATAACTCATGAACTGAGAGTTAAGTTAAGCTTTAGAAATATGGGGTATTACAAGAAATCTCCCCCTAAACAAGATACTTTAAAGACTACATTGTGGATGATATTGTGTTATGGTATGAGAAAGGAATCTTCTATTTATAGAGTTCCAAAACCTTTCCTCTTAAAAAGAGGTTAGCCAAATATGGAAAAGTTTTATATTTGTCTTTTAGAAAAAATAAAAGTAATTATGGTTACTTTTATTTTTCTTTCAAAAAAAATAAAAACTTAATTTTGGAAAGAAAATCTGGGCAAAAAACCCAGCAGACCGAACACTGATTTCATCTCGTAATTTCATATCACTAACATAAAATACTAAGTACTCCAATGCAAATACTCCTTACACTGCTTATACATGGATTTTTATGTCTTCATATTCTATTTACGAGTTTTAAAAGTTACATAATATAATAATTGTTAATTTTCTTTTTCAAGTTTTATAAAAATTAAATACATAACTACTAAAACTTGTAGATACATATTAAAAGGGGTTCGAATATTTTGAAAGATCCATTACAAACTTTCAAGAGAAAAGTCATAAAAATTCTTCTGAACTTGTCCGCTCAATTTACTTTACCCTTTTAACTTCACTGACAATTATTTACCCCCCTTAGCAATTTTATAGTGAATTAAATACAACCTTAAATATATAATACCACACTCATAACGAAGAGTGCATTACACGCGCTTACACATCAGCGCCACATCACTGCTATGTATGAGCCACGCAAACAAAATATTTTTTAAATATTTTTTTCTCTTTTATAAATAAATATATATATAAATATATATATATATATATATAAATATATATATATATATATATATTAAAATATCCATCACCCCCATTTTCTTTCTTCCTCAAACCACCTTTCCTTCCACCATCACCACCACCTACCCACTCTTTCTTTATCCTCATCCATTAAACCATCTACGCCCCACCCCTACCCCTGCAAACACATAGCCCATCTCTTTTTTCTTCAGCATCACCCTCACCCCACCCCTCTTTTTAAAATACCCCACCCCTACTCCTTTCTTCTTCAATCTCCATTGTTCCTCTTAACAAAACCTTCATTTTTTTTCTTCCTATAATTTTAAAACCTGCACATAATTTAAAATTTAAAAATTTTAAAAAAATAAATAGATAGATTCATTGATTGATTACAACTACAAGTAAAGCAAACAAGAAAAACCATCTAATTTGAAGAAATAATTCTATCAAGAAATTATTTGAGTATCTTCAAAATAAAAAGGACTGTAATTGTGTTTTCTTGTGGTTATATGTGAGAGAAAATTAAGCATATCTTAATTTTCAGATTTGTTACTAGAAAAATTAAGGTCTTCCCCATTACATTTCATCACTTGAAATTTCATAGAAATTACAAGTCCATAGAAAAATAAGATCTATCCATGGTTTTCTCCATTAGAAAACTAAGCTTTTGGAGATTGCAAAGTTCAAAAAATTATTCTTCTTATGAAAATTGAATTCGATATTAGAAGAAAAGAAATGATTATTTCTCTTAAATAATGAAGTTCGTGAAAAAGGATGTTAAAATTCGTCACTTTTTCATATATATTTTTTTCATTCTTAGATAAATTTATGAAGTGGGAGTTGGGCGATAGAAGATGGGTGAAGAATTTAAAGAAAGAAAAATGTAGTTGGTTTACATAATGATTAAGCGGGAAGGAGGGTTGAAGAAGAAAGGGAGTGGGATATGGTTATTTTTTTTTTTTAACTTTTATTATTTAATAAATATCGGTGTAATATACCATAAATTACAATAAATGATTACAGTTGAAAATAAAATGAACAAAAGTGAAGAAAATAAAACAATCTTCTTCTTGGCTGAGGCGTGAATAACTCGCGCTCTTTAAAGAAATTCAAGCACACTGCGGCATAATCTACACCAATCCAGCAGTATATCTCGTGACTTGTCCCCTCCATGATACAACAGTCCATCAAAGATGTACAACTCAAGCAACTCCGAATTAGTTGAAGAGTCCAAAACCCCACCATAAGAACACCTTCTTTCAACATATATTTACTCTCTTTGTATAGTAACTAGACAGCGATGGCCCGTGCTAGCACTGACCCAATATTGGAACATCTTTCTTAGCTACAAATTATTTACATAATTTGTAGCTTTTGTATGGCCGACAAGTGTTTGTTTACATCACTGATTTCATTATTTGCATCACATATCTTCATGATATTACTATTTACATATCAAAAATGGTGGCACAACTTTTGTTCTTGTTCTATATTTTGTCCTTTTTGTAGCTTGTTAGCAGCATTTTGTTCTTGTTCTGCATTTCATTTTCTTTGAAGCTTCTTGGCAGCATTTGAAAAAAGTACCTAGGAGAAAAGAGCAAGAGGATATATGTAGATGAGATTCCAAAAAAAATGAATTGACATTCAAATTGTAAGGTGCTATAAGAAAGTCAGGGAACAACGTACAATTTATCGACTCATCTATTAGTTGGTACTTGGTAGCCTAAATTTTTTAATTTCTACTTATATATAGGTGAGGTATAAAATTAGTTGGACAACATCGCATGTCTAGCAATTTTTCTGGATAAGGGCTGCATCATACTGGTAAAAGTATATTCTTTACATCATATATGGGAGAACTATCTACAAGTCATACTTTTTAGATATTATGTCTAAGTGATGCATTTTTTTCCAGCACCTTTTGATCAAAACATATATAGTTGCAAAGTAACATCAATTGTTAGTGCTTATATCTCCTACAAAAAAAAAGACGATATACATTTGACAACATTCTGAATGGAGGAATAAGAAGAGCACGTTAGTGATCCAACAATATATAATAAAAAATGGCAATTTAAAGAAAGATTCTAAAATTTTTATGTATGATCGATCACTAAACACCTTTGTGTAGAAAAGCTACACTACTTACTCAATATAAATATGTTAAGTAGTCGACATAAGTGTCCCATAATAAATAAAAGAAAGTCACAATCTTCATTATTTTACTAACTGTTATGAAGTACCACAAACACAGAGACGTTTATGTACAAAATAGGCATTCATGAAAACTTTAATTTAAAGCAAACTGAAGCAGATTTTACAATCTTTAGATAACAAAATCTCAACACTATCAATTATGTCCTTTGTTCAAGCACATGAGATTCACACCAACAACTAACATCACTGGATTGATTCAGAAGTGTAGAAATTACCATTTAGAACAAATTTCATACAAAATAGAATAGAGCAGAGGATGCATACATCGGAAATAAACTGAATATTTTTGGATTGCATGTGATTCTCACCCAAATAAGCTTTATTTATCCAATTTATTGTGTTGCTAAGAGGTTGTGTGCTCATAAAGGATAAAACTCTAAAATATTGATTAACTTTTTTTCTTACGAGTACTCTGAGCTACATAAGGTACACAATAGAATTAAATGGACATCTATGATTGAAACATTTTATGGATAAAACGGTCATACATTAAGATAGTGAAAAGCACAGTTATCATAACTTTGAGGAGATATTTAAAATGGCAACACATAGACAAAGGGTTTTGGTTCAGTTTTGGACCTAGCAGAATAGAAAAAATATTCTTTCAGACTTTAGTAGCAAGAAATCTGACATGCCGCTAGAAGGTTCAGAAAAAGCTACAGACAAATGACCTCCAAGGCCCTAATCACAAAGGAAATGCCAAACTATGATCATAATTGAAAAAAACCCAGGCTGGATTAACTCTATAATTATACATCAATAGTAGAAATTCATATTTTTTTAACTCATCTAGAAGTTGAAAAATGTAGTCCTTGTTGATGGAGGCATAGTTGTAGTAATAGTTGTTGCTAGAATTTGAAAAGCACAAAAGAAACAATTCACTTGGTCTAACTGTAACGCCTCGAGTCTGGTACCCCGGACGTTACACGGTACTCATAATTCTGAAGGACCACAAGCTAACCCATGACTGATATCTATAACTGAGCACTGAATAATAATACTAACATAAATGTAGAAATATAGACTGAAAGGCCATAAGATTCAATACTGAAAATAAGGTATGACAATACCAAAATAGAACATAAATACTAAAAATACTGAAGTCTAAATATCTTGTCTGAAAGACTCTAAACTGTCTGAATAAAAAGTTAATGGGACAATCCCCCAACTAACTCCATCTACTGAATACTGAATCTGATGAATAAATGAAATAAGATAACATCCTCGGATGATGAAGACCCACCGCTAGTCTGCCTGCTGAATGTCTGACCTGCTAAGGATGCTCTAAAGCTCGTACGTTTGAACCTATGGTATAAAACACCATAGCGCAAAAGAAAAGTATGCGTTAGTACGTGTGAATGTACTGGTACACAAAAGAAAAGGTAAGGTTGAATGCAAGGGTTCATATGCATAAACTAAAAATTGACTGAGTAACATGAACATGACTGTGTGAGAATACATGCATGAATACATAACTATAACTGAAATCATAAGGATTATGAATACCAAGTTTTCTAATAACATGAATTACTGATACTGATATAACAGAAACCTAAGTTGACTGTGTCTAACAGTCCTGATTCTGATAGAACTAGCTAAGTTTTGTACTGAGCTGGGTGACTGTATCTAATAGTCCTGAAATCTGTAAAACTATCTGAGTTTTTTTTAAGACTGAGATTGAGGTTGTGGCAGGTAGTCATCTAACCGATATGCCCCAAATAAGATAATATAGCTGAGTTGGGGTTCAATCTTTAACCCCAATTAGAAGGGTGTCAATATCGCGCCACTGGTATAGACAAGCTATGAGTGACCCTCATCTGACAGTGTCCCCAAAGGAGAATGGTGAGACCCTCATTTGACAGTGTTAACCCACCTCATCAACCCTCATCTGTTAGTGTTGATGTCTCAACCTATGCTGGCTACATAGTTTCGAAATGCAAGGATTGCTTCTAAGGGTCACACCCTCTGCTGTCAGTGTGAGCCCTCATCCTTGGATTCACTCTATGATGAATCCTACTCTCACCTGAATAGACACTGAGTTCCATTGACTAATGGAATACTACTGAGATATGATAACTGACTGAGATTACTGAGTACTGAGTAGGACTGGACTGATACTTAATTTACTGAGTTTTCCTGAGTCATGTGACTGACTAAATTCTACTGATCATGGCTTGACTGAGAGTATCTTGAATACTGACACTAGGTCTAGGCAAACAGCTAAATTGTCGGGTATTAAATACCCCTAGGACTCGATAGCATGAAAATTACGAGACATGATACTTCTTTGAACACATGACCACAGTCCACAATTCATAATACATCATTGAGAGATCTCATGAAGCATTCGCAAGTCATAATCTTACACATGAATAGGAATGCATATTAACATAACATAATTTCACAAATCCTATTTATGAGCATTCCACCAAATCACTACAAGACATAGATAAGGCATGGGAGTTATTTTGAACATGTAATTATAGCCTAAGTTCATCATTTAGATAAATAAAGGATCATAAAACACAATTCTATTAACTTGGGAATTTTATCAAACAAATGGAATGCATATACTTGGGCTTAGGCATGAACATTAAATAATTAAATCATGGCTACATTAATCAACTCAATTTCATGAAATTCAACCCACATGTTCACATAAATTCATGACAATCATTAAAGATCTCCACTTGTAATCACACAACAACATTAACATGGGTACATCCTAACCCATAACATGAAAAATCATGATTCAACTTTTAAAGGAGGATTCTTGAACTCCATGGGTGGAAGGGACCCTTGGATCAACACTTTACATACCTTGGATGCAAATTTCTTGAAGCTTAATGGAGGTAAGCTTGAGTTCTTGATTTGAAGTTAATCACCTAGGGTTTTCTTGTTCTTGAGAAATTATGAAATAGTGAATGTATTTAGCCAAAAAGGGGCTAAATTTCATGTTATGAGAGGTGAAGGTCGGTGGAAAAAGACCTAATTACCCTTAAGAATGCGGTCATTTAATGACTAAAAACTGGACACCGATGCGATTGTCAATGCGGCGCATCGATGGCATCGATGCAATACTCGACGCATCACACCATGATCGCGCCATGTCTTAGGAGTTTGACTCTAGCAACCTGCAACAATATTAACCAACGTGATAGGCGTGCGTCGTGCTAAGATCGTGTTGGTCCACTATTTTGGGATTTCGAACGTGGTCTAAACGCGGTCTGAAAAATCCAAAACTTGTTCGGAAATATCTATTGACCTTCCTGGTCATAAATTAACAAAAGTATAGACCATTAAAGGATATTAAGTTCACAAAATGAGATTGCCAACTTTTGAAGGCTAAAAATAAACTAAGTCTGGAAACTTAGCTAGAATTTTCTAAGCCTAGGACCCCTTGACAAACTTAAAGGACTGAATTAAGCTAGGAATTTTACGGGGTCTTACAATATCTCCCCCTTGGGAACATTCATCCTCGAATAAAACTGACTAAGATGGGAGAAAAGATAAGCTGAACTACATACTGAACATGAACAGCTGAAACATGATTACATGGCTGACATGAATGATAAGCTGAATGTATCATACTGAACATGCATATCTAATGTATGTGTAACTGATTTATGAATACATGATTGAGATTATTGATAAGTTGAGTATACTGGACATGCATATCTGATGCATGAATACATAAATGAATATGCAATGGTATTTGATACCAAGTTTATAATGGAAATTTAAGCATGGAACTGAATATCAAGTTTGTAACTGAAATCTGAACATGAAACTGAATAAGCTTCAAGGAAAGCTATTACCTTGGGCTGATTCTAAGTTTGCGGAGAAGATGTGAGGATACTTGGTCCGCATGTCTGCTTCTTCTTCCCAAGTAGCTCCCTCAATGGACTGATTCCAACAAAGAACTTTTATTAGAGGAACTTCTTTATTCCCCGGTCTGCGGGTCTAATAGTCAAGGATTTTGACTGGAATTTCCTCGTAAGAGAGACTGTTCTAAATATCTACGCCCTCAATAGGGACTACAACTGAGGGTCACCTATGCACTTCTTAAGCAAGGATACATGAAACACTGGATGAACTGAAGCTAGATCTAAAGACAACTCGAGCTCATAAGCTACTTTGCCGAAGTGACTGAGAATTTTGAAGGGACCGATATATCAAGGACTGAGCTTTCCCTTCTTGCCAAACCTCTTCACTCCCTTCATGGGAGAGATTTTTAGATACAGATAATCACCAAGCTCAAACTCGAGATCCTTTCTGCACACATCTGCGTACGATTTCTGTCGGCTCTGAGCTGTTTTGAACCTTTTTCTGATCAACTGAACTTTCTCTAAGGCATCGAATACCAAGTCAGGCTCTATAATTTTGGCCTCACCGACTTTAAACCAACCAATTAGAGATCTGTATCTCCTACTGTAGAGAGTTTCAAACAGAGCCATCTGAATATTGGAATGATAGTTTTTATTGTATGCAAACTCGATCAAAGACAAGTGGTTATCCCAACTATCCTTGAAATCAATTGCACACGCTCGCAGCATTTCTTCTAAAGTCTGGATGGTCCTTTTTTCTTGACCATTTGTATGAGGATGGAAGGTTGTACTGAGATAAACTCGGGTGCCAAGACCCTTTTAAAATGCTTTCCAGAAATGAGAGGTAAATTGGGTACCTCTATCTAAGACAATAGACACTGGAACACCGTGCAATCTTACCAACTCTCTGATATAGAGTTTGGCATAATCCTTGGCTGAATAAGAGGTATGGACTGGAAGAAAATGAGCTTACTTGGTCATTCTATCTACAATGACCCAAACTGAATCATGCTGACAACGAGTACGAGGAAAACCCATCATGAAGTCCATATTCACTTCTTCCCACTTCCAGGTGGGATTACTGAACTCCTACATAGACCCACTAGGCTTCTGATGCTCAATGTTAACTTGTAGACATATTGAGCACTTAGCCACAAACTCTGCAATATCTCTCTTTATCCCACTACACCAATAGATCTTCTGTAAGTTGCAGTATATATTAGTGGCCCCTGTATGAATCGAGTAACGCGAACGATGTGCTTCTGCAAGAATTTACTGTCTTAAGTCATTAACACTTTGCACACACAGAAGACCTTGACAACGCAATACTATATCTCCTCCTTGGGATAAAACCTCTACTTTCTGATCTCTGACTGACTCTTTTAACTTGACTAGACTAGGATCTCTATCTTTTTTTCCTTAACTTCAGAAACTAGAGATGATTTTGAACTATTCTGAACCCATATACTACCTTATGCTGAATCGACTAAGCGGACACCTAGTAGGGTTAACTGGTGAACTTCATAGGCTAATTTCTTCTTACTATCCTTAATATGAGTAACACTATCCATAGGCAGTCTACTAAGAGAATCAACTACTGTATTGGCCTTGCCCGGATGATAAATGGCACTCATGTCATAATCCTTTAAAAGCTCTAACCACCTTCTCTGATGGAGGTTTAAGTCTTTCTGAGAGAAGACATACTGAAGACTTTTGTGATCTGTGAACACATCTACATGCACCCCTTACAAGTAGTGCCTCCAAATCATTAAGGAAAAAACTACTGTTTCTAACTCAAGATCATGAGTAGGATAGTTTTTCTCATGGGGCTTAAGCTGTCTGGAGGCATAGGCTATGAACTTACCATGCTACATGAGGACACAACCCAAACCTACTATGGATGCATCACAATACACGACATACCTATCTGGATCATCTGGAAGAGTCAAAACTAGGGCTGAGGTGAGTGTAGTCTTTAACTCCTGAAAACTCTTCTCGCATGAATCTGACCATTGAAATTTGACTTTCTTCTGAGTCAATCTGGACATAGGGGATGCAATATAATAAAATCCCTCAACAAACCATTTGTAATAGCTAGCCAAACCTAAGAAACTCCTGATATCTGATGGAGAGATGGGTCTGGGCCAATTTCTTACTGCTTCGATCTTTTGAGAATCAACTCTAATGCCATCGCCGGAAATGATATGACCAAGGAATGCTACTGACCTTACCCAAAATTCACATTTACTAAATTTAGCGAACAATTGATGATTCCTGAGGGTCTGTAATACTATTCTGAGGTGGTCTGCATGATTATATTTACTGCAGAAGTAGACAAGAATGTCATCTATAAAGACTACGATGAACATATCCAAGTACTTCTTGAACACACGGTTTATCAAGTCCATAAAGGTTGCTAGGGCATTGGTAAGACCAAAGGATATGAATAAGAATTTGAAGTGACCATATCGAGTTCGGAAGGCTATTTTCAGAATGTCACATTCTCTGACTCTGAGCTGATGATAGCCTGATCTGAGGTCTATCTTAGAGAAATAGCTGGCACCCTGAAGTTGGTCAAACAAGTCATTAATTCTGGGAAGTGGCTACTTGTTCTTGACTGTGACCATATTGAGTTGACAGTAGTCTATGCACATTCTGATAGAATCGTCTTTCCTGCGCACGAATAAGAATGGTGCACCCCATGGGGGCATACTGGGCCTGATAAATCCCTTATCTAGGAGATCCTTCAACTGTTCTTTCAATTCTCTGAGTTCTGCAGGTGCCATTTTGTATGGCGAAATAGATATGGGTTGAGTATCAGGAAGAAGATCAATGCCGAAGTCTATTTCCCTTTCGAGAGGAATTCCTGGAAGATCTTTAAGGAAGACATTTGAATATTCATTCACTACTAGAACTGATTTGAGACTGGGAGTTTTGGAACTAGAGTCCTGAACTTGAACTAGATGATAGACACATCCCTTAGAATTTTTTTTTGCCCTTAGGTAGGAAATAAACTGACCCCTGAAGGCTGAAGTACTACCTCTCTACTCTAGGATAGGTTCATTCGAAAATTGAAATTGGACAACTTTGTTTCTGCAGTCGAGTGTGGCATAGCAGAAATAAAGCCAATTCATGCCGAGAATAACATCAAAATCAGTCATCTCTAATTCATCTAAGTCTGCTGAAGTGACTTTTTAAGATACCATAACTGTACAGTTCCTGTATACCCACCAGGCTATGATAGTTTTACCCACTAGGGTAGAGACTGAGAATGGCTCTACTAAAATTTTGGAACTGACTCTGAAATCAACTGCTATATTAGGAGTAACAAAAGACAAAGAAGCTCCTAGATCTAGTAAAGCGTAAACATGTCTATGAAAGATCTGTAATGTACCAGTGACCACATAAAGACAATTATCTTGATCCTGTTGGGGCTGAAGAGCATAGAGTCTGTTTGGACGGTGCCCACTTGTAGCACTGGAAGTGACACCCTGCTGATTCGGGCAACTGGACTGAGCTGAGAAACGGTTATGCTGACCCTAAAAACTTGACTGAGGACAATCTCTGACTCTGTGGCCTGTCTTGCCACGTCCGAAACAAATATCACTGTCAGCTCTACAAATACCCTTTTGGTTCTTACCTTAAGTCTGACATAGAAGACGGGTGCAGGCACTGCTAACACTGCCCTGAGACTTAGAGCCTGGCGCCCTATCTTTGGTACCGTCTCTGAATTTCAGCACTGAAGCACTGGATGAGGAAGGAGCTAGAACTGATGACTTTGGGCAAAATTGAGAACGATTTCCACCCTCTGACTTAGGCTGACTGAAATTGAAGCTACCTATTCTAGATCTCTTATTTTACTTTTCTCTCTCCTTAATCTTCTATTTTTCTATCTGTTGAGAATGGATCATAATCCTAGATATGTCCATCTCACTAATTAATATGGTGGTCTTGCACTCCTTGACCACATTATCATTTACCCCAGAAAAAAACTTACTCATCTTAGCCCTGCTATCTGCCACCACATGCTAGTTGAGTAAACTTGAGAAAATATTCTTTCGTTGTCATGTTACCCTACTTGACGTTGATAAAATCTAAAACCTTAGCTTCTCTAAGATCTAGGGGAAAGAATCTATCAAGGAAAGCAGTAGCAAACTCCTCCCACTCAATGGACCCTACATCTGTGGCCCTCTCCACTTTCTAATGCTTGAACCATGTGTGATCCATATCCTGCAATTGATATGCAGCTAGCTCAGGACTCTCACTAGAAGATACCCCCATGATATCGATAACTTTCTTCAGCTAATCAAGGAATTACTGAGGGTTCTCATCTGTCTTAGACCCAAAAAAAGATGAAGAATTCATTCGGGTGAAGTCTCGAATCCTGGCTGCAGCAGAATTGGCCACTGGATTGGCCAGAACGATTGTTGTACATTCATTCTTAGAAGCAACTGAATTAATAAGAGTAGTAAATGTAGCTCTGAAATCTGCGTGAGAAACGTGTTCATCCAAAGGATCTGGCTGGACGGGCTGAGGGGTTGACTGATTTCTATTTCTTCTTTCGTTATTCTTTTTGGGAGGCATGTTCTGTAAATGAAAGGGAGAAATGGATTAGACTGAGATTTAAATTTGAGCTTATGCTCACAGGCATGACATGAATACTGAAAGAAAAGAGACTGTTCCTAAAATATTTCATAGCCTCCTGTACATAAATGTGGTGCGCAACACACCCATGCACAAGACTCTACTAGATACGACTTTTCAGACTTCCTAGGACACTATTGAACCTTAGGCTTTGATACCAAGTTAGTAACGCCTCGAGTCTGGTACCTCGGACGTTACACGGTACTCATAATCCTGAAGGACCACAAGTTAACCCATCACTGATATCTGTAACTAAGCACTAAATAATAATACTAACATCAATGCGGAAACATAGACTGAAAGGCCATAAGGTTCAATACTGAAAATATGGTATGATAATATCAAAACTGAACATAAATACTAAAAATACTGAAGTTTGAATATCTAGTCTAAAATTCTCTAAACTGTCTGAATAAGGAGCTGATGGGAAAATCCCCCAACTAACTCCATCTACTAAATACTGAATGTGATGAATAAATAAAATAAGATAACATCCTCGAATGATGAGGACTCACTACTAGTTTGCCTGCTGAACGTCTGGCCTGCTAAGGATGCTCTGGAGCTCGTACGTCTGAACCTATGGTATAAAACACCATAGCACAAAAGAAAAATATACGTCAGTACGTATGAATATACTGGTACACAAAGTGAGGTAAGACTGAATGCAAGGGTTCATATGCATGAACTAAAAACTGATTGAGTAACATGAACATGACTGCGTGAGAATACATGTATGAATACATAACTATAACTGAAATCATAAAGATTCTGAATGCTGAGTTTTCGGATAACATGAATTACTGATACTGATATAACTGAAAACTGAGTTAACTGTGTCTGAAAGTCCTGATTCCAATGAAACTAGCTAAGTTTCATACTGTGCTGGGTGACTGTATCTGACAGTCTTGAAATCTGTAGAACTATCTGAGTTCTATTCTGAAGACTGAGATTGAGACTGTAGTAGGTAGTCATCTAATCGACATGCCCCAAATGAGATAATATAGCTGAGTTGGGTCTAATCTGTAACCCCAATTAGAAGGGTATCAATACCGCGCCACTGGTAATGACAAGTTGTAAGTGACCCTCATCTGATAGTGTCCCCAAAGGAAAATGGTGAGACCCTCATCTGATAGTGTTAACCCACCTCATCAACCCTCAACTGTCAGTGTTGATGTCTCAATCTATGCTGGCTACATAGTTCTGAAATGAAAGGATTGCTTCTAAGGGTCACACCCACTGCTGTCAGTGTGTGCCCTCATCCTTGGATTCACTCGATGCTGAATCCTACTCCCAACTGAATAGATACTGAACTAATTAAACTGAACTAAACTAGATTGAGTTCATTAAGTTTCGTTGACTGATAGAATAATACTGAGATCTGATAACTGACTGAGATTACTGAGTAGGACTGGCTTGATACTTAATTTACTGAGTTTTCCTGAGTCATGTGACTGACTGAATTCTATTGATCATGGCTTGATTGAGAGTATCTTGAATACTGAAACTGGCTCTAGGCACACAGTTAAATTATCGGGTATTAAATATCCCCAGGACTTGATAGCATAAAACTGACGAGACATGACACTTCTTTGAACACATGACCATAGTCCACAATTCATAATACATCATTGAAGGATCTCATGAAGCATTCGCAATCCATAAGCTTACACATGAATAGGAATGCATACTAACATAACATAATTTCACAAATCCATGTTTATGAGCATTTCACCAAATCATTACATGACATAGCTAAGACATATGAGTCATTTTGAACATGTAATTATAGCCTAAGTTCATTATTTAGATAAATAAAGGATCATAAAACACAATTCTACTCACTTGGGCATTTATCAAACATATGGGATGCATATACTTGGGCTTAGGCATGAACATTAAACAATTACATCATGGCTACATTAATCAACTCAATTTCATAAAATTCAACCCACATGTTCACATAAATTCATGATAATCATTAAAGATCTCAACTTGTAATCACACAACAACATTAACATGGGTACATCCTAACCCACAACATGAAAAATCATGATTCAACTTTTTAAAGGAGGATTCTTGAACTCCAAGGGCGGAAGGGGCCTTAGGATGAACACTTTACATACCTTGGATGGAAATTTCTTGAATCTTAATGGAGGTAAGCTTGAGTTCTTGATTTGAAGTTAATCACCTAGGGTTTTCTTGTTCTTGACAAATTATGAAATAGTGAATGTAATTAGCCAAAAAGAGGCTAAATTTTGTTTTATGAGGGATGAAGGTTGGGGGGAAAAGACCTAATTACCCTTAAGGATGCAGTCATTTAATGACTGAAAATTGGGCACCGACGCAGTTGTCGATGCGGCGTGTTGATGGCATCGACGTGATACTCGACGCGTCATGCTATGATCGTGTTGTGTCTTAGGAGTTTGACTCTAGCAACCTGTAACAATATTAACCAACGCGATAGGTGACGCGGTACGCTAAAATCACATTGGTCCACTATTTTGGGATTCTGAACGTGGTCTAAACGCGATCCAAAAAATTCAAAACTTGTTCGGGAATACCTATTGACCTTCCTGATCATGAATTAACAAAAATATAGATCATCAAAGAACTTTAAGGTCGCGAAATGAGATTGCCAACTTTCAAAGGCTAAAAATAAACTAAGTTTGGAAACTTAGCTAGAATTTTCTAAGCCTGAGACCCCTTGACAAACTTAAAGGACTGAATTAAGCTAGAAATTTTGCGGGGTCTTACATTAACCCAAAGATGAAACTTTGAAACATCCATAAAAGAGAAACAAAGCTTCGCACGAACATTTATATTTTTCTTCTTAATAAGGTACGTAAACTCAAAATCATACATCTGAATTACAAAGTCTTAAAAAAAGTAATTGTTATACAGCAGAAGAATATCACAAATTCCATAAGTGGGTCTGGGGAGGGTTTCATATAGTTAGTAAATAAGGATCACATAAAGAGGTAATCGTCAATTTCTTTTATTGGTGACATAAAGGATGACAAAATAGCTATAGGTCCAACACCTTCAAGTTAATAGTTAAATATAAATCAGTACACCGAAGAGAATTTCTAGTCAACCATTTAACATAACACGGGTTTCCTTCTATTCATATACACATTCTACAATGATATGTAGGAAAGCTTAAGACTATCATACAACACAACATAAATCTGCAAATGTTTTGTCCTCTTTACTATTTTTGTTGTCTATGTATTATGCCAAAATAGGATTTTAGATTTTTACAGTACATTCTAACCAGAGCAAGAAGCAATTCTAAATAACATCATGACTAATTAAGGCTTTAATCCTAAATAACACCACATTATATGTGATCCAATTCTGTACTTTTCCACATAGAAATGAGTTTGAAATTTGAAGTCAATTTTGTAGGATCACAAACATAACAAGATACAGGAAAGTGCATGAAAACCTTCTCGGTGTTAGACCTGTAATCATTTGTATGTATACCACACACTATAAAGCTTCAATATCTTATGCAATTGCTCCACCTAAAGCATTTGTTAACAGTTACAGTATCGTAAAAACCCTTCAGAACAAACTAAATTAAGTGATAATTGTTGAGATATCGATAAATATTAGGTTTTAGATGATCTATCTAATTAATTTTAACCTACAAAGAAATGATGGAAATCTTTTTCAAAGTTAGGATAGTACCTCTGTACGACCAGGCAGACAAAGACATGTATGCAAACATTTCAGCCATGAGGCAATCTACATTTAATGATCAATACCTACTTCATAATTTAAAGCACTTAGTAGTAGTTCTAGAGCCTCGTAACAAAGTGAGATAACTCGACTTGAAAGAGGATGTTCTTTTTCAGGATTGTAAGTAGTTTTCAAATTCAAAATCAACGATTTGTATCATCCCATTTTAATCAATCAATAAAGTAGATTTCTTAATATCTTTGTGCAAAATAGCCCTCAAATGCTACTGCCCTGCAGGAAACTGTTGCATGCAATAATTTGTTGAAATAGGAAAAACACTTTCAAAATAGACAAGTACAATGGCAAACATCAAACATAACCACTATAGAATTTTAATCTCAAATTATACGTCTCTTTTTCATTACTGGATAGCTTTTTATCAAATCCTCAAATGAAAGTGGGGTATTGTCACTATTATTTTCCATCAAATTCCCTTATTTATGCATATTAAAATATCAAAATAACACCAATTAAAATGTACTACATTCAAGATAAACCAATGTGATGATTTTGAGCAGAATATTTCAAAACGTGTTCATTGGACTGGTATTAATAATAGCTGAAATGTTAATCACATGAAAGCTTATATCATCATACAACGAACAAAAGACTTGTATAATTACCCAATGAAAGTTCAAATAGTGTAGTTAGTTTAGAAAAAACTTACCGATGAAAGTGTAAAGGGCACTCGTCTCATGATAAATTGCAAATTTATGCACACATTCCTTGGCCTCTAGAATTTTCCCCAATTTCTAAACTTGATTATTTCTTAGTTATGATGAATCCAAAAGAAGCCAACCTTAAATTATAGAGTCAAAAGAGTGAATGAGATATAAGCAATTGCTAATATTTGCCTAATAATAAACACACACAGTTAAATTAGTCAGTACACTGTTATTTTCTTGAGGATAAATCTGAGGACATTCACACCAGCCATTAATTTCAGCCATAAAATTGGGAAAGAGAAGTCTGAAAAAAGTAGAAATCAATTTGTTGCAAGAAGAACCTACCTGAATCGATACTATTAAAAATCGAAACAAGAGGAATGGAGGCAATACAATTCTAGAAATATTTGTTTCACTCTTTCACTCCAATCGCAAAATTTTTAACAGAGTGAAAATCTAGACGCAAGTCATTCTATTTACAAATTAGATCCTAATATCTAATAAAAGATGCAAACCTCTAAGACAGAAAACAGATTAACAATAACATTAAAAAAATTCTTCCTAAGCCCTCTATGAGTGAATCCTCCTTGCAAGCTTGAAATGGTGAGGCTTCTTCACTCTTTCCATTGATGGGCTAGGCTTTCTTGCATCCTTGGAGCCATTTTCACTAGTGGATTTGCGGGTAGTTTGCTTAGTACGGGTCATTTTGATTGTATGCTAATTATATGAAAGAAACAAATAGTAGATCTAGAAATGGTTTTGCTATGGTGAGGGTAGTTAAATATCATCCACGTGTAATGACCATTTTGTCCTCAATAATGTACTTATTTACTATTCTGCCCTTGGTCGTCCTTGCAATGCCACTTCTATATAGTAGAAACTAGATGTGATTGGTCTGTGCTAATATTTTTTGTTGATTTTTTATTCTAAATAGTTCTATAACTCACTTTAGTTCAATTTGCAGGTGTTGAAAAAAATTTGGTTGATTTCAAATGAAAAAACATCAGTCAAAACAACAATAAAGATACAGGTGGATTCCATTAAACATGATTAGTTATGTTAAGATACAAATATTGATAGGAGAAATTAGATGATGTAGCGAAGATTCAGTTGACTGGTTTTCATATTCTGAAGGTTTAGCACTGGTGCAATAGCAAATGAATGATACTCCGATAGCGAAGTGCACATGAATTACCACCAGCATGATCGGGCATTCACCATATGTTTCAATTCGTTAAAGTGTGCCATGATCATACCACCATACATCTCCAACAAGCCACTTTTTAGCAATATTTTTGCATGGGGTAAATTTGTTAAGAGAATATATCATATAGCTTCTTTGAACAAATACTTAATTCAGACATTATTAAAATCTACTTAATAGAAGGAAAATTTTTTTGTTAGATAACTGAGTAGCAAGTATGGAGAGGAAGAATTCAAAATATGATATTTGGCATACAAATGAAAATAACTCGGCTAACCTAGGTTTGGCAAAATGATTTCAGCATCTACATATCATATCATCCTCATTATTTTCAAATAATTTCCTTACCAGAAAGTTCTAAATTACACTATTACCACTGCATATTGAATTAAAACAAGAGATGGCTAACAAAATGAGCTGATGCAAATTACTTATAGTCATTAAAAGAGTAAAAATACAAGAATCTTGAAATGCAGGAACTTATGAGAGTGCTTGATGGTCCCGGGGATATTTTTATCTAACTGAATGAATTTTGATAACATTTCAGAAGTCACAATTGGAGTAATTCCAAGTTCAATGGCTATCCAGTAAAAAAGATTCACACCCGTCATAGTGTGTATGCCGCCATAAAGAGGGAGATGGCCACAAACCAAAAAAATATCAAGTGCAATTACAATAGAGATGACCTTCTCTTTAAATTAAACCTTCCTAGTAGCACTCTTAACATCTAGTTGGAATGAGAGAAATGATTTCACAAGGTGCAGAACTCAGAATCCTCCTCCTATTGCCCATAATAAATAGAACTATCTCTGCTTAAGTCACAAAGAGGAGACCCCAAACACAATAAATATTAGACAAATGATAAGGAAGATATAGTGCTACCAGCAAAAAGTGTAAATATCTTCAAAACATAAAAAAGTTATCTATTCAAAACTTTTAATCATGGGACTCAATCATGTTTCAGTCAATGAAAGGTGTTATTATACACTTGGATACAGTGAAGCATATAGATTAAATCATTAAAATTTGTCATATTGCCTAAAGAGTCAAATACATTCTCTATCGTAACTTTGATTTTTCACGAACATTCAAAAGGCATCCCCAGAGATGATCTACAGGAAAATGCTCGGGCTGCATACCAGTATTAAACTTTGATGTTTCAACTTGGTGTTAATTATTGAAAACTAAACACATGTATTTCCACATTAATCCGTCTAAAACAGAAAGAGTTACCCAATAATATCATGAATTCCAAGGATATCCCAGTCGGTATCCACACTCGTCACCTAATCGTTGAGATTAGGCTTCAATAATATACTATCTTATCTATTAAATATAATGAGTTTGGTTAGTATGTCTTTATATTTCACTTTGCAGCCAAAGTATTGCCTATTTAAACTTTACCAAGAAGCATATGATCAACGACCTACTCCTTCTTTATTCCAATCAACTTGTGAACGTATCTTTCATGTTCATGTGTCACCAAAATTAAAGGAGTTAATAGAGATGTGCTGCGGACAATTCCAACATAGTAGTAGGAGAAAAATAATAATTATAAATAATTAAGAAGATGAATATATTTTACCAAAGATAAGCGAACACAGAGAAAGAGAGAGAATGTGAACCCCTAAAAATTTCAAAAACTAATTTAAGCATTATTTTGTTAAAAAGAGGATTATGTATGAAGAAGAAAACAACACTTAAATAAAATCGAGTTCCAGCAAAAAACCAGCAGCATTAGCACTAAACGACAATACAGGGGCAGAGCTAGCATATACTCGGGAGGTTCCATCTCCTTCGGTGAAAAATTACACTATTTATATATGGTTAAAATTAGTTGTTATGTATATTAGATAGTATATGTAGAACCTCTTCATCTAGTTCGTCATATACTTTTGAACACACTTAATGAAAATCTTAGTTGTGTTACTTCTTGTGTAGATGTCATATCCACAAACAACAAAATAACATAAAATACAAAAATTGTGTGAAAGGTGCCGTCATCTTTTAGAAACAAAATTCAACAAACAATATTCTTTATAAAGCATACAACTTACCTCTTTGCCCGTACTGTACAAGGTTCACAATTTAGAACACAAAAACTGTCAAATTTAAGACATCCTTATTAATTTCAGCAACCAGGACTATTTTTAAGTTTCAGTTGTAAATACTACTCCTCTGTACCTAAACAAGTGTTGTTTAACTCTTTAGTGATTTGTTGATTATGTGAAAAATCTTTGTTTGATGAGGATAAAATTAAAAGAACATTATTAATCGTGTAGAACTATAGTCAAAAATAGAAACTAAATTTGTCGTTAGAGAGCTTACAAACATGTAAATCCAAATATGCATATATGTTGCAAAATCATAGATCAAAACATACACTAATATTATAATTATACACAATTAATTAACATAAGCAACCAACACCGAAAAATGGTGGCTCTCAAGTGCCGCTAGTAACAAATATCTCCAAGTTATAAATTAGAGTAATTCTCGCGTTGAACCAATCCTAATAATATTAAGAGTTTAAACTACTCAAATAGTGTTTAGAATGTTATCAAATTCAGCAGAGTTTGCTAATCTTATAATTGATGGTATGTTACTATTTACATACTGAGGAAGAAGTTTACTATAACGAAGAATGAGTTAACTGCATAAATAAAATATTGTCAGAGATGTGATAGCAAAGGTGTGAATACCTTTCAGTTCATCCACTTCATAGGAACCCTTGAGTTTTTGGTGTAATATAATCAGAGAATAATAGCAACATCTGTAAATTATTAGTACAAAAAATTGTAACAAATTGAACTCACCAGAAATAAGAAGTAGCTCAGTGAAACAAAGACACCGATTAGGAAAACCAAAATGAAAGTGGGGCTTTGTCATTCTCACCTTGAATCTACGTTTCGAAAGGCATGTGTCCCATTAATTACGAAGAAGTTGACATGTATTATACAACACTATCTAATGAAAAAATTGTTGGGGATTTATCAGAAATAGCCTCTCTACCTCTTTAGGGGTAGTGGTATGGACTGCGTACACTCTACCCTCCCCAGACCCCACTTTGTGAGAATATACTGGGTTGTTGTTGTTGTTGTTGTATCTAATGAAAAATTCATTTGAAAGTACAAAAGTGTTAGGTAAGCAAAAACAAACCAAAAAAGGTGTTGAGATGTTATTTTCCTATAGTTAAACATGTTAACATAAAGTTGGATTCCTGTAGTAGAATAAATATTATGAACGACTTAAAATGAGACATTGCTAATGGTTGGAAACATTACTAACTGATAGAATATTGCAATGTTATCCTTTTTCCTAGTGCATTGTTGGAGTTTTAGAAACTTCACATGTAAAATACCATCACACTGGATACACGCATTGCTTATACTAATCTTCTATAATTTGTAAATTAGGTTAGGCCGTATTGTTCTCCCCCAGTTTTATTGTCATTCTTATTCCGTTTAACTTAGATTTTTTGTGACAAAAAACAAACCAAGGAAGGACCCAAATAATTGCAAAAATTAGAAGATAGACTCCAATAAATAATTCAAATGATACATGGAGAAATGCTTAAACATAAGTTGAAAATTTGCATTATTTATCTGCTATGCAAAACATAACCTATTAATTCTTATAAGTTTTTTCACATAAACATTGACTATATAAATAGAAAATTTTCTTTCGTAGCATATCTTAAATTAAAGAAATTGTCGTTGCTGCAGTTCAACTCCAACCAAAACAAGCTATTTTTATGGGGGCTCTAATTTTTCAAAATTTAATATCCAAGTCAAATTTCAATACCCAGCTTGCTTCTGCATACAACATATATATAAGAGAATCATCTAAGCTTTGAAAGCATCAAACCTAGAACTTATGTTGTCTACTCTTCTTTCAACCGTGTCTAAGCTAAAACAAATTGTTAAATTTGAACAAAGTAGTTGCTTCACCAAGTCTATATTGTATCATGTTTGAAGATTATGTAGATACCATTTTATAAGCTCCCTCCTTAAAGGAAAGATTTCAGATAAAATAGGACATAGGAAGTAGCATCTTTTCAGATTAAAAGTGGCTAACGACCAGCTTATCTATCGACATCTCATATTCGTAACTTGTATCAAAGCCCTTCGTTATTCTGACTAAGTTCAAACTGTTTAGTTCCTATAGTTCATAAAATGTATCATACCAAAAGCTCTGATAATTTTTATCTCCCTTATAATCTTTTTGTGAACCTTGATAATAATTTTAGTCTTTGCATGAGAAAAAAATAATATTTAAACGTTTCATCTAATTCAGTCATCAAAATTACTTTCTTCACTTTCTATATATGTGTTATTTTGTGAGGAAATAGATCAAATACATAAGGGACTTACTGCTCCAGCTGACCAGTGAATGGACTTTAACACATTGAACTCAAGTATGCCTCTACAGAATAGTTAAAGAAGTGGCGTACATCATAGAATATCATTAGAACTTAAAGATTATGCATTTGTCAACAAGGAAGGTTAAAAAGGATACATTTGACAACCATTAACAACGGCATCAAAAAGGCCCAGAAATGCCTTGAGTTCAACCATATCAACACTTTTCACAAAAAAACTCCTACATAGAACATGAAATAAAAGCATTAATAATGTGAAACACAATAGCCAACTAGAGAAACACGACCAAGAAAGAAACAGTTCATAGAAAAAAGGGCATTGCACTGGACAACAAATCAACCCTACCTGAGTAACAGATAATATTTGAGAACAAAACTAGTAGTCTATTCCTGCCTTCACAGTTCATGGAATGACTTTCATCCTTTAACATAAGGTGAATTGCCAACAACAACATACTTAGTGTAATTCTAAACGTGGGGTCTATGGAGGGTGGAGTGTACGCAGACCTTACCCTACCTTGTGAAGGTAGGGAGATTATTTTTGATAGATCCATAAGTAAATCATTTAAAGTAGGGTTGAGAAGGAAGTAAAATAGGCCAAACACAATTCCAAACTCCAACTTCAACTCCAACTCCAATTTCAACTTAATTTTTTTTTTTCATGGAATCATCAACTCCAAAAAAGTTTTGATTTCAGACACCTACATAGAAAAGAACAGTAACAACAACAAATAATACGATAATCGAAGCACAAGAAATAACCAATAATAATAACAATTTAGGGTTTCACAGTTATCAATAAAAGCTAGTGAATACTCACTGTTATCGCTTACCTCACTGACATTACTCACTACATACAACGTGGCTCCAGCAATTACAATTATATCCTCTTTGACAAGATTGCTACGTCCTACAACAATAAGATATTCAAGTATTATTTTTCAAATAATAGACAGGCTTAATTCAAGTTAAATAGAGCTGGCACATAACTAAAGTGCAAGATCACTAAATGAAAAACAGTTGGATTATATTCACAAAGAATCAATTGATTACGCTCTTTCCAAAAAGTAGCAGATGAATATGATCATACATAAAAAGCAACGTAAGCAATGAAATGAGCATGTAGTGAAGCCACATGAATACTTAACGTCAAAGGGAACAAGTAGTGTAACATTATTACTTGTTCGATCTGCGACACGTACATCTGGAAATATCACCAGGATAAGACCAGCAATACTGATGGCAACACCAACTAAATTTTTGGGTCTGTATGTTGTCTTTAAGAAAAATAACGTAAGAAATAAAACACATGGAATTTCCCAGCAATCCAGTAACATCACACTTGTTAGGGATTTGTACTGATAAGCCTTCACATCTTCAAAGCAAAGATAATAGAAAATGAATGTGTGCGCTCAATAACAAATGTGGAGTTCTAATGTGATAAGGAGAGTATTAATAAGAAAGAAAGAGGATATCAATTGAGAGCAAAAAAGGGAAGAATACTTAGATCTCAATCTCCTCTATAATCATGTTAACCAAAAACTTAACCCCTTTTTATTATTTCTTCAACTTCAAAATCATAAATTCCAATATAATCAAATTCGGATAATTCCACCAGATTACCGTGAAGAGTATTTAACACCTCTATCAACAAATACCTCATTTTGCATAATTCTTTATTTTTTTTTTCAAATTTTCTTTATTTTTTTTAATTAAGGAGTACCTGAAAAGAATGTGGTGATAATGAAGAACTTGCAAGATGAAAAAGAAAGAAAGTGAAGGAGAGATTTTTGTGGAACCTCATAAGATTTGTATTCTAACTACTCTATAAAAGAAGAGCTTTGCTTTATTTTTCACTTAGTTGTCCTTGGCCACATACACGTTAAAATAGAATCTAATATTGATTAAGAACAAACATACTTTTTCAAATGGAGTATAGAATTAAGATCTATTCCTCATACTTGATCCCACATCATCACACTCTAGTGCATAAAAAAATCGATGAAGAGTTTACCAGAAATTAAAAATTGAAAGAGCAATTTGATATGAAACAAATTTCGAGGAACTAAGAAGATGAATTAGTCTGGGAAAAGGCTAGAAGATTAGAAAGATAGATGAATTTTGAACATACAAAGAGAGGAGAAAGATTTGCAGAAACCATTAAAAGAGAGGATATTCAATATTTCTGTCAATTACTCTGTTCATCAATTAATAGAGAATAGATCTGAATACTTTGAATACAAATGTGAACCCGCAATTTCAACAGATAACCCAATTTAAACCCTTAATAAGAGCAACAAAAAAATAGTAGAAAGTGAGAACTAACTAATTGATAGAACGATGGGCACCAAGCAAAGCGCAGAAGATTTAACTTATGTTTCAGAGAGAAGAAATAGGCTCTAAATTTCAGCGAAAGATCGTGAACTTTGGAGTGCTAAAAGCTTCAGTGGAAATACTTAGTATTCCAGTTGCGATGTAGTTGTGGAGGTTTCATTGGAGGAGGAGGACGGCGGTGTTTACTGCGGAGGAAGCGAAGGAGGACGATGGTGGCAGCGGCGGCGGTGGTGGTGGGGGAAGCAGCAGAAGTTTCTGAGTTTTTATTTGAGAGAAGTAGTGATGGGTATGTGGAATTAGTGGTTATCTATGGCTAAAGAAAAAACTGGATTGTTCTTAAATAGGGGAAATAGAGATTTTTTTGTTAATGTGAAATTACTCTTCTACCCTTGGTCATTCTTTTGCTTCACATTTCTATATAGTAGTAATATAATTAATGACTTAGAATATTTTTTTTGTTTCAACTCTTTCTTTCACTAATATAATTACTCTCTTTTGTATAGTAAATATAGCTGTAGACTTAGAATATTTTCTTTGTCTCAACTCTCTCTTTCACTACTACACACAATAATTTTTTTCACACTTATCATATTTCTTGTACATTCAATAACATGCAAGATCACCTCTATTTATAGGTGAGGTATTCATCTTTCTATTGAATAGGAAAAATAAAGAGGGGGTGGTAAAGAGAATAAATCAATAGTCTTTAGGTTACAAGAGTTACAAGAAACTAATGACACTAATAGCCATGAGAGTTACAACAAAATAATGAGAGAAGTTACAAATTACTAAAGGCCACATTCTACCACCATTAACAATTAGAGTAATGTGGGTAGATAAATAGTCTTTTTGTTACATATGTTACATGCAACTAATGACCATTGAGTTACAACAACTAATGGTCATATGAGTTACAAAACATAATGTGGTATATTATGAACAAATAAAGTGTTAGAAGTTACAAGAATTATCAAAATATAATGACACCACTTTCTCCACTTTATGTTCATAAATTATCATGCAAATTAAGATTTTAATATTAAAATGCATAATAACACCAACACTCCGCCACTCATTTTACTATTTAAATAAGAGAGTTCACCAATTTAGTTGAAGGGGGACTATTGTGCATAATGAAGGTGTGCTCTACATTGAACCTTCACTTAGTAAAATAATAAACTCTACTTGTGCATAAAATATGAGATATGTGGCTATTTGTATTTGGCTGAAATTGTGTAAAAGTACTTAAACAGGTTATACAAGCAAATCGAGTATATTTACTTGAAAAAAAAATTGTGGCTTGTTTTACTAAAATAAATCAAGTTGTACTTAAAAGTATTTTTGATGCAAAATGAAAAAAAAAATTGGTGCTATTTGTAGAAATAAAAAAGCAAATTATTATTTGTTAACTCCATCGTGGAGGTTGAACTAATTATTTTAGATTCAACTAGTGAAAAGGTGAATTAATCAATCACTTCTTTTGAGAAATTAATTTCTCTAGTTTTGAGTTATTGTGATAGCCCCAATATTATTGATAATGTTTGAAGTTGTTATTGCAACATTAAATTCAGACCCATGAGAACAAAATAATATTGTGATATTATATTTGATAAGTGGTACCACTAACATTGAGTATGTCAACTTATATGATTATCTTGCAGATGAACTAAGCAAGGTCTTGGCAAGATAAAGGGTTTGAATTACATCAACAGGAAGGAAGAAAGCCTATAAAAAATCATGAGTCATATATGAGGAAACCCAATCTGGGAACTAGAAGTCCTATAACCAGGTTCAATGGGAAGAATGAATCATATCCTGACTTGGTGTGAGATGCACTATTATTTAATATTTCCTATGATGTGAGTACATTTTGTTCCTGTAATGATTTGTGAAGGTTGAGTCTAAGAACTCTTAATGAAAATCTGTATTTCGTATGAGTGGGGTGTCGAAATTACAGGACCATCCTTGACAGATTTCACCTATGTGAGTATGGAAGTACGCCGCTTCCTATGAGAATAAGGCTTATTCTCAAAAACACTCGTGAAAAAAGGGGATAGCATATGGCCGTAATGTGTTGTCTATTAAAGCTTATGCAACACCTTGATTGTTGTGTGTAAGCAATAATACTTTATTTTTCTTAAACAGTCATAGTTCAAGTCTGAGACCACTACTGACTCTGGAGTAAAGTTTATTATTTTACTAAGTGAAGGTTCAATGCAGAACACATCTTCATTATGCACAATAGTTTTCCTTCAACTAAATTGGTGAACTCTCTTATTTAAATATTAAAATGAGTGGAAGAATGTTGGTGTTATTATGCATTTTAATATTAAAATCTTAATTTGAATGATAATTTATGGACATAAAGTGGAGAAACTGGTGTCATTATATTTTGATAACTCTTGTAACTTCTAACACTTTATTTTTTCATAATCTACCACATTATGTCTGTAACTCATATGGCCATTAGTTGTTGTAACTCTATGGTTATTAGTTGCATGAAACATATGTAACATCCAAGACTATCTATCTACCCATATTACTCTAATTGTTAATGATGGTAGAATGTGGTCTTTAGTAATTTGTAACTCCTCTCGTTATTTTGTTGTAACTCTCATGGCTATTAGTGTCATTAGTTTCTTGTAACTTTTGTAACCTAAAGACTATTGATCTTTCTTTTTTACCACCCCTCTTTATTCTTCCTATTCAATACAAGGATGAATACCTCACCTATAAATAGAGGTGATCTTACATGTTATTGGATGCAGAAGAAAATATGATAAGTGTGAAAAAAATTATAGTGTGTCGTAATGAAAAAGAGAGTTGAGACAAAGAAAATATTCTAAGTGTACAACTATATTCACTATAGAAAAGGGGGTAATTATATTAGTGAAAGAAAGAGTTGAGACAAAGAAAATATTCTAAATCTTTAACTATATTCACTATACAAAGAGAATAATATATGTTGGAGGAAGGTGTTCTTATGGTGGAGCTTTGAACTCTTCAACTAATCCGGGGTTGCTTGAGTTATACATCTTTGATGGACTGTTATATCCTGCAGGGGACAAGTCACGAGATATACTGTTGGATTGGTGTAAATTATGTCGTAGTGGACTTGAATCTCGTTAAAGAGAGCGAGATATCCGCGCCTCTACCAGGAAGAAAATTATTTTATTTTCTTTACTTTTGTTCATTTTATTTTCAACTGTAATCATTTATTGTAATTTGTGGTATATTATACCAACAATAAATAATTTAGTGGGACCATTTTTTTACAAAAAACGCACCTTTATTTTCTGTTTTCTTTGTTTTATTGCCATGTCACTATTAAGGGTGACATTTATTCGATTTAGGGGTAAATAATTGTTAATGAAGTTAAAGGTTAGAGTAAGTTGAGCGGAAAAATTGAGGGGATTTTATGACTTTACTCAACTTTCAAATCATTTCAACTTTTCGTTTTCCTCTCTCTGTCTTCCTCCTCTTCTTTCTTACTAGTCTTCCACTCTTCGTTGTCCTCCTCCCCCTTCTCCTGCTTCTATGTCATATTTGGTTCAATCTCTTAACAAGCCAAGGACAATGGTCAATATCCCCCGCAAAGAAGGTTGCCAAATCTGGGATGCCCTCTCACATTTAGCAGCGAGAGTGGAGAATGTGCACAACAAGACTTCTTGCATGAAAGTCCATATTTGAGAAACGTAAAGAAGAGCATGAGCGTTTACTCTAGGAAATGGTATGCTCTGTTCCAATTTAGATGGCGTGATGAACGAAAACAGTCATTTGGTGGCTCAACTAAAATTTAAGAAACATCTTAAGGTAGAAAGGTTTAACTAAGATTTAAGAAACATTTTCACAGTCATTACATGGTTGAGAACCAAAAAGAGCGCGAAAACCTAAACTTCTAATTACAATTAAAACATATTAAGTAAAGCTAACTTAAAGAAACACGACCAAAGAGACTATAAATTGGAAACAGAACCAAACAAGCTTAACCCTACTACCTTCTAAAACAAATTTCACAATATGGAGGTAAAATTGCAGTACAATAATAACTTGCAGGATTTCCAAAGTACTGTGTTCTACTCATCAATAATCTTTTGAGATGCATTGATCAGTTTGTTGCTGAAATCCCAAAGATTCCGAGCTAACACTTCGTCTTCTGCAAGCTTGCTTGGCTTATACTCATTGCAATCAACAAAGTACTTTCCGGTCACTCCCTTCAAACTTGGATGCAGGGCGACATAACAAGTTGTAGCTGCCCCCTGTAAAATAAATCAGTTTTGAAATTAATCAGCATTTTTCAGCGTGTAAATGTAACCAGACATTCTTCAGATCTGAGCTACGTCAATTTTTGGAGGGTCCTAGCAATGTAGTTGTTACCTGAGGGACATTCTTCCAGAGTAAACAAGTGAAAACCCTTATGATTCCTACCAATAACAAGAAAAACGAATTCCAGTTAAAGCACAGTAAGTCCTCGAGATAATGTTCCGTACGAGAGTTATATATACGTACTCATCAGGAAGGCTGAATGTCTCATGAGATTTGTCATTATCAAACCCGGATGAACTGAATTTACAGTGATATTTGCTCCCTCTTCCTGCATTTCAAGACAGAATCGCATTTCTAATACCCCTCGAGTTTTTTTTCTTTTTTAGAAAAATGGCATTCTTTAATTTATCTCAAATTGAAGTTAATGAAATAGACAACAACACATTAGCTTACCTGCAAGCGGCGTGATAGCTCGTTGGCATGTAGTAGGTTAGCTAATTTGGATTGTCCATACGCCACTTTGTCCTGATAACTGATCATTGAAATGAATAATCACAATGTAGAAATTGATTTCACTACCTTCCATCGCTATATGACATTGTGAAGGTTACCTGTTTTTGTCGTTGATATTGTGGAATTCTATTCCTTTGCGAGGGCAAACTAGGTGAGCTACTGATGACAAGTTCACAATCCTACCTTCAATACCAGTAGCTTTAGCTGTTTCCTTCATTTTGTCTAGAAAAAGGCTAGTCAAGTAGAAATGACCTGAAAATTTCCCCCAAAAAGAGTAACGAAATCAGCCATACTCATGATAAATATGATCTCTCCAAAATTTTGATGTTAAAATTACACGTCATACCGAGATGATTGGTGGCAAACTGCATCTCTATTCCGTCCTCAGAAAGCTGAAATGGACAGAACATGATACCTGCATTGTTTCTATTTTCGCAAAGTTCGTTAAGAAAAACTGAAGTATATATAGACTCTTACAACACTCAAAAAACTGACTATTCTTGTAAATAGAATATAGACTCCTCCTATGACTAAAGAATTAATTATTCTAGAAAAACTGTAGCAGTAACAGATGCAAGATCCAATAATTAATCAAAATACACAATGGATGAGGATCGATTAAATTACATTAAGATGTTGAGAGGAAGATTAAGTGCAAGGAAGTTATCTGCAAATGCCTTGACCGATTTCAATGAGCTGAGGTCGAGTTTCAGAATATCAATGTGTGCAGCTTTGTTTTCGTTCAAAATGTGCTGTTTAGCTTCATTTGCGGTTTCCATGTTTCTTGCTGCAATAATGACATGGGCGTTCTTCAGAGCTAAAACTCTTGCTGTCTCTAATCCAATGCCGCTTGCACCTCCTGTGTACAAAATGTATTATCGTATAAATGCAAATTACTTCAAACTTATCAGAAGCACCGCAGGATCTATCATCATTGACGGTAGATTCAGAATCTAGAAGTACGCTGTGAGTTCTGAAATATATATCTAACCCTGTCTATATTAGTTTTTGTGCATATATATAGGATTCAACCCCAAAACACTGGGTTTCGGTGAACTCACACTTATTATCGTATCTGCCACGGATAAACACATCAATGTAACATTTTAACGGTGCAAGTCTGGGTAAATTTCTCCTTTTCTGGTTAAATATCTGCTGGCAAGTGTTGACTCTTGAAGGGTACTGATTTTGTGTGATGCTAACTGCTGTCAACTTGGCATCTTGGTCTTGATATTTTGTTGTAATCTGTAGATTATTTTGCTGTAAGTTCTAGATATTTAGAAGGTAGTTGTAGTGTGTGGTGGTGCATAATTTCAGCACAACATTAGGAGACATGTTTCCAGGTTTTTAGGAATATTTCAAACCACTTGTATTATATATTTTGTTGTATGTTGTATGAATGTAGATTACTACAATCTACAACTTCTCAGATTTTTCCTCTCTTTCTTCATGTCTGTTTCTCTTTCTCTCCTTCAATTGGCATCAGAGCAAGATTGATCTTTAAGGGACTGTTTTTCTGAGAAAAAACCCCAGCAAAGATCACCCAACAAGATTAACTTGTTCAAGTCTCTTTCTGTCCAGTTCTTTTTTGACATGGCATCCATCAGCTCTTCTCTTTCACCTCCTATCTTTAATGGCGAGAATTACCAAGTTTGGGCTGTAAAGATGAAGACATACTTGAAAGGTCTTGGTTTATGGAAGTATGTTGAGGAAGACAATGTTCCAGAACCTTTGAGAGCAAACCCAACTCTTCAGCAGATCAGAAAGCATGAAGAAGAGATTGCAAAAGGTCCAAAAGCCTTGTCTTTCATTCACGCAGCCGTCTACGAATCAATTTATACAAGGATAATGGCATGTGAAACTGCCAAAGAAGGTTGGGATATGCTGAAGCAAGAATTTCAGGGGAGTGATAGGACAAGACAAATGCAAATATTGAATCTAAGAAAAGAATTTGAGATATTAAGGATGAAATAGACTGAAAAAGTGAAAGATTATATTGTTAAGGATGAAAGAGACTGAAAAAGTGAAAGATTATATTGTTAAGGATGGAAGAGACTGAAAAAGTGAAAGATTATATTGATAGGATCATGAAAATTTTTAATCAGATTCGATTGTTGGGAGAAAAAGTAGAAGAGCAGAGGATTGTTGAGAAGGTGATGGTGACACTCCCAGAGAAGTTCGAAGAAAAAATCTCCTCAATAGAAGATACGTGGGATATGTCTCATGTCACGTTAAATGAACTATCCAACGCTCTTCAAGCTGTGGAGCAAAGAAAAGATTTTAGAGAGGAAGAGAGTTCAAATGAAGTTGCTCTTGTGGCTGCTCAAAAGTCTAAAGCTCAGTTTGATGGTGAATTAAAAGGGCAATTAAATAGAAGACATGGCAAGGAGAAGAAGGAGCAATATAATAACAAAGTGAGATATAGAAGATCGAAGTATCCACCTTATCCCTATTGTAAAAAGACCAATCATATGAAAAAGTTTTGTTGGTACAGACCTGGAATTCAATGCAAGGTCTGCAAATAGTTTGGTCATGTGGATAAGGTCTGCAAAACAAATTAAGCCCGACCAGCTCAAGTGCAGTCAACAAAAGTTGCTGAAAATGTTGAAGATCATGAAGAGAAGTTGTTTACAGCTTCTATTATTGGAGAATGCAATATAGCTTCTCAAGATCATGATGTGTGGCTTGTTGATAGTGGATGTACACATCATATGACAGCTAACTTGAATAACTTTGAACGTTTGGAAAAAAACTATTTTTCCAAAGTCAGAGTTGGAGATGACAGACTCTTAGATGCAAAGGGCAAAGGAGCAGTTGTTGTTCAAACTCCATCAGGTATAAAGCTTATCTCTGATGTATTATTTGTTCCTAAAATTAGCCAAAGTCTTCTAAGAGTTGGTCAGTTGTTTGAGAACAATTATGCCCTTTTATTTAAAGATAAAACATGTGAAATCGTAGATCCAACTGGTATAAAATTGCTCACGGTCAAAATGCTCAATAGAAGCTTTCCTCTTGATTGGAAACATACTGAGATTGGAGCTTATGTCGGCATACAAGATGACAGTTATGTCTGGCATAAAAGGCTTGGCCACATCAATTTTAAGTCTTTATAAATGATGCAAAATAAGGAACTTATGACAGATTTGCCTTCCATAAATGAAAACTCTAATGTATGTGGAGTGTGTCAAATTGGGAAGCTAAGTCAATCACCATTTCCTATGAATCAAGCCTGGCGAGCTACTAAAAAGCTCCAACTAATACACACTGATGTGTATGGACCTATGAGCACTCCTTCTTATAATGGCAGCAAATACTTTCTTTTATTCATTGATGACCTTACAAGGTTTTTTTGGGTTTATTTTTTGAAGCAAAAATCTGAAGAATTTGTCGCGTTTCAAAAATTTAAAGCAACCGTTGAAAACCAATGTGGCTCTTTGATAAAAATCTTAAGGTCTGATAATGGGACTGAGTTCACTTCCAATCAATTTAAGGATTTCCTTCAGAAAGCAGGAATTCATCATCAACTTACTGTTACTTATACACCACAACAAAATGGTGTAAGTGAAAGGAAAAATAGGTCCATTATGAATATGGCCAGGTGTCTTCTATTTGAGAAAGGGTTGCCTAAGGTGTTATGGGCCGAAGCTGTCAATACCGCTGTCTATCTTTAGAATAGATTGCCGACGAGAGCCATTGAAGTAAAGACGTCATATGAAGCATGGATTGGATCCAAGCCATCAGTCTCAGATCTTAAAGTGTTTGGTTGCATATGTTACTCTTACATTCCCGAAGTTAAAAGGGATAAACTTGATCAAAGAGCCGATGTTAGAATATTTGTGGGCTATAGCAACACTTCAAAAGGCTATAGGATTTTAAATCCCGTTTCATAGAAAATACATGTGAGTAGAAACGTTAAGTTTGATAAGAATGCTATATGGGACTGGAAGAATATGGTTGTTTCTCCTTTACAAATCACTAATCAAGAACAAGGTGTCCAAGAAGAAGAATCAATTCCAGATGAAAAAGATTCTGATGATTTGCAGTAAGAGGTACCAGATCAATTGAAGACATATATAGCAGATGCAATGTTGCTATATTAGAGCCAATAAGTGTAGACAATGCATTGCAAATTCCAGAATGGAGGGCTGTCATGGAGGAGGGGCTCAATGTGATTAACAAGAATGATACGTGGGTACTTGAACCTAGACCTCACGAAAGGGAGATTCTTGGAACTAGATGGGTGTTCAAGACTAAGTTGAACTCGGATGGCACACTCAATAAGTACAAAGCGAGGTTGTTCATAAAAGGGTATGCCCAACAACATGGAATTAATTTTCTTGAAACGTTTGCACCAGTTGCAATGTTTGACACCATTAGATTACTTCTTGCAGTTACAGTACACCAAGGGTGGCAAGTATTTCAACTGGAAGTAAAGTCCACTTTTCTTAACGGGTTTCTTGAAGAGAAAATTTATGTAGAGCAGCCTGAAGGTTTTAGAGGATCTGGCGATCAGGTATACTTTTTAAGAGAAGCACTTTATGGCTTGAATCAGACACCTAGGTCCTGGTATGCACGAATAGATAGTTACTTACTAAATTTGGGGTTCAATAGAAGTTGCAATGAAGCAACCTTGTATATCAGACCTCAAACTGATGAATTTCTCGTAGTTTCCCTTTATGTTGATGATTTGTTGGCGACTGGCAACAGCACAAAATCTCTCATAGACTTCAAAGAGCAAATGAAGAAGGTTTTTGACATGAATGATCTGAGAAAGAATTATTTCTTGGGAATGAAGGTTAGTCAATCTTCTCAAGGAATTTTTATTTCTCAGAAGAAATATGCTACCGAAATATTAAAGAAGTTTTATCTTGACAAATGCAAACCAGTAAGTACGTCTGCAGTTCAAGGAGAGAAACTAACGAAAAAGGATGAATCTGGATTGGTTGATTCTTCTTTTTTTAGAAGTTTGCTTGGTTCTCTATTGTATCTATCTGCCACGAGGCCTGATATTATGTACATAACAAGTGTGTTGTCAAGGTTTATTCATTCACCAACTGAAATTCACCTCAAAGCAGCAAAAAGAATTTTGAGTTACATTCGGGGCACCATTGATCATGGTTTGTTCTATAAAAGAACCGCATCTATGAAATTGTTGGGGTTCACTGATAGTGACTGGACTGGGTCACAATATGACATGAAAAACATTTCTGGATATTGTTTCACTTTAGGATCAAGTGCCATTTGTTGGTGCACAAAGAAGCAGGGGTCTGTGGCTCAATCAACTGCCGAAGCAGAGTACGTTGCTGCCTCCAGTGTTGTTAATCAAGCCTTATGGTTGAGAAAAATTTTGAGCGACTTGGCGTTTCAGCCAAGTAAAGCAACAGAAATCTTTTGTGATAACAAGTCTGCAGTTGCTATGGTAAAGAATCCAGTCTTTCATGGAAAGACTAAACACATTAAAATCAAATATCATTCCATTCGAGAAGCTGAAATGGAGAATGAAGTTCAGATTCTGCATTGTTGTGGTGAAGATCAGCGAGCTGATATTTTTACAAAAGCATTACAGAAGCAGAGATTTGATCTTCTTAAAGCTAAGCTTGGAGTAACCAACAACACTTGCATCAAGGAGGACTGATGAAGGATACTGATTTTGTGTGATGCTAACTGTTGTCAACTTGGCATCTTGGTCTTGATATTTTGTTGTAATCTATAGATTATTTTGTTGTAAGTTTTAGATATTTAGAAGGTAGTTGTAGTGTGTGGTGGTGCATAATTTCAGCACAACATTAGGAGACATGTTTTCAGGTTTTGAGGGATATTTCAAACCACTTGTATTATATATTTTGCTATATGTTGTATAAATGTAGATTACTGCTACTTCTCAGATTTTTCCTCTCTTTCTTCATGTTTGTTTCTCTTTCTCTCCTTCAACTCTTTCTTTCCTTAACTTCTGCATATACCTTTCATTCTCTGAATAATGTAAGTTACAATTTCTCCACACCCTCCATCCTCAGTTCCTCACCCGAATATCAATGTGAATGTACGGTCTTAGCCTATACATTCCTTTTTGCCTTTTTGAACGAATCAAGAACCTCAAAAACTGTTGAACAATACTTTCAACTTATTTGTTCATGAGCACCAAAAAATAAGTAAGAAAATCGTTCATAGCCATTATGCGTTCTTTCAATATTTTTCTAGACTTCTTAAGGAAAATATTTTCTTCAAACCAAATACACTGGGTAAATTTCATCCATGGTCACTTAACTTTGTATCTATTACGCATAAGTTACTTTTCTTTCATTCATTTCATCCATAGTCACTTAACTTTGTATCTATTATACAAAAGTCACTTTTCTTTCATTAATTTCATCCATGATCATTTAACTTTACTCCGACCATCACAAAAGCCACTATGACCGAATTTTACAATAACTCCATCGAAAAAGTGATGTGGCAACCTTAATTAGTTATTAATTTTAATTTAAGTGAATATATAATATATTACTCGTATCTTGACCTTTTTTATATGTGCACAACCCAATTTTCCTTATGGATTATTTAATGAAAGAATATCAATTTTTTAATAGATTAGATTACCTAATGAAGACTATTTACATAAAAAAATTTGGTTGATATTTTTATGAAATATTTCACAGTATTGCATTCATCTTCCAAAAAGGTGCATCGAAAAAAAGTGATAAACAAGACAAATTCTTCAAAACACATAAAATAGAAATACATGTATGATATTATTTTTTAAAAAAAAAAATTATTTTAATTCTTTGAAGATAAATCAACATGCTAAAGATAGTTTTAAGATAAAATCTTTTTAATTGTGTAATTGAATAAGTATTGTCAAAATTTGTACAAATAATGTTATATTAACATACAGTTTTGTTAATAAAAGTTATAAAATATAATTACTTTAATAGATAAAGAAATTATAGGATATCTATTTATATTTACCAATTAAATTAATTAAACAATATGTAATTTATCAGAAATTGAATATTATAATAAAATTTTTAAGAGAATTAATCGATTAGTTAAACAACTAAAAATACAAAGGCAAACTCAATAAATAGAGTAGTTTATCATATTATTATGATATACTGAATGCAAAGACTCAAGTAGCAAGAAAAATAATGTATAAAAAAAATAATTTTATCAACTGCATGTCACAATTTTAAAGGGAGAAAAATAATTTTATCAACTACATGTTATAATATATTAGTGGAAAAAAATAATTTACCAACACATGTCTCAATTTTAGAGGATTTTAAGAATATATAAGTATAATTTTATTTCATAAAAATATAAATCAATTTTTTTTATGTAAATAGTTTTCATTAGGTAATTTAATCTATTGAAAAATTAATATTCTTTCATTAAATAATCCATAAGGAAAATTGGGTTGTGCACATATAAAAAAGGTCAAGATATGAGTAATATATTATATATTCACTTAAACTAAAATTAAAAACTAATTAAGGTTGTCACATCATTTTTTCGATGAAATTATTGTAAAATTCAATCATAGTGACTTTTGTGATGGTCGGAATAAAGTTAAATGACCATGGATGAAATGAATGAAAGAAAAGTGACTTTTGCTTAATAGATAAAAAGTTAAGTGACCATGAATGAAATGAATGAAAGAAAAGTGACTTTTAGGTAATAGATACAAAGTTAAGTGACCATGAATGAAACTTACCCCAAACACACTCTATTAGTTGACTTTTTTTCCTCTGTTTCCCTCTTAAATTACTTCTATATACTCTCTCCGTTTAAAAAAGAATGATCTACTGTCCTTTTTAGTCTATTTCAAAAAGAATAACCCCTTTCCTTTTTTGGCAATACTTTAATTTCAACTTTCCACATGACATGTTTAGGACCACAAGATTAAAGGGCATTTTGGTACATTTGACACAACTTTAATTTAAGGCCACGAGATTCAAAAGTTTTCTTTATTTTCTTAAACTTTGTGTCAAGTCAAAGTAGGTCATTTTTTTTTAAACGAAGGGAGTATGTCAAATGTCCTAAAGGTGGTGGAAAAAAAAAGACGGTCTAAAGGTTGCACAAGTACAAATGATGAGTAATTGACACGAGGTAACCTACCTCCACAACTGGTAACATCCTAATTAATGATAGAGATTTTCATATAACAAGCCAAACACGTTCCCCTGTTCTTATTATCTCTTTCACAAATTAAAAAGATTAGTTAAAGAAATCAAGCTCATGCAAAAAAATTAAATTACTAATGTTACAGTCTTAACTAAACCCTCTGTAATTAATGTAGCTTTTGCATGCTCTTCTAGTGATCATGCTTCTAGTAAATTTAATTGATGGAATTTTAAATTTTAGCTCTGCCTATTATCTGGGTTACAATCTAATAAACTCTATGCATGATCGACAGCAGTATGATCAGCCATTAGTGAAAAAACAGGCGCTGCTTTCCAACCCAAATACCGACCACTTGGAGGTGGATCCAGCTTGTCGGTTTCGACACGTGGCATTAATATGTGTCAAATTTAAATAAAAAGGTAGATATAAACTCATACCTTTAAAGATAATTTTAATTCTGACTAGTACTTTTTCGTCTCAATTTAGGTGATATTATTATTTGACTTGACATAAAATTTAAGATTTTTTTTTTTTTTAAAAAAAAATGTGTGATCATAAAAGTTTTAGATATTTGTTATGCTTTAACACATTTCATCAAGAGGTGACTTTTAGAGTTAGAATTTTTTCTAATTACAAAATTGTGGGTTTTTTTTTTATACGGACTAAAATGAGCACATAAATTTGAAGAAATGAAGTACTTATTAATTAAAAAATACACAATAAATGTGAAACAAACCTGTAATAATAACAGTGAAAGGGGTAGCATCAATGCCTTGAGTAACCTCCTCAGCAGTAGAAGCTGATCCAAATCCACTTGCTCCTCTTCTTCCTGTTATCAACCTCAACATCTTCCCTTTTGAAGAACAATCTAATTATTGTGTTTTTTTTCTACAAGAGAAAGAGAAAGATTGTAAGTTGTGATGTGAAGTGATCAAAAAGCAGAACCTATAATATGTATATATATATACAAATTAAAGTGGTGCGGGGAACGAAAAGATCGAAATAATTAAAGATAGAAGTTAGAAGTGGCAAAATGGACAATGATTGTGACAGTGGGTTACGTTTGAGATTATAGAGTGCAAAACAAAAATGAGAAAGTAAGATTTTGGGAGATTGTTGGTAGTAAATTTGTTAGACAAAACGACATGTACACGCATACAATGTTCCAATCGCTTACTCCCTCCTAAATTACCCTTCACTAGCTTCTCAACTGTTTTTTCATATTTAGGTTGAACAAAAAAAAGGATTGTCATTAGTGATGGAATCAATTTTTTTTTTTTACTAAATGAATGATACTCCTCCGTTTAAAAAAGAATTACCTAGTTTGATTTGACACGGAGCTTAAGAAAATAAGAAGACTTTTGAATCTTGTGGTGTTAAATTAAAGATACGTCAAATGTAGCAAAATGTCCTTCAATCTTGTGGTCTTAAACATGCCATGTGAGAAGTTGAAATTAAAAAGTTGTTAAAAAAAGAAAGAAATTATTTTTTTTTAAACAGACTAAAAAAAAAGTAGGTCGTAGAGGGAGTACAAAATATGAAAATTTAATACACTCAAAAGATAACGGGATTTAATATTTATTTGTAGGAACATATTTTCCGGTGATGGGGATTGCGTCTAGCCCCGCCCATGCATTAAATTGTCTTCTAAATATTTAATAATGTAAGAAAATAGATTTAGCTACATGTATTATGTATACTATATATTACGGTGTAATATTCTTTTTTTATACCATCGCGATTCAAAAGATATTCACATATAACTCTTTATAATAAGAGAAGGAAATTTGTAATCTTGAAAATGAGCACATTATACATTATAAAAGATAAAAGCAATTTAATTATGTAAGAATTTACACCATCGGTGACACCGGCGGATGTACATGGAAGCAAGGGAGGTCATCCGAACCTCCTTCGTCGGAAAATTATACTATTTTTACATGGTAATTTTTTTTTTTATGTATAAATAGTAGAGGCTGAACCCCCTTCGACTAGTCCGTATATATACTACTGAACCCTCTTACTGGAAATCCTAGATCCGCCCCTGATCGATAATATTAGTAAACTACTTACCTCAATAACAAATCTCTTATGCTAAAAGTTATGATTTCAATAAATTCATAACCAAAAAGTTATATCTGTCCATTACATGGAGGGGAGCATGGTCCCTTTATGTACATACATTTAGGTTTAAAGTATAGAACCTTAGCCTCTCCTATGGTGGAAAATATCTCATCCTTTAATAGAAGCTTGAAAAATTGAAGTTATGCATCACTATTGAAATTACTTTTAGAGCGTTTATATAAAAAATTTTGGTTTTCCACTCGGTGTACGATATCTACATTGAAGCTCCGACTAATTTGAATCGCTCACTGCAGGGCCCATTTTGGGGGTGTCGCTTCCAATAGGATTTTCTTCATACCCAGGACTCGTACCCGAAACCTCTAGTTAAGGGCGGAGTAGCCCCACCACTACACCACAACCCATGTTGGTAGAGCGTTTATATATCAAAATGTCTAAAGAATGGATTTTATCAATAATTATATCTAGAGTTTAAATTTAATCCACTGTCAATGTATCACTTTTTTGCAGCATCAGATAAATATTACCTGGCGCCTATAAAATAAGAAGGTGGTTCTCGAGTACCCAAATTAATGAGCCATTATTTATGATTATCTCATCTTTTATTGATTTAAATGCACACCTTCACAATTCTCTTTATTATCATCTACATAGATCTTTCTTTTTTCTTCAATTTCGGTGGAACTAAGGTTTACTAATTACTATAGCTACTACAATCAAGAGCAGCTCAATAATATTGATGGGGCCTTACATTGCAATTACTCCCTCCCATTTCAAATTAATTGAATTGTTGGGGTATGACACACTTCTTAAGAAAAAGATTTTAAAACATAAATTGTAGGTTACTTTTCATTATTATCCTTTTAATTGTTCTTAAATTACTCTCCTAGAAAATGTGAAATACTTAAAAATCTCATTAAATGAAAGGGTAAAATTGAAAAAAATTTCCAACTTGTTTATTGAAGAATGAACAATTCATTTATTTTGAACATTAAAAAATAGTACAATAATTCATTTATTTTGGAATGGATGAAGTATAGTACTGTAATATCTCTATTGTTTTCATTTGTTTAGTATTGACTTTGTACATCTTTTGAGGAGGAATAATAGAAGCACAATTATACTATCACCCTTTGAATATAATAAATTTAATATTTTAGAAAATTATTATAATTTTATTTTTTAAATTAGACAAATAAATTAAATAAACATCTATTTTTAATATAGTGAACATGTAAAAGTACACGTTGGGACCTCTTCATTTTTTACCTTGCACATTTAAAAATTGCATACTTTGCTCAGAAATAGAGTACATATTAATTCATTGGGTGGAATATACAACTTGTATTATTTGAGTTCGAATCATATATAACTTCAATAAAATCTTATACGGTACAAATAAAGCACAATACTTTTTTAACTTTTTATGTGCTAAACAGCTTAGACATGTTGTAATAATGATGTAATAAGTACTTTGGTGCTGGAACTACAAATATTGGTTGGACCCTCGAAAGTAGAAAGGATTACCACTTACACTTGTTGAAGTAATAATTGACGCACAAAAGAAAAAAGAAAAGAAGTTTATGTTATACATAAAGTATAAGAAAATTTTACATTACTATCAGGGCCGGATGCACAACATAAAGTGCGGGTTCCCGAAAATTTATAATTTTCGTCTGGTTCTTGAATTTATATTGAAAAAACTAGTAAATATATAAGAATTATAAGTTGGTAACCCGTAAACAAAGTGTGTTATTGATCTAGTGGTAAAAATTATAAGTTGGGAACCCACAATCTTTAAATTCTAGATCCGCCTTTGAGTACTATCAGGTTACTTCGAGTAAACTATTTTATTTTTAAGATCGTAAATTTCACATTTCGAAAAACTTAAATGTGGATACCTTTTGATTAACTTGAAAGTGTTAAAAAAAATAAAATAATAATAATTTACCATTTATATAAGTTACTTTTTTTTTTTTTTCTTAAAAAGAAAAACTTGACATATCTAGCTTCCAACCTCCGGCGTCCAACAAGCAACAGAGCACCGAAAGATTATTTTTTCTTGTTTTGCCATGTACCTAAGCTTTTCTTTCTCCTACGTACACTCCACATTTTAACTTACATCAAGTGAATCACTTAATCCATCTGAAAAAATGAGACAAGAATGTCTCTCAAGTCTCCAATTAATTTTAGAAAACAAATGGTCCCGCTATATTTATTAAGTTAGAAGGATCAAGTCTTTCAAATTAGGGGTGTCTAACGGGCCGGGCCGGGCCAACCCGGAACCGGCCCTCCCATTTTACCCGGGTTTCGGGACGGTTCCGGGCCGGGTTTGGCGTTAACCGGGCCGGGCCGGGTTTGGCGTTAACCGGGCCGGGCCGGGTTTGGCGTTAACCGGGCCGGGCCGGGTTTGGCGTTAACCGGGCCGGGCCGGGCCAAACAGTAAAAAAATTAAAATTCACCCGGACCCGGCCCACTAAACCCAATCCGGTCAAACCCACCAAGACCCGGTCAAACCCGTTTAAAAAATAAATAAAAAATCCAATATACACTATATACACTCCAATATACAACATATATTTTTAAAAAAATATATAAAGTATAAACAATTACACATATATACGTACCATTCAATATATAATTATATATGACTATACATACTACTTTAAATAAAACATTTGCTATAATAGTATAATATATATATATATATACACTACAATATATATATATACTAATTTATAAAACATATACACATGTATACGTTAAATATATACTACTTTAGAAGATATATACACATATATATGCACCATTCAATATATATGTACTACTTTAAATAAAATATATACTACAATATAGTGATATACATATATATATATACAATAATATGTATATATATATAGTTACATACTAATTTATAAAACATATACACTTGTATACTTTAAAGATATACGTCTATAGAAGATATATACACATATATACGCACCATTCAAAATATATGTACTACTTTAAAAAAAGTATATACTACAATATATATACTAATTTATAAAACATAAAGTAATGTATACGTTAAATATACACGTCTATAGAAGATCTATTCACATATATACACTCTATTCTATGTATATGTAATACTTTAAATGAGATATATGCAATATATATACATTACAATATATATTTGTATAGTTATATACTAATTTATAAAATATATACACATGTATACGTTGAATATACACGTCTATAGAAGATCCATTCACATATATACACTCTATTCTATGTATATGTAATACTTTAAATGAAATATACTATAATGTATATACATTACAATATATATTTGTATAGTTATATACTAATTTATAAAGCAAATACACATGTATACATTAAATATACACTTCTATAGAAGATATATACACGTGTATACGCACCATTAAATGTATATATACTACTACTTATAAAATATACTACATTATATATACATTACAATATGTATAGATATACTTATATACTAATTTATAAAACATATACACATGTATACGTTAAATATACACTTCTATAGAAGATATATGCACAAATATTCAAAATTTATTCAAAAAAAAATAAAAAACAACGACTAAGGACTGAATGAATTTGGGGAATTTTATTGATTGCAAAATGATCCAAAATTTATAATTTACATGAATGAAAAATCTATAAATTATGCATAATTTTTTCCAACTCATTCATGTTAATATTAATGGGAACTTGCATAGGATAATCAAAGTCAACGGGGGCAAAACCATGCATTGGACTTGATTCTGCTGAGTTCTCCCGTGAAGTCATAATTTCTTCTAGTTTCAGCTCGTCGCTCGGCTCCGGTTCCATTCCTTGGTTTCTTCTTTCCGCTCTAATCTAATCTCTGAGGCAAACTAGAACATTCATTGCATTGCTTCCCAATGAGTGTCGGTTGTCTCCAAGCTGCTGTCGTCCCTGACTGAAGGCGCTCTCTGATGCAACGGTTGACATTGGAACATTCAAGATATCTCTAGCTAATCTTGAAAGCACAGGATATTGTGATTCATTATTCCTCCACCAATCCAGCGTGTTGATCCGTCGTCTGCGATCCTCTGGTGCCGTCCGAAGATAATATTTCAGCTCTTCCCGATAAGTTGATGTGTAAGTTCTCTCATCAACACTGTTCCAACAATTTAAATCATAAAACGAATCAGAAAAACCACTATGTGCCAGCCTTTTAGAAGATGATGGCTCCTCGGGAGGATGAGGAGCGACAGTTGGAGTGATATTTGTAGGTACGGCTGAATCAAATAAATCAGCATAGTGATTATATAATTTTTCTATATAATCTTTTGCATCAGCCGTAGCCATCCACAAATCAGGCTGTACTTGTTCAGAATCATGGTTAGTATTTATTTCTAAGTTAGTATAAATAAGAGTACTAAAGTGACACATATTATTATATTTCATGCACGGATTTAGCATAGCACCAACCAAGTAAATAGGGGGAATCGGGAAAAAATATTTTTTAAATTTTGTAAACATGACGCCAACAACTTCTTTATAACCTTCTTTATTTTTATATTGTTGGAGCAAACCAGAAATATCGGCTATATATGCCAAAATATTACAAACAGTAGGATAGTAAGCACCGAAAAATTCAACCGTAGCTACATAAATTTTTTCTAAAAACATAACAAGATCATTAATTACAACCCAATCAGAATTATGTAGCATGCAATCAGCAGAATCAGCAAATGAACCGCAATGTTGGTTAAAAGCTAGTGTAATAGGAATTCTATATTTATAACAAGTTTTTAAAAATTCATACGTAGAATTCCATCTAGTATCAATTTCCTCAGGCATTAAAATCGGTGTAAGTCCATTTTCTTGACATTTAACTTTAAATTCTCTAATTCTCGATCTACGATTATTTCCTTGAATAAAACCAACGGCAAGACGAATTTTTTCAATATAAAGCTCAAAAAACTCAAGACCATCTTTTACAATTAAATTATATATATGACATGCACACTTAATATGAAAAATTTCAGGCAAGGACGAAGACAGCGTAGATTTTATTTTTGTTATAGCAGTTTTGTTGTTAGAAGCATTATCAAAAGCAATACATAAAATTTTATTTTCTATACCATAGTATCCGGCAATTTTAACAATAGAATCAGCAATAAATTGTCCAGTATGTTTACGATCTCCATCATATAAAAAAGCAAGAATACGTTTTTGCATCACGAAATTACTATCCATCCAATGACAAGTAACGGTTAAATAATCATTTTTATTTACAGCACGACCAAGATCAGAAGTTAGGGACAATCTACATTGAATATTTTTTAACAATGTTGATAAATAAAAACAATATTGTGAATGGAGTCTAAAAATATCAGACTGACAAGTAGTTCTAGGAATACCATTAAACATAGGATTATAAATTGCTTGTATATAACGAATAAAAACATCAGAAGAAGGAAAACTAAAAGGCAAACAACCCACAGCTACCATTTTAGCTATTTCTTCCCTGTCCCTCAATTTATTATACTTTTCGCTACTTGACCGGTTGTTGGGTCCATTCTAGTTTGCGTTGACCCACCAACATCCCCACCACCTTTTGCAATATTTAACTCTCTTTTGTGATCTTCATCTATATGTCTCATTAACGTACCCGTACCCCCTTGCTTGCCTCCACTTCTATGCTTATATATTTGTTGACAAATATTGCACTGCACCTCAATATCTGATATACGTTCAAAAAATTGCCATGCAATACTAGTTCTTTTACGAGGTTTTGGGGCACTGGGAGGACGGGAAGGGAGATTAACTGATTCAGATCTAACACTGATTCAGATCTAACGTTAGCATCTCCTACTGCGGGTGTTTCAGTAATATTTTCATTATCTTCGTCTAAATTAACTGCATCTACTTCATTTTCTTCTTCTATACCATAATTTTCCTGAGCTTCTACATAATCCATATCGTGAGCACCTACACCTATTTCTTCCTCAAAAGGTGTACCAAGCGGTACCGGAGACGAAGGCACACGGGTATGTCTATTACGTGAACTACCTCTACCGCTAGTAATTCGCTTTTTACTACCACTACCGCTTCCGGGACAAAAAATTTTAACACCTTTAGCAGCGAGGTTTTTTAATTTATCCATAATATAAATTAAATTAAACTAAAAATATTCAAAATACACAAATATAATAAAATTAAATATTAAACAATTAATACAATAAATAAAAATTAAACGTAAGAGATGGAACGACAATACCAAATTTTGGAAGTATCCGAAGATTGCGACTTTAGAAACTTCCGCTCGTACTTTGTAAACGAAAATTAAAAAATTAAAGTGAACACTTTAAGAAATTAAATATATTGAATATTAGAGAATTGAGAATTGAGATTTGAGAGAGAATGAGATTTGAGAGAGTGAAAAATTGTGTGAAAAATGATTTGAAGTTGTAGGGTATTTATAGATTTTTTTTGGGGATTAAAAAATATTTTTTAAAGTTTTTTTTTTTTTAATTAAATGGGCCCAAACTAGCCGTTTGGACCCAAAAACGGCTATATTGCCGTTGGGCCAACGGCTAGTTGGCCCAAAATCAATTTTTTTTTTATTTTTTTTTATATTCCGGGCCAGGCCGGGTCGGGCCGGTTAACCGGCGGGCCTGGACCGGGCTTGGTCCGGGCCGGGTTAACCGGGCCCATTTTAACAAAAAACCGGCCCGGAACCCGGAACCCTTAAGCCCTAGAGCTTACCGGGCCGGGTCAAACCGGGCCGGGTTAGCTAATAGGGCCGAGCCGGGTCGGGTCGGGCCGGGTCAGCCCGGCCCGTTTGACACCCTTATTTCAAATAACTGCATACAGTTTTTCGATAACTACATTAGTTGTCCCAACAACTATTTAGTTGTCCCAACAACTTCATACAATTGTCCAACAACTTCTATAATTGCTGAGACAACTTCTATAGTTGTTTGAGACAACGTTTACCGTTGTTGGGGTAAAAGTATAAAAATGAAAAGCTGCAAAAAAGAATTGTCACTTTTGCCCATTTTTTAAAAGTTTAAGGACCCATACTTATTGACAAATTCATTTGTCCCTTTTTAATTGCATCTCCCCCGTAACTCACTCATAAGTTAACCGATGCAAGTAGTACTTCAAACCTAATACCATTATGTTGGGTTCAATTGGTATGAATGAAAAATGGAGGGACACAAACTTTGAGAAAAAGACATTGTTTTGGAAAAGGTGTGACTGTTCAGATAGTTGTGTCTGTTCAGAAAAAGACACAATATTTCGAATGAACATACATGACTCGTTGATGTGTGAGCTGATGCTAACACATTTGAGGCTTTTAACTGAGAATAATTGCAAAGTCTTAAGCAACTTTTGTCGTTTTTTATTGTTTTATCTTTGATTTTGCAGTAGAACTTAAGATGCTAGAGAACCAACAAGGATGGAAGCAAAAGAGTTGAAATCTGAAGCGAAAAGAAGAGAAGTGTGGCTGGCGATATTCCTGATAAGTCGTCTGTCTTGTGATAATTTATCAGCTTCATCTTCAGCCTTAGACAGAGAATAGACCTGAGTTGAGAGTTGTGACGACATTTTGTGATAAGCCGTCAAGGAGCTAATAGGTCGTCAAAATTGGCGTCATCTTAAGGCAGAACATGAGAGCTGAGGTAGAGACGTGACGACATTCGTGATAAGTTGTCAAGGAGCTCATAGGTCATCAAAACTATTGTCAGCCTAAGGCAGCGAATACCAAAAGCAAAGAGGAGCTGACGACATTTGTGATAAGTCGTCAGCCTCCTGATAGGGCGTCACGGATGACGTCACCTGTCCGAAGAATTGCTGAACTTTATTATTTTGTTTTCATAGTTAGGGTGAACTATTTAAAGCACTGTTTAAGGTTTTCTTAAGAGTTCCGAACCTGAGTTTTGAGACACATATTTTTGTTATTTTATCTCTCTAGTTTCTTCGCTTGAAAAAATAATTACTTTGAAGAGATTTTAATCATTACTTTGGGATTCCTATTGTGATCTAATCTGAGAATCACTAGTTATTATTCATCTTGTGGTAAGTTTATCTTTCAAATTATGAATTTATGTAGTTGTTTCGATTATTACATCATGAGTGGCTAAACCCCTTTAACCTGAATTATGGGATCTAGGGTTAAGTCTTGATAAGGTGCTAAGTGTTCAAGATTCAAAAGGTAATAGGACTCCTTAATAATTTTGAGGTTTTAATTATTGTCTATTGGTTGCAAACGATAGATAATACCTGCTTTGATTTGCTTGAGAAATAAATCAAATATAGTGGGAAGTGAATTATCAACAGGGACTTGGAAACACTAAATTTCCGTTTAATAATCAACGTTGTAACAAGGTTGATTAACTTGAGGTGAAGTCTGGTTAATAAATATAAATTTTCTAAGTCCGAGAGGATTAGGTAATTAAATGCTTAAGTAGGTCGAGAGACATTTAGGCATAACTTCGATAAAGATAACCTGTTGTCCTACCTACTGTGAGAATCTTGAACCACTATTAGCATCTGTCAAGTACCAAAACCTCTAGTGAACATAATTCTGGTTTTTCATAAACTCTTGATTACAAACACTGAAACTAAAGTGACCAACAATTATTTGCTAAACTCCAAAACCCCCATTTTATCTTTTCGTATCATTTGTTTGAATTCAACTTGTAGCTATAGTTTCAAATTAGTTTAATCGTCACTCACATTTTTCCCTGTGGATTCGACCCTGACTTCAAAAGTTGGGTAAATATATTGACGACGACCGTCTTGCACTACATTGACGTGTAAGTTGAGCGTTTTCAAAAATGGCGCCATTTCCGGGGAACAATTTGGCGTATTGAGTTGGTTTGGAATTTTAGCCTACTTGTTTGAATTCAAACTTGTAAATATTTGTTTAGTTTCTTTTTTTTTATTTTTTTTTATTTCCTTTTATTTTTATTTTTTTTCTCACACCTTTCTTGAGATGTCAGCCTGGATAGATGGTTTTTTGAGTGATGACGATTCTTGTTATTATTGTGGGGGACCTTCACAATATGATGCGGACACTGTTCTAACTGGGGAACAAACTGTAACTTGGTGTTTGGCTTGTAGTCAAAGTGATCATTCTGAAGATATGTGTGCTATCACGATTCAAATGGATAAATTGATGAAACGAATTTTAGAGAATCAAGCACAGTTGTGGGTAAAGTTGAAGGAGTTACCACTGCCACCATGTCTACAATGGCTAAACAAAGAAGAATATGAGGTTGACATTAGCCAATTTATGGAGAAAATACAAGAATTGCAGTCACTCGATTGCCATCTCAATCTTGAGACTGACATTAAGAAGGTAAATAAAAATGAGTATGTAGTAGATAGTGTAAATTTAGAAGTAGAATTAGTTGGTCCTCACTAAAAATATTTTTCCACATTATGTTTAGATGATATCTTGTATGTGGAATCATCTAAAATAGTGGAAGAGTGTGAAGATGGGGAACAAAAATACTATATTCTTTATTTTAAACTTGATAAGCAACATAAAAACACACCTCACTTTAAGGCCGAGTGGTTTACCACGCTCAATCCATTACTCGACTTCTTAATTTTTGTACCACCCTCCTATAATCGAGGCAAAAAGATGGACTTTAAGTTGGGGGTGAAATTCATATCCTCAAGATGGAGGAAAAAGCTGAGTTGGGTCATACCGCGACATTAAATCAGGCGCTGTTTGGGAGACAACCCAACGTATTTTGTTGTTTGTATTCGTATTATGTGATTGACATCAGATCTTCGCACCCATGGTGCCACAGGTATGTTTCTGACTTTCTTGCTTTGGTTTGACGCATTGGGGACATTGCATGATTTTAAGTTGAGGGTGGGCCTACTTGTGGATGTTGATGTCCTTTTGGGGTTTTTGTTGACGTGCCTCTTTTACCCGGAGTCTTATTCCTAGTAGAGCCGGCATGTTTAGGCGTATTGTGATTTGTTGTAAGATGTTGTAGTTGACTAGGAGAAATACAAATACCTTAGGCATTTAACATGTTTTTATTGATTTTTGAAAATACCTCTCCAATGGTCTATTTTGTAACTGTGTGCTATACATCTACATGCGACTACTGTGAATCTTTGTATGGCATTAGTTTTAGTGACACAGTAATCATTGCTAAACAGCTGCATGAACTGAATGAGTAGTAGCTTGTGATATACTTGTGTGCCAAGTGTGTGTGAGATCTTACTCAGTTCCCGTTGTATGTTGAAATCCAGAACTTGCTCGGTTAGTCTTACCTTGGTTGAAGGATAGGGGTTAGGAAAGGATCATAGGCCGTTTTGATATTAGCTCACTTTTAGCCTAAATAACCTTCCCTGTATGTAGAATATTCCTTGATCCCTGCTTTGAGCCTGATTAACCTATTTCTTCTTATGACACCTATCACTTTTCTAGTTTATATCATAATGAACCTGTTTTGGCCCTGGTCCTCTTTGGACACTGTGCACATTGACTTAGGCAAATGGCCTAAGTTAAGGGTGGCTATCATAGAGGTGCGTGATGTAAAATGAGTAGGAAGAAAGGTAGAGTAAAATAAAAGAATAAAAAGTTGAGTGCGGTAGAAAAGAGCAAGAAAAAGAAAAGTTGTGAAAAAAAGTGATTGTAAAAAAGACGCCCATCCTGAATAAGTGTGATTAAGAAAAAAGAAGAATAGAAAAAGACTAATGAGTGAAACCCCAAAAAGCTAGTGTAGTTTCATCGAGTATTAGTCACTTTAAATATCATCGAGTATTATATCAGCCCCTAGCCTATATTACAAGCCAAAGAGAAGACCTATAGTGATCCTAGCTGACCTGTCTGACGATCTGGGTAATGAAAATAAGGAAAGCCTATGGTATTCGATATACATTGATTGGAACTTCATTCTGAGAGTGAGTGTCTTATGATTGTCCCCATGGTTATATATGTGATGTCTGATATGAGAAAAGGGGGATTTGTTTGTAGTGAGGGCACACTGGTTACATCGCTAGTTACTGACTTGTTTGGATAGTGTAAACTTAATGTATGCATGGTTGTGTTGCTGATTTGGTGCCATATCTTGATTCCTGTGTGTTGCATTGTTGTTCTTCAATAATATACACAGTTGTTCTTGAATTGACTGACCTTGGAGATGGTGAAGATGTTTGAGATGATATAGATGATTAACTACCAAATGTACTTTGTATTCTCTTAGTTGTGTTTGAGTTGCTTGAGGACAAACAATTGTTTTAAGTTGAGGGTATTGATGTGTGAACTGATGCTAATACATTTGAGGCTTTTAACTGAGAATAATTGCAAAGTCTTAAGCAACTTTTATCGTTTTTTATTATTTTATCTTTGATTTTGCAGTAGAACCTAAGATGCTAGAGAACCAATAAGGATGGAAGCAAAAGAGTTGAAATCTGAAGCGAAAAGAAGAGAAGTATGGCTGACGACATTCCTGATAAGTCGTCAGCCCTGTGATAAGTTATTAGCTTCATCGTCAGCCTTAGACAGAGAATGGACCTGAGTTGAGAGTTGTGACGATATTTTGTGATAAGCCGTCAAGGAGCTAATAGGTCGTCAAAATTGGCGTCAGCTTAAGGCAGAACATGAGAGCTGAGGTAGAGACGTGACGACATTCGTGATAAGTCGTCAAGGAGATGATAGGTCATCAAAACCGTCGTCATCCTAAGGCATCGAATACCAAAAGCAAAGAGGAGCTGATGATATTTGTGATAAGTCGTCAGCCTCCTGATAGGGCGTCACGGATGACGTCACCTGTCCGAGAAATTGTTGAAATTTATTATTTTTTTCCATAATTAGGGTGAACTATTTAAAGCATTGGTTAGGGTTTTCTTAAGAGTTTCGAACCTGAGTTTTGAGACACATATTTTTGTTATTTTCTCTCTCTAGTTTCTTCGCTTGAAAAAACAATTACTTTGAAGAGATTTTAATCATTACTTTGGGATTCCTATTGTGATCTAATCTAAGAATCACTAGTTATTATTCATATTGTGGTAAGTTTATCTTTCAAATTATGAATTCATCTAGTTGTTTCGATCATTACATCATGAGTGGCTAAACCCCTTTAACCTGAATTATGGGATCTAGGGTTAAGTCTTGATAAGGTGCTAAGTGTTCAAGATTCGAAAGGTAATAGAACTCCTTGATAATTTCGAGGTTTTAATTATCGTCTATTGATTGCAAACGATAGATAACACCTGCTTTGATTTGCTTGAGAAAGAAATCAAATATAGTGGGAAGTGAATTATCAACAGGGACTTGGAAACACTAAACTTCCGTTTAATAATCAACGCTATAACAAGGTTGATTAACCTGAGGTGAAGTCTGGTTAATAAATATAAATTTCCTAAGTCCGAGAGGATTAGGTAATTAAATGCTTAAGTAGGTCGAGAGACATTTAGGCATAACTTCGATAAAGATAACCTATTGTCCTACCTACTGTGAGAATCTTGAACCACTATTAGCATCTGTCAAGTACCAAAACCCCTAGTGAACATAATTCTGGTTTTCCATACACTCTTGATTACAAACACTGAAACTAAAGTAACCAACAATTATTTGCTAATCTCCAAAACCCCCATTTTATCTTTTCGTATCATTTGTTTGAATTCAACTTGTAGCTATAGTTTCAAATTAGTTTAATCGCCACTCACATTGTTCCCTGTGGATTCAACCTCGACTCCAAAAGTTGGGTAAATATATTGACGACGAGCGCCTTGCACTACATTGACGTGTAAGTTGAGCGTTATCACTCGTCCAAAAGATACACCTTTTCGGATGAACCATTTTCATCTTTCGGAAGGGGCACTTGATGACTATATAAACCTGCATTTATCCACAGGTTTTGGGATGAAAAATTTTCTGAAATAAAAACTCTTCTTGTCTTAAAAAATATTCTGTGTGATCAATCAAATCGTTGAGTGAGTTCGACGAATCCAATTATTTTAGGTACCACTATAGTTGGATTGAAAGTCATTTTATCCTGGGAGGAAGATTCCAAAAAACCTCGGGTACATTGAGGGGAATTATTCCTTAAGGACACTCCGTGAAGTCGGGGGACTTGGCTTTATATTTTTGTTTCATCTTAATTTCTGAAAATATAAAACACACTTCTTAGAAAGATCACTTTGATCTTGTGTTGAGGGTGTTTTTGTACTTCATAGTGTTCTTGTTTTGAACTTGAACTAGTGTTGAAGTTGTTGGGCCTAAATATAGATTTTGTACCCGAAAGCATACAAAAACAACACATTATACACAAATAAAATAAATATTAGCTCTTCAGCCTCTTCATATAAAAGAAAGATACTTCATTCGTCAATATTGATATAGTGATTACCCAAGACATATGTACAATGTACCCAATGTACGTATATGGAGCCTCTTTGAAAAACCTTGAAGAAACATATACAAATTAAATGTATGTCATAAGTAACAAAAAACATGTATTTCTACGTTCAAAACATAAATCACCACAGCTGAATAACATATATATATATATATATATGATTGAAGCCGAGTGTTTTAACCACATTTGTGCTCCGTAGGTCATTATCATGATCGCATAAAAAAATTATTTGGTGGGGGGATTATAGATGGAAAAAGTAGAGAGCATAACAAACTTAAGTCCATAATTAAGCTAAATAATAATATTTTAAAGAAAGAGAAAAAACATCATTTTTTCCCTAAACTTGTCCCTTAACTTACTTTAGCAGTTAAATTTAACTTTTGTTTATTTACCCTCCTTAATAACTTTAAAGTGATTTTTTTACCACCCTAAAAAAATTATACCACTCTCACTATGGAGAGTGAAGTACACACACCCCACGTCATTGCCAAATCAGTATCACATCGGTGTCATGTCATTGCCATATAAGAAATTATAATTTTTTTTAAAAAAAGTAATCCAACACACATATTATTTTTATATATTTTTTTAAAAAAAGCAAAAAAAATATATGTACTAATTTTTTTTTTTATATATATATATATATATATATATATATCAAGACCCCACCCCACCCCCTTCCTCCTCCCTCTTCTTCTTCAACAGCCCACCCCATCCCCCCACCCCCTTGTTCCTCCTTCTCCTTCTTCTTCAACAACTCCCCCACCCCCACCCCTCGTTCCTCTTTCTCCTTTTATTTTTTTCACCATTAACACCATTATTTCACCATTAATATCATTATTTCACCATTAACTTCATTATTTCACCATTTACACCATTGTTTCACCATTAACATCACTATTTAACTGTTAACACCAATAATTTTATTCGAATTCAACAAGAAATTGATAAATAACTTGATCATGAGTTGTAGATCAATTTAAAGTGAATGGTAAATTAGAGAAGACAAAATTCCAAACAGAGCCAGTCTCAATCCAAAATTTCAATTCACAAAAATCATGAGTTGATCACAAAAATAGATCAATACACAAAATTTCAAATTCAAATTCCTTCATATTAACCAAAACCTAAAATTCCTAAACTCCCAAATTCCCGATCTTTTACTCAAAAATGTCAACAGAAATGGTACAAACAGTCCCAAATTCAGAAATAACATTGATGGTATTCGCATAACATGAAATTTTTGGCCAAGAACCAAACTTGTTCATCAATTTTGAATCCTTTTTTGTTGTCAAAAGATTAAGTTTTGGATCAATTGGGACTTGGTAGGAAGGGGGTTACGAAGAAGACAAAGAAACGGGATGGGTGTACGAAAATAATGAAGAAATAGAGTGTTGGGGTGGGGGTGGGGATTGTTACGAAGAAGATGATGAAATTGGGTTCTTGTTTTCTCTTTAAATTTTTTTTATATATATATAAAATAATAATAAAAAAAAGTGGCCCCTTTTAAAAAAAAATCACGCGTCTTTTTTTTTTTGCCACGTCAGTCGTAGAGGTTGTATTTAGTACACTTTAAAGATGTTAAGGGTGGTATATAAACGGAAGTTAAGTTTAAGTGTTAAAGTAAGTTGAGCGGACAAGTTCGGAGGGTCCGAGGAGGGTGGGAATGATGTCTTTTCTCTTAAAGAAATCACCTCAGATGGCATAAATAATACTAAAAATTACACAAATACACAACTTATGTTTTCAATATTACAAAAAATCTCAACTCCCTAAACATATTACAAAAATCTCAACATATACACAGAATGTTATGTATATGTCGGCTATGTTATGTATATTAATAGGGAGAGAGAGAGAGTAAAGTAATTAAAAAAGTGGGAGAGAGTGTAATTACTTTCGAAAGGGTTGGTATTTATGTTATTTATACTAAATAATATTATTTTAATGAAGCCCGACAATTAGTGTGTGTGAAATATTCCCTCTATTTTCACATCTCAATTTTTCTCAGTTTTTTTTTGTAACTTTTGTTGTTTCGGGTACACAAAATCTGTTTGTTAGTTCACTAAACTTCAACGCAAGTTCAAGACTTTTCAAGAACACTAATGAAGCTTTTGAACACCTTTAACACTGGATCAAAATTGACCTATCAAAGAAGTGTGTTATTTTTTCTAAGAAAAAAAGATGAAACAGAACAAGTCAAGTCCTCCAAATTCACGGAGTGTCTTTAAGAAAAAAATTCCCCTTAAGTAGCCGAGGTTGTGGAATTTTTCTCCAAAGATAAAATGGTTTCACAACCAGAATGTAGCAATACCTCAAACTTTCTGATTTTCTTCGAACTCACTCAATGGGAGATGATCACACAGAGTTTTTAAAAACAAGAGAATATTTTTCTTATGCAAAATTTTTTCATACTATCTGAGGAAAAAAGTTCAAGTATTTATAGCCATCAAATGTCCCTTCGGAAAGGAAAGAATGGTTCATGGAAGGGTGTATCTTTTCAGAACAGTCATGTCTGTCCATTCCGAAATAACATGTCTTTTCTGAACAGTCATATCCAACCGAACAATCACTCTTTTTTCGAAATAGTGTGTCTTTTTCTCGAAGGGTTGCGTTCCTCCATTTTCCATTCACACTAATTGAACCCAAAAATTCCCTACATGAATTGGTAATGGCTATTATTTCTAAAACTTTATGGAAAATTATATGATCATCAAGCAAAGACTGATTGGATCTGGATAAGTGGATTTTTCTTTGAACTTTTCGTAGTGAACATGCATCGAATACACTCGGTCAATCAGTAGATTTGATATCTTTGAACCGTCGAGCTTTAATGTACACCTAGACAACACATGTCGCACAACTAGTTTTTTACTATTTATGGTTCTCACGACTTTGTTCGTTTCAACTATGAACACGTCCTGATTTCATGAGAGCTTAGAGAATAGGCCTTTACTAACATTCTCCTTGAAATGACTTCCACTTCACTCTCACATAGGTGATTTTTAAACGTTCAATTTCTATAGATTAAATTATTTATTCAAATCTGCCAAATTTAGATAATCATTAAAAGACTTCACGCCTTAAGTCTTATCTTTGTTTACCAAACATTATCTAAATTATGAGAATTGGTTGGGTATATTGACAATGTTGAACCTGTCAGACACAACTTTGTTTGCTCTTCTTGAACCTAGATCTTGGGATCTCTAGTCTGCTAGATAGAGTTACCGCCATGCTGATTTGTCCTAGGCCGTAAATCCATTTCTTTGGATGTTCTCTCAACTCTTTCTCTAGATAGGCTTTTTGTAAGTGGAACCGACACATTATCCTTTGACTTCACATAGTCAACAGTAATAATTCCATTAGATAGAAGTTCTATAATGATATTATGTCTCTGTCTTATATGACAAGATTTACCATTATACATCATGCTCCCTACCCTACCTATTGCCGTTTGGCTATCACAGTGTGTACATATTGGTGTCACTAGTTTGGGCTAATAAGGAATATCTTCCAAGAAATTCTAGAGTCATTCTTCTTCTTTACCGTCTTTATCTAATGTGATAAATTCTGATTTCATTGTAGAGCAAGCAATATATCTCTGTTTGGACAATTTCTAAGAGACTGTTCCTCCAACGTAGTGATAGTAAATACATATCCATTTGTGGATTTTACTTCATTCGATCCGGTGATCCAATTTGCATCATTATATCCTTCAAGTATTGCAGGATATTTATTAGTCATGAGTGTATTTAAGATATCCCAAAACTCTTTTTATTTTCGTCCAATGAGTTTTATTGGGATTACTCATGTACCGACTCAACTTACTAATAACGCATGCTATGTCTGGTCGTGTACAATTCATGATATACAGTAAACATCCCAACACTCTTGCGTACTCCAACTGTGAGTCACTTTTACCTTCAGTTTTTTGAAGTGCAAAGCTCACGTCCAATGGGGTCTTGGCAATATCAAATTTTAAATACTTGAACTTGTCAAGTACCTTTTTGGTGTAATGAGACTGTGACAATGCCAACTATTGTGAAGTTTTATGGATTCTTATTCCTAAGATCGCATCCGCAGCTCCAAGGTCTTTCATATCAAACTTGCTCTCGAGCATTCATTTCGTAGCATTTATGTCAGAAATGTCTCTACTGATGATCAACATATCATCCTCATACAAATAAATAATAACCTTGTGATTTGGAGTGTGTTTGATGTAAATAAATTTATCACATTCATTTATCTTGAACCTGTTTGCCAACATGGTTTGATCAAACTTCTCATGCCACTGTTTAGGTGCTTGTTTTAGTGCATAGAGTAACTTAACCGATTTGCACACTTTTTTTTGTTTACCAAGAACCACAAAACCCTCAGACTATTTCATGTAAATTTCTTCCTCTAATTCTCCATTTAGGAATGCTGTTTTGACATTCATTTGATGGATTTCAAGATTATATACCGCCGCCAAGATAATTAACATCCAAATTGACGTTATCCTCGTTACAGGCGACTATGTATCAAAGTAATCAAGGCCTTCCTTTTGTTTAAAGCCTTTTACTAAAAGTCTTGCCTTGTATTTGTCAATAGTACCATCCGCTTTTATTTTTCTTTTGAAGATTCATTTAGAACCTAAAGGTTTATTTTCCAGAGTAAGATCAACCAACTCCCATGTATGATTGCTTAAAATTAAATCAATCTCACTATTGACTGCCTCTTTCCAAAAGGATGAGTTTGTAGACGGCATCGCTTCTTTAAATGTTTGAGGCTAATTTTCTCAGAGAAATATTACAAAATCTGATCCAAATGAAGTTGAAGTTCTTTGATGTGTACTACGTCTTAGATTCTCATCATTATGTACATCCTCACTTGGTTTATCTCAAGGTCGTTTAGACCCTTCACTTGACTGTTCATGTCTAGTTTTATACGGATAAATATGTTCAAAGAATTCAGTATTATCTGATTCAATTACCATATTTTTAGTGATATTCGAATATTCGGATTTATGAACTAAAAAATCGACATACTCTACTACTCTTAGCATATTCTATGAACACGCAGTCCACTGTCTTAGGTCTTATTTTCACTCTTTTAGGTATAGAAACTTGAACTTTCGTCAGACACCCCCACACTTTGAAATATTTCAATTTAGGTTTTCTTTCTTTCCATTTTTCATATGTAATTGATTTTCTCTTACTATGGGGCACTCTATTGAGTATTCGGTTAGCTATAAGGATAGCCTCCTCCCACAAGTTTTGCGGTAAACCTGAACTTATAAGTAAGACATTCATCATTTTCTTTAAGGTTTGGTTTTTTCTTTTCACAATTCTATTAGATTTAGGTGAATACGGGGCCATAGTTTGATGAAAAATTTCATTCTCTACACATATTTCCACAAAGAGAGATTCATATTCTCCACCCCTATCACTTCTTATCATTTTGATCTTTTTCTCTAACTAATTTTCAACTTCTAGTTTATATTGCCTAAATGCATCTATTGCTTCATCCTTACTATTTAGCAAGTATACATAACAGTATCTAGTGCAATCGTCAATAAAAATTATAAATTACTTTTTCCCACCACGAGATGGTGTTGACTTCATATCACAAATGTCAGTGTGGATTAAGTCTAAGGGATTGAAGTTTCTTTCAATGGACTTATATGGATGCTTAGCATACTTTGATTACACACATGTTTGACATTTTTATTTATTGCATTCAAAGTTTGACAAAACTTCTAAGTTAATCAGTTTTCGCAATATTTTGTAATTGACATGTCCTAATCGTTCATGCCACAAATCATTAGACTCAATCAAGTATGAAGAAACTGAACTTTTATTGATTTTAATATTCATTACATTAATTTTGAATAGGCCCTCTGTGAGGTAGCCTTTTCCTACGAACACCTCTCATTTACTAAGTACAATTTTTCCAAAAACAAATGCACATTCGAATTCATTTTATCAAGAATGATATAAAAATCAAGTTCTTCCGTAACTCCGGTACATGCAGGACATTATTCAAAGTCAGCACTGTACCTGATGTCATTTTCAGGCAAACCTTTTCTGTTCCTTCAACTTTTATAGTTGATAAGTTTTCCATATAGATCTTCTCTTCGCCTTAAGCCGGAGAAAATATAGCAAACAACTTCTTATATACATAAACATGGCGGGTGGCATCAAAATCCATCCAACATTCTCGAGGATTTCCCACCAAATTGCATTCAAACAACATGGCACACAGATCGTCCATTTCTTTCTTGGATTGAGCCATATTTGCTTGGTCTTTCTTTTTTCCTTTCTTTGGGGAACGACAATTTATTGACTTGTGGCTAATCTTACCGCAATTAAAGCATTTTTTCTTGAATTTCATCTTAGGTTGATTGCTTTCTTGTCCAGTTTTCTTTCATTTTTTCGAGTTGTTGTGGTCGTGTTCTATAATATTTGCTCCATTCATTACAAAATTTACTTTTGACCTCCTTTCCATGACTTTGTTGTCTTCTTCAATGCGCAGTATCACTATGAGATCTTCGACTGTCATCTCCTTTAGTTTATGTTTCAAGTAGTTCTTGAAGTCCTTCTACATAGGTGACAACTTTTCTATTATTGCCGCGACTTGAAACGCGTCATTCACAACCAAACCTACGATAAAGTTTATGTGAACATTAAGAACATTTTTAACATATTCAACTAAGGTATTTACCAAATTCATACCTTCCGTAAGGCGATCGTGGATGATAACTTGCAGTTTCTGTACTTGAGATACAACTGACTTGCTGTCAATCATTTTATAATCTAGGAATCTTGCAACAAAGAACTTCTTGGTTCCACCATCCTCAGTCTTGTATTTTCTTTCTAGCACACCCCACAACTCTTTTAACATCTTCATTCCACTATACACGTTGTATAGGTCATCTTGGAGGCCACTTAGAATGTAATTCCTGCATAAAAAATCAGAATGTTTTCACGCCTCCATAACAACAAACCGCTCCTGATCCGAAGTTTTCTAGGGTAACTCTGGAGCTTAGTTAGATGTAAATCTTTGAAGACATAAGGTTGTAAGGTAGAAGAATATCTTCTGTTGCCACCTTTTAAAATCAACACTCGTGAATTTTTTGGGTTTTTCCGCTGGCATCATTATCTGCGGAGCACTCGTACGACTCGTTGTGGCAACATTAGTTGCTGCCATACTCATCCCAACATCATTCACATGACTGTCAGTAGTCATTTTCCTATCACAAAAATACAGTCAGCTTTAGTATATCAAAATACTACTTTTAAAGTTGTAACAACTTTAAACACTCTTTATTTCTAGTTTAACGATGAAGTTTTTCTGACTTTCAATCGCTAATCAAATGACTTTTAACTTGTGATGAAGATTTTATTTCTTCAAATCACTTGTTAAGTTCAAACAGAGTAGAAATCTTAAAGCTTTAATCTCCAGAAATCAAACAATACAGATTACAAATTTATTTCCTTAAGATTGTTGTTTCGGATACACAAAATCTGTATGTTAGTTCACTAAACTTCAACACAAGTTCAAGACTTTTCAAAACGCTTATGAAGTTTTCCAACACCTTTAACACAAAATCAAAATTGAACTATCAAAGAAGTGTGTTATTTTTTTAAGAAAAAGATGATATAGAATAAGCCAAGTTCTCCGAATTCACGGAGTGTCCTTAAGGAAATAATTCCCCTCAAGTACCCAAGGTTGCAGAATTTTCCTCCAAGGATAAAATGGCTTCATAACCAGAATGTAGCGGTACCTCAAACTTTCTGGTTTTCTTTGAACTCACTCAACAGGAGTTGATCACACAAAGTTTTTAACAGTAAGAGAATATTTTTCTTATGAAGAAATTCATACTACCTGAGGAAAAAAGTTCTGGTATTTACAGTCATCAAATATTTTTTTGGAAAGAAAACAATGGTTCATGGAAAGGTGTATCTTTTCGGAACAGTTATGTCTGTCCATTCTGAAATAATATGTTTTTTTTTAACAGTCACATCCGATCGAACAGTCAACCCTTTTTCGAAACAGTGTATCTTTTCCTCGAAGGGTTGTGTCGCTCTATTTTCCATTCACACCAATTGAACCCAACAATTTTTCCTCTCTTCATTCCCATTTTCTTTTCCAAACTTTTGGTTTTCAATTTCTATAGTTTTTCAATTTTGGTTTTCATTCCATTACTTGAAGTTTTACCATTAATGGCGAGTTTCGAGCTCTATCAATGGATGATGATGGAAAGAGCTAGACCTGGACACCCTTTTCACATTCCCCTTCATTTTATGCAACAGCCAACGAACACCACCCTACAACCACCACTAAAATTGACTTATTTTCCTTTGCTTACTGTAAGATTCATCATTAATGGCGAGTTTCAAGCTCTAGCCTTGAATGATGTGGAAAGAGCTAGATCTGGCCAATGTATATATATCAAAACACAAATAGATTGTTATTTTCAATACCGTTTGAAGACTAAACTCTACAGATAGAAAGATGCGGAAGAAATGTGGAACGACTATAACAAATAGGCTTCTAATTTCAATGTTTGTATATGTGGTTGATGTCCTAAAAATAGTTATATATTTGTGTTTTATCCCTTTTCGAATTTTATTTGAAAGAAAATGGTTTTGACTTTTTCAAACTATTTCAAAAATTCAAGAAAAAATTGAAATATTATTATTTTTTATTTTTTTTATAGAAAATATCAAGAAAACTTAAAAAAAATATTTCAAGGATTCAAAAACAGAAATAAACCGCTGAAATAAGAGAAACTGAGTAAGGGTTCAATTAACGTCCTAAGAAGGTTTTTAACGCACTTAGGAGCATCTGTTTTAAAATGGTTCACAAAAAAATCTTTTGACTAACTTACAAAAGGTGGCTAACTTTGCAAAAAATGATTGCTTTTAAATATTGAAATTATTTATCTGCACATCTAAAAGAATGACATTATTACTTATTCAAATGAGAAATAATCTACTTAAATTGGAGAGAAAGTTACAATATACTCTACCTAAAACAATATTAAAAATGACGAAATGATGATTAATTTTTTTTTAGAAAGATTACAAATTTTTTATTTGAGAAACACTTTACTTAATTATGAAAGTTAAAAAATATCTACTTAAGTTAAAAAACAGAAACCTATCTAAACCGGATCACTCTTTTGAATTTAAAGAAGAAATGGGTTGGTTTTATGAAAAATTAGAATTATATTATTATTATTATTATTATTATTATTATTATTATTATTGTCATAAAAGTGATCATTTTGTTATAAATAACACCTAAACAAACCTTAAGAAAGTATGTGTTAGGAACATTTTACCAATTACGAAAAGTTAGAATTTACAAAAATAAATAAATTAATGTCTTGAGTTTGAAGAAAAAAATATTTTTTAATCCAAATGGACCATTAATCATATGAACAAAACTAATGTCATTTTTCGGATTAAAGTACTCTTTTTTTTTTCTCTTGTTATGAAATACGTGAAAAAAATTATATAATAAATGAGAGATTCGAGATAAATGAAACGGCAACAACGTGGAAGTCACTAGGTTAATTAAGTAAAAATAATACTAATACAAATAGATTAGCAAAAATTGTAAATTACAAGTAAAAAAGAGATTAAAAGTTAGAGTTGGGCCCCTTTTATTGGCCCATAAGTGAGCTTCCAGCCTTTGGGCCTCCTATTTTATGGACTTTAGGTTCATTTTTTCTGCATATATATCAGTTGTATATCACAGCCTTTCCCTGCGTTTTTGTGTATATCCAGTGTATATATGACCGTATTTCGGTCATATATACACGACATTAATCCTCCATCTGCATCATCAACTCCCTTTTCTCATTTTTAACGTGTATCACCCATATACCGACCTCCATAACACGTATATCACTGTATACCAGCACTGTGTCTTCATGTTAGTCCCTTTTTGAGACTTTGGTATGAAGTTGACTCGACGGATATGCAAGAGGGAAGTCCATTTGGACTCATCAGGGTGTCACATGCGAAAATAAAGGTGAAAGATTAGTATTTAGATCATGAGAAGAACACATCAAATAAAGCAAGACACTAAAAAGAACCACTACAAATTTGAATGAAGTTGTAGCATGTTTTAATGATGGATCCTTTTAAAAAAACTGTGACTACAAAGCAACTACGAGAGCAACCAAAGTTTATGCGTTATTTGAGCAACTTAGAGCATTCAAGCAGAGCCAAGTTGAGTATTGCATACGACCTGAATACGTTGACCTTATATTGTAACACTGTACGGACCTTTAACACCAAGCAATGGGCTTGTTATAACTCATGGATAATCGAACAACTCATTTTTTTAGTTTTAAAGACAAACATATAAAGAGGAAAAAAGATCTTTGGAAAGAGAAAAAAACACCTAACAAGAGGCAAATAGGAAACTGTCAACTCCTTTGTTTGGAAATTTGTCACTCTAAATAGTCTCCATGATACACCGCACAAAAGAAGGAACTCAAAATGGCAGTAACACTAAGGAAAATCACAATTCCGTAGTCAAATCATACATAACATTTATGACCTGCAGAGGCTGCCATATTGATCCTTAACCAAGACTAAACTTGATCTTGGTTTCAAGATTAAAGGCCACAAGAAAAGAAGAGGAGGAGGAAAAAGGACGTGCAGTAGTTAAAAGAAAGAGCAAATCCTTAACAAAAGCTTTGTTCTTCAAATATGGGTAATGGATTATTTACCTAAACTATAAAAGCATACTAAAAAAAATTATTTTTCCTTAGGCAAACGATGGCTTGCAACCCAAAAATAAAACTAACCTATTCAACGCTTATTCAAATCACAACATCAACCATTCAAACTACTATTTTAACCATAACGCTAAACTCACCATAATACTAAACTCTTACACATGTGTTAAGTTACAACAATAATTCAAACACTAGATCAAACAATAACGGTTAAAAATCACCCAACTACATGTTTCGGGAGGCCAAGAGGAAAACGGTCGAGGCTCTTAGGCACAAATTCAACAAAACCATCCATGTACTGTATATTCAACAAATCAAAATCATAGATTTTTATAGGCATTGGTTTCTATCACAGAAAGAGCAGTAAGAAATAATGAGATCCCTTATGTATTCAACTCATACCGGAATATGTATTCAACTCAGACCGGAGGCAGAACAAAATATTTAAAGATTCCCTAACTTAACGCCACAAGAAAACACAATCGACGTTCGTGGAGTCGGATTTCGAATTTTCAACAACTGACGCCACACCAAATCAACTAGACAACCAAATAACTTCCAACATCAATGAATCAATAAGCTTCACGATAGAGGTATTCAAATTTTGTTATAACAAATAAACACAAATAAAGGATGCAAAAGGTGAGGCCTTCACCTGTTTTCGGGCAGCAACTAGGACAACGAGCCTTAGACAAACGGACTTTTACCACCGGAATGCCGATTAGACTTACTGGAGTTCAACAGTTTCGCCGAAATTCGGTTTTCGGTCGAGAATTTTAGTTACGTGAGGTTAAAAGCAAGCGCCTTCAAAACCCCCCAATTTTTCCCCAAAATTCTCCTCCTTCACCCTTGACCCTTGCTATCTATTTATAGGGGAAGTTAGGGTTTTGAAAGAGTGGACTTCAAATTGAAAATTTCAAATCTGTTTCTAAAATTTTTGACATTCATAGTGAGACAAGCCTTTGTACTCAAGAATCAACAGAGAGATGGAGAAAAGAGTCTTTTGGCTTTGTTGGTCAAAGAAACGAATCAAATTTTTCTCAAATTAGTGAATCATAGACTGAATATGCCGAAAGCATCTGCTTTTGAGCCATAAATGGCTGTACTCCCGGGGGGTAATACGGTAAATTTTGAGGGGCGGCTAGGGTTCGGTTGAAACTGCTACTGAAATGTTGTTGTTTGGGCTATTGTCGATGATTTTGTTGCTGTTAGAAATGGGTTTTGCCGCTGTTTTTTCTATTACAGCGTTGAAGTTGTTGTTTGACGTTGTTGTCGTTGCTGTGTTGGTTGTCGTGATGCGTATTGTACGCTGTTTTGAGATAGTTGTTACGGATGGCTGTCTGTTTGGATGAGAAAAAGGGTAATATAAATGCGGACCGGGTCAGGGGATATATTGGGCTTATTGGGGCGGTGAGCATTGTTGAATTAAAGGAAGAAATGGGTTAGGGGTTGTTGTTGGGCTGCTGGATGGGATATAGCATTAGGATTTTAATAAAATGGTCCGAATTGGAGTAAAACTTAGATCAAGTTTATTTAAATTCTAATCAAATTAATTATCAATTGGTCAATTAAATTGCAATTGTGGTCAAGTTGATTTCAACAAATTGATCAAATCTATATCTATATTCATATTTATATCTATATCTATATATTATTAAAAGGAGAAGATGCAGCCTCCTCATTAAGCCAAGTGACATCATATAAAAATGACATGTGTAGCTTTTAATAAGTTAGTTAATTAAATAGAATTAAGTTAGTTAGTAAGATAGGAATTAGTTACTACTTTTTAATTAAATTTATATATATATATTATATTTAAAAGTTAGGAAGTTACAGCAGTTAATTTACACTTCTTTTTTCAATTCATTTTTTTTAAAAAAAACACACCTAAAAAGTTGGAGTTTCAAATTCTTTTTGAATTAAAAAAAAACGGCCATGTGGTATAGGACAAGAAATAGTTAGATTATTTATTAATTATTATTTATCACTTTTTTTTTTTTTAATAAATTCAAATTCTACGATGGTTTTTAAGTTTGAAATTGATACTTTTTTACATGGTAATTTCTATATTGATCAGTTTCTTCTCTCTTCTTGATAGAAATTTAAAACCCATCTAATTTCATCAAAGGAAGAAGATTTGGACAAATAATGACCACCTCAAAAAATCAACGATATGTTGTTGGCAAATTGCATAAGAAGACGATATGGTTTGTGATTGTACACAAGATATTAATTTTGTCAAATATATAACAGATTTTTTGCTGTCCCTTTTTCACATATAGTTATCTTTGGTTTCAAAAAAAAATAAAATTATCTATTAGTATATCCAAATCGATATTGTAGATTGGTATATGATGAAGGAAGGAAGGTTGTAAGCAGATAAGTAATCCTCCTGAAATGACATCACATTCTATCCGTTTGTGTATACAAAAATGACTGTATTTCTCTAATCAGTTTGGTGTGCAAGAAATAGATATGTTGTGTGAGAATATTAACATGATAGTGAATTTGTGCATTTCTTGAGTTGCTCTTTGTTGTTCAAAGTAAGTTTCAAATTCAATCAATTATAACAAACTTATGGATCACAAGATAAGAATTTAGATCAATTTTATTTGTTTTGTTCGATTTGTGTAGTTTTAATTACATACCGATTTGGTAATTCTGCTCCACAAAATTTGATTCTTTTTCAAACATTATTATATATTTGAGGGCTTTCCAACGATATTTTCTGATTTACTCTTTGATATTTTGTGTTCTACATATGGTTAAGAAAATTAGCATATGGATGAAACTTCGTTGACTATTACCAATCTCACATTGTTGCAAGTCAAAACGTTGCTATTTTGACATCACCGAGCAATCTACAATTTTCAATATATTCTAAGTGATAGAGATTTAAAATTTTAATTTAATACCTAAAGTTTTGAAGATGGTTACAACTTTTCTACTTTATCTCTTTTTGTTGTAATTGACTGAGTTTTCATCATTTGGTAAATTTTTATTTCATCAATTAGTCTTACTGTGCGAGAAGAAGCTTAAACAAAAAAAATATGAATATAGGAATTTCACAAACAATACCTTATGAAATCTAAGGAGTGACCAGCGATGCCTTTCAATTTGGACTTAAAGGTGTTAAGATCAATATTTTCGGATCTCATATGCCTATCACTCTTAATAAGGTAAGGCAAAAGGAGATGAAGCCGACCCATATGTGTTTACAAGTATCTTCTTTTTCTTCATCTCCTTTTTATTTTGAGAATATGCTTACCTTTCTACTGTCCTTTCTTCAAAGTTTTCTCTTGATGCTAGAATGCATCGATCTTTGTTTCAGTGTTGTAACTAATCTAAAAATTTTATATGCTTAATGCAATAATTTTTCATTAAATGAGGTGATTATGATAACCATGAAAGGTGCAAAAATTATTTAAAATGTGTAAGCTGTGATTAATCTTTAATATTGCCTAACATTTTGATCAAGTCTGGGTAATGGAGAATCATTATAGATATGTTCCATTGAGTTTCATGATTCTTCTTCTATTTGGTTGATCTACTGAATAATCTCGGTGGCTGGGTAAGAAAGCCTCACAAATATTGAATTATCGTAATATTTTTTCGGGTATTTTTCACAATTCCTGTTACCCATATATATAAACATCTCATACCTGAGGTCTATTACTTTTGTATGCTAGAAGTTATTATAATGGACAAAATTAAGAGAACATTTTCAAGAATATCCATAATACAAATTGATTGTAGCAGAATTGCAAAAGTGTATGAGTTAAGGGCCTGTCAGAGAACTTATACGTAGTGGAGTGCATGTAGCATCTAAATTAGTTTTATTTTCATTCTCCTATAGATTTAAGTATTCAACATTTGTTGGGTTTTAGAATGTTATCATCACTTAATTCATGTTTCATTCTAGCAAACAGGTGAGCTATACATAAACAAGAATTCATGAATATTCTTCTGATCATGGCTTACATGACATTTAACTACAATAGAGATAAGTGGTAAATTTTCAAGAATAGTATTAAGAAGAGTCACATTTCTTAAATTATAGATAACTACGGAACCATAAAGTGTCATCCTGACCAAAATATGGGTGAACAGTAATGCGTTATACTGATGAAGATTTAACATTTGATAATTCGGTTAACTTTTAAATTGGAATGAACTTCACAAATAAAAAATATTCATTATTTGTCGTTATGTTGTATATTGTTCAATCTAATATGAGGGCAGATCATTCAATTGAGAAAGTGTCCTTTCTGAAGGTACACAAGAGTGTGGATTCAAGTTCTGTCATAGAACACACTCTGTGGTGGTTGTTAAAGAACTTGACCCCTCGAATGAATATTAAAAGGTGACTTTATCCTATTTTAATTCAGTGTGACTTTTCTTCTTCTTTTAGATCTCTATTATCATTATTTAGCTACTTATGCTATTACTTATAAGGAGTAAAAATCAAAAAATCTGTGAGGACTTCAATTACTGTAGGAAGAAGAGGATGTATGTGATAATTAGGGGTGTTCATGGTTTGATTTTTAACCAAATCGAACTGCGATCCAAACCAAACCGATTAAAAAAAATTAATATTTAGTTAGATTTGGTTTGGTTTTACTGTAAAATAACCGATAAAATAACCAAACTAAACCGATATATATATATATATATATATATATATATATATAATTATTTATGTATTATTCATAAATACAATATAAATATTTGTTACATTTTATATTTTAATCATGATTTAACTTTAGTCGTAACACATTAAGTCATTTTTTTATCTAGTTGATAGTACCTTATGAGATTCTAAGTGAATTTCGCACTTTGAATGACAAATGATACTAATTATTAAAATAATATCTTGTTGTATATTAAAATTTATAGCTGAGATTCATTTGACTATAGACAATCATTAATTTAACTTTTTTTTTAACCTTGTTGAGCAAGAAGTTTATGTATTCACCTTTTGGGAGTTTATCATATCATTCTGTTAAATGTAGTTTTAAAATTTTTTTTTAGAAGAGTTCATATGGGGTTGTTCATAGCTCTGCCAAAGTATAACACTCAGTTGACTTCTTAGTTTCAAGGTTGAGATATAACACTCGGTTAACATCTCATATGTTAGATTGAATTTGTTTTTTTTTTAATTTTCAACTTTTATCACTAGCTAAAGTTATAAACCGAAAAAATCGAACTAAACCGACAAGAACCAAACCGTTGGTTATTTTTTTGTTTGGTTTGGTTTGGTTTTAGAAATTTAAAAATCGATGAAGTTGGTTTGGTTATGATTTTGACCAATAACCGACCCAAACCGACCCATGAACACCTCTAGTGATAATGCGAAATGAAATGAAGGTATCTTTCTCCTTAAATAGTGCTCATCATTATATTAATAAGATAATATATCTCCCGTTACTTTGCCATTCTCACGCATTGATGATTTGATGTATAGGTAATTAATTAGCTTAGCATATTTCTTACATTCATATATGAAAGGTATGCTGGCCATTACTATATAGAACAAAAAGAAACCGTCAAATAGTTTGCTTGACTTTTAAATCTAAGCAATAATTAATTAGAAGATAAGATAAAAATATAACTATCACATATCTATGTAAATGTGTTATTCAATATTTTAAACTTATATAGTTATTTCAAAATTTATCACTTAAATTAGATAAAAAGATTAGTTGAAGTTTCATTTAACCTTTTATTCTGATTCAACAGATCCATATATACCCCATGTAATTAGTTAAGGTATTCACATGTTGGTTAGAACACTACTGTTAATATAAAAATCTAGCAGCTAAGGTATATTAATTTTTCAGAGGGTAAGGTTCAATTGAATCTTTGAACTTAGGAGCACATTAAGAGCACACTTAGAAGAGCATGTACAACACAAAGTTATTGTACCAGAACTGCGGAAGTTAAATTATCATCAAAGTTACTGTACTAGAACTGCGAAAGTTAAATTATCATTGCTCTCGCATGTTATGTTGTGTGTAAACTTTATTTTAATTTATCATTTAGCTTAAATAGTTAAATTTATTACAAAAATAAAACATTTTTTTTCCAGTTATTTATATTATTGGACTAACCTCCTACACATTTTTGGTAAGTGATGAAAATTTTATTACAATTTCATGGCCATTTTGATGAGACAACGGTCTAAATGTGACCAAGCATAGCTTTATTTGCAAGATTAGTGCTCATAACTGGCTGCTCACACTGAAAAGAATGCAGAAAATGGGCTATAGATAGGATGTGATATGCATAGTGTTGGTGATAATTACAATAAACTTGTAATAATATGATAATTGCTACAACTAAAAATTATAAAATGAATAAAGAAAAATATATTTCTTCTTATATGGCTGAGGCGCGGATATCTCGCTCTCTTTAAGGAGATTCAAGCCCACTGCGGTAATTGTTTCTCCGGTCCAGCAGTAATACTCCTTGACTTGTCCCCTCCAGGATACAACAGCCTACACAATATAACTCAATACGTTGGACACGAATTGAGTTCAAAGCTCCACAATAATGACACCTCCCTACAACTAATAAACTCTCTTGTTTAATAGATTTTTGTGAACTCTACACTTGTGTGTTTTTGTGTTTTTGTCCTCTGAAAAATGAGCTGAAAGCTTTTCTATTTATAGGCCATAAAACAGCCTACATTGATGTCATTGGTAACATCAAATGCAGCTGTCAATTCTGAAAAATTACAGCCACCAAGGTTGAAGAGTGAGGCAGCCAACTGCTGCCAAGTTTGAATGAGAATAGGCAGCCTATTGCTGCCAAATTTGAATGATTATGGGTGGTTTTAAAGGCTAAAATTGCAGCCATTGTTAAATGAAAAAGGCGGCCAATGTTGAATGTAATATTAAAATGTAACATCAATTCCCCACTCATTTTAATATTATCCAGAGAGTCTACTAGTTGACAGAAGACTACCATGCATAATGAAGGTGTGCTCTGCATTGAACCTCCACTTACTAAAACAGTAATTTCTACTCCAGAGTTGTAGTGGTCTCAGACTTGAACTATGACTGCTTAAGAAAAATAAAAAGTTACTGTTTACACATAATAGTCAAGGTGTTGACATGAGCTTTTTAGCCAGCACATTACGGCCTTGTGCTATCCTAGTTTTAATGAGTGTCTTTTGAGAATGAGCCTAATTCTCATAGGAAACGGCCTACCTCCATACTCACTTAGGTGAAATTCGTTAAGAGTGCTCCTGTAATTTAGTACCCCACTCATACAAGATACAGATATTCATTAAGAGTTTAATAAACTCAACCTCACAATCATTACAGGCAAATACACTTAGATCATAGGGAGGGATAAATAAATAGTGCATTTTTCACAACAAGTCATTAGGTGATTCATTTTTTCCATTGAACCTGGTTATAGGATCTCTAGTCTCCAAGTTGGATTTCCTCACATATGACTTAAGATTTAATAGGCTTCAATCCTATCCCCCTCGATGTGCTCCTGACCTTTTCTCTTGCCAAGGCCTTGGTCAACAGATCTACAAGATTATCACAAGATTTGACATAATCAACATTAATGGTACCATTTGTCAAATAGGATCTCATATTACTGTGCTTTCTCCGTATAGGTCTGGATTTACCGTTGTAATAACGGTTTTGAACTTTACCAATTGCAGCGGTGCTATCACAAAGAATTAATATAGGAGAATTTGGTTTTTCAAAATAAGGTATTTGAAATAATAAATCTCTCAACCAATTCGCTTCCTCACTAGCTGAAGCTAAAGCAATTAGTTCAGTCTCTATGGTAGAGTTAGCAATAATTGTTTGCTTTTTAGACTTCCAACAAATAACACCATCACCCAAAGTAAAAACATAACCAGTAGTGGATAAGGAATCACCTGATAAAGTATTCCAATCTGCATCACAAAAGCCTTCAAGTACAACAAGATATTTTGTATAGAACAAACCAAAATTTTTCGTTCCAATTAAATATCTCATTACTCTGTTTATAGCCTACCAATGTTCATTACCTGGCTTGCTAGTAAACCTGTTAAGTACTCCTACTGCGTATGCAATATCAGGCTTAGTGCAATCAGTCACATATCTCAAACTTCTAATTATGCTAGCATATTCCTTTTGATTTATTACTTCCGTTTCACTCTCAACAGGAAACAAGTGAACACCAAAATCAAATGGAGTTACAATATGCTTGCAATCAAGGAAATTATATTTTTTCAATATTTTCTCAACATACTGTGACTGGTCAAGGAAAATTTCATCACATGTTCTAGTAATTTTTATTCCTAGAATAAAATTTGCCTCACCAAGATCTTTTATTTCAAAGTGGCTTCTAAGAATATTTTTAGTTTCATCAATAATATTCATGTTAGAGCCAAAGATCAATAAATCATCAACATATAGGCAAATAATAACATGCGAATTATTCCAAGACTTATGATATATGCACTTATCATTTGTTTTAAACTCATTTTCAATCATGCAGGAATCAAACTTTTCATGCCATTGCTTTGGTGCCTGTTTCAAGCCATATAGGGATTTGTTAAGTTTACATACTTTGCTTTCTTGTCCAGCCTCAACAAAACCTTCGGGTTGTTCCATGTAAATCTCTTCATTTAGGTCTCCGTTTAAAAAAGAAGTTTTTACATCCATTTGATGAATTTGTAAATAAAAAATTATCGCAATAGCAATTAAAAGTCTAATTCTCGTTACCAGTGAAAATGTATCAAAAAATTCTAGGCCTTTTAGTTGTTTAAAACCTTTAGCAACTAGACTAGCTTTATATTTATCAAAAGATCCATCTGGTTTTAATTTTTTATTACATCTAATTGTTTTACAACCCGGTGGTAAATCAACTAGCTTCCAAGTTTGGTTGTAAATTAGCGATTCCATTTCATCATTTACAGTCTCTTTCTAGAAAATAGCATCATGTGAAGACAAAGCTTCTTTTAAAGTGAGTGGGTCATCTCCAACGTTAAAAACGTATTAATCAGGATCAAAATCTTTTTCTACTCTAGCTCATTTACTTCTTCTTAACTCAAAATCATCATTTTCATTATTATTTAAAGTAGAAGTAGAAGAACTAGGTAGTGACAAAATATTTTTTTTAGTCCCATGGACCCCACTATTTTTAGAATCAAAAGAAAATTTATCTTCATGAAAAATAGCATCACCTGATTCTATTATCACGCTATCTTCAAGATTGAAAAATCTATAGGCTGTACTATTTGAAGCATAACCAAGAAAAGCATAAGTAGTAACTTTTTCACCCAACTTAGAGATTTTAGGATCCATTAACCTTACATAGGCTAAGCAACTCCAAACTCTTAGATATCCCAAATTTGGCTTATGACCTTTCCATAATTCAAAAGGCGTTAATTTCATCTTTTTATGAGGCACACGATACAACACATAACAAACAGTCAAAAGAGCTTCACCCCAAAAACTTGAAGGTGCACAAGACTCAATAAACATGACATTAGTTAACTCAACCAAAGTTCTATTCTTTCTTTCCGCTCCACCGTTAGATGTGGGAGAATAAGGAGGAGGAGTTTCATAAATTATACCCAATGATCTTACAAAATAATTGAACTCAAGTGACTCTTATTCACGGCCTCTATCGCTTCTTATTATTTTTATTTTTCTATTAAATTGATTTTCAACTTCATAGAGGAAATTTTTAAAATTCTCAAAAACATCACTTTTATTTTTCATTAAGTAAACATATGTAAACTTAGAAAAATCATCAATGAAAGTGATAAAACATCTATTTCCTCCACGAGTTAAAATTTCACCAAGTTCACAAATATCACTATGAACTAATTCTAATAAATTAGTTTTTCTTTCAACATGGAAGTGAGGCCTTTTTGTGATTTTAGCTTTACTACAAGCTTCACATTTTTCAAAATTCTTTTTAATCATTGGAATTAATCCTAAACTACTCATGATTTCCACATAACAATCATTTATATGACACAAACGAGCATGCCAAAAATTAGTAGAAGAAAACATATAAACAGAAGTAGATGTTTTATTCATTTCAACACTCAATTTGAACATACCATCACATGCATACCCTTTTCCCACAAAAACATTATTTTTCACAATTACATACCGGTCAGATTCAATAATCTGTTTGAAGCATGCCTTATTAAGAAAAAAATTAGACATTAAGTTTTTTCTCATAGAAAGAGTAATACTCCTTGACTTGTCCCCTCCAGGATACAACAGCCTACACAATATAACTCAATACTCTAGACACGAATTGAGTTCAAAGCTCCACAATAATGACACCTCCTTTCAACTAATAAACTCTCTTGTTTGATAGATTTTTGTGAACTCTACACTTGTGTATTTTTGTGTTCTTGTCCTCTGAAAAATGAGCTGAAAGCTCTTCTATTTATAGGCCATAAAACAACCTACATTGATGTCATTGGTGACATCAAATGCAGCTGCCATTTCTAAAAAATTACAGCCACCAAGGTTGAAGAATGAGGCAGCCAATTGCTGCAAAGTTTGAATGAGAATAGACAGCCTATTGCTGCCAAATTTGAATGAATATGAGTGGTTTTGGAGGCTGAAATTGCAGCCATTATTGAATGAAAAAGGCGGCCAATGTTGAATGTAATATTAAAATGTAACATCACATAGTATGTGGGAGGTTGAATAAGACCTCAAACATCCCTTCTTTGAATGTCATTCATCACGAATATGCTTAAATGAGTTACTGCAGTGACTAGGTATACATGGATAGAGACATCTCATCTTGACATATGAAAAGTGTTTAGAAAAATGAAATGAAGGCTCTGTTGAAACTCTGCACTTATTATTTTGGTTGCTTTGGTACATGCTAGGCTCAGTTGAAGCTTTGCACTTATTGTTTTGGCTGCTTTGGTACATGCTATCTTTAGTGCTACAAACAAGGTAGTGTGGAATCACAAATTCTAGTGATCATCTATGATATGCGGTCAGATTAAAGAGGAATGTAAATAAAGAGTATATGGGCATAAAATAGTACATAGGTATAGGATAAATAAGAACGGATAGTGAAGCTGTACTGCAAAGATAATAGTTAATAGAGGTAGATAGGTGGAATACTCTGATTAGTCCCTCCTAATTAGACAGAGGTATTAGTAATATGCCTATGAGTTTTATAATTTGTTTAGTTGGTGATTAATAAGATTTTATTTTATTTTGCACCCAGAAAAACTTGTTTAAGGGGTTAATTACCTTTGAGTTCTGTCCCATCTACACTCTTATGAAAAATAATTAAATCTTACTATTTGAAATGATAACTTTATATTTTAGTTTAAATTTGATATCTTTAAATAATTTTTTTCATTAAATAAATCTTCCATCGTCCATTACTTAAATTAGAACAAAAATATAAAATCTTTTTGAGATCTATTTAATATATTCAAATCTTAGATGACACTTTTAATTTATTTTTTCATCAACTATAATCAGAATATACAAATTATTTGCTCGGATTTACACTTAAAAGGATAAGTGCTCTTTTTGAAAATCGTGTATTATTTCATCCACATAATATGAGCAATCTCAAAAGAGTTTACAGAAATATTAGTTCACTATTCACAATGCTTTACTGTTAATTTAATAGCAAAGTTTTTTGTTGTTGGTAATACGATGTTGTAATTCTATTTATTACGCACGATAATTATTCAATAGCTTAAGGTGATGTATTATGCAAAAAAAAATTAAAACTGATATTATACTAAACTATAGGAGATGTATTATTTTTGCTTAAAAAACACATAATTTAAATGATGCCAGTAAAAATTCCTACATAAGTTTATGGATTCATGAATAAATTCCAAATTCTATTGCACATAATATAAATTTTACTGTAATTAAGATGGAAGAAACTTGAGAAACTTGAAGGAAAGGTGTCTTTTAAGTCTTGAATGAAGGATTGGTGATATTGACCAACAGATAGGGTCAAACATCATTAGGAAACTTGATTAAGTTAATTATGGACTTGATTAATATTTTTAAAACTTTCTAATCTTTTCAAAAATACAAATCAACCCAATCCACACCCCACTTCAATCCAAATCAACCACTCTCTCTCTCTCCAGCTTCTCTCAACTTTTTCCCAACCAACAGTTCTGTAAAATTTCTCCCTTCAACCTTCGTGACAAATAGTTGGGCGAGTTCCTTTTTTACTTTCAACTGTCAATCGACGTGAAGACTTCTCTGGCGACAACAACTTCGAGTTCTTCATCATCCTATTTCCCTTTTCACAGGTAAAAAATTATGAAGAAACAAAGGAACTTGAGTCAACTACTCTTCTAGTATTGAAATGTGAACTGAATAAAACCCTAATTCCTGGCATTTCTTCTTCTTGTTGTCGTACTGTTGATTTGAATTTACTGGTGATTTTTTGTCACAGTTGATGTTCTTAGTGTGTGTGTGTGTGTGATGTGTTGGTGTTGCTGGGTTGATTTGTTGTTTGTCTTGGTAAAAATGGTATTACAACAGATGAAATATCTGATGTAACAGATGAAACATATGATGTAACAAATGAAAATTTAATGCAACATATGAAAATCTGATGCAACAGATGAAAATTTGATGCAACAGGTGAACAATCTAACAAATTATTCATCTGTTACGACAGACGACTCTTCTGTTTGGAAGAAATCTAAATAATATTGATCCAACAGATAACTGATTAGTGATCTATTTTTATTTTTTTCAATGGTTTACTCTTCATTTTGCAACAGATTAGGATTGTTTTATTCTTTCCAACGGTTTACTCATCTGTTGCAATAGGTTGGTTATATGTTGCAACAGATAACATACCTGGTGCAACAGATTAGTTATCTGTTTTTATTATTTCCAATGGTTTACTTATCCGTTGTAGTAGGTCTTATATGTTGCAACAGATAAAATACAGTGCAACAGATTAGTGATCTATTTTTATGGTTTCCAAAGGATTACTCATCTGTTGCAATGGGTCAGTTATATGTTGTATCAGATAAAATACCAGGTGCAACAGATTAGTGTTGTTTTTATGGTTCCCACGGATTACTCATCTGTTGCAACATATCGGTTATATGTTGCAACAGATAACATACCTGGCGCAACAAATTAGTTGTCTGTTAGAACTGTTATATTACCGTTATGCATTAATCAATTATAATATATGTTATGTTCCTGTTAATTTAAGATAACGTGGCTCACAAAAGAAAAGAAATCAAATCAAGTCCAAGTAAAAGAACAAGTGCAGCAGATCAACTACATCCACCACTCTATGAGCTTGCTTTACAAGCGTTATCTCAATCAGGAGTAGAAGATAATGAACACAGGGAGGAGGAATCTTTCAAAAAAGATGATCCAAATGCTAATAGCCCTTCCGCCGAAGAGTTGGTCAAAACCTTCAGCATTGATCATTATCCTATGAGAATACAGTGCGATAGTACCACAGATTTAACGGGTGATCTCGTGGTTAAGTCAGTCATGGGAAAATCTTTCGACGCCTTTAGAAAAATACTTCGAGAATAAAAATTGGATTTTTATTTTAGGAAAAGCTGCTTTGGGCAATATCTTGATTTGCCGGAGGACAACAATGCTCGTTTTCAGATGAAAATGGTATATGGTTTTCTCAAGCGCAGGTTTATGTATGAAAACAAAGATAAGATGTATGAGGTATGGATAAATTACTATGGCATGCCTGTTTGTTTTGGTTGGAAGGAGTTTGCCATAGTTACCGGACTAAAATGTTATCCTCCTTCTCCTTCTCAAGTTATACCTACTATGTCTAAAAAAAAGCACCCCGCACACCTAACAAAGGAAAAGGCAAGTCGAGTAATCGTGATGACCTGGTGTCCATTGTTGGTCCAAGCTTCAGAAACAAAAATTTGATAGAAGTGTTGAAAGGTAAAGTACTTTCAAAGAAGCACAAGCAATCATTGTGCTTGATTTGGTTTGTACATAATGTTCTTTGGGCGAGAGACGTTAACAACAACATAAGCCTCAGCTTAATAAATCTCTCCGAGGATCTTGAGGTATTTAACAGCTATCCTTGGGGTTATGAAAGCTTCAAAATGACTGTCGAATATTTGTTGACTCTGTTAACGCCAAAAACAGTCAACTTATATAGCTTTCCATAGGCCTTCATGGTAAATATTTCTTTTATCATGATATGATTCATCATATTTTTATTCAATAATATTTTTGATTTATTGGCGTTATGTTATAGGCTTGGGCATTTGAAGCCATTCCTTATTTGAGACAACAAGTGAACTACCAGGAAGAAGTTTCCTATCCAAGAATTCTGAGATGGTTGTCGGCCAAAACCGATAAAAATGCAAAATATCTTGATCTTTTCAGTCCCCCCAAGGAAGCAGTAAGTCCAATTCTAATTAAGTTTTTATTTTAATTAATGATTAAATGATTTCATCATCATTCTTGATATATGTACCGATTTATTTTAGATTATCCATTCGTGGCTTGTTCCGACCAACCGAGAGTTGAAGATGCTATTTTTTCTTACTTTACGGTCTGTGCAAACTTTATTAGACCCTAAGGTCATTGATGGAATAAAAATGGAATTTTTTGGAGCAACAACCATCACAAGAAAAATAATTTTGGAGGGTGGGGCTAATGATGCTCCTCTTATAGTTTTTGAAACAACAAGCCATTATGATTATGATCATAATGATTGTACAGATTTTTCTCTCTGATTTTGCCGCATCTAGTGAATATTCTTCATGCAAATGTAAAGACTGCAAGGTGAAACACGATGGAGTTATTAATGCTATTAATGCACAAACTACTTCTGTAAAGGAAATGACATCTAAGAGGGGTGTCATTCCATCAAAGAGGATTTCATATCCAGAAACTCCACTAGAGATCAAGGTAGCCAAGAGGGGAAGGAAAGAAATTTTTAAGACATCATCAATCATAAAAAAGCAAGATTGCAACGCCTCTATCTTTGTCTTGCACTGATGTTCAGTGTGCAAGGGCCACAGAAGAGCATCATGAGCTGAAGAAGGTAAATGTACATCATCTGTTCCAAAAAACAAACAGGCACATATCTGTTTCAACAGATGATACATCTACTGAAAATTATCAAACAGATATATACATTTGTTGCAACTGTTGTCTAACCTGTTGCATCAGATTCGTTATCTGTTTCAACAGATGAGTCTTATGTTGCAACAAATGGGTCATCTGTTCAAAATTATCGTACTGCTCTAATTTATCTGTTCGAATTTATTCCAACAGATAATCCATCTGATGCAACATAAGACTCATCTGTTGCAACAGATAAAAAATTTGTTGTATATCTCTACTTAGCATTAATAATTCTGGCTTTCCAGGTGGATGTCACAGCTACTGCCGAAGAGCATAGTATCACAGTTGATAATCCATCAACTGCTTCCAAAGATGAAGAAAAAGTGGAGCCTATCATTTTGGGAGAACGAAAGAATTACCCATTTGAAAGGTTCAACATCTCAGAAGAGGCTCCAAAAAAACTAACACAGTTGATCAACGACTATTCAGAATGGATTGCCGATGGGCTGTTAAAGCATCATGCCGGTAGGTACATAAATCAATTTATGGATATTGATTTATACAATTCTTGTTGTAAGAACCTGACATTAACACATATAAATCATCATGTAGAAAATAAAATGATGAGCACTACAAAGTGAACAAATCGAGTCTTGGTTTTAATATGTTCAACTTTGTTGTTGCACATCCCGTAATGAAGAATTGGTTCTATTTGATGTCACAGCCCCAAACTTGTTGGAATGATGAGGTTTAAATGCCATACATATTATTATTAATTAATACTTTATTTAATTGCATCTGCGTATTAATTTTTTCATCACATAATCTGAAATATTTGATAATATGTGCAGCACATCGATGTCATTTTTTACTACCTCCGAAAGAAGGCCAAGTTGCAAACACAAGAACAATACAGATACACTACAGGAAATTATTTGTACAAAGTTTACATCAATAATGCCTACGATAGGTCTTGTCAACAGCTGTCGAAATTTTCCCAAAACGACGAATGCTTAATTAACATCATCAAAGGTTTTAGCATTTTGGATGACTTACCTTGGCATTTGGTCGATGAAGTGTACATCCCAATCTATTGTGGTGATAAATTCCATTGGGTATTGTCTTTCGTCTTTCTAAAAGAGAGGCGCATCCGAGTTTATGACTCGATGTCGCGAAAGAGACGTTCAGGGCCGTCGTCTGAGATATAAAAGTTGGCCAAAATATTGCCTACTTACTTTGATATGAGTGGCTTTTTGGACCAAAAGGTTTGTACTGATTGGTTGAAGATTGAAACATACCGGGATAAAATGGCTAATCCATTTGATGTACAATATGTTGAAGAAATTGCTCAACAAACCATTGGTATCCTGTGAGTTTAAGTGTCATGATTTAGTTTCATTTCACAAATTTCACAACGCTTGCATGAACTGCAAGATATGGATTATTTATTTTTTTATAATGCAGGGATTGCGGTCCTTTTGTTGCCGCCTATGTCGAGTATTTGAGCGATGGATTACAAGTACCAAATGATGGACTTGATACTGGATTACTCTGCAAAAGATATGCTGCTCTTTTATGGAAATACAGAGAAGGGAAAGCTCAGAAGCCGTACGCAACCGACGTTAAAGATCCAGGATGACCAAAGCCAAATTTCGTAGCACCGGATGAAGAACAACTTGTCCATATTGATTAGATATTTATAGTTTGAGTCCGTCAATATAATAACCTATCCTCCTTGGTTTAACTTGTTGATTTATTTGTAGAGTAGATCGTTTGTACCCATAATAATTTTTTTACATTTGATTTATTTGTTGAGTTATTTCATGTAATTTTTGAAGGCTTTAATTTATTTTATTCTGTATATGAATATAATTAATCCTTATTTTTGAACATGTTAATTGAAATGGAGTACTAGATTCAAATATTGCAACAGATAATACATCTGCTGGAACAGACGACATATCTTATCAGACAGATTTAGACAGATTTAGACATATGTTGCAATATGAGATGCAACACGTAGGTAATCTTCTAGAAATTATATAACAGGTATTCCTACTTTTTTTATTTGCTCCAACAGATTACCAATTAGTTGCAACAGATAAGTTATATGTTGCAATAGATCGTATATCTGTTGCGACAGACAGACTGGGAACATCTGCATAACGCAACAGATGACCAACCTATTCCAACAGATAATCAATCTATCACAACAGGTACTATATCTATTACGACAGATATAAAATCTGTTGCATTATAAAAATTCAACTTGGCTAGACATAAAAATTATTGCCACTACATGTAAAGTGAATTGGCTTGAATTAAAAATTTGTTATCGTGCTCGTCTCTATCTTTGTACATGTTTTTTTTTATACACAGGATCCAACCATTTAGTTAGTACCCCATATGCCCAGACCCATTGCATCTTTTCGACAATAGTGTCGCACACACTGGTCATTTGTGTGCCGGTCAATAAACACTCAATGTATGCAAGCAAGTACGGCTCGTACACTGCAGCAGTTGTATTTCTTGGGAGCTGGATGTTCTTATTTTGACCTTCAAAATCCCATGATTCCTTCACCAAGACTTCAGTCGATAAATGATCCATCAGTTTACTCTGCGTCAACAACTTGGGCAACAACTTCAAGCGTGGTTTTATGTGGGTTAAAAATATCTTATCGCTGAAGACAGGTAAATTGTAGTCATAAAACTTAATCTTTCCCTCGTATAGTAGTATCTCAACAGTGAGAAAATGTGTGATATCCACGTTCATGAATGCAAGGATTCTCTTTGCCTTGGTCCAGCTCTTGACGTATGGATATGGCCTCTTCCCTCTAACATATTTAATCGTTTCTTCATCCTATTGGAACGTAGAAACTAACTAATCAAATCCCAGGCCACCGGAATAAGCTATCTTACAGAGTTTAGCGTACCTATCCTTGAAATTATTGTAGAAGTTGAGGTCCATTATCCTATCGGCAGCATCATAAGCATTCGGGTACGCTAATTGCCTGCCCCTCATGAGGCAGAGAATTTCATCAACATACTGTGGTATAAAAAGATAATTTTTAATAGGTTAGTAATTGTAAGGAATAAAAACACAGTAAAAAGAATCTAATGCAGAGGGTTCTCTGAATCAGTTCACAGATTACCCAGCCAACGCAACTTATGCAACAGATGTGTATTATGTTGCAATAGAATACCAATTTTTTTGCAACAGATTACACATCTGCTGCATAGATTCTTCTTCATGGAGTAGATTGGAAGGGTAGGTTAGTAAAAGTAAACTTACCTTGTCCTCGTACCATACACACATATTTGTCATATTCGAGAAGTCTTTGGCGGCAAATGAATGCATGGTGTATTCTTTTTTAACCTTCATCTTGATGAATTCTTCCAGTTCCTTCTTCTTCTCCTTGCCAAGCACCGTGAATATGTACACCTTCTTCGACGGCCCCTGAACTTCAACAACTATTGCTGCGGGGGGAGTTGTAATTTTTCCTGATTTCAGAACGGAGAGAATTTGTCTAATTTTTCTTTTCTTTCTCCTAACCTCCACTGTAGGAGTGCATGGCTATCTCACCTCGTTGGATGGTATGACACCCCTCCTGTATTTCAAATCCTCGACAGCTTCAACAATAGCCTCTAGCTTTTCAAGGAGTTTATCCTCTCTGTCCTTGCACACTTTGCATTTACAATATGAACATGAGGGTGAGGAGGGGTGAGAGGGACCACTGTAAGGGTGGGAGGGACTGGTGTAGGGGTGAGGGGGAGGACCTATGCAAGGGGTATTTTTAAACATATTTATTTTTTGATGAGAACCAATACACTCATAATCACGACTGACAGCAAAAGCAGCAACAGGATGGCTGCCACCATCACAAACAACTCCACCAGCAACACCCCCAGAAGAAGCACCCGGATCTGTTGCAGTTTGAGGTTGGTCGTGAAGAGCTTCAATATTAGGCTGACCTTGCCTAACTCCTTTTCTTATGGATGTTTCTCCATTCAATTCCTTCTTTATTAACTCCACCGTTGGGTCTTCTTTTGTATCAACAAGACCCAGAGTAAGAAAAAAAGTTATCCTCAACTCATCAATGGTAGGCACGATCCAAGGATGCACAACCTATAAGAAAAGACAAGGGGAATTTAAATCATATAATAATAATTTACATTCAGTTGGGTTACATGGGGCTCAGGTTTGGTTAACACAACCAACTTATGCAATAGACGATCTAGCTACCGCAATAGCTGATCTGTATATTGAAACAGATTGATAATATATTGCATCAGATTACCCATCTATTGCATAGTTTGCAGTAGATGGGTAATCTGTTGAGTAGGGTTCAGAGACTAGAGCAACATATGGTTAATCTGTTGTGAAATATGGATCGTCTGTCGCAATAGATTACCCATCTGTTTCACCAGTTGCAGTTGACGAGTAATTTGTTGCAACAGATGACCCATCTGTCGCAACAGATGGAACATCTGTTTCAATATCTTTCTTTAAGGCAAATTATTTTAGTTGAAAGAAGATGTACTTCATCATCCAGAGGGTTAAAGAGATCAGTCTCGTTAATATTTTTTTAGCTGCTCTCTACTGCAGCCAACCACCTAAGGATCCTTGGATGAGAAACTTTATCCGGGTAATCCTTGAAATGCTTTTGAAGGGGAGGAATGACTTCACATGACCAAGCCTAAAAATTGTAAACGGGAAGCAAGCAAAAAAATAAGTCAAAAGTATATTCAATATAAATTAATGAATGAGTAAAAATAGTGATCAATTTTACCATGAAAGCCCAAGGAAAGCCGTATAATGTGGTTGTCTTTGGCTTTAGCTCTTTCAGTAAATATTTGACAGTCAAGTAGTAGCTGTCGTATCCCCAGGGATAATCGTTGAATTTCCCAAAATCATTAGCAAGCGCCAACAAATCATGTTTTATGACTTTCTTGACGTCTCTTACCAATAAATCGGAATGGACAAACCAAACTAAGCACAATTTCTCCCTGTAGTGCTTTGGTATGTCTTTATTCTTGAGATCCGCTATCAAATCCTCCACTTTGTATCTAGGTCCAACAATTCCCAACAACCCATTTTTTTTTACCTTGCGTTTGTTGGACCCTTTGTGGGGGTATTTTCTTGATGGGAGGTTCTTCTGGACGATCGCATCCCAATCCCGTCATAATGGCAAACTCTTTCAATCCAAAACAAACTGGCATGCCATAGTAGTTGATCCATACTTCATCCATCTTTTTTTGCCCTCCTTCGGACCTCCATCATCCCCCGCATACTTGATCCTATGCTTGAGAAGGCCATATACCATGATCATTGGGAAATAGAGAGGGAGGGCACGAGACAAATCAAGAAAGTGTGCAAAGCAGCTCTTCTTAAAAAGTCCATCTATGTTTTCCTTCTTCATAATACTAATAAGTTTGTCAAAAGGTTTCCTCAACTGACATTTAAGTACAAGATCACCAAATACTGCTTTATGGATATTCATCAGCATCGCAACTCAAAACTTGTCAATACTAGTGGTTTTGACAGAATCATGCTGGAATTTTGATATTATTTCATGCCCCATTGATGAGGAGGAGTTATCACTTTCTTCGGCTTCATTTTTCCCTGACTGAGATTGTTTTGAAAGTTCCTTTGAATCTATCTGTACTCTAGCCTTTTTTTTTTGGTAATCGAAAGTTGATCCACTTTCTCTACTTTTAGTTTCTTTTCTTTTGGGAGACATCTTTTAACTACAAACAAAAGAAAAAGCAAAAAATACATTGCATTTGATGTCTGCATAATTTTTTTAAAAAAAGGTGAGACAAATTTCAATAAATTATTCTTACCACATAACCAAAAAAAATACTCCAACGGACAACCCATCAGTTGAAACAGATGGGAAACTCGAATATATTTTAAGACTTATTTAATATCTCCCAACAGATATTCCACCTGTTGTAATAGGTGGACAAATTTCAATAAATTACTCTACGCCACATTACTTGAAAATACTCCAACGGATAACCCATCAGTTGGAACAGATGGGGAATCTGTTTGAAGACCTATTTAATATCTCCTAACAGATCTTCCACCCGTTGCAATAGATGGACCAACACCACCACAACCAATGTCACCACCAATGCCACCAAGACCACCACCAATGGCACCAAGACCACCGACACCACCGCTAAAAAACACAAATACCAACACCACCAACAACAATCACCACCAATACCACAAACACCATCCAACAATACCACGATAGTCAAAAAAATACTGAGAGAAAAACTAGGGTTTTCTCTGGTGCTTCCTACTTTTTTAGCATCAAAACTCAAAATTATTAACCCATTCTCGAAGATAATACAACTAAAAGTCTTCTTTTTCATCATTAACTAAAAAGTCCTATTTTTTAGAATAAAAAATAAATATAGAACTCTTCTTGAACTCTGTTACTTGCGAAGACAGAGAAAACGATGGATACAAGTGGAAATGAAGTCGAAAAAAACAACTATATGTAGTCGTAAATGGGAAGAAAATTTACCTGTTTTGAAGGGTTGAGCAATATATTGAGTAGTTGTTATTTGTATTGTTGAGAGGGAGAGGAGACCCCAAGATAGAGAGAGAAAGAGAGAGAAAGAAGAGCGAGAACTTAAGATTTGAAATAAAAAGTTTTTCGCGCAAATGGATGATTTGTATGGGTTGATTTGTAATTTTGGAAAAGAATGACAAGTTTTGAAATTGCTAATTTGATCCGAATTGATCTTAATTAATTTTAAAAATTTTAAAAGATATAGTTTTTAAAACATTGAGTTGATGAGAACTCATTTCAACTCAGAGTGATTAATCGATGACTCGGTCGGGATGAATGCAATACTAACGTCATGCAATTGAAAAGACTCGATTAGATTTGTAGTTGACCCTATGAGCTCATTCATTCATCTCTAGTTCCACCTAAATCAACTTAGGTACTATCACTACACTAACATTGAGTTGATGAGAACTTATTTCAACTCAGATTGATCGATCGATGACTCGGGTCGGGAAGAACGCAATACCAACGCCATCCAATTGCAAAGACTCGATTGGATTTGTAGTTGACCCTGCGAGCTCATTCATTCATCCCTAGTTTCACCTAAATAAAAATAGGTACTATCACTATCCTAGCATTGAGTTGATAAGAATTTATTTCAACTCAGAGTGATCGATCGACGACTCGGGTCGGGTTGAATGCAATACCAATGACATGCAATTGCAAAAACTCGATTGGATTTGTAGTTGACCCTGCGAGCTCATTCATTCATCCCTAGTTCCACCTAAATCAACTTAGGTAATATCACTAGCCTAACATTGAGTTAATGAGAATTCATTTCAACTCAGAGTAAGCAATCGATGACTCGGGTCGGGATGAATGCAATACCAATGCCATGCAATTGCAAAAACTCGATTGGATTTGTAGTTGACCTTGCGAGCTCATTCATTCATCCCTAGTTCCACCTAAATCAACTTAGGTACTATTACTATCCTAACATTGAGTTGATGAGAACTCATTTCAACTCAGAGTGATAGATCGATGACTCGGGTCGGGATGAACGCAATACCAAGACCATGCAATTGCAAAGAATCGATTGGATTTGAAGTTAACCCTGCGAGCTTATTCATTCATTCCTAGTTCCACCTAAATCAACTTAGGTACTATAACTATCCTAACATTGAGTTGATGAGAACTCATTTCAACTTAGAGTGATCAATCGACGACTAGGGTCGGGATGAACGCAATACCAACGCCATGCAATTGCAAAGACTCGATTGGATTTGTAGTTGACCCTGCGAGCTCATTCATTCATCCCTAGTTCCACTTAAATCAATTACAATGAAATCTGTTGTAACAAATGACTGAACTATTGAAAATTTTCAAACAGGTATTCATATTTGTTGCAACAGATGAAATATTTGATTTAATTATCAAATAGAAATTTGCATCTATTATGACAGATGACTGAGCTGTTGGAAATTTTCAAACAGATATTTATATCTGTTGTAACAGATGACATATCTAATTTAATTAATTATCAAATGAATATTTTCATCTGTTGTCACAGATGACTGAGATGTTGGGATTTTTAAACAGATATTTATCTGCTGTAACAGATGACTAAGCTGTTTGGATTTCTAAACAGATATTTATATATGTTGCAACAGATGAAATATCTGTTTAAAAATCTTTTTTTCTCTTTTAATTTTATGGAAAGCTTCTGGTCCGAGTAGATAAGTAGTTGTACTTACTACTAAAGGCGGTAAAAATGTTTCTTGGATATCTCAAAAGTGAGTTCATTGAGCAGTCTTGTCTTGTCTTGTATTTTCAATGTCACTAGTCTTAGTCTTCGTCGTGCCCCTCAAATTATTAATGAAATTAATTAATATTAATTAATGAATATTGAAAACCCCCACGTCTACGTACACAATACATCTATAGAAATCTTCCTTCAGCTGCACTTTATTTTATTCAACTCTCTCATTTTTTTTTCTCTCCTCTTTAGGGTCACAACTTTTTTCTCTCTTTTCTCTTCCCTTCTCATAAAGATCTTTTCGAATCTAAACTGATCTATATCTTTCCTCGATTGAAATTTCTATTTTGATCCCCTTTTTTATATTAAGGTATGGTTCATTATTGCTCTTTCATTCTCGTCTTCTTCTTTGCAAGTTATTTACATCTATTTTTTATTTAATTACTATTTACTCATATCATATTTATTAAAAAAAATTTGAAGGAACTTTTAAGTGTTGAATAAACAAACTGAGAATTTTTATTACAATATGCGAAAAAAGTCATCTGTTGGGAGAAGTTTAAAAGCCTTGTTGGCAGTATCATTTTTTTGTATGTATTTTGTTTGTTTCTTTATTATTGATGCAGTTATTGATGTTGTTGGTGGGGTTGGCGTTGTTAGAACTTGTGGTTTGGTGTTGTTGATGGTTCTGAAACAAAGAATGTTGTTTCTTTGTTGTTGATGATGTTGTTGGAATAAATATTGTTGTTTCTTTGTTGCTGATGTTTATGCTATTGTTGAGGCTGCAACAGATGGAGAAACTGTTGGAACAAATCAAACCACCAAAAAGGCTGGTTTGATATATTCCATCAGATTCTACATCTGTTGCAACAGACTCCACATCTATTGCAACAGACTCCATAGCTGATGTAAAAAATAGATAATGTTCTTTTTGTGACCTCAATTTTTTTGCCTCTTCTTTATAGATATAAGGAACTGACAGTTGATCAGCTTTTGCCAGACTATCGCAAGAGGCTGCAGTAAAGATGGGTTCGGAGAAATAAGATGCTTGCAGATGGAACCACTTCATATATGGGAGGTATGTATTACTAATAATGTTATCGTGGAAACACACATAGAGTGCACTAATTTTGTGAATGTTAATTTTACTGATTAGTCATAGATCGTTCAAACAAGATGTCTGTAATTTTATAGTTAAGATTGGTAGGTCTGAACTGATAAGGCTGAGGGACCATGAATATGGTTCTGATACCCTGTTAAGATTTAATGTCGGTTGTTGCTCATATTTATTTGTCAAGCATTGTAAAGGGATCTAGTTTTAGTGTTATTGTAAAGAGATTCAATAGCGATTGGACTAACTTTTAGGGTGCATTGGACCCTTAGAGGGCCTTCGAAGCTTAGCACTGCATCTAAAAAGAACGAAAAACCAGTATAGTTATTGCCCTGGCCAAAATTTATATGGTTGGGTTGCTCGTTCGAGTGATGATTATATGCCAGAAGGTGCGGTAGGAGAATGCCTTTGAGGGAAAATGGGTGGTTGATGGAAGACTATATCATCTGAGAGCTAATTGAAGAAGAGACATAGGGTAGAAAGTAACTTCTAGCGAATCTGGCCGATGGAATTATCTTAACAGATGCGAAATCTGAATTAAGTGCAAATATGAAAGTGTATCCGGTAATGTAATTTCATCTGTTGTGTCACTGAAAGAAAAATAATGTAGATGGACACTTTGCTAGAGAGTTGTGTTGTCAGGATTATCACCTGGGTAGAAAATAGGAGAACACCAACAAAGCAGCCTCACGGGCATCGAGGGTTGAAATGATGTTCAGCGAGTCTAGAAAACTTACGTCAACAACAACTGCAGTTAAAATAAGGAATCTAAGCGAAGGCGACAATTTCTGAATTTTAAATTTCATCCCATGCCTTCTTGTTTGTGTTTTCGATCAGGTCCATTGTTCGTTGACCTGATCGGAACCACAAACAAGATTGAAAGACAAATAGAGTATCATTGCTTCCTTAGAAATATGGTTATAATTAATTGTGTTTTCTTGCCTTGACATGCTTTCAGCATTTCTTGGAGAAGATCAGATGCTTGGTGTAGTATGTGAATCCCGATAATTTTCAAGCTTGCCTACAACTTGTTGATTCTGTATTCAAGTTGGTTGTTGTCGTCTTCAAAGTTGGTAAGGATTTAATCGTCTCTTGTGAGCTCGATCAGGAACACTACCTTCAAAGTTATGGAATTCTAGAAGCCCTTCAGAACACTTTTTTCAGAAGCCTTAAAGGATACATGGAGGGTCGTTGTGTTTGTTTTAGGTCAAAATGTGTTGATGTACGTTGAAAATGTGGTTCCAACAATTGAACAACGCACATTTATCGAGCGTTGCTCCATGCATCTTGCTCATCTAATTTGATAAATTAGTAATCATGGAGTTACGTAGCGTGTGATCTAAACCGGCTCTACCAAGCCTATCAAATATTACATAACTCCGAGCTCATTACCCTATCAAAAAAATATGACCGAGTTAGTGCACAAATTGAACGATCTCAATCTCTCAACCTTTCTGCTAATCGCTCTTCTCCAATATAGATGACAAGATATCTGTTATTCAAAAGTCTACACTGTCGCTAGACATGCTTGCCTGGGAGCAATTCTTCTGAAGTTATCTGTTAATGTCTTCTGAAGAATTGCTCCCAGGCAAGCATTTCTAGATATGGTGTAGACTTTTGCATAGCAGATATCTTGTCATCTATATTGGAGAAGAATGATTAGCAGAAAGGCTGACAGATTGGGCTTGTTTGATTTTTGCACTAACTCGGGCATATATTTTTGATAGGGTAATGAGCTCGGAGTTACATAATGTTTAATAGGCTTCGTAGAGCTGGTTTAGATCACACACTATGTAACTCCAGGCTTACTAATTTATCAAATTGGTTAAGCAAGATACATGATGCAACGCTCGATAAAAGTGTGTTGTTCAACTGTTGGGACCACATCTTCAACGTGCATCAACATATTTTGACCTAAAACAAACACAATGAACCTCCATGTATCCTTTAAGGCTTCTGAAGAAAGTATTTTGAAGGGCTTCTAGAATGCCACAACTTTGAAGGTAGCGTTCCTGATCGAACTCACAAGAGACGAGGAACTCCTTACCAACTTTTTAGACGGCAACAACCAGCTTGAATACAGAATCGGCAAGCTTGAAAATTATTAGGATTCACATACTACAGCAAGCATCTGATCTTCTCCGAGGAATGTTGAAAGCATTCTAAGGCAAGAAAACAAAATCAATTAATCCATATTACTAAGAAAGTAATGATACTCTATTTGCCTTTCAATCTCGTTTGTGGTTCCGATCAGGTCAACGATAGTGGACCTAACTGAAAACACAAACAAGAAGGCATGGGATGAAATTTAAAATTCAGAAATTGCCGCCTTCGCTTAGTTTCCTTATTTTAACTGCAGTTGTTGTTGACGTAAATTTTCTAGACTCGCTGAACATCATTTCAACCCTCGATGCCCGTGAGGCTGCTTTGTTGGTCTTCTCTTATTTTCTACCTAGGTGATAATCTTGACTATGCAGCTCCCTAGCAAAGTGTCCATCTGCATTAATTTTCTTTCAGAGACACAACAAACGAAATTACAGTACCGGATACACTTTCATATTTGCACTTGATTCAGATTTCGTATCTATTAAGAAAATTCCATCATCCAGATTTGTTAGAATTTACTTTCTACCCTATGTCTCTTCTTCAATTAGCTTTCAGATGATATAGTCTTCCATCAACCACCCTTTTTCCCTCGAAAATATTCTCCTACCGCACCTTCTGGCATATAATCATCACCCCGAGTGAGCAACCCAACCATATAAATTTTGGTCAGGGCAATAACTATATTGGTTTTCCATTCTTATTTGATGCAGTGCGAGTCTTAAAGAGCCCTCTAAGGGTCCAGTGCACACTTAAAGTTAAGTCCAATCGCTAGTGGTTCTCTGCAGTGACGACAAATATTGATCCCTTCTCAAAACTTAACACGCATAAACACGAGAAACAACCATCAGTAATTTGTAACAGTGTATCTGCACCATCTTCATGAGGTCCTCAGCCTTATCAATTTCGAATCCATCAAACTTAACGGTATAATGTAGGATCTTGTTTGAATGATCAATGCCTAATCAGTTAAAACTGCATTCACAAAAAACATTATACTTTGTGTGTGCTGTCCCGGTGACCTTATCAGTAATACATACTTAACTCCCACACATATAATAGTAGATCCATCTATACAGACCTTATTCTTCCTAGTCCATCTATGGATTAAATTGAATAAATAGATGACTAGCTAGTTGTAACAGATGGCATATCTGTTTATATTGTCAAACAATTGGAGACATCTGTTACGACAGTTGATCAACCTATTGCAGTAATCAAATAGATATATACATGTGTTGCAAAAGATTGACATATGTTGCAAGTTATCTAACAGAAAGACTATATTTTGCAACAGATTACCCATCTGTTAGATTTATTTTAAAGCAATTTTCTTTTCTTTTTGAGATATAATAATTTATAAATAGGTCCCTCCTTACAAATATGGATGATCTAGATTCGTACAAGAATATTCATATCAAGTCATTGCATGAACTTCAAAGGCAGTTTGATGAACTCCAAAGAGATTTGGCTGACTTCGGAGCAAGGCTGCCGGATGAAAAATATCCGATTGACAATAATAATAATAGTAGCTATAATAATTAGGTAATGTTATTTATTTTAGCGCATGTATGTATTTTCCTTCTTTTGTATATCGGATCTACCCAAGGGATTCAAAAATCTATGAACATTCATTTCATTTTATTGTCGACTTTGAATTTTTAATTCTTATTTAGTATTTAATAATAATCATTGTGTTTATTCCTTGTTCTCAACATGTCGGCGGTTGGTGGTAAGGATTGAGCAGCAATTTGTGTCTACAGAGGTTAATCTTCTACGACAGATCGATCATATGTTGCACCTGGCGGTTATTAATAAAAAAGGGTTATTGTTGTTATTGAGAGGGTGAAAAGAAAAAGACATGACTTTTCGATTATTCAATATGAAAAATGTTTTGTAAATAAATAATAAGGAAATAAATGATAAACACAATTTATAACCACAATTTTAATAACTGATCATGACTTTTCACCATTTTTATTTTTGAATTTATTTTTTAAAATTATTTATTATATAATAAAATGGTTATTATTTTATTAAGGAATTTGAAAAGGTATTTATTTTTATAAAATAAAAAAGTAAGCAAATTTGGATTAATGATATGATGATAGTTTTTTTTTTTAAAAAAAAAGTATATTATATGTTGCAACAAATAAATTATCTGATGCAACAGGTTCACTATTGTTGCAACCGATGATATATCTGTTGTCACAGATGATTTATCTGATGCAACCGATATCGAATCTGTCGTCACAACTCAATAAAAATGGTTTTTGGAAAGAACTAATTAATAATAATAATCTGAAAAGTCATGACTTATCACAATATTTCTTAATTTAATTAAGTCATTACTTTTCACATTAATAAAAAATGTAATTAATAAATGAAGGTGAATAGTTAGATTATATGTTGCAACAGATAGGCTATCTGATGCAACATATTTTATATTTATTGCAACAGATAATATATATGTTGTCACAGATGTGTTATCTTATGCAGCAGATATAGAATCTGTTGCCACAATTCAATAAAAACGGTTATTCGAAAGAACTAATTAATAATAATAATCTGAAAAGTCATGACTTATATCACAATATTTATTTTTTTAATTTAATAAAAAAATATAATTAATGTATGGAGGTGAATAGTCGCGCCTTTTTGCCTCTCATTCAAATTCAATCCACTATAAATAGGTCCCTCCTTACTCAATCGTTCATTCAACTATACTCTATTTATTTATTGCATCTCGTCTTTCATATTACACTCTAGAAGATAAGATTATGGCTGACCCAGTGTGGGACGTTGCTTTTCTGCAAGACACCGTGAATGAACTTCAGAATCAAGTTCGTGACCTGCAATGGGACCTGGGAGGAGTTAGACCAAGAATGCTCCGCGAGATACGCAGGCTGAGGAGGGTCTCACTACTTTCGCTGAAGATTGGCCGGCTGGGAATGATAATGATGATAAAATAATAATAATTAGATTATTATTTTTCTTTTAGTCTATTATATGTATTTTTATTTATTTTTATTTAATAAATAAATTATGTTTGATCTATGACGTTTTAATCCATATTTAATTTTCATTCTGTCTATTATCTTCTCAACAAACATGTCGATGATTCGACGTAAAAAGGAATAATTTAGAATCCAGTAGCAACAACAAGATTTATCTGTTGGGTTTGTGGCAGGGGTTGATGTGTTGTTCAAAATAGATTACTCATGTTGCAACAGATAAGAAGTCTGATGCAACAGATAAATAGTCTGTTTCAACAGATGACTAGTTTGTTGCTTTGCTTGACTCTGACGTTTTAATTCGTACTTCCTCCGTCTCAAATTACTCGTCCCAAATTGAGATGCCACATTGATTAAGAAAAATAATTAATAACATGTCTAGTTTACCATAACCCACTGATCAGTTGGTGGGACAGTAGACGTGTTTGAAATAACCATTGTTTGCTATTCAATTGAAATTTCATAAGAGAAGAAAGCTTTTAACGTCGGTCGGCGTATAGTCCCTGATAACGCTCAAACTACAGCTCTCGTAAGAGTGTAAGCGGTCGTCGTCAAATATAGAACCCAACTGGGTTGGGTGTCGAATCCCACAGGGAATACTTGGTCACTAAGTATTGCAACTATTATTAGACTGTTGGTCGAAAATTCTATGGAAAGGGGGGATGGTTTAGGCGTGAAGTAAAAGTATCAAAATAGCAAAGTAAAAACGGAATGCTTGGTAGGTTTTAATCAATGAGAATTGTAAGTTTAGGTTATGTCCACCTTATGAGTTCTACATATCTATTGGCTATGAGTTATGCGGAATTCAGACATGCATGCGCTTATAGAGATTCGTATTCTATGGTAAATCCTAGCGTCTTTCAACCATCAAGGATTATATCACTTTAACTCTTTCGAGCTTAAAGCGTATACTAATGGTACGAATTCTCCAAGAGGTTAATCCAGTTACGACACTAACTTTTAAACAGGGTTTAGTAGCCCTATTTCCTTGTCATTCTCTCTTTTTCAGACATGTAACTTTTCTTTCGAACAAGTTAATGCTATACTAGCGTATTCTATATGTTTGCAACCACAAGAATTCAATTAAGATGAAGAGAGAAATGATATAAGCAGCATACGTATTAAGAATTCACAAACTCATAGCAATAGATAGTGTCTCATAAGGCTTCCATAACCCTAACAGAGAAGTTTAGCTACTCATGAGTGCAACGGAAATCACAATAGACATCATCATCATACCAAAACCTAGAACAAGCTTGACGATTTGGATGATTTTTGGCGTCAAAAAGGTTTGACGTTTTTCTTCCTCTATCCGTGCCTCAAGTGAGTCGTGTTTCTCTGTTAGACTTACAGAATATTGTAACGCGAATTAGGAGCGGAAGTTGAATGAAAAAGACTTGAATTAATGAATGAGTGAGTAATAAAAAGCTTTGAATGAATGAATAACTGAATGCTGAAAAATTCAGCAAAATAGGGTATTTATAACACCCATATCCTATTCCTACTAGGCTACTGCGTACTTATCCTAATCCTACTAAGTTACTGCTGATCCCCAAAGTCTTTAAAAATGTTATTTTTGCCCGGGACAAGTTATCCATGCATCACTTTCAGTCCATAGGCGTCCAAACGCTGCTTTCCTTCTTTCGTGAAGCTTCCTTTGGCGTCAAGTTATCCATAAAGTGCTGGAATCTTCATCATTTATACCTGAAAACTTGCTAATATCGTTTGTTAGCTCACTTACAGGAAAACGGACTAAAAGTGCAGGAATTATATATTTTGTCCTCAAAACTTAGCTAAAATATGGGTACATTAAGGTGCTTTAGGCGTGTAAATACGTCTATCATCAACACCCCACACTTAAAGCTTTGTTCGTCCTCGAACAATATATCATGTCCATATAAACATCTACTTAGGGTTTCACAGTAACAACACAAAATATTCATCAAGACAGGCACGACAATTATTAACAAAGAGTAGTTTTCTAATCACTTCTAGAAACAATTCAACCTCCAGCATAGACTCGTGATGATGGTTAATTCGTAATCAAAAGTTAAGGCACAAAGAATCATACAAGACTACCCAAAACTCATCAACCATGTATGTCTCACATAAGATATTACCCATAATCACTCACAAGTATTGCATTTTTCAGAACATGGGTATAAGATTATCCTTGCTCTCACTCTCTCAAAGAATTCATATGTTGCAATTGATGACCATAGGCTTGCCCTTAGTGTAATGCTCTACTAATATCAGAATGTTAAGCTTAGGATCAATTAGGTCTTTTACAGGTTGTTATGTAGGCTAAGGGACGGGTAGGACTATTTTGGCCAGAAATAGTGACTATGTTCCTAAGCGCTTTAATACATCACATTATGCCATTAACACTCTCTTTTAATCAACCCTGCTACCTTTCTTTCATCTATCACCCTTTTTCACCTATTTTGCCATTCAAGCATAACTATCTTTTTATTTAATCATAAACACAATTTATCTTTTTGTTTTTCTATTTCTTTTTTTTTTTTTTTTTTTTATAACACACCTCTATGATAGCCACTCTTTTTTTTATAACAAATTCAAGTACCAATTCACTTTAAGGCAGCACTCTCACCCAATTTCCTCTTATTTTGTCACATGACTTCACAATTTAAAGCACTTAGGAATTTGGATCAAATTATGGTCTTGAAAAAAAATGGATTAGGCTTACATATGAGGTTGTCAAAGAAAATGGCTTAAAGGCTCAAAAGGGTTGACTAGAATAATGTCCACGGGTAAGTAAACAGAAGGTAAACAATCACAGGCTGCCAAAGAAATGCCTAAATCATCTCCTAAACTCACACTCTTTATTTCGCTTTACACACACACCAGGCAAGTTCTAGCATCAGTCACAAACATAGAATATACTATCATCTCACACACACAAGGCACATGGTTAACTTTATTGCGAGCAGTATAGACGCTTGACCCAACATATGAATGAATTAAACCCTACAAATATCACACAGTGAGTCACACTTGGAGCCTAAACGTCTCAATAGCAATGATTTTAGCATAAACTCTTGTCATAATATCATGCCGTCTATCAGAACAATTTCATGCAATAAAAAATTTAAAATTAAACTAACTAATTACGACTAATTAAAATGAACAAGAACTAGAATAAATGCAAATGCAGACAAAGAAGTATAGCATACAAATACCAGCACCCCACACTTAGACGGGACACACTGCCCTCAGTAGAAAATAAATAAGAAGAACCTGATTAGTCGGACTCATCCTCTATGTCTGGGGTCATACCCCCTGCATCGGAATCATCATCAGAGTCATCGTCATCAGAGTTCACCTCCACATCGGAGTCTGGCATTCGTCGATCATCATCGGTTGGCATGTCGTCATCAAGTGGTTCCTCAAAATATACACCTACTCCACACATCGCCCTCGCATGTTCATTTATTGGGTAGTTATAATCCAACTGTTGGAGCTCTGCAGCAGTTGGAACACGACCCCCGCTCATTATGGTAAACTTCATCATGCCATATAAATGGAGGGAGAAGCTTTCGTCGCGAGCATGTCTTTCTGCAGTGGTTAAGTTGACGCCATGCATGGATTCAGCATATTTAACCTTTGTGAGGTCAACTTTCTTCGGGTTGTGTGGAAGCTTATGATCTGCAGGTTTCTCTTCGATGTCCTCCTTCCTCAATATCACGGTCAACAGATTGCCAAAGCTGAAGTGGGACCTCTTGTGCAGCCTGGCCTTACGCATTGAAGATCGAATAATCGCCCCAATGTTGATGGGGATGTTCGTCATCAAAGCGTACACCAAGCACACTCTATCACGCGTGATCTTTGTGTACTGTGACCCTGAAATCAGGCAATAATTGACTATCTGCAACCATATCCGAGCATTTCTGTTCAAGGAGGCATACGGGAAGGTATTGTGCCGACCGGTATCCTTGTGACGACTCCACCGTGCTATTGATCTTGTTCCGCATAGTGTGTGTTTGATTGCCCTGTATGGAGGTCTACGATAAAGCTCCTTGAGTGGTGATGGATCCACAGATGGAAGACCCAGAAAAGAGTTAAAGAACTCCGCATTCAGTTGCAAGACTTGGCCCCGAATCTTCACTTCACTTCCGGTAGTCTTTGGGGACCAATTGGCATAAAATTCTCGCGTTAGATCAAGATTGCATTCTCCCATATCTTGGAAAATGAAATCAAGATGTAGCGCCATGATTTTAGCCAAAATGCGGGGTTCTTTCTTTGCTAGGCTCTCCTTTTGTATCAACTCCACATGAACATATTTTTTTACTTTATTGTTCTTGTACCACTCCTTTCCTTCCTCCTCTAGGACCCATTTTATCCCGTACATGCGTCGAGGTATTTGCAGCGAGGAGGATTCACCTTGCCCTTTTCGTCCCCTTTTCTGGCCTTTTTGTGAAGTGGTTGTTTTTTCTTTTCCTTGTCTTGCTTTTGGTGCCATTGTACTTGGTTGATGTCCTTGGAAGATGTTCTTGCAAAGTTAAAAGAGCAAAAAGAAAATTTTGAGAGATTTTGGAGAGGTAGGCGGCGCCTAGGTTGAAGTTGCAATGCATTTTTGTTCTAAGACTAAGGTTTTATTTATAGGACAAGCTTGGGTCGGGTTTTGACCCATTTGGAATCGTATTTGGAGAACAAAAGTGACCATAGGCGGCGCCTAATACTTTGCCTATGCTTGGTATAGGCGACGCCTTTTGTAAAGCCTTGTTGAGCATAGGCGGCGCCTATGCTATGGCATTGTTAGGCATAGGCGGCGCCTATGCCATGGCATACTAGATTCATAGACAAAAGGCTTTTGCATAGGCGGCGCCTATGCTATGGCATTTTTTAGCATAGGTGGCGCCTATGCCATGGCATTGTAGAATCCGAGAGCTTAGGCCATAGCATAGGCATTGCCTTGTTCGTGGCCTAGATTTACATAGGCCTTGCCTTGTTCTTTGCCTATATTTTCATAGGCAATGCCTAACCCATAGCCTTTTGCTTCTGCATTCCTAACTTACCACCTTCAACATACAATACTTCCAAATCAAATTTGAAACCAATCTCCTCCTTTACACCTCTTGCACCTACATTTACTCAAAAACAACAAAAACGATTAGAACGATGGGTTGCCTCCCATCAAGTACCTTAGTTTTGGTCGTGGCTCGACAAAATCTTAAGAAAACAAAACAATTAAAAATGATGGGTTGCCTCCCACCAAGCGCTTGATTTATTGTCGCGACACGACATAGCTATCTCGATTACTTAAACTTCATCGAGATAGATGGGGCATTATTTTCTGAATGGATTCAGACGACGCTGATGCTTACTTGTAGGCATGCAATCTTCTTCGATATGACTCTTGTGCATACATATCCCAGGAGGGATACCAATTATATCATCAATAGTCCAACCCATAGCTTTCTTGTATCTCTTCAGAGCAGAGATGAGAGCCTCTACGTGCTATTCACTTAAATCATCCGTCACACTCACCGGAAGTGTATTTCCACTTCCCAAGAACGCATACCTTAGATAATTGGGGAGCTCTTTCGATTCTAGCACTGAGGGCTCTTCAATGGAAGTCTTCGCTGTTGGTGATGGTTGATTCTTAAGATCAAGGTCCGGCGGCTTAGGAGTATGAGAATAGGACCCTATTTCTGTTAGAGCACACATAGTTTCTTTATAATCTTCATCTTCCTCATGCTCAACATTCAGCAGCGTAGCAGACAATGGCTCAACAGTAAGTTGTTTCTCTACAGATAATGCTTTCTTCTCCTCATAATGAACATCAGCTACGGAGAACACATTCATATCGCTGGGCTGCTTCATTGCTTTGCATAGATCAAAGTGGACCACTTCGTCATTCAACCGTAATAAAAGCTCATTAGCTCTCATGTCAATAAGCACACTTCCTATTGCAAGGAAAGGACGTCCCAAGATTATGGGAACTTCAGAATCCACCTTGCAATCTAAAATCACAACGTCTGCAGGAAAAATGAAGGTAGACACCTTCACCAACACATCATTCAAGATACCCACAGGTCATTTTACCAACCTATCTGCCATCACGAGCCGCATATTGGTTGGTGTAGGGTCGCCCAACCCCAACTTTCTGTAGACGGATAGTGGCATCAAATTGATACTAGCTCCCAAATCGCACAATGCCTTAGCAAAATTCATAGATACAACCGTGCAAGGAATAGTGAAAGCACCAGGGTCTATCTTCTTCTGTACTAAGGACCTTGTGGCAATTGCACTGCAATGATGAATATTATCTGCCGGCTCATATCTTACTGCCCGCTTCTTTGTTAAAAGATCCTTCATAAATTTTGCGTACCCAGGCATTTGCTCTAGCACCTCCACCAAAAGGACATTAATAGTTAGCTGTTTCAACATCGTCATGAATTTACTGAACCTTGTATCATCCGCATTCTTCTTCAGTCTCTGTGAAAAAAGTGGTGGTGGAAGGGGAATAGTTTTCTCCACCACTTCTTTTGCGTCGGGCTTCCGCTGATCAACCTTTTCTGGCTGTGGATGTTTCGGGGTGACGTCATTACCACGTTGTTCGGTTTTTTCAGCTTCATTGACGTCTTCTGGTTCTGCCTTATCCAATATATCATCGGCCACTTGCTTTCTTTGGGATGAGTTTTCCAGCACCTTACCACTCCTGGTAGTAATAGCCATGCATAATCTGTCGTTCCTTGGGTTTTGCACCGTATCGCTGGGTAGTGTTCCAGCCTTTCTTTGGTTGAATGTCGCAGATAATTGACTCAATTGTTGCTCCAACTATTTTATTGAAGTGGAATGCGAGTCAACCAATTGCTTCATTGAGGACAGATCATTTATTACCTCAGTTACTCCTGTGTTGGTTGCCTCTACTCCTTTCAGCAGCTTAGCCATCATATCTTCCATGGACATATTTCCAGAACCAGATGTAGCGGCGTCACGTCTTCCAGGAGGAACATACAAACCACTCATGTCGGTATTATTTTTCCAACTTCCTTAATCACGGTCCTTGTTTCCAGATTTATCATAATAGTTCCGACCTTGGTTTCCTTGGGCATTGCCTCGGAAACCCCCCTGATTGTTCAAGTAGTTGGCTTCTTCCTCGGAATCGGATTCCCCTCTTCCTTTTGACGCAACAACTTTGATTTTTTCGGTCTTTCCTGATAATAGATGCTTTGTAAGAAGATCCATTTGTGTTTTCATGTGCTCCATATCTTGATCACGTTCTTCCTCTCTTCACCTTTGTTCTGTTGTCATGCCAATAGATACAGTAGGGCTTGCTACCTCAAAATCTCTGGTATGCCAAGCTCTACTTTGCTTTGTCATAGGATCTAGCATATCACTTGCCTGAATAAAAGTGAGGTCCATGAATGATCCACCTGCTACATTATCAACCACTGGCTTAGTCACCGAGTTGAAAGATCTGTATAATATCTCCATCAAGTGGACATTGGTCATATGATGGTTTGGGCATCTCATAAGCTTCTTCTTGAATCTCTCTCATGTTTTGTGGAGATCTTCAGTTGGAAGCTGTCGAAAATTGTTGATCTCATCTCTCAACTGCGCTCTCTTGGATGGCGGAAAGAATCTTTCTAGGAAAGCGTCTTTCAATTGCCCCCAATTAGTAATAGAATCAGGAGTTAGCCCATTCAACCATAGAGTTGCCTCCCCAGACAGAGACAATGGAAATAAGCATAGTCGAATTACATTCTGTCCAATGCCAGGATTGTCAAATGACTTGCATGTAGAAATAAAGTTGATCAGATGCATATTCGGATCATCGCCTGCTAGTCCATCAAATAATCCCTTGAGTTGCAATAACTAAATCATGGTGCTAGTGATATTGAACTTGGCTCCGGGTGCCAAGGGCGGAGGAATAATAGCTCCTGTGGCACCAGCTCCGTCCAGATCGTCATCATCATCATCAAACGGTATTTGTATAGCTCGGCGTTCAGGTCTAAATCTGATTTGACGATCTCTTCTATTAGAAGGTGTCGCCACCTCAGCATCACGCCTAGGGTTTAGTAACTCGTCATCACCTAAGTCCTCATCGTCAGGATTTGTTGCTCGCCCAGGGTTATCAATATTTTGTTGATGTACTTGGGCGGCAGCCAAAGCAGCTAGTCTAGCCTGCTCCTGTTGAGCAGCCCTTCTTTCAATTTCCTGTTGTGCTTTCATTCTGCCAATACGATGTGGTTCAGGATTGATAGGTAATAACAGTTGACTAGAACTTCGAGTATGGGGTATGCACTGAATAAAAATCTGCAGAAAACAAAAACAACAACTAAAAGTAAAGTACGAGAATCTTTGACCAAAGGGTCTAGTAACTATCACAAACTTAGTTGACAACCGTATTCCCCGGCAACGGCGCCAAAATTTGATAACGCTCAAACTACAGCTCTCGTAAGAGTGTAAGCGGTCGTCGTCAAATATAGAATCCAACTGGGTTGGGTGTCGAATCCCACAGGGAATACTTGGTCACTAAGTATTGCAACTATTATTAGACTGTTGGTCGAAAATTCTATGGAAAGGGGGGATGGTTTAGGCGTGAAGTAAAAGTATCAAAATAGCAAAGCAAAAATGGAATGCTTGGTAGGTTTTAATCAATGAGAATTGTAAGTTAGGGTTATGTCCACCTTATGAGTTCTACATATCTATTGGCTATGAGTTATGCGGAATTCAAACATGCATGCGCTTATAGAGATTCGTATTCTATGGTAAATCCTAGCGTCTTTCGACCATCAAGGATTATATCACTTTAACTTTTTCGAGCTTAAAGCGTATACTAATGGTACGAATTCTCCAAGAGGTTAATCCAGTTACGGCACTAACTTTTAAACAGGGTTTAGTAGCCCTATTTCCTTGTCATTCTCTCTTTTCCAGACATGTAACTTTTCTTTCGAACAAGTTAATGCTATAATGGCGTATTCTATATGTTTGCAACCACAAGAATTCAATTAAGATGAAGAGAGAAATGATATAAGCAGCATACGTATTAAGAATTCACAAACTCATAGCAATAGATAGTGTCTCATAAGGCTTCCATAACCCTAACAGAGAAGTTTAGCTACTCATGAGTGCAACGGAAATCACAGTAGACATCATCATCATACCAAAACCTAGAACAAGCTTGACGATTTGGATGATTTTTGGTGTCAAAAAGGTTTGACGTTTTTCTTCCTCTATCCGTGCCTCAAGTGAGTCGTGTTTCTCTGTTAGACTTACAGAATATTGTAACGCGAATTAGGAGCGGAAGTTGAATGAAAAAGACTTGAATTAATGAATGAGTGAGTAATAAAAAGCTTTGAATGAATGAATAACTGAATGCTGAAAAATTCAGCAAAATAGGGTATTTATAACACCCATATCCTATTCCTACTAGGCTACTGCGTACTTATCCTAATCCTACTAAGTTACTGCTGATCCCCAAAGTCTTTAGAAATGTTGTTTTTGCCCGGGACAAGTTATCCATGCATCACTTTCAGTTCATAGGCGTCCAAACGTTGCTTTCCTTCTTTCGTGAAGCTTCCTTTGGCGTCAAGTTATCCATAAAGTGCTGGAATCTTCATCATTTATACCTGAAAACTTGTTAATCACGTTTGTTAGCTCACTTATAGGAAAAAGGACTAAAAGTGCAGGAATTATATATTCTGTCCTCAAAACTTAGCTAAAATATGGGTACATTAAGGTGCTTTAGGCGTGTAAATACGTCTATCATCAGTCCCCCTATTAAATGATGTTTCCATTAATTTGAAGAAAAAATGATTAATGCAAAGGGTAAAACATGGATTTTTTTAAATCTTTTCTTGATTAATGAAAAAGACAAGTAAAATGAGAAATTGAATTAAGAAATTTGGGACGGATAATTGAACGTAAGGAATAATTTTGAATCCAGTAGCAATAGCAAGAGTTGAAACATATTGGTTATCTGTTGGGTTTGTGGCAGGGATTGATTTGTTTTGTTTCAAACAGATTAATCATTCGTTGTAACAAATAATTAGTCCGGTGCAACAAATAAATATTCTGATGCAACAGATAATTAGTCTGGTGCATAGATAAACATCCTGATACAACAGATAATACGTCTGATGCAACAGATAATATGTCTGATGCAACAGATAAACAGTCTAATGCAACAGATAAACAGTCTGATGCAACAAATAAATTTTCTGATGCAACAGATTACTCATCTGATGCACCACATGATTGATCTGTTTAAATTATGGGCACTTATGTTGGATTCATAATCGGGGTTCTATCCATTGTTGAAAAAATAGAAGTGTATCCAGATGAAAAATACGAATAAAAATCATAATTTTACTTGTCAAAGTCACCTATGACAGATAAACATTCTGATACAACAGATAATACGTCTGATGCAACAGATAAATAATTTGATGCAATAGATAAATCTCCTGATGCCATAGATTACTCATCTGATGCACCAGATGATTGATCTGTTTAAATTGTGGGCACTTATGCTGGATTCATGATCGGGGTTCTATCCATTGTTGGAAACAGAAGTGTACCCAGATGACAAATACGAATAAAAATCATAATTTTACTTACCAAAGTCACCTATGAAGTAATGCCAAAGTGGAAAGTGATGTAGTAAACAAAATTTGACCTAAGAAATTGGTCAGATCGCAGCAGTAACGTTGTACCAACAACAACAACACCAACAATAAATGGTCGACATGAAGAAGATGAAGATGATAATGAAGTAAAAGATGATGATAATGAAACAGAAGATGATGAATAAAGCAGCAGAAACAGAAATAATGAACAACAAAAATCGTTAAGAGAGAGAAAACAACAATGGATTAGAAAAGAGAGAAAGACGTTTTTTCCCTCTGTTTCCCATTATTTTAGGTATACATTGGGATCAAAGTATAAATTTAAAAACTTGTGGGTTATTTTCAAACTTCTCCAACTTTCTTAATCCATAATAAAGTAATTGTCACCTCCAACTAATAATTAAGACTTGCGTCACCTACACCTCATTTTAAAACTCTTTTGTCACCTGTAGCCCAAACCCCCAAGAAACTTAAATATGATCTAGCAAAAAAAAGGTATTAATAAACTTTTATAATTTTTATTCTGGAATACTTTCCGTGCATCGTGCGGGTATTGAACTAGTTTAATTAAAACTCGAAATAAATTAACAATTATTTTAATTTTGAATTTTGTTTTAATAAAACTTAACAGATATTTTTCAAATAAATTATTTTTAAGAACGAAAATTATATTTGAATCAAGATTTTACCTATTTGGATTAAATTTTGAGATAATGCTTGATTAAAATTTAATTTTTCATAAAAAATGATTATTTAAGTGACAAAATTATACGATCTCGTATACACGGACACGAGAACATATAATCGCTATTTAAAGTGACAAGACTACCTAGATAAATACTTTAAAAAGCTTTTATTCAGATAAAATAAATGTTGTAATTTTATTAAAATTGAAAAGTTAGAGATTAAGTTCAATTATGGAGGACAGGAATTAGGTGTCAACAATTTTTATGTGAATAAATTCAAAAATTTTATAGTTGTATATGTACTTCCGAACAATTAAATGCTTTTATGTATGTATTTCAAAGAATGATAGCAGTGTTTAATGGATCTATGTGTTGCATATATATGTATTTGATGTCATCATCGACAGACCCTCAAACTTGTTTCAAAAATTCACTTAAACCCCTCAACTAAGGTCTGTACCTATTGAACACTTATACTGTATACAAAATTGTTCCTATCAGGCACATTTTTTAAGGGGATCTTTCAAAAATAGCTACATTTTGCTGAAAAACTCACCTTTCATAGTCATATTTTACATAATTATCATTTATAGTCGTTGTATTCAATTTACGCCTGTTGTATTCGATTTTATCAATAGTCTGTATTCATATAAAATATAAATACAGTACCATTTAGTTGTTGTATTCGATTCACAACCGTTGTATTCACTTTTACTTAGTGGTCTGTATTCATAAAAATATAAATACACTACATATTTAGTCTTGCCAAAAATGCTACCATTTTTTTTCTTTTTTTTATATATTTTTTTTTCGTGTTTTCCTCGTTTTTTCTTGTTCTTTCGTCTAATTTTTAATATTTTTATTTTTTTATTTGTTTTTATATTTTTTTCTCTCTTCTATCTCTCTTTCTTTTTTTCCTTTTTGTACTTATTTTCTTTATCATTTTTTTGTTCTATTTTATATTTTTTGTATTTTTAAAAAATATAAATACTCGAGCACAAGTCTTTGATAATAACGTAAATACCATAATTATTTATCTATTGTAGTCACACCGTCATTTATATTTTTGTATTCATTGATACAATTGTATTTGTATTTTAAAGTTAGCGCTTGTATTTGTATTTTGTAGTTCGCGTTTATATTTGTATTTTATAGTTCGCACTTGTATTTGTATTTGTATTTATTAGTTCGCACCATCATTTATATTTTATATACTTCGCACTTGTATTTTAAAAAATTATTTTGTATTTGTATTTTAAAACTGACTGTATATTATATTGGATTATATTTGTATTATGATTTTATTGTGTTTGTATATTTAGAATATATTTATATTTGTATTCTATTTTCTTCGATATCTTTTTATTTTTAAAGAATTATTTTGTATTTGTATTTGTAAGTTAATTGCATATTGTATTTAGCCGTGATTATGTACAATTTATCATTTGTATTTGTATACAAACAAGTAAATGCATTAATTGTATTTTCTTGATTCTAAAATATATAAATATGCAATGTATCATTTGATACAAATGTATCGTTTTGTATTTGTATGTCAAAATTACTATTTGTATTTGTAAATAAATAAATATCACTTGATACAAATACAATTACAAACAAATGAAACCAATGATTTTAAAAATACAAATACATATTGTATTTGTATATATTGTATTTTTATAAAAAATTAAATTGTATTTATTTATATCAATAAATACAACTCATATAAATAAATACAAACAAGTATTCGTAAAAAAAAATCGTTTCTTTTCAATAATTAAAAAATACAAATGATAGTTCACACTTGTATCTATATGTTATAGTTCGCATTTATATTTATATTTTATAGTTTTCACTTGTATTTGTATGTTATAATTCGCCTTTATATTTATATTTATATTTTATAATTCACCCTTATATTTATATTTGTTAGTTCACACAAATGAAAAGAAGGAGAAAAAAAAGAGAAAAAATGTAAGAAAAAAGAGAAAAAAATATAATAAAAAAAAAGAAGAGTAACAGAAAATAGAGAAAAAAATAAAAGAAAAAAATAGAAGGAGAAAAAATAAAAAGGAAAAGAAGAAAAAGAAAAAGAAAAAAAAAAAGACAAAATGAAAAAAACACAACGAAAAAGAAAAAATTAAAAAAAGAAAGAAGAAAGAGAAAACAAAAAAAGAAAAAGAAAAAATGAAGAAAACAATGAAAAAATAAAATAAAGAGAAATAGAAAATAGAGAAAAAACAAAAAAAATGAGAAAAAATAAAAAGTAAAAAAAAGTAAAAAAATACAAAAGGAAAAAAAGAAAACGAAAAAATTGAAAAAAGGAAAAGAAAGAGAAAACGAAAAAAAAAAAAGAAGGAAAAAAAAAGGTAATAGAAAACAGAGAATATATGAGAGAGATTATGAATTATAATTATGAAAAATTAATAGACAAGAGGTGGTTATGAATTGTAATTAATTAAAATTAGGCTAAATAAAATAATTAGGAGTCAATATTAGCTAAGTTATTTAATTATTCCATTTTTTAATTAGCAATAAATGTGAAGTGTGTGTATTACACTTGTCGTGACATGACAAAACAATAAATTAAAAGGTGACGCGTGTCAATGGGCCCACAATAATTATCAAAAATAACTTTTTCTAAAAATTATATAAACACACATTTTATGTTTTCAATATTACAAAATCTCAACTTCCTAAACATATTACAAAAATTTCACATATACACAAAATGTTTTGTATATATCGGCTATGTTATGTATATTAATAGAAAGAGAGAGTAAAATAATTTAAAAAGTGAGAAAGAATGTAATTACTTTTAAAAGATTGATATTTATGTTATTTATACTAATTTTTTAGTTAGATTAAAAAATAAAGTAAAACTAATACCCCTCCCCCGCCCCACCCTCACCCCTACTCCTTTTTCTTCCCCATTTCTTTGTGATTACTGTTGTGTATGTGTGTGTATTAATATTTTCACTTTTTTCCATTTCTTTCTATCTTGAAGATCTCCACTCATCATAGAATAAATATCGTCGATGGATCAGTTGATGATCGGTGATGGCGTAGGAGGACCACGGTACGTACAGGCGCAATTGGAGCCGGAGATGGAGACAGTGCCTTCTATGCTGTCGTCGTTCTACTCGTTTCATAATCATGAATCAACTAGAATTCTCATGAATCCACAACTAAAAGGCTATATTTGCTACTGACCAATCATACATCTCAGACATTCACTAAAGATTTTTTTGGTCTGAAAAATTATTGTCCTTTAATTTTTATTTGTCAATTCAACAAAATTAATGAAATTATTGGTAGCTTTTTTTTGGGTGGGTATGGATGAAAATGACTCAAAGTTCAATTGCCCAGTCTTTAAGTTAACAATTAACTCGGATGACCAAATAAATTAAAGAAAGAAATATTAAAAGCGTGGAATAGTTTTCCAACACAGCTTGAATATGTGGTTGTTGACTTGAATGGAAAATAATACTTAGCTAAGTTTGTTTTATGGTTAGGTGGTTTGAGGAAGACGACATCTTTGGGGGGGGGGGGGGAGGGGGGGGACGCGAGAAAGACGACAGCTTGGGGATGGGGTGGGGGTAGGGGTTGTGAAGAAGACAATGAAAAGATTTTTATTTTTTTTTAAATTAAGAAATTAAGAAAATTAAAAATTATATTAATAAAATAATTTAAATATAATTTTTTAATTGAAAAAAATATTATTTATTCTACCATTCACGCGCTCCAAGGAACATTACCAAATCATCATTTTATGTCTGATAGGTATCAATTTTAGCAGTTGAGATGTCAGATAGGTATAAGCGTTAGTTGAGAATATTTGTATTTGTGATGTCAATAAAGCTTGATCAATTTGTAGTTGTATATGTATGTTATAACAAATAAATGAATTTGTATTTACTTCAAAGAGTAATGATAGTGTTTTTAATGGGTGTATGTGTTATATATGCATTTGATTTCTTACATCAGTTATGTATTTTATATGTGAATAAGGTCTGAAATTTACAATTGTATACATATTTCAAACAAATAAATAAATTTGTATATGTATTTTAAAGAATAATGACAGTATTTAAAGAGTCTCTATGTTGTATATGTATTTGAAGTCATAAAAACAATTATGAGATACATGTTTGAGAACATAAAAATAGTTTGTATTTGGTACGTATATGCCCCTCACACTAACGATAGGGGCATATGTATATTCAAAGTATGATGAAGGGTAATACACATTATTTATCATAGTTCGAGATAGATTTATTTCTTTTTTAATTTTTATTTTTTTATCTCAAATAATTAATCCAAACCCATTACCCGATCTAATAAACCAACTATCCGATTTGATTCCAATTAAAATTCAAGAGACGTCTATTTAATAAATGCATTGTACTTATCCCTATAACAATATACAATGATAATTTTCAACCTTTAAACTGATATAAATTTATTTAACTTTACCATAATAAAATTATTTTCCCCACGTGGCATAATTTTTAAACAAAAAAGAGGGTACAATACAAATTAAACATCATCAAATATGTAAGAATTTTATTCAAAATATGGTAGATCGCCTAGGATTATTTTTTAGGTAGTTTTGCTCTGATTTGAGTGCTGATATTACATTTTAAAACATTAATTGGCTTTACTTCATTTGGACCACTAGTTTAGGTGTACACGTCTTGCGCGTGTACCTCATATTAATAAATTCAAACATTACAATAGATAGGATATTTATTTAAATAATAAATATAAATATAATAATTAAATTTAATAGCTTTTGAGTATGTAAAGATGGAGAGTTTATTTATTAAACCTAACCTTTACCAAACATATTTTTAAAAGTCGATCGACATTCATCTACCATCTGTAAACAATAACAAAATAATACAATAATAGAGATATCAAAATAATACAACTAAAGCTAACTTTTACATAAAAAAATTCGTCAAAGCCGACCAACATGTATCTAACACCTGTAAACTGCAACAAAATAATACGATAAAAGTGATATCAAAACAATACAATTAAACTTAAATTTTACACACAAATTTTTTTTAAAGTCGATCGAGATTCATCTACGAACGGTAAACTACCACAAAATAACCAACTAATAGAGATATCACGATAGCACAATTAAACCTAGACTTTACTGAAAAAGAAATTTCAAAGCCGACCGACATTCATCTAGCATCTGTAAATTAAAATAAAATAATAAGATAATAAAGATATCAAAACAATACAATTAAACCTAACTTTTACACAACAAATTCTTCAAAGTCAACCAAAATTCATTTACAACCTGTAAACTATAAAAAAAAAATAATATAATAGTGATCATAAAACTTCGATTTTGATCCAACTAATTCTTGTCTGAGCAAAAATTTTGACCTAAAGAATGATTTTGAATAAAAACAAAGAAGATATATATATATATATATACACACACACACACATGTTGAGTTCTATTATGTTGACAAAAAAGTGAAGAAGTTGAGGGTTAGAAAATCATGCATCCACCAATCTAGATATGTAATCGAATCAAGTTAGATGGACATCAATCATGTTCTCCCAATAGGCAAACCGGTTTGTTCTCGAGTTTAACGTACATCTCAATATTTATAAAAGTATTTCCTTAATAAAATCTTATTTTAGGAGTATTTTTTAATTGAATAGTAAAAAAAAAAATATTAATTAATTCTCCTATCATTTATTTCTTTTAATAAAGTAAAAAAAAAATATACATTTAATTGGTTATAAACCTATCCCGATTTTGATTTCTTCTATAATAGAAAATTAGTGCATAAAGCCATAAACGTATATTTCTTTTTTTTATTTTTCCTTCTTCTCTTACCACATATTTAATACTCTTAACTATTAATTTTAATAATATTTTTTTCTATATATTTTGATGTTATCATATATTTTAGGATTCCTTTATTATTAATTTTTATAATAATTCTTATAAAAAAATTTATTGTTACCATATATTTTAGGACTTCTTAATTTTTAAAACTTACCATATATTTAAGACTCTTACTATAAAATATTGTATATATAATTAAATAATAATTTTTTAAAAATAGTAAAATGACAGTTTTGTCTAAAACAAATACTTTTAATGAAGGGCAAAAAGTTCAATTCACTTTTCTTTTTTTGCTTCACACTTTTAATATTACTAGTTTAGAGTACGTGAGTTGCACGTGTATCAAGCATTAATTAAAAATAAATATATATACAAAATAAATTCTCGTGTGCAAGTCATTTTATAAGTGTATCAAGCGTTAATTAAAAATAAAAATATATACAAAATAAATTCTCGTGTATAAGTCAGTAAGTCATTTTATTAAGTGCGAAATTTTTAAAAAGATAATGTAAAATTTTGAAGATAAAAAAATTATTTAAATTAAAAAAAAACTTAGTCATTATATTTCTTTCCTACTTTTAGAAGCACTTTATTTTCATGAAGTATTATTTTTATTCTCAAAATTCTATATTTTTATCAAAATTGAGGGCAATTTAGATATAAACTATTAGTATGTTAGGGGTGCTTGGTCAAAATCGGACAAACAAATTAAAATGGAGAGAATATGATCTTTTAAAGTTATCTGAAAAATTTTCACTGTGTCTTTTAAGGTATTATAATTCTACTAATTAATATGGATAAGTCAACTACCTTTGATGTCTCTATGGTGAATGACTTGAACACAAAAATGAATAAATTACAATTGAAGTCGCAATATATGAAACATTAAATTCGTGATTTAAATGACAAACATATATGTTTTTTTAATGTTAGTATATGTGTGTTGCACTTGTATTTTACATCAATTAATTAGCACCTCCTATATAAATATAAAAATCATCTCGCAAAACTCTATAACAAGAAAAAAACTATAATTTATTAATAGTATATTTTTTATATAATTTCTGAAATTTTATACTGCCTTCAATAGAGTATTATAATGAGAAATAAGGAGGAAATGTGGCTAACTTTAGACTTGAGAAACTTTCATGCAAAGCAAAGAAAGAAATTCAAAAGTATTATAGTTCACTTAATTTTCTAAGATTTCAATATTCTTTAATTATTATTTTCAAGTTTGTCTTTGTGTGTTATTTCCTATCAATTACATTCTATCTTTGGTGGATTAACAACAAATATAAAATACCTGCTTGCCTACCTCAATTCAAACTTTTTTATTCAAGAATTTTCACATTATAATTGATTTAGTTTGGCCTGTCTTGATTGTCTCCAATTCTAATTGAACACTCATACATCACTAATAAACTACAATAAAATAATGCATAATCGAGATTTGAGATATCATAATAATAGCATTAAACATAAACTTTAGGCAAAAATTCGATCGAAAATTCATCTATCGCATGTATTAAGCAAAACAAATAATATATAGTAATAGAAGAAAAACTACAACAAAATAATACAATAATCGAAGTATTAAAATAATAAGACTAAACCTAACTGTTACCGAGCCCAACTAAACATTCATCTATCACCTGAAACTACAACAAAATAATATAAATAATTAAAATATCAGCACAATTACTCTTCTAAAACTCTGCACATAAAATTTACATGCAGAAACTAATAATTAACAGTGCATATATATCTTCACAGAGATACACCTAATACATAATTAAAACAAATTAACCAAACTAAACATTCAACAAAAAGCAAAGGATGGGAGATTGACAATATAAAGTCAATATAGCTTTGCATTTGCACACATACGAATCATCCAAACAATAATCTATATATTATTACTAACAAAGGATGCAACCCTCTCATTCACCCAAATGTCATAATTTAATTCGTCCAAGTAGCATCAATTAAAATATTCATTTTAGTGACTTTAATTTTTTTATTTAAATAGTTAATTTTGAAAGAATAACTAAGTAGATAAATTTTTAAATTTTTTTTATCAACTTCTATAAACAGATAATTCACCATTGGCAGTTCTTTTTTAAAATTTAAATTTTAAGATTATATAGATCAGTTTAAGTCCTAATACACTGCTAACTTTAGTTCCTCTCTTCTCTTATTTGGAGAAATTTACAACCCATCATATTTCAATCGAGAAAACATCTACTTTTCTTGTTAAAATTGGTATTGAGCCTAACTCACACCCCAAAAGCTAGCTCATGTGGAGGAGGATTGTCCAACCCTTATAAGAAGATCAAGGACCCTTTAATCCACCGATGTGGGACTCTAACATCCCCCTCCCCCCCGCACACCCAGGACTGTACATCTGGAGCATGGATAATATAAGATGGGGGGCCCGACATCGAAAACAAATGAATTGGGTGGGTCTAGCTCTAATACCATATTAAAATTGGTCTTGGACCTAACTCACATCCCAAAAGTTAACTCATGAGAAGGTGGATTGTCCAACCCTTATAAAGAGATCAAGGACCTTTAACCCACTGATGTGGGACTCCAACATTTCTTCTGACAGACTAATAGATAAATGATTATATTATTGACTGATTTTGCAGCAACATGTATAATTCAATTTTATAATTCAGAGGATGATGAACGTATAGAAATTGAAGAAAATTTCTTATTTCTTATTTGTAGAAAAAGAGAATAAGATCATGATGAAAAAGAGAGTAAGAAATTAACAGGTAAGTACAATACCTGCACAGGAAACAACCCTTTTCTTTTTTGCCACTTTCTAAAGTGCTTTAACCACTCTAACTTTTGTATAAAGGGCGAAATAGATAACATCTTTCATTGTTAATGATTTTGGGTTATAATTAAATACATATTCTTTTATTTAAGATACTCCAAATAAAAAAACTAATAATTGTGATATAAACAAAATCGTTCAATAATGTAGTTCCGTTTCTTTCATAATTGTAAGTGTTCTCTTTATTCACATTTCATTTATAACTCATATTTTGATTAGAGTAATTTTTTCACCTATAAATATAATTTAACTTGGTTATAGATAAATTTGTTGTCTTCTTATATTATGTGTATATTAGTTTGCCCTTGAAATTTAGAGAGAATCTTGACTAATCTATTTGTCTTCTAATTTATTTGTTTGGTACAGGTATTCCAATTTCTTTGGATGACACCATTTAATAGTATTACAATAACTTTGAACTTTTTCTATTTTTTATGATTAATACTTTTTATATTTACAAATTTGAGACTCAAATAAAGTTATTTTATATGCTTATTCTACTCTTTTTAGGTATTTCATTTGTCACTAATAATAGTTGCTCATGGAATATTTAAATTTCATTGATTTTTGCTTGTGGGTGGTTTACTGCTTTTGTGATGAAAGCTAGTGGATTTTCTTTGTTTATGACGAGAATTTCTTTTTTTAATACATGAAAATAGATTAATAGCTATTGGCTAAAACTTCTTACTGTAACAGTTTGTTCATAGAATTTACTTCAAATGTGTTTTAGTAATTATTCATGTACAAATAATGACTATTATAGCGTTGTTGATTTGATGTATCTTTTTGATTTTACTTTTTAGCTATGCATGTTGGTTCATGCTGAAAAGTTTGTTGACGTTGTTGCAATCTTTACTAATAATAAATGCACTCTCAATTTATCTAAAGAGTCAAATAAAAGCTTCGAGTAGCAAAGCAGCAACGTTAAAGATCATGTTTCGTAAGTGCAACATACTTTGATTAAATGTCAATTTATTGACAAATAGACAGAGATGCATGTTTGAAGTTCTGAAAAGTTGAAACATGTCTAACAAATTCATATAATAACAGAATATTTTGCAGTTTTAAATTTGTCTATACTGTTATATGTGGATTTTTACACTTCATATCATAACTATAACATGGCAAAAGCCAAACAATAAGTTGTGTATTATATAGTGCAAATTTTATGAGGTCATGATACTGAAAGGGAACAATGGAAAAATAATTAGCTGCAATTTTATTGTGTACATCCTTTTCTCTCCTCGCTTTATTTAAAGATTCATAAGGTTTATATACCTCAAATGAATCAAGATTTTCTAGAGCTTCGATTCTCAGGAGCAACCTTCATCGGAATCCATCTAAGTACTCTTGCAGATCATGGTTGCTCTTTCTTTAGATCAAACTTTTTAAGTGCGACTAACCATTTATTTATTTAATAATATATTGATTAATACCCCGTTAATTTGTTGATATTCTTGCGTATAAGGACTAGCCTTTGTCATTTCAAGCATTTGACAGAAAAACTATGGTTTGCAGTAATTTTAGCTTCCATTTCTCCAACACCGAGTATTCCTTATCAATGCATCTTCATGATTTCGATAGTACTGTTAATTTTTTTGATTTTAACTCAAAGGATTTGACCTTGAAAAATATTTTTGTTGGCAAGGAACAATGAGCCAAAGTAGAGATATGTACTGTGAGTATCAATAACTGCTGATCATGTTTTTATAAGTCAGTATTATAATTTATATTTTTTTTCATATTTGATACCTTTTTCCTTATCTTTTGGTTTAAAAATATGGAAAGAACAATAAAGAACTGCAATGTGCAGCAACTTGCTCTTGCAAAATAAGGTATAAAATATGAGACTCACCCAAATCAAGATGCATAAACAAATCGCAGTTTCAGAAGGAAAAATTAATGAATCCCATTTAGCCATTGGATCTCTTATTGGTGATTTCAAAAATTGCTAAAACCCATGGGAAAAGTGCAGCCGGACTTTAATAGATGGCAAGAAAAAGCTGCAACAATATGCTGGTAAATTTCATGATTCGTAGTATTTTAGTCCCTGATGATTTTTTATTTCTCTGAATTTAGATTAAGTTTCTGAAGTTTTAATATTCTGCGTATAGTATTTGAGAGATGTGATGAACAAAACTGATTCATATTTTAATTGAACAGTGACAGATTCTTTTAATAGACCTCTGATAATTGAAAAGTTCATATCAGTTGGAACATTAACAAATTTTGTGTTCTAACAAATAGAGCCGAGTCTTATGAATGTTTTTGTTATTGGTTTGCTTTAAGAATCTGATAGTGGATTACAACCTAACAACTTGAAATATAATTAGTGGAATAATTTGGATAAAAGAATAAATTTGGTGGAAGTTAACCAGAATTGAGTTGGTGGAGGGACATGAGCTCATTTTTTCTTTTAGAAATATGCTTTACATTTTTAGAATCTTCACATGTGATTATCTATTTTCCCTTCTTCTTTTTCACTTTTACTTCACTTCGACAAATAAACTCCCGAACTGCATAAATTGGTGTCATTGCTCTGATTCATCACTTTTTTTGTATTCCAAATTCTTAGGCTAATGCAGTAGCTGGCAAGGAGGGGGTATGGAAGAAGGGGAGGTAGTTTCAACCCCTTCTCATTGAATATCTGGGAAGACAAAGGAGCAGTGAATGTAGTTAAAGTGGACTATTAGCTATAAAGATCAATTACATTAGGGCATTTTATGATAAGAAACTATAACAAAGAAACAGACATACAAGAAAGACGACCATTTAGAAAGTTTTAGGGTTTGTAGGAACATTTTGAGTTCCAAAATTTGTTCTTATGTTAGCGAGTTAGTTGTTATTAATGAATTTGACATTCATATGTATTATCTCCCTTTAAGAAAATGGTTTGATATTTGTGGACTTTGTACCAAAGGATGAGGTACATATCACACTCTAATTGTAAGATGGTTATACATATATATTTGGCGTATTGTTTGATTTGCATTGTCATCTGGAAAAGTTAGCGGAAATAGAGATGTTTTTTTTGCTAATGATGGATCATGGGCAAAAACGAAGTAAGGTACTTATGTAACTGTCTAACAAACAAGAGGCTCTTAAACTTTCACATAATTGGCTTTAAAGTTTAGTGAGTTGGGTGTCTTTCCTATTTCTTTTTTGTTATTTGTATTAGTTAACGGAGTTTGTTGAATTGTTATTGATTCACTAATATCTTCATCGGTGCTCTTTGAGTCAAATAACAGTGTTGTTCCATATTACATATTCTTTTGTTTACATTTGTTGTGGCAAGTATGTCTATCACATCAACGCACACATTTGGCAAAAACTTAAAACATATTATTTCTCGCTATTCATAGTTGAAAATTTTTAATCAATTGGTTAATTTATTTATATTTGGTTGGGTTACTTTAGGACTTGATTGTGCTACTACTTGGTACTATATGGATGGAGTTGACCTATTCAATAAGGATATTAAACATGAGTTACAAGCTTCACTTTCATGATTAATAATTCTTAACCGAGGAAGACTACAAAATTTGAAATAGAAGAGAATAAGAGTCAACGAACGATTGCCACACAATAATTGTTTGGTTTCTATAAAGATATCTCTTTAGTGAACCGTTACTTGATAAAGGAAAAAATATCCACATGCATCCCATTGGAATAACACAAATAACTTATTTATTATATGGCTTGGACATAAACTTACGAGTCTAACTTAACATACGGTCCTCAAATCAGGATGAAAGAGGAGCTCTATCAAGTATCAATTATCCAAGTTTTGTGATTCTATTTAGCTGTATCAAGTTGAAAGCTATTTGTCAGTTTGGTGTGTCATTATTTTTGCTTATTTTGGATTTGACATCATTTTAATGAGGTTAATTTTATCACACATTAGTACTATTATGTATTTTTGATCTAACATTTTTCGCGCATCGCGCGAGTACTATACTAGTAATGTTAATAGTAGTAGTAATATAGAACAAAAGACAAATACAATGATAGCTTAACTATCTAATAAGCCTTTACTTAAATCTGATTAAAGTACTCCATAACCTTTTATCTAAGGCCATATTCGGTAAGATGAATCAACATCATATCCGCTCGATACAACATAACAAATCTAATCACTATTTGGTCACCTTCAGCATTCAAAAATAAAAACTCCTATAGAAAAAAATTATGTAACTTTCAAAATAGACCTTTATAATCACATTTTCATGCAAGTATTACAATGTGTAGGCAAGACAAAAAAAAAGAACAACCCGGTGTACTAAGGCTATCACTTTGTGCGGTGTGCGAAAAAGAACCCCACCACAAGGATGTATTGTATGCAACCTTACCTTGCATTTCTGCCGGAGGCTGTTTCCAAGGCTTGAATTTGTGACTTCTTTGTCACATGGCACCAACTTTACCAGTTACTCCAAGACTCACCTTTAGGCAAGACAAAATTACTAAGAAAAAAAGTGTTACAAGACGATAGAAACATATATAATGGATACCTGAATTTAGAGAAAAACTTTTATTGATAAAGAACCCACGATGCTTCTATGTATAAACAAAGAACTGAAAATAAAATTGATAATTTGAGGAAAAAAACAAAGTATTCAATTATATTATCAGACGAAGAACAAAAAAAATATATAGATCTTCGCGAACTAAAATTTTCCAGACATGCTTTGAAAAGATTTAGCCCTAATACACTAGTTAAATAGGTTTGATTAAACCCATTAATAACTCAATTTGAAAGAATACTGAACTTCTCAACCAAAAAAAAAAAAACTTGAATCAATTGAATTCATCAAAACCAAAACCCATCAACGATCAACCTCAACTAACAAAAGAAATTACTTTGTTAAATTTAAGTCTTTGCTTATTGATGACAAAAAGTAAATTTGCTTATTGATGACAAAAAGTAAAAGTGAAAGTGGGATTAAGAAATAATAGTGCGCTTTGACATGAAATCTGATATAAAGGAGGAGATTTTTTTACTATTCTCGATATGTACTCCATAAAAATCTTAAATCTAATTGGCAAGGAAATTAAATTGACACGTAACTCCCAAAGTAGGTGGTTGCTTACCTCAATTTTTCTTAATTCGATGATCTTCATATTAGAATTGATTTAATTTGACCTGTCTTGATTGAACCCAAGTTCAATGGAACATTCATATAGCACCAATGAACCGCAATAAAATAATATGATAATCAATATATCAACAAAACAATACATTAATCGAGATATCAAAATAGTACTAAAAAGACGATACCTTAATAAAGCTATTGCAAAAAGAAAAAAGTGACTTTACTTACTTTTGTCTTCACTTTCTTTTTACTACAATAAAACCAAAATTTAAGAACTCCAACACTAAAAAAACATAAAATTTAATACTAAATCATCTATCATAGATTCAAAACGAAAAAAAGAGGAAAAAGTTAACGTACTTTTGTTTTCACTTTCTTTTGACTACAATAATACAAGCAACATCAAAATTGAAGGGAAATAGTTTTATAGAAGAATAACTCAATTTCAAACAACACACATATTTTTTCTACATATTTTTTCTCTCATCCATTTTTGTTAAAAGAAAATACACTATTCAGAATTAAATGAAAATACAACAAAAAATATCATATCATGAATGCCTACCTTTTCAATATTGATGATTGTGCATGTGATGTCCAAGTAAAACCTTAGCCATTATAGCAACTTATAAGTATATATGATATCTGGGACACCAACATTAATAACAATAACAATATACGTACACGTAGAACTTACCTTTATTCTACTACTATTTCTTTTATGGACTAAAAAATTATGTCTGATAAATTCTCAACTCAAAAAAAATAAAATTATAATCAAATAAAAAAATTAATCTAACAAAAATTAATGCAAACTCATATTTGTTTGAGATCACTACACGTTGCACAAACAAAACGAAAATCGCGGTCAAAAGAAAGCAGTTGTATAGTGTAAACTCATTGTCATATTGTTTTCATGAGAAAACGATGTGCAAGTCAATTTTTGAAGAATTGATTTTTCTGTAATTTAGCTTATTATTTTTCTTTTCCCTCATAGGAATCGTCTCCAGCGTTATCTTTATGAACGTGAGAAAAAAGAATTAATATAAGGTATTTTAATTGAGGTACTTAATTTAAGAAAATAATTTGCAGAAATTTACCTATCTGAAATAGAATAGGACTTTGTATTGTAAATAATTATGAAATATAGAATTTTATAATTTAAATTAATATTTTATATCATAAAAGGGGAAAAGACGATTTTATTTAAAGTGAAAACTTTTAATAAAGAGAAAAAAGGTGTGTATATATATATATATATATATAAATAGATAGATATAGATTATAGATATAGATATAGATGTATCACGAACTTAATTGTGCTTATTACTTTTTGCTGACAAACATTAGCAAAGGAGAAACAATATAAAAAAGGTTTTCTTATAATTTCTCAAACATATTTAACTCGTTGAAACACATTTTTCCAATAATGAAATAAATCATTCATATAAAGCTAGTGGTTCTTGAAGAATTAATTAATAACAAGAAGGGTCATTTCGTACGTGGGATAAGATGGATAATTTAATATTAAGTCTGTGATTAAATTATATTTTCTTTGACGGAAGGTATAAATTTAACTGGGATAAGTTATTCGTTCAATCGGACATAGTATAAATTTATTCACATCCTTAATCTTGGATATTCCACCTTATCTTATCCAACTTGATATTATTTCACTCCACCTCCTTGAATTATAAATCCAAAACTATAATCTCATAATAATTTTGTTCGCGAACCAAACAACGCCTATGTGTATCATTATTGTCCTATATTTGGTTGCAGAGGCGAACCCAAGATTTGAAGTCTGTGGATGCATCGGTGTTATCAATGGCGCGCATAAGCCTCGAAGCAAGACTCAAAATGTGTTGAGCACTCGCCTCACTTAATATGCAACTTAGGTTCTAATTTCTAATACATACTTTCCCTTGTCAGTCAATGAGGTTTTCAAGAGTCAGACTATTTCACTTTATCAAAAAAAAAATTATTTTCATATATTTGTCATTCATGCTTGTATTATTAGTCTTGGACTAGACATATATTTATATTTTTTCTCTTTATATTTTTTTTCGTTAAATCTCACGCTTTATTTGTATTTTGTGCTTAAAAACAATAGACCGTGAAACTTTTTTACGCTTGTTGCTTTTGATAATACTGTGGTGCACAATATTATCTTAAGACATTAGAAAAACTTTCAGTATCGATTAAGATATATTATCATATTCAATTGCTCGTCAAAGACATAAACAATACTGAAAAATAAATATATAGAACAAGTATGAGTTTTAAGCTAATAACTTTACTTTCTTATAATATGAAGTTTACTTTTAATATTTTTGATATCTCAATGGTCAAGGGGGACTTATTTTATGGGATGGTCGCAGGTTCAAATCCCCATCCCTGGACGCAGCTAGCATTCAACTTAGTGTAATAATAAACCTTTAATCTGAAGATTGAAACTAAAAGGACATGTATACGTATAATTTTTTTCGACGTTAACAGGTGTACATGCACCCCACTGATACCTGTGGGTCCGCCTCTGTTTGGTTGTCAAAAGCAGCTTTCACGATTAGTATAACTTCAATTAGTTCATTTGCCAAAATTGCAAACTGCCTTAGCATTGAAGGCCGATAGCTATATGCAATCACATAGGTACAATTTTTAAATTTTTTGGTCTTGACATATAGGTACAACTTAAAACATGGTAACATAATAATTTCATTGGTTGTGTGGCTAAACATTCTTGCCCATAATACTTCATTTTTATTTGTCCTCCTATACATTTCTCCTCGATCACTAGGTATTTACAGTACTAAGCTAAACAGTTTAATCTTAAGAAGTACAAATTAAAGTGAGAATACGTAATATTTAGTTTAAGTTAACTATAATCAAGTGATGAATCAAGTATATACAATACACATGTTCTACACTTCTACATTCATTTCTCTAGTGTAAATTAAACACTAGGTAAGTATTTTTCTCACATGTGAAAGGGGTCAAACTTTGCTTTTGCGTTTAGTCATACTTGCAATAGGATAGACTAAGATATATTGCATTCTTCGAGATGTGACTTTATTCAAAAAGTCACAATCATTCAGTGTGAAAAGATTTATTCAAATGACATTCTTCCTCCTGATGTCTTTTCAAGAAAACACCTAATCATTTCTCACTCACACTTCTTAAAAAAACTTAACATTTTTAACTTATAAGTTATCTTTAAAAAACCAATCCATAATACCTTCTAATAGTATTGCAACACAACTACGGTCTCTTCACCACTAAATTGCTCCGGCCTAAGCTACAAAATTAAAATTCCTATCAAAATTTCTAGAAACTTAGTCAAACTTTTTTTATAGAGTTAATACATAAAAATGATCCTAAATTTGACACCAAATTATAACTTTGACCTTAAACTTTGATAGTGCACAAATAGGACCTTTAACTATTCAAAACCTGAACAAATATGACCTCCGATTTTGCGACCCCATGCGTGAGTCTCACTCACGCCTACGTGGAAAGGTAATCCAATCACACGGTGCCACGTCGTTAAAAGGGCTGATTTGGAGAGAGGTCATATTTGTGCAGTTTTGAATAGTCAAAGGTCATATTTGTGCACTGTCAAAGTTTTGCTTTTTGTGTTAAAACGACGTCGTTTTTTTTATTATTATTAATATTGTTATTGTTATTATTATTATTATTATTATTATTATTATTATTATTATTATAATAATATTTTTTTTTTATTTCTATAGGAGCAGCACCTAACTTTTTTTTTTAATTTTAAAAATTATTATTATTATTATTATTATTATTATTATTATTTTATTTATTTCTATAGCAGCAACACCTAGCTTTTTTTTAATTAAAAAAAAACAGTCACTAGCAGGGATCAAACCCGCACAGTAGGCTGAAGGAAGCGCCCAAGAAGAGTAAATAACACCACTGGGCTATCTAAGTGTCTTGTTTCATGTGGTTCAACATTAATATACGTACATAAATATACATTTTCTATCTTATATATATACAACGTAATTTTTTTACCGAGGGGGTTCGGGTAAACCCCATGGCAACCACGTAGGTCCACCCCTCGTTAATTTAATAACGTTTTAATAACATTTTAATTACGTTAATTTGATAACGTTAATTTAATATACTACTACTACTACTACTACTATCCTTAATAGCATTAATTTAATAACGTTTTATTAAAACTATAATTTTTTTACTATTAGTATAGTTTCATCTTTAATTTAATATTTAAATAAATAATATTTAGATATATTATATAACTTAAATTCATCCCCTGCTTTGTAATATATATACATACCCGCTCGATTTTTTCATATGACGCTGACCCGCCTAATTAATAAATCTTCAATATTGCTCTTTTTCCGCAATGACAAAAGAAATTAGATGCCATTTTCATCTTTGAGCCAAAAATAATGAAAAATAATAGTGAAGAGTCATTTAAAGGTTATATTTGTGCAGTTTTGAATAGTTAAAGGTCATATTTGTGCATTGTCAAAGTTTAAGGTCATATTTATGTATTATGCCCTTAGATTTTAAGCTGGACGCGCCCAGTTTTGCGTGTTCATCTAGTTTTGCGTGTTGAACACGTGTTTTGCCACGTAGGATTGGAGGTCATATTTGTGCAGTTTTGAATAGTTAAAGATCACATTTGTGCACTGTTAAAGTTTAAGGTCAAAGTTATAATTTGGTGTCAAATTTAGGGTCATTTTTATGTATTAACTCTTTTTTATAACAGTCATAGAATAACACAAAAGACATGTAATCCAAGCTTTTAATCCTGATCTCTAGCCTTTCCCAAAATAAGAAATAGATCATTCACAATAAATTACATGAGAAATACTTTACAAGTTATTTAACCAACCAAAAAGATAAGCATTGTCAACAAAATTATAATTTAGGACAATGAGTAATCTATTCAATTAAAAGGCAGAGTAGTTCAACACAAGTATTGTTTTCCATTTTTTTTTAATTTTCTCCCAAAGGAATTCAAAATTTGAAGTCTACTAGGCTGACTAATTCTATTGGTACTGAGTAAATCCAATTAAAGGATAAAGCGGTCCATATCAAAAAGATCTTTACGAACTCGAGATCTGTGTTTGGTATGAAGGAAAATATTTTTCAGAAAATGTTTTTCAATTTTCTCATGTTTGGTTCGCTTAAAAATTTTGAAAAATAATTTCCAAATCAACTTTTTTCCTCAATTCTAAGGAAAATGGCTTCCCTTCAAAAAGCAAGGAAAACATTTTCCAAAACTCTCTTTCAACCTCACTCTTAAGTTGAAATATTCATACAACTCTCAAAATCACTCGTCCCCTACTCCGACCCTCAACCCCCCACCCCCACCCCGCCCCTACCATCCCTATTACAAAAATATATTTTAATTTTTTCCTTACCTCATCCCTCTACCCAAAACCCAAACTCCTACCGCCTTCCAAAAAAAAAATTATTTTTTTTAAAAAAATTTAAACTTTCTTCTTACCTCCCCTACCTGATCCCCCTACCAACCTCCTCCACCCCCACCCCCCTCCTCAAAATAAATTATTTTTTTGAAAATTTTCAACTTACCCACCCACCCTCACTCTCCTCCCCCGACCCCCACCCCCCTAATACCCCCATTCAAAAAATTATTTCAATTTTTTTTCTTACCCCACTCTTTCTCCCCTACCCCACCCCTACTAGCCCCCCAAACCCCCAAAAAATTAATTTATTTTTTAAAAAATCAAAATTATTTTCTTACCCCACCCTTATTACCTATTTTGACAACCCCAACCTCCATCTACCACCCCCCTCTCCAAAAGAAATTAATGTTTTTAATTTATTTTTTTTAAAAAATTCAAAACGTTTTTCTTATCCCACCCTTTTTATCCTATTTGTTCGCATTATTTTTGTTAAATATATACAAATATTTTTAGAAAATAAATACTTATCCAATTTGCATAACGAAGACACGAATATAAGTAAGAAATAACTTACTATTTTTCTAGAAAATATTTTTCTTCCTTCATATCGAACACACCCTAAAAAAAGTATTTTTGAGATAAAAATTATTTTTCTAAAATGTATTTTACACTTTAGCTAAACACTAGAATGTATTTTTTGAAAAATATTTTTTTCATTCAACAACCAAATACTATAAAATATTTTTCGAAAACTATTTTCCATCCACTAACCAAATATAGAAAAATAAGTAAGAAATCAACTTATTTTTTAGAAAAATATTTTCAATGAAAATATTTTTCCATGAAAAACATTTTCCTTTTATACCAAACACAACCCTAGGGTAATTGTTTTTTAAAATATTATGAAATTTAGGATAAGAATTAACTAATAGCCATTTTTTATTCCTGCAACTGAAACATAGCTGTTGTCATATAGTTTTAATGCCAAAAAAAGAAAGTGCAGGGCAGCCCGGTGCACTAAAACTTGTAAATATTAAAATTCCATGACAATGCTTATTTTTTAAAAATAGGACCCAAAAGTGGCTACTAGGTTCTATTTCTATCGAAATTTATTAGTCTAACTACACCAACCCGACCCTTACATATATTTAGTTGAAGAGTAAAGAAATCTGAACAGTCCGACTACATGTCTTACCATGTTCTATTTACTCACAATGTCGCTACACATTATTAACTTATTTTATTTGGCAGAACTTTACATATACAACTAACTTTATGGTCTAAGTTTTACTAATTACATTCTATAGACATTTAGAACCTATTTATACAAATATAATTAATATTAATTTAATAGGAAAGAGAGAGTAATTAACGCCCATTATTATCTTCAATTTCCCCTAATAATCTCCTTCTATAATTGATCGTTTAAGTTCATATATATATATATATATATATATATATATATATAATATTATACGTTTATACAATATAACATTGATATACATATGTATATATTATACATTAGAATTATAAAATTTTAATGTGTTTGTATATATAATTGTACATTTATATTTAGTTAAAATTCATTTACATCAAGTATAATTGGTTTGTATACATTTTTACTAAGAAATGGTTAGTTATGGTAGGAGAATAAACAATCAAATATGAAAGAAGAATAAACGATCAAGTATGAAAGAAGAATAAACAATCAAGTACGAAACGACGAATGAACATATACATATGTATATCAATACTATATTGTATAAACGTATAAATTTATACATATACAATTAAACAATTGGCCATTTGTATATTAGAATCCTAATGTGTTGATACTCATTATAATTCATAATACATCACATATAAAGATCAGTGCATATATATAGAAACAAATATACTTATATGCATAATTATATACATTTGTATATATACACAAACATAGAACAAATATATACACATGTACATGCATAATGTATATATGAACCAATGCATAACACACACATGGAATAAGTATATGTGTACTGACATAGAACAAACTTGTATACGTATATACATCAAAAAACATACATCCAATACATTCATATTTATATACAAAAATATACAATCTATATCCACATACAAAAATATACGCAAATCAGACTGACTACAATTAAAAGCTCATATGCAATTATCAAATTCACTAAAATTGGATCAAATACCCAATTATGAAAATAATTCATCAAGATTCATTCTGTGAAATTGACAGTAATATACAATTTGATTTTCAAATTATACATTCTTTTCTATAAAATTTTTAGAAATTGAGATAATGCAGAAACATTACATCTACGGTTAAGAAATGCTCGATTAATTAAGATTTGTCTCAAACATTTAATTAAATATGAGGTCAGAAAATTGAGATGATTCCGTCGTGAACATCACCATTATCTCCCTCAACCACCAGTCGCTCTTCTCTCCATATTTGCTCCCACCGGTTATTCTGATCGGACTAATTGAGTGGTGATAAGTGGTAACTCTGACAACGTAGTACCGGCGGCGGCAGAAGCCATGAATTTTTTTATCTTATTTATTGGAGTAAAAGTGGTATGTCTTATTCTTGAAATTTCAATATATAAAGTACAAAAAAGATTTAACCTTTTTCAATTATTCAAACAAAAAAGTCATAAAAATAGAAATCCATGAAAATTGGTATTGAAGAAGACATTAGTTTTTTCATCTTATTTATCGGAGTAGAAGTGGTATATCTTATTCTTGAATTTTCAATATATAAAGTACAAAAAAGATTTAACCTTTTTCAATTATTCAAACAAAAAAGTCATAAAAATAAAAATTCATGAAAATTGGTATTGAAAAATTGAAAGCTTTGTGAGAAAATGTGGCAGAAAAAAAATTGAGTGAAGTGAAGAGAAGTTAATGATGAAAATTCTACAGTGAGTATTGGTTATATACTTAGTGTAGATTATTTGTCTGTGAGGACCCACATAAAAAATAGTTATAAAACTAACAAATAACCATGTAAGGTAATTATTTTAAATCTTAATCATGTCAGATAATTAAGAACTTATTTTATCTATGAATGTAATTTTTTCATTTTTTTTATTTTCATAGGCATTTTGATATCCGAAACTACTAGTCTAGCTAATCAAATACACACCAAATAGACCCATAAAAGAAAGGAATAACTACATGGATTAGCAAATATAAACTCTTAATTACACTATTTAGTTTCAGTTTCAGTTAATTACAATTCATAGTTTCTCTTACCAATTAAACAAATCCTTAGCCTCTCTCCTTTATTTTCTCTTTTTTTTTTTCTATCTTTTATTTCTCTTTATTTTTTATTTTTATTTTTATTTTTTATTTTCCTTTTTTTCTTTTTTCTTCCTTTTTTCCTTTTTCTTTTTGTGTTTTTCCTTTTCATTATTTTTCTCATTTTTTTATGTTTTCTTTTTTTCTTTCTCTTTTCCATTTTTTAATATATTTTTTATTTTTATTTATTTTTTTGTAGTTTTTTTTTTCGTATTCTCTTTTTTCCCTTTTCATTCTTGTTTCATTTTTCCGGGGGTCATTTTTCTCCTTTTTTGTGTTTTTTTCTCTCATCTTTTTTGGTTGTTGTTGTATTTTATATATTTTTTTATATTTTATATTTATTTGTATCACACTATATATTTCAAATAAATTTATTATTTGTATTTGAATAGTTTAGCCGTGAATATGTACAATTCATCATTTGGATCTATGTACAAACAAGTAGATGAATCAATTGTATTTGCTTGATACTAAAATACAAATATACAACGTGTTATTCAATACAAATGTATCGTTAGTATTTGCATGTTAAATTTATCATGTGTATTTATATATAAACAAGTACCATTTGTGTGTGTATGGTTCAAGTTGTATAAACATGTATCATTTGATACAAATATAATATTTGTATTTGTATAATTTAATAATTGTATTTGCATAATTTATCATTTGTATTGTTCAATTTATATCAATAAAAAATAATTCGTATCAATGAATATAAATACAAGTGTTCGTAGAAAGAAAAATAATATTTTTTTAATTATTTAAAAATACAAATGATATTGTCAACTACAAACAAATGAAACTACAAATACAAATATAATATGCGGTCAACTTACAAACACAAATACAAAATAGTTATTAAAGAATACAAGTGCATCAACGAAAATACAATACAAATAAAATGAAACCACAAAATACAAATACAATATTGAACCAATGATAAAAAACAAATACAAATGATTCTTTCAAAATGCAAGTGTGAATTGTATAAAATATAAATGATGGTGCAAATTATAAAATACAAATACAAGTGCAAACTATAAAATACAAATACAAACTATAAAATTCTAATACAAATGCGAACTATAAAATACAAATACAAACGTGAACTATAAAATATAAATACACATACAATTTTATCCACGAATATAAAAATATAAATAATGGTGTGAATACCAATATAATTTTTATATTTTTGTTATCATCCATGATTTGTGCTAGACATAACTATATTTTTCAAAAATAATAAAATATATAATAGAACCAAAAAATGACAAAGAAAACAATAAATAAAATTAAAAAAACAACTAAAGAAATAGAAGCTAGAGAAAAAAGAGAGAGAAAAAAAAAGCAAAAAGAAAGAAACAAAAAAAAGAGACAAAAATAGGAAACAAAAGACGAAAATAGGAGAAAACCAAAAAAAAAAGAGAGGGAAATATAAGTTAGAGATAGAAGAGACAAAAAAAATTAAAAGAAAGAATCGAAAAAAAGAAAATAAAAATAGAAAAATATAAAAAGTAAGAAAATGAAAAAAAAAGAGTAAAAGAAAATTAAAAAAATAAATGATGGTGAATATAAATACAATGAGCAGTTATGATATTTTCGTCATTATTCATGATTTGTACTCGACGTGGCTATATTTTTCAAAGATATAAAAAAATTATAAAATATAAAATGCAACCAAAAAAAATGATAAAGAAAAAAAAACTAAAAAAGAAAGAAAGAAAGAGAAGTAAAAGCTAGAGATAGAACAGAGGAAAAATAATTAAGAAAAAACAAAAAAAAAATGGAGGTTAGAGATAGAAGAGAGAAAGAGAAAAAAGAAACTAAAAAGAAAAATGAAAAAAAGAAAAGAAACGAAGAAAAAAGAGAAAGAGAGACTATGAATTGTAATTTTGAAAGTTAAGCTAGGGGCATTCCCATTTTGTTGAAACCTAGGCTATTTTTTGTAAATGTCCCTTAAAGAATTAAAGTGGTTTGTATCAAAAACAGTAAGATTAAAATACATACCATAAATTCATAGTTGGCAGAACCATGTATAATGATGCAGAAAGTAGCAACAACAAAATCACTAAGGAGTCGTTTGGTGTGAGGTACTAATACAAATAGTCCCAGATCGAAATAAAATATCCTCCAACCCTTGATTATTACTTTCACACACACACGCACACACGCACACACACACACACATATATATATATATATATATATATATATTCTCTTATTTATAAGAGGGAGTTGAGCAGCTGAAGCAGGCAGGAGGTCGGCATGCCTGCTTCAGCTGTAATTTTACTATATCACCCCTAATTAATTATTATAAGTCATTTATGTATTAAAAAATTAATAATATTTAATAAAAAAATTAAAATAGACATTCAACTGTAATTTTTCTATACCACCCTAATTAATTATTGTATCCCTAATTAAATATTGTAAGTCATTTACGTATTATAAAATTAATAATGTTTAATTAGAAAAAAAGGTAAAATAGACATTTATGACTATTTCAGCTGCTTCAACCATAATTTTACTGTATCAGCAAAGCAAGCACGTGGTCGACATGCTTGCTTCAGCTGTAATTTTACTATATCACCCCTAATTAATTATTATGATCGTCTAAGTATTGAAAAATTGATAATATTTCATAAAAAAGGTAAAAAAAGACATAAAATGATACGTCAACATAAGAAATTTGATTGACTATCGAAATTATATTAGTGCACGTAAACTGGGATGAGACGGAGCAAGACATAAAATAACGTATATTATTTGAAAATAAAATAAAAAGTATTATAAATCACAATAGTTAAGAACTTAACATAAAAGTATACATGTAAAAAAAATTGTTTGATTGTCAAAATTTTATCTGTGTCATATAATTTGAGGCAGGGAGAATATTCATATATTATTGAAAAATAATGTAAAAGACATTGTAAATCTCATAATTAACAACTTAAGAAATTTTAAAAATATAAATATTTGACTGACTCTCGAAATTATACCAACATCATTTAAATTGAAAAAAAAAAGAATTTTTTTTATAAATTACAATAATTAAAAACATAAATTATTTTAATAATTTAAATTGAGATAAAAAATAGCACGGGCCATTGATATCTAGTATATATATAAGTATTTGTGTCGCGTCTGCCGAGCTTGCTTCTGTTGAGGCTTCTTCTCTTTATTGACGAACTTCACATGGAGAAGCTACACAAGAATAACTGAAGAAAATCTTTGCCATTAGCCTTTCAGTCACTCACAAGGTTAAATCTTTTTTCAAAACCCATTTCTTTTTTTCTTTTTTCATCATTTATAAGTTGTCTAATATGTTGCATAATTTGGATACACTCGTCCTTTCTATCAACCTGCTTGAAATTATAAAATTATCCTCGTTGATTCTTTCTAATTGAAAAACTAATTTATTTTTTGTATTAACTCTTTTCATTTTATTGTGAAAAAATTAGGTTTTCTTATGGATCATCAACTACAATCCGATATTGAATGCCTTAGGAGATATTGTGCCAATAATTTCTTGTTATGTGTATTTTACTTTTTATGGCTATTTATGGTCATTTTATAAGAAGAAATATTTGTATGATTAGGTATCATACGAGTAACCGAGTTTCTAAAATTATATCTCATTTAAATTGTATCATAGAAGACAATGATACTACATGTATTGATAAATTAAGAATGGATCGAAATTCCCTTCACACTTTAGTTATCTTAACTAAGGAAGTTGGAGGTTTGACTGATAACAAATACTCCCTCTGTACTATTTTACTCATCCCAAATTTTTTAATTTGATTTCTCATTTTACTTGTCATTTTTCATTAATCAAGACAAGACAATTTTTTTTCTTTTTTACCCTTAATATTAATTATTTTTCTCCAAATTAAAATGTAAATATAATTTAATAGGGGTACTATGGTAAAGTAGTCATGTCATTAAGGGGTTGTTTGGTAGAGTGTATTAGAAAATATAATGCATGCATTAGTTAATGTGTACTACTAGTACCTTGTTTGGTATGTCTTTTTGCCTATGTATAACTAATGCGAGTATTAGTTATATACTCTATTGTGTATTGAAGTGTGTAATAGTAATATACTCCATTTCTTATGTATTAGTAATACCAAGACTTTTAACACATGCATTAACTTATTAAATGACCTTAATACCCTCAATTTCCCTCTCAAAATATTTCACAATTTCTTTTCCTGCCATTTTAATTTTCAATAGTGAATCTTCTCAAAATATTTCACTTTTTTTTTGCACCATTTTAATTTACAACAATGAATAGTTGATTTAAATAACCGCAACATATTTTTGGTTTGCTTCGAAGGTCTTTAAAAAGATTAAAAAAGAAATTCTTGAGACTACTCTTTAATTTTATATGTTGTATTTTATTTTTGTTTCGACTATGTTAATCCGTCGGTGTAACATTTCATGCACAAAGATGAAGGTCTTGCAATTAATCCTAAATCTCTATATACTAGTTCAATAATACTAATTATGTTTGATATGACAAAAGAAATTTGTTGCAAAAAACATGTACAAAGTCAGAGAAGGGTATTTTTTGTAAAAAAAGCACTTCTTTTTATAGAAATTATGTAAGATATATTATTTCTTATACATCAAACCAAACAATGTATAACAAATAATACATGCATAACTAATACAAGCATAACTAATACAAACATTACTAATGCAAGCATTACTAATACAATATATTTACGTTGTTCTTATACACTCTACCAAACGACCCCTAATTATTTTTCTTAATCAATGTGCAATGTCAAATTGGAACGAGTAAAATTGAGCGGAGGGAGTATATATAAAGTAGTGAAAAGTTAGAAATGTTTCTAAATATTTTGGCCCATCATGAAAAAAAAAATAGATCCATTAAGATTGATTATGGTAGATCGGGTAGGAGCATAAATCAAGCTTTCAACGAATGCTTGAGAGTTATTCTCAAACTAGTTTCATTATTACTTATTAATCCCAAATCGGTGCTTGAAGATGAGAATGACGATTGATGGAGATGGTTTAAGGTATATGCATTTTCAATTGAGTATCTATTAATTCAAGTAATGTTAAAAAACTATAATGTTACAAGGAAATTTTAATAGTTTGAGATAATATGATAATTGATTTTATAAGGCTGTTTAGGTGCATTGGATGGTACTTATATTCAAATTAGAGTTTCATCTAAGGACAAACCAAGATACTGGACAATAAAAAGAGAAATAGCAATTAATGTACGGGAAGTTTGTGATAAAAATCTCAATTTTACTTATGTATTACCTGGTTGGGAAGGACCAGCTGCCGGTGATCGTTTATTATGAAATGCTATAGCGCGAACAAATGATTTGAAAATTACTGAGGGCAATAACATACACATGCTCACATTAAAATTATATTACAACAATAATGTTATATAAAAGTAACTAATTTTTTATTTATATTTTAAGTAATTATTATTTGTGTGACGGAGGATATACAAATAGATACGATTTTCTTTTACCTTACAGAGGGTATAGATATTGGTTAAGGGATTGGCAAGGTGACAATCCACCACCTTAATGTTGCGAAGGGCTTTTCAATATAAATCATGCTAGGGATCATAATGTTATTGAAAGGACATTTGGTCTCTCAAAAGGATGTTGTCCTTGGGGAATTCTTAGAAGCGCTTCGGGTATTCAGTTAAGATTCATAACATGATCATTAGTGCTTGTTATTTGATACACAACTTTATTCGTAGAGAGTTGAAAGTGAATTCTTTAGACATTGATATAGAAGAACAAGTAAAATATCAACAAGATAATATTGATGTTGTTGAATCATCAGAAGAATGAACCACAAGGAGGGATGAGTTGGCTCAATCAATGTGCAATGCAAACTTAAATAATTGATCTTTTCAATTATTTCGTGCTTGTAATATGTTTTATGGTGTTTTGAATGTTTTTCTTTTTAGTTTTTTATATTACAATAAGGTGTATCAGCTTTTAGCTTTTTTTGATATAAGAAATATTTACTTACATTGATTTCGTTAAAGCTACTGTTTAATTAGTTTTTCTTTTGTGATGTGTTAGTACTTTATGTTTTTTATTTTTTTATTTGTAAAATGTGTGAATATTTATTTTTGTGATGCTAAATAATGTTTTGAAGATACTTATGCTCCTTATGATGGTAACTAATACCAATGATGATTAGTTTCACAATATTGTACAAACAAAATAAATAGCCAAACATCTTCAATAAATCCACCAAAAAGATTAAGAAGATCAACACCCTCAACCCGAAAGACATGGACTCTAGTAGAAGAAAGTTCTCTTATAGATGATTTAAAAGATTTATGTGTCAATGGTTGGAGAGTCGATAATGAAACTTTTAGGCCAGGATGCCTGATGGAGTTGGGGCATTATTTGCATGAACGTCATCCTGACAGTGGATTGAAAGATGAACCACATATCAATTCTAAATTAAAAGCGTGGAAGGAAAGTTATGCAAGCATAAGTTTACTAAAGGGTCGAAGTGGTTTGGGATTTCAATATAGCGACACAACCATATTTGTTAATGATCCAACAAAATGGGGAAAGTTTTTAAAGGTAATTAATATTTTGACCAACTTATTGGAATACCGTTGCTTCATAGAGATATTTCTCTCGGTTCTCTTCATAATTTTTAATTGATACATATGACATTGTCATCTTTTTTTAGTTGTTTGTCTAGGATGAACCGAATTCAAGAAATATGAATACTAAAAAATAATCAATGTTTGCGGATTGAGAGAAATATTTGACAAAGATAGGGCAATGGGAGAGCATGCATAAGGACCACTAGATGTTGTTAAGTATATCTTAAAGAGTCAAACATCAGGACTTTCTATTGATATGACTTTAGTATTTCCTAATAATGTTGATGAAGATGAAGATGAAGATGAAGATGAAGGTGGTCATGGACCTAATATAGCTACTGGAGAATCTGAAAATACTTACATAAGACCTAGTTTTACAGGGGCATCTGAAAATGAATATGCTAAAGGATCTCCTCATGAATGTACTAGTATATCTGAAAAGCAAGGCGAATATGCTAAAAAAGTTCTCTTTTAGTGTTAATGAAAAATAGAAAAGCATGAAAAAAAAGAGGGTTGTGGATAATGTTAATGAGATATTTCTCAACAGTATGATGGAAGTTATAAAAGACTTTACAAAAAGTCAAGATCGGAGAATTGGTGCCTTAATCGACAGATTGGAAATCGTGATCACTCTAATATGCGTGATCAAGTTTATTCCATCATTAAATCTCCCGCATTCGATTTGTACATCATAGAGCAACGAATCAAAGCCAAATTGATTATCTGTGGAGATGTCAAGAAAATGAAAATCTTTTTACGTTATGGTTGAGCTCGAGCGCTATACAATAATGTTTATGATCGTCAATGATAAACTTTAAAGTATGATGAACTTTTGTATATAAATAGTGACACTAGTGTTATAGTTTTGCTCACTAACAATTTTAAAGATTCATTAGAGTGACATTTTTTGACCCTCCGATTAAGTTCACACTCTTTTGTCTATGACTGATATAGGACACGATGATGCAGGGATTTTATGTAAATAATGTATATTAAATAGATCAACTCTCATGTAAACGTTAAGCTTATTATAAGTTTGTTGCTGATTATCAATTTTTGTGCAGTTTTTATTGTTGTTTTGCTACAGCTTTAGTCCCATTTTACTTCTACGTTAGATCAGTTTTGGTCTAATTTTTTTTACTTCTTTAATGCAGTTTTTACTAAGTTTCTATTCTAGTTTTGATAGATATTTTGGTGAAGTATGTCTTGAAATTTGTCCCAGTTTTAGCAGTTGTTTTAGTTATAATTTTGGTTATTTGTTTAGTCTAGAGATTGCTGCAATTTTGATCAAGTTTCAGGTATATTTTTTGCTGCAATTGTTGTCCAATTTAGCCAATAGTTTTGGCTATTGTGTGTTGAGGTACTGTTGCATCTTAGAGCAATTTCAGTTGTAGAGATTGCATTCTCTGGTTCTGCTGCTGCCTCTGCTATACATGATTAACAACAACCCCAAAAGTGGATGCCTGGTGTCATTTCAACATTGATCGTCGCAGTTTACCTGAAACTCGAGAAAGTATTCAACACTACTTTGAAGATCTTACATTAAACGTAAATGACTCATAAGATATGCTATTATCGAGTTAGCATCATATACAAAGTAACATGGCCTTAGGAATAACTGCTGCATTTTATAGGTGGTTTGAGTAAATTTATGGTTGCATTTTAAGTCAATTTAATGTTGTGCATGGATGTAAACTACTGTTGTACTGGTTGCTAATTTTTAGGTCAAACTCTGTTATATTTTCCATAATTTTGCTATTGTATTTTGGATCATAAGCCATTTAATTTTTTGGGGAAGTTTACCCTTAATTTACTTAATTTCTTCCTGCATTTTAGGTCTCTGAAACCCCAAAAATATCACTGAGGCATGTTCCTGCATCACAAGTGAAGGAGATTTCTGAAGAGTTGGTCGAAAAGGAAGTCAATATCCTGAAGGACTAGCAATCACTATGCAGTTGGAGGATTTAAACTATTTAATCGAGTGTTTGAAGAAGTCTTTTGATGAAGTTAACTAAGTACCAAGTGTTGTTCATGTACATGTGGTTGTCTGATCACTTTGAGGGGAGGGGGATAAGTTCCCATATTTCAAAAAGGCTAAGGCAATAACAATCAGGATTGCTGAGTTGCTAGGTGAATCACTAGTAAATGCTCATTGGAAATCAGAGTCAATGAATGATGGGAAACCATACAAAGTGGTCACGAAAGCCCAAGGTCCGTTGTAAAGTAGTAATAGTGAATTCTAATATAGTTTTTAGTCTTAGTGAATTCCTGATGGTTGTTAAGTAGTCTTAGTGGATTTCTACTACTTTGTGGGAATATAACGGGTATGTTTTTGTTGATGGATTTATTTGTAGTTTTTTCAATTCTGTACTTTGTGATCAAAGATCTGGTGTTTTTCTGCAAGACTGTTTAATTGAACAATTGTGAGATTGTATTGCTAGTAAGTTGATTCTAAGAGATAGATTGTTTAGTAGGTTAACTACAGGCTGGATTGTTGTCTTGAAATTTCTAAAATCTATTTTTCAAAGTTCGCACGTGTTATATCTTCCTTTACGGTAGTTGCTGCAAGGGAATTTTATGTGTGTGTGCAGAAGGGCATGGATTTCACAAAACTTTGTTATTATGATACCTGATCTCCTAATTGTTTCACTACTTAGGATGTATAATTGATTATTTTCTTGAGCCGAGAATTTACCAAAAATAGCTTCCTTACCTTATAGGTGGGTAAGGTATGAATTCACTCTGCCCTCTCCATACCCCACATTATTGAAATGGGTTCAGAACTTATACACAGTAACCCGGGGCTTTGAGATGTAGGTGACAAAAGACTTTTAAAATTAGGTGTAGGTGGCACAAGTCTTAATTATTGAGTGGAGGTGACAATTAATTTATTATGGATTAAGAAAGTTGGAAAAGTTTGAAAATAACACACAAGTTTTTTAATTTATACTTTGATCCAAATGTTAGTTAATATAACAGAAAATGATGGGAAAAATGTGTTTCTCTCTCTTCTCATCCGTTGTTGTTTTCTCTCTTTTTGCGATATTTGTTGTTCATTGCTGCTGTTGCTTTATTCATCATCTTCTGATTCATTATCATCATTTTATACTTCATTATCATCTTAATATTCTTCTTGTTGACCATTTTTATTGTTGTTGTTACCGCAATTGCTGCTCTTTGACCAATTTCTTAGGTCAAATTTTGTTTCGTACATCACTTTCGACTTTGGCATTTACTTAGAGGAGACTTTGGTAAGTCAAATTATGATATTTAGTTGAATTTGTTAACTGGGTAACTGTTGGTGTCCTGTTTTTTCAACAATAGCTAGCAAGCGAGCATGAATGCAACATAAGAGCAATCTGCTTAAATAGATCCATCATCTGTGGCACCAGATAAATATTTTGTTGAAACAGAAGACTCATGTTTGATTCATGTTTATGGTTCTAGGTGCCCGTAATATGAATCGAATAGATGGGTATTTTGTTGCACCAGATTAGTAATCTGTTTCAATAGATAACTAATCTGTTGCACCAGATTATGTATCTGTTCCAACAGACAAGTAATCTGTTGCAACAGAATATATATCTATTGCAAAAGAATATTTATCTATTGCAAAAGAATATTTATCTATTGTAACAGATAATTATTCTATTGCAATAGATGAATAATCTGTTTCGAACAACACAATACAACTCCTGTCACAAACCTAAAACTAACTCATATATTGATCTCTTGCTAATGATACTGGATTCAAATTATTTCTTAATTGTAGACATGCCATTTGTTGAGAAGAAGAAATAGACAACATGAAAATTAAATAAGAATTAAAACGTCAAAGTGGATCAAACATAAATTTTTTATTAAACAAAAAAATAAAAATAGGTAAAAGAAAAAAATAAGCTTAATTATTATTATCATCATTATCATTATTATTTGTATGGCCAGTCGGACTATCTTCAACCGACAGCAGCAGCGCGCTCCTCAGCCTGCGAATCTCCCGCAACATCCTTACTCTTATGGTGGCCAACTTCCACTGCAGGTTATGAACCTCCTTCTGCAGTTCCCGCAAGGCGTCTTGTAAAATAGCGACATCCCACACTGGATCAGCCATATCTAGAATATCCATAAATTGACAAAACACGTAAAAAAAAGTAAAAAAAAGAAAGAATTTGAATGTAATACAACGTATATTTACACAAAAAGCAAGAAAAAAACTTATCAAAGACAGGGTAAAGCTATCAAGTCCTCGAAGAGAAAGTAGTTGAAGGTGTAACAAGAGCAAGGAATTAATAGAGTGTAGTAGAATGAATGATTGAGTAAGAAGGGACCTATTTATAGAGGATTCAACTTGAATATGTTAGGTAAAAAGTCGCAACTGTTCACCTCCATTTATTAATGACATTTTTTCATTACTGTGAAAAGTTATGACTTAATTAAATTAAGCGATATTGTGATAAGTCATGACTTATCAGATTATTGTTATTAATTAGTTCTTTTCAAGAATCGTTTTTATTGAGTTGTGACAACAGATTCTATATCTGTTGCATCAAATAACTCATATGTGACAACAGATATATCATTTGTTGCAACAAATAAACAACCTGTTGCATCAGATAATATATCTGTTGCAACATATAATCTATTTTTTTTTTTAAATTATCATCATATCATTAATTCAATTTTTTTGACCTTTTTATTATATAAATTAATAAAACAGATTTAAAGGCGTAACTGTTCACCTCCATTTATTAATGACATTCTTGATTACTGTAAAAAGTTATGACTTAATTAAATTAAGCAATATTGTGATAAGTCATGACTTTTCAACTTTATTATTAATAATAATTAGTTTTTTCCAGGAATTATTTTTTTTGTATTGTAAGTGTAGTAGAATGAACGAGTGAGAGTGAGTAAGGAGGCCGTAGAGACCTATTTATAAATGATTGAATTGGAAGGAGTTAGTCAAACAAAAAGCCACGACTGTACATATCCCTTAATTAAATAAAATTGGTGACTTTTCGAATATGTAAATTAAAAAAAAGGATCTAAATACAATATTTTATCTTTAATTGTATTTCGGAAAGAAAAAAAGTGCTTTAAAATAAATCTAACAGATGGGTAATATGTTGCAAAATATATTCCATATGTCAAATAAATTACAGCATATTGATAATTTATTACAACAGATGGATATATCTATTTGCTTTTCCAATATATATGTCATATGTTGCAATAGATTGATCATCTGTCGTAACAGATGCCTTCAATTGTTTCACAATTTAAACAAATGTGGCGAATGTTGCAACTTGCTAGTCATCTGTTTATTCAATTTAAGCCATAGATGGGCTAGAAAGAATAAGGTGTGTGCAGATAGCTCCACTTTCATATGTGTGGGAGTTAAGTATTACTGATAAGGTCACCGGAACAACACACACAAAGTATAATATTTTTGAGAATGTAGTTTTTAATTGATTAGGCACTAATAATTCAAACAAGATCCTGCATTGTACAGTTAAGTTTGATGGGTTCGAATTGATAAGGTTGAGGGCCCCATGAAGATGGTGCAGATACCCTGTTATGAATTATTAACGATTGTTGCTCGTGTTTATGCGTGTCAAGTTTTAAGAAAGAATCAATATTTGGTATCATTACAGAGAACCAATAGTGATAGGACTTAACTTTAAGTGTGAATTGGACTCTGAGAACGCCTTTGAAACCTCGTACTGCATCAAACAAGAACGAAAAGCCAATAGAAATTCTCCTGGCCCAAATTTATATGGAAGGGTTGATCGAGAAGATGATTATATGCCAGAAGGAGCCAAAGGAGAATGCCTGCGAGGGAAAGGGGAGTTGATGAAAGAATATATCATCTAAGAGCTAATTAAAGAAGAGACATAGGGTGGAAAGTAACTTCTAGCAAATCTGGCCGATGGAATCATCTTAAAACATGAGAAATCTGAATCAAGTGTAAATATGAAAGTGTATCCGGTGATGTAAATCCATCTATTGTCTATCTGAAAGAAAATTAATGCGGATGGACACTTCGCTAGGGAGCTGCGTCTAGGTAGCGTGGTCGGGATTATCACTTAGATAAAAAATAGCAGAAAACCAAGAAAGTCGCCTTAAGGGAATTGTAGGTTGAAATATTGTACAGTAAGTCTAGAAAACTTGAGCCAATAGAAACTGCAGTTAAAGTAAGGAATCTAAGCGAAGACAACAATTTCTGAATTTTAAATTGCATCCCATGCCTTTTTGTTTGTGGTCCCGATTAGGTCCACTGCTATTGTCCTGATCGTAACCACAAATGAGATTGAAAGACAGATTGAGTGTCTTTACTTCCTTAGAATTATGGATTTGTTGATTGTGTTTTCTTGCCTTAGCATGCTTTCAATATTTCTTGGAGAAGATTAAAGGCTTGCTCTAGTATGTGAATCCCAAAAAATTTCAAGCTTGCCTCCAGCTTTCTGATTCTGTATTCAAGCTGGTCGTTGCCGTCTTTGAAGTTGGTATAGAGTTCCTAGTTCTTGTGAGCTCGATCAGGAACACTACCTTCAAAGTTGTGGCATTGAAGAATAACTTTAGAACACTTTCTTCAGAATCCTTAAAGGATACATGGAGGGTCGCTGTATTTGTTTTAGGTCAAAATGTATTAATGCACACTCAAGTAGTGGTCCCAACCATTGAACAAATCACTTTTATCGAGCGTTGCCCAATGCAGCTTGCTCAACCATCCTTCAAAGAATTTGATAAATTAATAAGCAAGGAGTTACGTAACTTTGATATAAACTGGCTCTACCAAGCCTATCAAACATTACGTAACTCCAGGTTCATTACCCTATCAAAAAATTTGCCCAAGTTAGTGCACACATCAAACAAGCTCAATATCTCAACCTTTCTGCTGATAGCTCTTCTCAAATATAGATGACAAGATATCCGTCATGCAAAAGTGTACACCATCAGTAGAAATGATTGCCAAAGCGAAAGGTCTTCTAAAGGCATCAATAGTCATGCCTTCTCAAGAATTTTGCTACGGCATGAATCTCTACTAATGACTAGATATACGCCATGCAAAAGTCTACACCGTTATCAGAAATACTTACCACAGTGAAGGTCCTCAGAAGTAATGACTACTAATATCGCATTACCAAGGAAGTCTTATACGAAAGTCCTCAAAACACATTAAAAAATAATGAAGTTTTCAGCAATGATTACACATAACTACGACATCAACAACCTCACCAGATTCACTCTTAGTTCAAAAGAAAAGGCGGAAATATTTTCATTTGCATTCCTAGTTCGAATGCAACTGAAAATATTTCTGTCTTTTCTTTTGAACTAGGAGTGAATCTGGTGAGATTGTTGATTATAATTATGTGTAGTCATTACTGAAAACTTTCTTATTTTTGAATATCTTTTGAGGACTTTCGTACAAGACTTCCTTGGTATTTAGAGATTACTAGTCATGACTTTTGAAGACTTTTGCTGTGGCAAGTATTTTTGCTAATGGTGTAGACTTTTGTATGGCGTATATCTTGTCATTAGCAGAGATTCTTGCCATTACAAAAGTCTTGGGAAGGCATGACTAGTAATCTCTCAATATCACTTGGTATTGAGAGATTACTATTGATGCCTTCAGAAGACCATTCACTGTGGCAAGCATTTCTGCTGACGATGTACACATGGAGGATATCTTGTCATCTATATTGGAGAAGAGCGATCAACAAAAAGGTTGAGAGATTGATCTCGTTTGATTTGTGCACTAACTTGGGCAAAATATTTTGATAGGGTAATAAGCCTGAAGTTATGTAACATTTGATAGGCTTGGTAGAGTCGGTTTAGATCAAACATTATGTAACTCCTTGCTTATTAATTTATCAAATTCCTTAAAGGTTGGTTGAGCAGGATGCATTGAGAAATGCCCGATAAAAGTGAGTTGTTCAATGGTTGGGACCACTGCTTGAGTGTGCATCAACACATTATTACCTAAAATCATACACAATGACCCTCCATATATCCTTTAAGGCTTCTGAAGAAAGTGTTTTGAAGAGTTTCTAGAATGCCACAACATTTGTTCCAACACCATCAACAACATCATCAACAACAAAGAAGCAACATCCAATGTTCCAACACCATCAACAACACCACACCACAAGTTCCAACAATGCCAATCCTATCAACAACATAAATAACAGCATCAACAACAAAGAAACAAACAAAATACATACAAAAATGATACTGACAATGAGGCTTTTAAACCTCTCCCAACAGATGACTTTTTTTGCATATCATAATAAAAATTCTCGGTTCATTTATTCAACACTTAAAAGTTCTTTCAATTTTTTTAAATAAATGTGATATGGGTAAATAGTAATTAAATTAAAAACAGATGTAAATAACTTTCAAAGAAGAAGACAAGAATGAAAGAGCAACTGTGAATCATACCTTAATATTAAAAGGGGATCAAAACAATAATTTCAGTCGAGGAATCTAAGATATAGATCGGTTTAGATCCGACAGGATCTTTATGAGAAAGAGGAGAGAAAAAAGACTGTGATAACACTAAAGAGGAGAGAATGAAAAAGATGAGAGATGAATAAAATAAATTTAGGGCTGAAGGAGAGAGTATATAATTCTAATTTCTAGATGTACTACCTTAATATTAAATGACTAAACAAAGTGTATTTATTCAAATTTATATTTTCAAAACATAATTAATAAGGCTAATTTGGTAAGATAAATCCCTAATTAATATTTTCTTAATGGGTGTGCCAAGTCAATAGGGGCCAACTAATATAAAACGGAGGAAGTATTAGGGGTTTTAATATTCATTAATAATTTGAGGGGCACGATAAAGAAAATGGGTGATATTGAAAAGACAAGACAAGACTACTCAATGAGATTTTTGAGTTATCCAAGAAACATTTTTTACCTCCTCTAGTAGTACTACTTTATCTACTCGGATAGAAGCTTGCTTTAAAATTAAAAGGAAAAAGGATTTTCAAACAGATATGTCACCTGTTGCAATAGATATAAATATCTATTTAAAAAATTCCAATAGATCAGTTATCTGTACAACAGATGCAAATGTCCATTTGATAACTAAAATATATATGTCATCTGTTACAACAGATATCAATATCTATTTGAAAATTTCCAATAACTCAGTCATCTATCACAACAGATGCAAATGTCTATTTGATAATTAAATCAGATATGTCATCTGTTGCAACAGATATGATTATATGTATGAAAATAACCAACATCTCAGTCGTTTGTTACTATAGATTTCATTGCAATTGATTTAGGTGGAACTAGTGATGAATGAGTTCACAGGGTCAACAAAAACTTCAATTGAGTCATTGTATTTGCATGGTGTTGGTATTATTCTCATTCTGACCTGATTCATTGATCAACCACTCTAAGTTGAAAAGATTCTCATTAACTTAATGATAAGCTAATACCTAAATTGATTTAGGTGGAACTAGGGATGAATGAGTTCTCATTAACTTAATGTTAAGATTAATAGTACCTAATTAATTGATTTAGGTAGAACTAGGGATGAATGAATGAGCTCACATGATCAACAATAACTTCAATTGAGTCATTGCATTTTCATGGTGTTGGTATTGCGTTCATCTCGACCCGAGTCATCGATAGATCTCTCTGAGTTGAAATGAGTTCTTATTAACTTAATGTTAAGATTAATAGTGCCTAATTTATTAATTTAGTTTAAACTAGGGATGAATGAATGAGCTCACAGGGTCAACAACAACTTCACTTGAGTCATTTCATTTGCATGGTGTTGGTATTGCATTCATCCCAACCGAGTCGTTGATCGATTACTCTGAGTTGAAATTAGTTCTCATTAACTTAATATTAAGATTAATAGTACCTAATTTATTAATTTAGGTAGAACTATGAATGAATGAATGAGCTCGTAGGATCAACAACAACTTTAATTGAGTTGTTGCATTTACATGGTGTTGGTATTGCATTAATCCCGACCCGAGTCATCGATCGATTACTCTGAGTTGAAATAAGTTCTCATTAACTTAATGTTAAGATTAATAGTACCTAATTTATTGATTTAGGTGGAACTAGGGATAACTGAATGAGCTCACAGGGTCAACAACAAGTTCAATTGAGTCGTTGCATTTGTATGGTGTTGGTATTGCATTCATCCTGATCCGAGTAGTCGATAAATCACTCTGAGTTGAAATGAGTTCTCATTAACTTAATGTTAAGATTAATAGCGCCTGATTGATTGATTTAGGTGGAACTAGGGATGAATGAATAATCTCACAGGGTCATCAACAACTTTAATTGAGTCATTGTATTTGCATGGTGTTTGTATTGCATTGATTCCGACTCGAGTCGTTGATCGATCACTCTGAGTTGAAATGAGTTCTCATTAGCTTAATGTTAAGATTAATAGTACCTAATTTAATGATTTAGTTAGAACTAGAGATTAATGAATGGGCTCAGAGGGTCAACAACAACTTCAATTGAGTCATTGCATTTGCATGGTATTGGTATTGTGTTCATCCCGACCGAGTCATCGATCGATCACTCTGAGTTGAAATGAGTTCTCATTAGCTTAATCTTAAGATTAAAAGTACCTAATTTATTGATTTAGGTGGAACTAAGGATGAATGAATGAGCTCATAGGGTTTACAACAACTTCAATTGAGTTGTTACATTTGCATGGTGTTGGTATTGCGTTCATCGCGACCCGAGTCATCGATCGATTACTCTGAGTTGAAATGAGTTCTCATTAACTTAATATTTTAAAAACTATATCTTTTGAAATTTTAAAAATTAATTAAGATCAATTCGGACCAAATTAACAATTTGAAAACTTGTCATTCTTTTCCAAAATTACAAATCAACCCATACAAATCATCCATTTGTGGAAAATTTTTTTTCTCATTTCAAATCTAAAGTTCTTGCTCTTCTCTCTCTCTTAACAATACAAACAATAACTACTCAACATATTGCTCATCCCTTCATAACAGATCAATTTTCTTTCCATTTCCAACCACATAATTGTTATTTTTGACTTCATTCTTCCTTGTATCCATCATTTTCTCTGTCTTCACAGGTAACAGAGTTTGAGAAGAGTTCTACATTTGTTATTTATTCTAAAAATTAGGGCTTTTTAGTTAATGATAAAAAAGAAGACTTTTAGTTGTATTATCTTCGAGAATGGGTTAACAATTTTGTATTTTGATGCTAAAAAAGTAGGAAGCACCCGAGAAAACCCTAGTTTTTGTCTTAGAGTTTTGTTTACTGTCATGGTAGTGTTGGATGGTATTTGTGGTGTTGTTGGTGGTACCAGTATTTGTGTTTTTGGTGGTAGTGTCGGTGGCCTTGGTGGCATTCGTGGTGGTCTTGGTGGCATTGGTTGTGGTGGTGGTGGTCTATCTGTTGGAACGGGTGGAAGATCTGTTAGAAGATATTAAATAGGTCTTCAAACAGATTCCCCATCTATTCCAACTGATGGGTTATCTGTTGGAGTATTTTTTTGTAATGTGGCATAGAATAATTTCTTGAAATTTGTCTTACCTTTTTAAAAAAATTATGCAGACATCAAATGCAATGTATTTTTTATTTTTCTACTGTTTGTAGTTAAAAGATGTCTCCCAAAAGAAAAGAAACTGAAAGTGGATCAACTTCTGATCACCAAACAAAAAAGACCAGAGTACAAATAGATTCAGAGAAACTTCCAGAACAATCTCAGTCAGGGCAAAATAAAACTGAGGAAAGTGATAACTTCTTCTCACCAAAGGGACGTGAAATAATATCGAAATCCCAGCATAATTATGTCAAAACCATTAGTATCGACAAGTTTTGAGTTGCGATGCCGATGAATAGCCCTAACGCAGTATTTGGTGATCCTGTAATTAAATATCAGTTGGGGAAACCTTTTGACGAACTTAGGAGTATTATGAAGAATAAAAAAACATAGATGAACTTTTTAAAAAGATCTGCTTTGCATACTTTCTCGAACTACCTTAGGACCGCACTCTCCATTTTCCAATGAGCATGGTATATGGCCTTCTCAAGCACAGGATCAAGTATGCGGGGGATGATAAAGATTCGAAGGAGGGCAAAAAAGAATGTATGAAGTCTGGATCAACTACTGTGGCATGCCGATTTATTTTGAATTGAAAGAGTTTGCCATAGTGACGGGCTTGAGATGCGATCGTCCAGAAGAACCTCTCATCAAGGAAACACCCCACAAAGGGTCCAACAAATACAAGGTAAAAAAGATGGGTTGTTGGACATTGTTGGACCTAGCTACAAATGGGAGGATTTGATGGAGGATCTCGAGAATAAATATATACCAAAGCACTACAGGGAGAAATTGTGTTTAGTTTGGTTTATCCATTCCATTTTATTGAAAAGAGACGTCAGGAAAGTCATAGAACATGATTTGTTGGTGCTTGCTGATATGACAGCTACTACTTGACTGTCGAATATTTACTGACAAAGCTATCCCCCAAGACGATCACATTATAGGGCTTTCCATGGGCTTTTATGGTAAATTGATCACTATTTTTGCTCATCCATTTATTTTGTATTGAATATAGTTATTATAATTTTTTTTGCTTTCTTCCTAATTACATTTTTTAGTCTTGAGCATGTGAAGCCATTCCTCCTCTTTGAAAGCAGTTCAAGGATTATCCGGATAAGGTTTCTCATCTAAGGATCCTTAGGTGGTTGGCTGCAACAAAGAGCAAAAAAAAATATACTAAGAAGGATGATCTCTTTAACCCTCCGAATGATGCAGTACATCTTTTTTAAACTAAAATAATTTGCCTCAAAGAAAGATATTGAAATATATGTTCTATCTGTTGTGATAGAAGGGTTGTCTGTTGCAACAAATTACCCGTCAACTGTAAATGGTGCAACAGATTAATCTGTTGCGACAGACGATCCATATTTTGCAACAGATTAACCATCTATTGATTTGGTTCTCTGAACCGACTCAACAGATTACCCATCTGATACAAATTATGCAACAGATGTGTAATCTGATACAATATATTTTCAATGTGTTGTGACATACAGATCAGCGATTGCGGCAACTAGATTGTCTGCATAAGTTGGCTGTGTTAACATCCATGTAACCCAACTGACTGCAAATTATTATTATATGATTTAAATGCTTCCTGTCTTTTTTTATAGGTTGTGCATCCTTAGATCGTACCTATCGTTGATGAGTTTGGGATGACTTCTTTTCTTACTCTAGGTCTTGTTGATACAAAAGAAGACCCAACGGTGAAGTTAATAAAGAAGAAATTGGCTGAAGCAACATCCATCAGAAGAGTAGTTAGGCAAGGTCAACCTAATGTTGAAGCTCTTTATGACCAACTTCAAACTACAACAAATCTGGGTGCTTCTTCTAGGGGTGTTGCTGGTGGAGTTGTTTATGATTGTGGCAGCGATCATGTTGCTGCTGCCAGTCATAATTATGAGCATATTTCCAGTAGATGATCTAACTAAATGCTTGGATCCTATGTATAAAGAAGAATATGTACAAAGATGGAGATGAACACAATAATAATTTTTTATTTCAAGCCACCTCACTTTACATGTAGTGACAATAATTTTTATGTCTGCCGATAGTTGAATTTTTGTAATGCAATAGATAGTATATCTGTCATAACAAATATAGTACCTGTTGCGACAGATTGATTATCTATTGGAATAGGTTGATCATCTATTGCATTATGCATATATTTCCCAGTTTGTCTGTCGCAACATATATCCAATCTGTTGCAACATAAAATCTAGCTGTTTCAACTGATAGGTAAGCTGTTGGAAAAAATAAAAAAAGTAGGAAGACCTGTTATATAATTTTCAGCAGTTGACCTACATGTTGCATCTCATGTTGCAACATATGTCTAAATCTATTTGATAAGTTATGTCATCTGTTACAGCAGGTGTATTATTTATTGCGATATTTGAATCTAGTATTCCATTTCAATTAACATGTTCAAAACTAAGGATTAAATTATATTCATAGACAACATAAAATAAGTTGAAGCCTTCAGAAATTACATGAAATAACTCAACAAATAAATAAAATGTAAAAAATCATTATGGGTACAAATGATCTACTCTACAAATAAATCAATAAGTTAAACCAAGGAGGATAGGTTATTACATTTACGGACTCAAGCTATAAATATCTACTAAATATGGACAAGTTGTTCTTTATCCGGTGTTGTGGAATTCGGCTTTGGTCGTCGTGGATCTTTAATGTCGCTTGCGTACAACTTTTGAGCTTTTGCTTCTCCGTATTTCCATAAAAAACAGCATATATTTTATGAAGTAATCTGGCATCAAGTCCATCATTTGGTACTTGTAATCCATCGTTCAAGTACTCGGCATAGACGGCAACAAAAAGACCACAATCCCTGCGTTTTAAAAAAATAGATAATCCATATCTTGCAGTTCATGCAAGCGTTGTGAAATTTGTGAAATGAAACTAAATCAATGACACACTTAAACTTATAGGCTACCAATGGTTTGTTGAGCAATTCCTTCAACATATTGTACATCAAATGAATTATCCATTTTATCCCGGTATGCTTCA